>CM076600.1:97322500-98005000 GCA_038502835.1 Octonoba sinensis | reverse complement strand
TATGTGTCCACGTTAAGGGGCACATTAAAGTAATGAGGGTAGTTTTTCTTCTTTCTCTCTCTGCCTCCTTTTTTTTTCCAAATAACGCCTAACTGAGATGTTGTTTGTCTTTGGCTGATAGTACCTTACATTTCGATCTTTATAGCCAAAGAGAGTCATTTATTGACTTGGAAAACAGTCTTTCACCATCTTATCTATTTTGCTACATAACATAAGCTGTGGCTTTTAAATAATGTATTTTAATGCTCCTTTTTATAGTTTAAATTTTTCTTTGCTGCTTTCAATTTTTATTAATTTAGTAATTGGTTTACAAACACGCCTTATAGGTAGGCTCTATTGCTATTTATTTATTTATTTATACCTCATCAATCACCACCGTACCTACCGTGACGAGGGTTTAGCCGGATGTGGTGATTGAGAGGAAAAAACAGAAAAATAACAGAAAAGAAAGACCCTACGAGCGACGTAACACCCGCTGGGTGTCTCAGAGCATGTGATGTTACCTATACAAATTTTGAAAATAGAAAATAGAGTACAAACTTAAAAAAAAAAAATAAAACATTGTACATAACAAACAATAACAATAATAACAAAAAATGACATAAATATGATGAACAAGGAAAATAAGAAAGATTTGAGAGCTGCAAATGAAAGTCATATTGAAATAATTACAAAGGAAGCTGAAAGTCATCTTAAGTGTTCATCCATAAGTGTTTAGGAGGAACATAACTGCATGCAAGTTCTTTAGAGTTACTGGATGAGATAAAATATGGATGATGTTTTGAGAGAAAGTGCTATTGGAATCATATCTGCAATGGAAAGAACTGGTCAAAGGACACTTGAAAATGTAATGATCTGGCGTACCCGGTTGACTGCATACACATACTAGAGAATTGATTATGTTAAAGCGATGTAAATATGAAGGAAAAGGACCGTGTGCACTGAGAAATTGTACTTCCGATGGATGTTTGCAGCGCGGCTTCAGCTTTACTTTTGTCAGAACATCGTGAACGCTGCGACCAGTTTCAGCGGTGTCCCATATCTGTTGCCAGTTGTTGAGAAGATCTGTTCAAAGTAGATATTTGAGGTACGATTTAGGTAAAGGAATTTTATATACCAATGGATGAGTAGAGTTTTTTGCTGCGGTCTTGGCCAATGAGTCAGTTGGTTCATTTCCGAAGCGGCCTTTGCGAGCTCTAATCCATGCCAGTTTTATGATGGGATGTTCTCTGCTGAGGGATTGAATATGTACTCTGCTGAGGCTGTATTACTAATTATGTTTATTTATTTATATTTCGTATGAATTACTAACTGTTACTGTTACTAACTACTTACTAACTGTTACTAGCGACAAACTGCTTAATTGTTTTTATATATGTATTTCTTTTTTTCATTTGTATATTTCTTCTGTGACAATTTATGCCTCTAGTGCAACCACAACTCCCAAAAGCGAGGTAAAAATGACAAAAAACTCAGATTTGAGTACGTTTTACTGATTTCTTGTCCGTGTACTAATGGTATGTCTTTATTTGCATTAATTCTTAAATTATTCGATATAATTCGAATAATAGCTGGAATTGATTAAGAGATAATTTAACAATCCTTGCACAAAATTGCACCTATGTTTTATCCAAAAAAAATACTCTCACAAAATAATAATAATTCAAAATAATAACATATATTTCGCTTCGTAACATTTCTGTGATTTTTAAATAATTTATTTAAAAACACCTTTTTATATTTGAACTTTTTCTGTCCTTCTTTCAATTTTTACTAACTTACTACTTGATTTACTAACACGCCTTAAAGGTAGGCTGTACTAAAGATATAACTAGATCCAGAGTACTAATGTACTACAGTACTAGGTAATTACTGCCAGAAATAAATGTAAAATAAAAAGATAACTAGATTTTAGAATAATGGTTAAAATTTTAAATACTTCTCTTTAGAAAGTAGTCGATTTTGAGATGTGGGCCTCCTGTAATGGTGGGATGAGTTTCTGTTCTTCAAAAGCAATTATGTGTCATAGAATATTATTTTCATTGAAAATTCTCCGTGATTAACAGAACATAATCCAAAGTTTCGTCACAGTGAATTTGCACTATAGTTTCATTGATTATGATGTATAGTTGAGATCTGGATTTCAGCAATTGCTTAAAGTAAAAATGCATTAACAAATTTAAATGAGAAGTTTCTCTGAAATAGTCGCTAAATCCTTCAGTCCTGATGAAAATAATTCTTAGTGCTGCAAGGAAAATAGTTATAGGGGAGAAGGAAAAGAAAACATTATGACACAATGTAAAACGCTATTACAGCATCTGAACTTTTTATTACTGTAATCAAGAAAGAAACCAAAAATTCAATAAAAAGTAATAATACGAATGTTTATAAAAATGTATAGTTTAGGAGAGTCAGAAAGGAACCTGCTTAAAATTTGTTTTCTCGCCTGCGGAACAAGTTTCTTTTCATTCTTCCTTTCCTATTTAACATGTTTAATGTTTCATAATGAAATCCAGTATTTTGTAAACATGTTTTTCTCAACAATTACTGCGATTCGACATTGTAAACACCAACGCCTGATTTTATAAGTTAAAACCCCTTTCGCTGTGCATTCACAATACAGTACTAAATAAAAATATCCGTCTTCGATTCAACTTCCCCGTTAACCGACATACTTTGGAGCTTAAAAAAATCTATTTTTAGCTAAAAATCCAATGTTCTGCACTTTTATCTATGCAAACAGCTTTTAAAATAAATAGCTTCGAGATAGAAAAAGCTTCAAAATAAATTTCAAAAAGATGAATTTGCTCCGCATAGAATATCTACCCATTCTTTCAACTTTTCCCCAAAGCATCCCATCTTGTTTGCTTTAACTCAGATATTCGCTAATATATTTTAAGAGACGACGTGGAGTGCGTTAAATTTAAAATTTAGAAATCCAGTAAATTTTTAACCTAGATAAAAAGTCACTGCATTATTCAAAATTATAAATGAAATAGTTTAAGTATTCTTCTCCAATGGTAGTCTCCATATATTTTATCAAAACTCTAAAGCTGTTTGGCTAACTGGGTCATTTTTATTTTTGAATCTTAATGCACACCGGCCACATTTAACCGGCATCCCGCTGAGATTTTCTTAGTGACCAGGTAAGGGCAGTCAAATTTAATTAACCAAACAAGTCGTGATACAAAATACTTTTCGCATTCGCTAAAAGTCCATTTTTCCATTTTCGCAATCCTGGGTCAGCAGAAAAATGACTGCATGTTTGATTAGTTTAGATTTATAAACTCATTATATCAAGAAAAAAACTCATGCACATCAATTTTATTAAGTTTTATGTTTCGGACCCGAGTGAAATGCTTGTGATGTGCATGCGGATTAAGAGAGGGGAAATAATTTTTGGGTTTCTTTTTTTAATCTGTGAACAATTTTAAAAGATATGTATGTTGCATCGCTGTCTAGAGCGTTGTACCTCTCCTAATTCAGGAGATCATGCCATTAATATGGAAACTGCTATTGCAAAAGAATCGAGTTTGTCTTTGCGCTGTCAATTGTCATTGCGTTTGAGTTTGTCAATTTTGAGCGTGTCTTTGCTCACTCCAGACAGGTTACTCAAAACCGGTGTATCTTCAAGTGGAATCTTGATGTCGTGTCTGTTGTAACAGCCGTTTTGCTATTCTCAGTACATTCAGTAAATGAATGTTTTGAAGATATGCTGTTTCTGCAGTAAAAAAATAAATGACGTCAGAAGTGAGTTATGCTTGTTGGAGCTGGTTAAAAATTTTGCCTTTCTAATGCTTTAAATTGATTTTAACCATAGATTTAATTGCTGACATTATTCGTTTGGATGAGGATAATGAAATAAACACCACGTATACTTTTACTTTAGTTGATGGTGTATTTTTCTCCATGGAATACATACATGAACCTGAAAATAATTTGTTGCCTTTAAATTGAACTATTAATTAATAAGATTTATATATATGTATATATATATATATATATATATATATATATTTCAATAACATTGTCCCTTTTAAAATTTTCATCTTCCAACTATCCGTTTTCTTCTTATAAGAATATTTTTTTTAAATACAGAAAATTAAAAAAATAACATAAACATATTGACATTTATGTGATTCAAATTTATCAATTTTAACCGTTCTATTTGTTTTACTTTTATTACATATGGTTCTAGAAACAAATGAATCTTTTCTAGAAGCTTTCCTGACCGCTTTTAAAACTGGTTTTTGAAAAACAAAGAAGTAATTGTTAATTGACATGAATTTCAGCTTAAATTTACTTTGCGCAGAGTAAAAAAAAACCTTATCATTATTGAAAATAAATCTTAATTTCTTATATATATATATGTGTGTGTGTGTGTGTGTGGACGTGTGCTTGTTTTTTTAACTATTTATCACTGCATTGTTACTTTTTAGTAGCATTTTATGCTAGAACCAAAGCAGTGCACTCTTACAGTGAAACCTTAATTGTCTCTTAAACTGTCACTGAGTAAACGATTCTAAAATTGTCAAAAAAATTGCGGCACAACATTTCATTAAATTTTTAGACATACACTTTACGTACATTTAAGAGCTGCATGAATTTTCAGCTGTTTTCAGAAATAATTCAGCAACAAACGAAAGTCGAATTTACTACTAATAGCTTGAAAATAAAAGTAACCAACGTTACGAAAGAAATTTACGTTTTCCTTCTTCTAGACAGTTATCTTTGTGTTATGATTAAGGAATTCTTTCGGAATGAAAATAGCATATTTCCCCAAAATAAATTATTTTTGTAAATGAAAATTAAATAACAAGCAATTCAATGCGTAACAGCATCAAATGGAATGCGTAATAACATCTTTGTCTAGACGAAAATTAAACAGGACGTCGTAAGATACTATTTGTAGCTTAGCAACAAATGGGCTGTGGAAATTGGAAATTCCAGACAGTTTGGGGTACTTAAGAAATGCTACGCATTTCTGACTGTTGATGTGAAAGATAAGAACTTATATAAGTTAACAGAACTTTATAGAATTTTCTCTTCCGAATTTTTTTCCCAATAAATGCATAAAAAAACAATAAATATTGTGTTTTTATGCACTCATATATATTTATATGCATGTCATATCCTTTATCTTTGGTTACTTTTTAGCTACCTTTGATATTCTTCACGTTTATAAATGTTCATCAATTCCTGTAGAGGTTATTAGTAAATAGACATTTTTATACAGTGAGTTTCTAAATTTTTCATGTTATTAAAAAGGTTATTTTAATCAATTCCTGTATTTAAGAAAATTATCCTTTTTTATTTATTTACTTTTCATTTTCATTCTATCATTAGTTTTAGAAAACTCCATAACTATTACTAGAGAAGAAATATTACAGAAAACATGCAACATAAAAAATGCTCATTCAAATTTTTCTCCTCATTGTAATAGCAGTAATTAAAACTAGCGTACATACATGTTATTAGCAGCTGAATGTCATAAAAAGAAGACTCGATCTACTCCTAGATAAATAATTATTTTGTAATATCCATCCCCTCCTACTTCTTTCCTTACCCATCAGCTTTTTTTTTAAAAACTAATCTCGTACTGTTATGGGGAATAATTATGCTGCAAAATCAATATTGATACACTGAAAAGTAGGCGCTTTAACCTTTGAACGAGCAACTTATTGGTTTTCAAGGAAATGCATTTTCAGATCAAGTTGATTCATTATAAATCGGGTAGAGCACACAAATATAGCGTTTTTAAAATTTTTTAGCGGCAAAATAATATAGCTTATTAAATAAGTTTTAGTAAAAATTAGTATTAATAATTTTAGTCAATAAATTTTCTTTCAATTTCTGTAGTATGTAAACTCCAATGGCTGGATGTGCTTTCAACACAGTCATTCAGGGTATTTTTGATCCATGGGGGGTAAATTTAAACCCCGTTATATCTTTCAGTAGATTTGAAAAAAAAAAAAAAGAAGAAACTAGAAGGTCCAGTGCTGCGCTCAGCTAAATAGGTTATGGCCTGGTTCAAAGTTAACCCCCATGGTTCAATGTTACCCTGAATGACTGTATAGATTCCTTCAACTTGTCCAGTTTTTCCAGAATGATTTGGGAGGTCTTCAATATACTCTGGTCACAAGAGATTAGGTTGTCTGAGTGTAAACTCTGTAGTAGTGTCGGACACGTTGGTTTAAGGGTCCTACCACTTTCCTGACAAGCATTAAGCTGAGAGACGTACTTTATTCCGTTTAGCCATTTCTTATTTAAAGAAACGTTTAGTCCATGTAACGGCATAAAAAAAGCATATGAAAACATAATATAGTATATATATATATCGTAGCGTTTAATAGGAGGAAAATAATTTTGACGCTTATTCCTTTGTTAAAAGAAACCATGGAATTTATTCGATTTCTTATAAGAAGGGCACATGAAAAATATACATTGCTGGTAGAGAGACTTTGCTGAAAACCACCGAGCGCACTGGTGGTAGCATGTTTTTGGTTTCAGTAGAAAGATAAACCTCGGATTGAAATGGCGCGACAACTCTCCCTTAGGTATCGCTAGTCATATGGTTATTATGCCGTGATAGCCTGGGGGTTAAGATGTCGGACTTCCACCTGGAAGGTCGCTTGTTCGATACCCGCTGAAGACCCACCATGTACACTTGGGGATACGTGCATGTACAATCCGTAGACCCCACTACCTCCCCCACCCCCCGGATGCAGGGCATCCCTAAGGCCTAGTGCTAACAGGGAAGGAAATTGGAGGAGGAGAAAAGTCATATGGTTGTTGAGCAGCAAATATTTTACTAGTTTGTAAATATCTGTTGTCCAGGAACTGCGGACTAGTCCAACGTGTTGAAAACTATGTCAAAGTATTACTCGCGAAGTTAAGCTCTTTTTGGTGAGATGTGATCTGATGATACTGTATGATCCCTCTTGCATGAATCGCCAAGTGCGTAGTCAAATCTCTAACGGTTGAGGTTTTCCGACAAATTGCTCCAAAATTGCAACGCAGTTTTCGCTATCAATCGTTTCTTTTGTGAAAAATAGTCAATAATTCCCTTGTTGAATATTAAAGCCTAAACGAAAAACATTGGAGAAATTTATTAGTTTTACCTTATCCAAATATATGCGCTTAGTCGTACCCAAAATTTCCTGTTTTTCTTGATCACAAAACCATTTCGGTGAAAAATGCACTTTATCTGATTACGATATGCCAATTGACATCGAAATCATCATCATCATCATGAGCATGTCTTTAATTACTTCTTCTCTTTGTCTCATATCTCAAACTGAGCTGACATTAGTTCTACAAGAGAAACAAGTGCGTGCTCTTTGTTTCAAGCATTTTTTAAGCGCATGACCGCTTCAATCTAGAATGAGCTGCAATTATTCCGTTGAATTATAGGAGATACAAGCACAGTAATTCAGATGTAACTAGAGCTTTTTCGGGACCACCACCCCACATTAAATCACCAACCATGCTGTCTCTTCTGTCGAAATTTACCAAAAACTTCTCAAAAACGATCTACACTCCATATTAGTTAATAATACGAACTAGTTTGCCTCTTTATTAAACAACAATTCTATAAATGTTATATTCGATTTTTAAACTTTTATCACATATTTGATGATGTATCTTCTAAATCACGACACTCTTGGAGTTGTTACTAGATATAAAAATTTCCAATTCAAAATAATAATAATAATAATCGTAAAATTAATAATAATAATGATAATGATGAGGAATAATTTTCATACACGTTAATTTTTTTCCCTTGCACTGATATATTTACTTCCGAGATTGTTTTTTTTAACTGCATTTGTACTTTTGTTTAAATATTTTTTTAAAAAAATTATCAGATTTCTACTTCCTTTTGGAGTTTATATACATCCGCTTAAGTTTTGGTCCGCTTAAGTTTTGAATAAATAATAGCACTTAATTCTACATAGCAAATTGCACATAATACCAAAATTTATTTATGGTCAATTTAAAGAAACACCGACGACTCAAAAATCCTTTCACAAGAATACTAATTCTCAGAAATCTCCAACTGATCTAATGGGACATTTCATGATGACAGTTCTCTTTAAATGCATTGCTTTATAAGTCACCGAAATTAAAGTTAATAAGGAAATATTCCCCACTGCCATTTAAATCTTATATTAAATTAAATTGTGTACATTGACTACTATTCCGGACAATTTTTCAAGCCAAAATGTATATTGCCACACTTGTAACGGCATTTTCGAATCGTTATTCTATATGCGGCTGTAAAAGTTTTAGAAATATTCTCCAATGACATTCTGTCAGAATTGAATAACGCGAATGGAATTGAGTTTTCGGGAACGAAGCGAAATCTTATTTTTGTATTTGCTTCACTATTCAATAGCTTTGCGTTTCTCAATCGAGTAAAATCTTAGAAATTCTACGGCGCTATCTTATAACTGATGTTGCCTCCATCGTTGATGAAATTGCGAAGCTAAAAAAGAGCGATAGCTGCGATTTCTAAGTATATTTCCAAATTCGCATCGCATCTTTTCAGGCATGCTGCCTCCTCCTAATTTTACTCCCGTGTTGAACTAATGGAAATGATTGGGTTTCGATCACATTCTTCGGATCCAATTGAAAGCTTGTTGATAAGGCATCAGCTTTAAATTCAACCTCTTACAAGTAAATAATTGTTTCAATGATAATATTTTAATTTTTAAAAACTGTACTTAGTTGTATTTTTTGACATGGAAATTTTAGCAAAATGCAACATTGGAAGAACAATAAAAATTTCAAATGAAAAAATATTTTAATGATATGCAAGTGTCAATTGAGAAATCATATAATAATTCTTATTATAAAATATTATAACTCTATGAACGAGTAGCAATGCTCGATGTCCCAATGACTCAAAGCAGAAAAAATTTAAATCATCCATATTGTCCATTTTAAGAACCAATATTTGAAAGATCAAGACTAAAAAAAGAAATGAACAGTCAAGGTACATATTTTAAGCTCTGAATGTGAACAGACGTTTTATTTATATTAAAGCGAGCTACAGAATTAAATAATTTAGGATGAACTAAATAATTTAATTTAAAAAAAGTTTATCTCATTACTGAAATGAAATTCCAGTTAATGCTCATTTTTATTAGCCTACTTTCCCGTAAAAGAAAAAAAAAGAAAAGAAAGCATGAAAGAAGGCTTAATGTGTCGTAAAAATATCATTAAAAATACAAAAAAGTATTAAAAAAGATTGAAAAATAAAAATTTTGAAAGTTGTTTTGAGATGGGGAAAATGTGTGTCTGTCGGTCTGTCAGCTCCCCCCCCCCCCCCCCCGATAACTTTTGAACAATTTGTCCGATTCCAAAGTTTTTTTTTTTCTTTTTGCATTCGAAAGATCTGGGCGACGACATCTCATTTCCATATTTTACTTTTTGATTTGAACAATTTTTTTGTTCAATTTTGCACAGTTTAAAAAAATATTAACATTAGCGGCTATGGACAATTATGCAAACTTTGGGCGTAAGATCCAAATTCCTATGAACAAGCTTGTTGTAAGAAGTTCTCAGTGAGAAATATTTTTTGATTTGAACGAATTTTGTTCGTTTTTTAACAGTTCAAAAAAAAAAAAATAAGTTTGCGCCTACAGGGAAATTTACATCCTATGTAATTTATGATCTAACAGACTGATTTGCTTGGAACAAACTTTATCGGAAAGATGTTATGACGTAGAACATGTACAGATACGAAGCTCAACCAGAACTAAACGAGCCTATTTTCTATGAAATTTTTTGATCGGAATTTATAAGGATATTTTCGAAGGAATGAGTGAAGGAATGAATGAGTAAATGAATAAATGAATAAATGAAAGAATGAATGAGTGACTGAATCAATTAATCGTTGAAAAATGTATATTTGAAATAACTAGAAACTGAAGTTAAATGAGAAAGAGAGAGAGAAAAAAGCTAGATTATAAATGTGAAGTTGGTGTATACGGGAAAGTAAGCTCTTATAGTTCTAAACTGAACTTCTTGTTTAAAATATGTGTGAATAGTTGCTACATGGTTCCATGGTTATTTGTAAAATGCGTGAGAGTGTATCATGTGCTGCCAAACCAAATGGTTTAATTGAAAGTTTTGAAATTCTCGCTTTTACAAAACCGAAAGGGCAGTTAATATGCTTATAAAATACTCAAAAATAAAAAGCAATTCGAAAATCCTGTGCACCTGCTTCATCTCTTTTCTAAGAAAGGACGGCAACTCTAGAAGAAAGACAAGTTTAAGAAGTTTGGGAAGTTGGCTGCCAGCAAGAAAACAGTCTTTAAAGAATGCCGCCTTAATGCGGCGAGCCGAGAACTGCTCAATCCGTTTTAGGTATAAAATTCATTCTTTCCATCTTTTACTTCGTATTATTCCTCTTTAGAAAGAAAGAGGGTCAAAGCCGACAAAAAGGATTTTTCACTTTTCTTCTTTCCATCCGTAGCTCTGCAAAATAAGAACCTCTTAAGTTACTTCTAAGTAAGAAAAAAAAATTCAATGCTCTTTTATTGAAAACGATCTCCTGTTATAAACTTGGTATGAAATGTCGTCTCAGGATTTGGTTTTATTTTATTGAGAACTTTCTATAGAACAGGATTTTTCTAATCATTATCACTGGAAAATAAGTTTTTAAAATTATGAACTTAATGTATGCAAAGATAACTTTACTTTTTGATACTGTTCCTCTAACTAAAATACTGATAATGATTCTCCTTCTAATGATTTACAGAAAATAACTGTTATGATACAGAATATATAAGTTCTCTAAATAAAGAGAGTGAAACTACTTCCACAATAAATAATGAGAATATGTGACAATGTCACAAAATTGTTGTTTGTGAACAGAAAGTTTTCGAGACTCAGTAAAGAAACTGTTCTGTGAAAACTGTTTCTTATTATTGCTACATCATTTAATTGTCTTTTATTTGTGCATTATGAGCGCTATTATTATCATTATAATTTTTTTATTATTTTATTTATTTATTGCTATTTTTAGTCTTACTACTTTTACATAATCTAAATTTATAGCTATATTTTTTGAGCTTAGGAGACTTTCGGACACTTAAGATGAAAAAAAGTTAATTTTTCAAAAGTAAAGAAAATATTTTACCTGACGCTTTCAGTAAATAATGTATCAGGTAATGAAGGAATATTTAGACAAAAGATAAGACGCATCCTTTTTTTTTTTTTACTTTTAAAAAGTTGATATTTTACTAACTTTTGCGTTTCTATTTGTTGTTTCGAACGTGCATGAGATTAACTAATGTTAATATTGGAGTATAATTCTAAATGTAGTTTACGTCCTGGAAAGTACCTTTGCTGTCTTGGCCGTAGTCGTAAAACCAAATATAAAACAAATATAAACAAATATAAACACAGAGAAAGTTTTTAAAATAGGAAAAAATCTTTTTGTCACGATAGAACAAGGCCAAAACCCTATGACTATCTCAATCATTTCCAGCCTAAAGCTTTCGTATTTATTTGTATATCCCACATCAAAATTTTCTACAATGCCATCGTGAAATGAAGTCCCCTATGGGAGCTGGATCCGTTTTGGTTACCGTCAAGCATGGTCTGGAGCTCTGATGAGAAGCAGCGAGGACACTTCATTTATTCGGGAAAGGAATCTAATATTGTAAGATCTGTCTTGGGGGTGAAACAGAATTCAATATCTCCTGACGTGTATTTCAAGTTTCAATCTGTTTTGCGCCGCCGTTATAATCTGATGGATTGAATTTCGCCATTTCTCTCCCCTATTTCCGACAAAGATATTAAAAAAGATTGTATAAAATGAGCATTTAGGGTCAAATGAAATACGATTGTGAAGACGTTTGTGGTAGCGATTTTTTATTGCAACTATCTTTGCCGATGCCAAAAAGTTAAGTTTTGCTTAAATGCATGATTTATCTAACTGTCGGTCAAATTGTGATTCGGTCGAAGAGATTTCTTCTCATGATTGTTTTTGGCAACTATTTTTATATCAATAGTTGTTCTTATATTCTTAAAATAACAAACACTTTATAAATTTAAATCCGAGAGTAAAGAAATTTGTGTATCTATCTATGTCGCGCTATCTTCTTACGAACGGCTGGGAGTTAGGGTGCTTTAACACCAAAGGCGACAAAGGCAAAAAAAACTTGTCTTTTCTACATCTGTGCAAGCGCAGAGCGTATTTTCGCCTTCAAAAATAGGCTCTGCGCTTGCGTAAATGAGAAAAGGCATGTTTTTGGCTTTGTCGCCTTCGATGTGAAAGCACCCTTAAGAGTCAAGTAAGGTATCAAAAAGTTCGCAATTTTCCAAGGACGCCATTTTGCTTATTCTCATCGCTGTGGAACTTTAATTAGTGGAGATATTAGTTAAAAACGCAATAGTTTTTAAAGCGTCGTTTTCTTTTATCTGCACTCTCAGAAATAGAATCGTCAGTTTTGAGGACTTTTCTATCGTCAAGAAAATTTCGTCATTTATAACGAAACTTTCCTCACGAGATCACATGACTTTAAAAAATTACTATAGAAATTTCGGCAATTTGACGAAAGGTTTACTCGGAGCATTTTTCACGAAGCCATTTCGTCAAATACGACGAAAGTTTCGTGAGATTTGAGCATGTGTTTCTGAGAGTGTGTATTGTCACCTTTCAACAATACAGTTGCCGTTTTAAAAAAATCAATACAGTTCTTATTTCAACAAATCAAATTATAATCAACAATTCTAGCATTTTAAGGCATCGCTGTATTTGCATTATGTTAATGTGCGAGAATAACTAGGAAAGAAAGCACCTTTACCAATCGATTGCTAAAATATTTAAGGAATGAGCAGTATTTGAGATAGCCTGTGGAACGCTACTATATTATTAATAGTTCGTTAATGTATGACATTGCAAAATATTTATTTCCTGAACTGTAAAGTATTTCAGAGTGTAAATCTAAAGCAAATCTTACGATTTTCTTCTTCAGTTGGTTTTTAGTGACGATACATTAAGTGTTGATGCTTGTCAAAATAATAATAGAATAACATTTAAGAAATGTAGTATTAGCTTTTTATTGATTGACAAATGTTATAAGCTTGGAGGGATAACAAAACCTTTTTTTCACCCCGTTAATCAATTGATCTATTTCCTAAAATTAACAGCTCCGCGCCTTTTCTCAATCATACTAACCTTGTCAAAATACTTTTTTCGTATCCCTAATACTCGATTGTTGTGAAAATGGCAAACGGTAAACAACGTGCATATTGAGTCATGTCGGAGTGTAGAAATCAGTAAGAATTATTTTCTAACTTTCTGAGGAACATTATAAACACAGGATGTTCATAATTAAAGGACCCGACTTTAAGGCTGTCTACAATCAACAATTATAGAAAACTGAGAATTATTTAACCTTTTTCAATTCCTACTATTAGTTCACTCTCCCTATATCTTGTTCAAATTTTCAATCGTTAATAAAATACGTTTTATTCACCCACTCAAGTTCAAGTACATTTTTTTGAACTTGTAGTGGATGACACTTGATGTTAATACATTGTTTTCAAATATTAATTCATTAATTAAATTTAACCATTATTAATTTCAGTTTTATATGGATTCCATTAGAAATATTGAAGCCACAGATTTCTATTTTTAAAACATTATCACACGGAATTTCATTCTTTAGAAGAACTAGTTCATTCCCATTCTGCTTGTGCTAACAAGGAAAACTGATTCTTTGGCAAAAATATTGGAATGTTGCGTACAGATATATTAACTAGCTGAAAGTAAGGTAAAAGCGACTTTTGTAATCCTTTCATTCAGCTGACACGCTTTTGACCAATGTAGGAATTGACTTGATTATATATATATATATTACTTCTTTTTAATGAAATCACTATCAATTATTTAGATATACGTTAATAATATGTCCATCATCTTATTATGAACAATGAAAAATGTTCCTGAACATCAACGCTGTTCATTTTTACAGAAAGCATGTAATTTATTTAAAATACAATGCCATTTTTGTTTCTCCTAATATTTTAGTTGGTGCTGTATCCGTCAAAATTGAATGTTTACATAGAAACATCATGAATTTTTCAAGCATTCAATTGCTCTTTTTAACCATCAACAAAAAAAAAAAAAAAGAATAATTTTCACACATACTTTTCTTTTCCTGAGGTGCAAGAAAATAAATATTTGTATTAATGCGATAGTAAAGCTTTTCAGAAAAAACAGTATTACTGTTTGTTGACGTTCAGAAAGAAACAAAATTATTCAACCAGAATTAGTAGATTCTTTCCAGCAAGCGAATTTTGGCTTCCAATGTTTTACAGAAAGATGTAGAAGTTTCGGATATTCACGATGATGGTATTTATCATTTTTTCTAAGCCTCTTCTGCCTTATTTTCAAGGCTGGCAATCAAGCTCAATACGCTGCAGAACGACAGTTACACTTCCAGCAAAATCTCTCAAATTAAATAAATTTAAGAGATTAATAGTATTTCATACCTGTTTAGACCAAGATTTTTTGGCACAGGTTGCATGCATTTCCAACAGACGGTATGTTTGAAAGCGTTGTTTAAAAAAAAAAATGTTTTGCAACAAGAATGAGTGATTTCAGAATTTTATGTGAGCACTAGCTGCGACGCCCGGCGTTGCACGGTCTATCTTAAATTATATTTTACAAATACAGCGGTGCCTCATCAAAATGCTAGAAACGTTGATTATTTTTTTGATTTGTTTAACAATGGCAACTGCATCGATTTGTTTGTTCACACGGCAACTGTAACAATTGTTGAAACGATGCAACAATGCAAATAAAACAAGAAGTTCCGTCTAGAACTATACGAGCCTACTTTCCCGTATACACCAAATTCAAATTTATAATCTAGCTATCTCTTTCTCTCTCTTTCTTATTTATCTTTAGTTCTAATTATTGAAAATATACCTTTTTCAACGGATAATACATATTCATTCACTCACTCATTCATTCTTTCATTTATTCAGCCATGCATTTATTCATTCATTCGTTACCTCATTCAAGTGTTTATTCATTCATTTACGCATTCATGTATTTATTCACTCATTTATTTATATTTTCATTTATTCAATAATTTATTCATTCATTCTTTTCCTCATTCATTTATTCATTGATTTATTCTTTCACTCTTTCATTTATTCATTCATTCATTATTTCACTCATTGGGTCACTGAGAAATATCCTTGAAAATCCCGATCAAAAAATTTCATAGCAAAATAGGCTCATAAGTTCTGGATAAACTTTCTATTTCTACATGTTCTACGTTATAAGAGCTTTCCGATAAAGTTTGTTCCAAGCAAATCGGTCCGTTAGATCAGGATTTATATAGGGTTGAAATTTCCCCGTAAGCTCTGTGTTAATTTTTTGAACTGTTCGAAAATGAACAAAAACTGTTCAAATCAATATTTCACGCCGAGAACTCCTTTCAATAAGCTTGCAATAGGAACTTGGCTCTTGTGCCCAGAGTTTACAGAATTCGCTTCAATTTTGTCCATAGGCGCTAATGTTAAAATTTTTTGAACTGTTCAAAATTGAACAAAAAATTGTTCAAATCAAAAAGTAAAATATGAAAATGAGATGTCCTCGCCGAGATCTTTCGAATGCAAAAAGAATTTTTCCAATCGGACAATTCGTTCAAAAGTTATTAGGGGGGGACAGACCGACAGACCGACAGACCGACAGACACACTTTTTCCCCATCTCAATACCCTACTTTCAAATTTTTTATTTTTCAATCTTTATTTAATTACTTCACTTATTTTTGACTTTTCTTGATTTTTAACGATATTTTCACGATACATTAAGCCTTCTTTCATGCTTTATTATTATTTTTTTTTACTTTTACGGGAAAGTAGGCTAATAAAACGGTCATCATCTGGGTCAAATGAAACTAATTACCATGAGAAAATAATTTCAAACTACATAGAAAAACGCTTATAACTTCTTCTCTAGATAATTTAGAGACTTCCAATTTTAGCACGAAGGACAAAACTCTTTCTAGGATAGGTTTTCACGGGCTTTTCAATGGCATCAAGCTCGAAAGTATGCGATAATTTCTTCCGATAGAAAAGGACTATTTTATGCAATTTTCGGAGATCCGCTCCAATTGGTCTTAGCGTGATGATATACAACCTCCCTGAATAAATGGGCTATCTAACACTGAAAGAATTTTTCAAATCGGACCAGTAGTTCCTTAGATTAGCGCGTTCAAACAAACAAACTCTTCAGCTTTATAATATTAGCATAGATTAAAAATACACATTTTATGAAAATCTTTTTTGGAAGGAATTTGTATTTTGCTTTATCTTTCAAAGTTGGAACAGAATCACACTTGAAATCTATACACTAACGTTACTAAAAAATAAAGAAAAGAAAAAATCGTGATGCCAAAAGGAACCACTGAACTTTGTTGGATAGAGCAACTTGGAGTACTTAATTTTAATTTTTTCAGAACTTTTTCCAGTTAGTTTCTATTTTTTTTAAATTGATTTTTAACAAGTTTATCAAATAGAAGAGTCTTAATGGCATGTATTTTAACATGATTTACTGAGTTCCAATATCACTCACGCAAATTTCTTAAGTCAAATGAAATCAGTATCAGATATTCTGTACTTACAGCCATTATCGAAGATACACTGGGGTCTAAGTAATCTACTCGAAAGAGTAAAGATTCGATAGAGAATGTAAACTGATTCGACGAAACAGAAAAGGCGTATCTAATCAAACGCAGCTTTTCCTTCTGCTCTTCCTAGTGGTGAAAGAAACAAAGAAGACAACGCCTACAACTAATGGGTCTCATCAGAACTTTTTCATGTCTGTCCTGGCATCATTAACACGACATCGAAGCGGGGAAGGGGAGAAGAACCTGGAGAGATTGATGGGTCTAGAAACAGAAGGAATGGCCTTTTGACGACTGGAGATTTGATGACTTTTTGTTCTCTGTGTGATTGTGGGTACATTTAGAGGGATGGTGCCGTCCAAATGGCCTTTTATTGTCTGTTCTCAGGTTCCTATTTTCTGGATCGTTTGACTCCCAAAGGAAACAATAAGTCTGGTTGGGATTGTTCTGACTGAGCGAAAAGTGTTCTTGGAAAGGAGGAGGAAAGGGAGATCTTTTCTTTCGGTAGATGAATTATCACAGAATTTGACCAATATATTGCATTTATTTTATATCGAATTTTTGGTTCAGTTGCTATAATAAAACCAATTCAAAGAAAGTCATAAAAAATTACTTTTCAAAATAAATAAATAAATAATAAAATCGTGTTGAAAATATATACACTTATTGCTGTGGTCTTGTGTACATTCGTTTTGCCCTGAAGATTTGAAGGATGAGTCTTCTACTAATAAAATAGAAATGTAGAGACTTGTTGCAACTAAGCGCATCATCTATGGGATCATTCATAAATGATGACACGCTTCGAGGGGGGGAGGGGGGTTCGTGAAATTGTGACAAAGTGTGACAAGGGGAGGAGGTAACAAGAAATGTGACATCATGCGTTATGCAAAATAGCGCGGCACGTGACAAAGGGGACAGGGAGGTCGGCTGAACTGTGACTTATTGTGACAAAGAGGGGAGAAAAATCAAATATATGGGAAAACAGCGTGACATCATTTATGTACGGCCCCGATGATGATGATTTCTTACGATGATGATTTCTTATTTCTACTTATTATCCAGCATAAGGAGCGCGCAATGAATTGTTTTCGCTGTTAATAGTATGTTCTTATATTTAGTGCTTAAGAAGTGACAATTTATAACTGGAGTAAAAACAAATATATATATACATATGTATATGTATATGTTTGTATCTTATCTAATAAAAAATTTACGCTCTACAGGAATACACAAGAAACAAGAGGGACATGAACTGGCTTTAAAAAATAAATTTTAAACTGAATATTTTTTAATAAGCTTACTAAGTCATATGGTGCAAACACCAGACTTTCTGTGTGACACATTTTCAAAGAAGAAAACACTTGGAATGCATATTTCTGACGTGACGTCCAAAATGCATTTAACGTGACTTTTATGTAGCAAGATTAACAAATTTCAAATGCAAGCGAACAACCGATGAGCCCCTGAGCTAATTTGCATATCGATAATGGACAAACACACGAAAAATGGATGTAGGATAGACAATCTAGTTATGAAAGCGAAACAACGCATCTGGGCAGGTAAACATTTTGGCAGTTTATCCTGCATGCAATGCGATAATGGAAATGGAAATAATGATTTTAAACGATACTATTCTAGAGCAAGTCGAGTGTTACTGGATTGAAATTCAATTAAAGTATTTTAAATGAGAGAATTCGGCATGCTATCTTTTCTTTTCATTCTATACCATAAACGCATGATGTGAAGGTTGTAGGTAATTGAAGTGTCTCTTTAGCCGCAAAATATTAGTATATTTAGTTTATGAAGTAATGCAAAACATTTTTTTCATTTAAAGTTCTCACTTCTGGCGTTAAAAGGAAATCAATGCGATCCAAATCTTTCTTGGTGGTGAGTGTTCAATGTAGTTAGTAATTGAGAAATAGGAAAATCTTATGGAACATTGAAATATGAGTAACAAATATCTTATTGTTGACATTATTATTGGTTTTGCAAAGAAGAACCGAATTAAGGCTCCAGCCTTTTGCGTGAGAATGAAGCTCTATGTAAATAATGGCCGGAATTATTATTGGTTTAGCAAAAGAAGAACCGAATAAGGCTCCAACCTATTACGTGAGGATTACGCTCTATGTAAATAACGGGCGACATTATTATTGGTTTTGCAAAGAAGAACCGAATAAGGCTCCAACCTATTGCGTGAGGATGAAGCTCTCTGTAAATAACGGGGGGGCGTGAGAAAGAAAGAAAAATACTTTATACATAATCGTTGTCGTTTAGTATACGATAACAAAATGATTCATTATACATCATTTTTCTGTTTGAATTTTTTTTTCTGTTTTGTTTCATTGTGCGTTGATGTGAAATGAACCAGGAGATATGAATAACTCTCACCTCATTGTCGCTTACGTTTAGTATAGAATTTGTATAATTTTTATTATTTGCGTCAGTTTAATAAATTTGCGTCAGTTCTTTTTCCCTTAAATGATGTACCCAATGTTCTCCACATGTATTCTGAACTGTAAAAGTCTTTGCATGAGATTCATACAATAGTTTTTAGCGTTTTAAAGTGCAAGATACAAAGAGTGATTACACGATTTTAGTATAAAATCGGGAACGATATATTTTTTTGAATGTTTAAAATTTAAAACCTTTTTTTTTAATGTCTGAACTATACATCATCATCTTCCTTCGCATGATTGAACAAGTTATAATGTGAAGTAGGTTCTGGATATTTATTATATTTTACTAAACACATTTTAGTACAAGAAATTGGGTTCAATTTCACAGTATTCACTTTATAACGGACTAAACATTATTCCCTACCTCTCAAAAATCAGAAACATTTGTATAGCATTTGCACCTAAGAGCAAAATATTCTAAGCAAAATCTCAAGTTTTTATTTCTGAAGGAAGTCATTTTAGATATTCTCCAAATCCTCGTCAGATACAAAGCGGCCGGAACATGCATTCCAATGTCGAATTTCCCTAATCCTGTCATGAAGTAGAAAGAGAAAAGTCTTATCCTTTCCCTTTCCAATGAAAAGTCGGCTTTGCGCTGCTTTTATTCGCCCTTTTGTATTTGCCTGATGTAGAAGTTTGTGCATTAAAGCTCTGTTACGACGAAAGTTTGAGAGAGGAGTAAGGATGTGCTGGAGTGTTGAAAAAAATAAAAGGGAAGAAGAAAGATAGAAAAATGCTCGAGAGGCGCAAAGCATAAAATCCATTTATGAAAGGATTGACGCGAAAGAAACTTCAGCTGTAAGGGATTATATGATGGTTTCACTTTAGTTTCAATGAGCTAGATTTAAGCTATATAAAAAGACTTTAATGAATATATTTTTCTCCCCAGAACTACATAATTTTCACTAGAGTTCGCATTGTTAGTACTAACCCTTAAAAATATTGCATGACCACTACGGTGTACAAAGTAAATAATATATAATGCTAATTGTTTTGTATAGTTGAAGTATTATCAACGAAAATAGGAAAGAAAAATACTGTTAAAGATGACAAGAAAACTTAGTTTAGAAATCTATGTCGCATCTGAGCAGACAAATTTTTTATCTTTCCCTGATAAGACTACTGAAGAATACAACGTAATGCACCATATATGGTTTTGAAGTATTTACTGTCTTTTCTTGCGATGTTTTCTGTCTTCCAGCTAAGCAGCTGACAAACAGAATAAATTTGTTTGGATCTTTACGGCTATGTATTTTATGTCATGAGAGGGGTCATTCATTTATTTCTTACTCTTTTCATGGCGTTGAAACTCTTTTTACAATCCGAATAGTGATGTTGAATAGGGTAAATAACGTTTTCAATTTCCACTTCGATATGTTTTCCCCACCTTCCACATTTTATGCATTTTTTATTCAGTCATTCAACTCAAAAATAAATTTGTTCGTTCGGTTTTTTTTTTTTTTTTTTTTTTTGGTGAATGGAAAATATGAGACCCTATACGAATCGAGAACCGAAATCTCTAGCTTTTTGGTTCAATTTCTTTAATTTGATGAAAGATGGTAAATTTGATAATTTTTAATTTTTACCTTGCAATTATCACCATTTCTTGTGTCACTTTCACTCAATGTAAAGTGAGGAAAGTAAACCAATTCATTACACTCATTCTGTTTATCAACATTGTGAAAAAACTTCAATCATTTGTTTTTCTTTTGCTAATAGTACTTTTTACGTAATACATAGTTTTTTACTGTTATTTGAAGCCTCACCATGCATTATTCGTACAATACCAAAACATACTGCTAGAAATCAAACTAATTCATCAGTTTCCAGACTTTGTGTGGAAATAGAAGTCCATGATGGTGTTATAATAAAAATTTCACCTGTTTTAGATACAATTCCATTACCTTTCAGTTACTGTTCTATTTTCAGGTACCTCAAATGTAAAATATGAGCTATGCAAAAAGGGCCTGAATGGCAATTCTCATGTCATCCAACATCTGGTCATTAGTAACGTGCCTCTGGAAGTAAGAGTGATGACAACGGCTACTGCGCATGCTCCCCGCCGCCATCTCTTTACCAATGCGTTTGCGTATCGCCGACTTTTACCAAGAGGCACGGTAAAAAGATGGCGGCGGGAAGTAGCAGTTGTCATCACTCTTACTTCTAGAGGCACGCTAGTTATTAGTAGTATGTTGAGTACTTAAATTAGCTAACTGCTGGCGTGCCAGAAAAATATCAGCGTTGTATGAAGCAAAGAGAAAAGAGCGCCAAATTTGCAGCATTACTATAGCGTTAGGTACTTTTCTATTATCCCGGCACAAATCTCGCTAAGCAGACTTTTTGGTGAAAGCACACGCAGAAGGTTACCAGTGGTTGCATCATTATTGGCGACTTTATCTCCAGCGTCGGGGGGATGGAAAAGTACCAAGCGTTATGTAACGCAAACTGGCATGGGAAAGAGGAGGTGAAGCATGTCAGTCTCACGTTTAGGTACTCAGTAACAGAGTATTATAATCGTACTGCAATCAATACTAACAATTTATGTAGATAGACGTCTAAGCTAATGTCTCAGTTACAAGAGAAGCTACGAGTTAGAAAGCATTGACTTAATTTTGGAAATTTTTCCCGAAGTAGGAACGTAACAACCTTTGCTGTTTTAGAATTTATTAGTCCTAAAAGAGGTTGTATTATCTACTGAAGAGAGGTCTGAATTCTCAGAAGAGAGTCATAAAAGTGACTACCGTCCAGGGAAATCTATAAAAGGAATATTGGAAATCCGTGAGAAAAACTCAATTTATGGGCAACCCTTCCAGCATGCATTGAACAATATTATCACCATTCCCTTTTTGTCAGTGGTGATTATGTTCCTACAGAGTGCTTCGCTTCAGAGAGTTTGGTTATTGTGATATTCATTAAGTAAAAATAGCCATATTCATTAAAATTAAATATTTTGTTTTATCGAAAATTGATGAATTACGATCAGATTTCATCTTAACCAGATCAATCATGGTTAGTAAGCTAAGCATGTAAAAAAAATAGATATCAATTATAGGGATTTGATGTGATTCAGCTGCTCTAATCAAACGGAATACAATTTGTAGACGTATTACCGAGGATAACAACTTGAAATTTCCAAATATGGCATTCGTATCACTAAGTTATGCAAGAAACAAAGATGGACAGTGATTTTGATCTGCTTATTATTAAGATATAAATCAAATCTTCGTACGTTAAAAAAAAGAAAGTTTAGCCTTTATGACAGTAAAAACATTAAATACTTTAATAATAATATAATTATACGTTAATTTAAAGCACAAATGAGCAATAAAATGCAGACATATGTTTCGGGATTGCTTGGAATCCCTTTTTCAATGCGACAGGGAGCTTCTAGATGCAAAACATCCAAATCCTCATTTGGATGTTTTGCATCTAGAAGCTCCCTGTCGCATTGAAAAAGGGATTCCAAGCAATCCCGAAACATATGTCTGCATTTTATTGCTCATTTGTGCTTTAAATTAACGTGTAATTATATTATTATTATTGTTTACTTGCACAAAGTTAAATTATTTTTATTAAATACTTTATTTCAACTTTAAGAATTCTCGTCTTACATACGAAGCTATGGTGACTCATATAAGTTCATTAAAATTCAATATCCGATTACGCAATCCCCGTTTAAATCCCCGTTTTCCATGAAATATAAGAATTACCTTAACTTTCAAACAATTTTTCTGTAGAAAAACAGTTTAAGCATTTATCATTAGATTGCAAAGCAAGACTTAAAAAAACACGAACTGATGTATGCACCACATGACTTCCTCGTACAACACTAATTGTATAATATACCTTTTGAAGAACTAAAAAAATGGGTGCGTGTATCAGATACGCACGTTAAAAGTTATAGTTATTTGCTTCATTATTTTTTAAACAAATTTTTCGTGCACTTTTATTTGCCCAAACCTATACAGTGTGGTAAATAAAGAGAATGGCATTTGCAGGATTAAGGGAATTTATTATTTTTATTTTCCTGGTAAATCTGAAATTAAAACACAATAGTAACGGAATTTAATTTGCAAAGGATTAAAAAATGCACAACGTAAACTTGCATTAGAGTGAGGCTTGAAGAGCATTTTAAACACTTAAACCCACTAGTTTGTTGAGATTCAAAGGAAGACATAGTTTTACAAGATCCTAACTCTTGCAAATGTTTTAACCTGAGATCTCTACGGGAAAATCGCCAAGTATGTCATAAATTGCCAAACCCACACTTTTCCCCACCAGACCTTTTGGCCGAAGCCTTAGGATCGCCTGCGCGTGGTAGCTGCCAAACCGACACTAGGGTGTAGATTCAACTGAAGCGCGATCGATCAAACCCAAAATGGTCGAATTTTCAACTCGAATTCGATCATTTTCAAACTAATAGAATATTGACTTGCTTGACAACTTGTTTCCTGGACTTCGATCAAAACGCGTAGGGTTGCCATTGAATGCTTTCCTCGCTCGGCGTATCGTCACATGACCAGAACTTAAAGCTGAACCAATGAAAAAATTGAATGAGAAAGCGAAGCTATTTTAACTGTAACATTATCTGTTGGTGTATTGTTTATTGTTTTGGTTTGATCCATTTATTTTGCTATGCTGTTCCTTGTGTTGTGCTGATTGTTTATACAGAATGAGTAATGAAACAAATATATTAGTAGATATTATCAAAGAAAAAGCCTCGGGACGTAATGAGGGGGGGAGGAGGAGATCGTAACATCGACAAGTGCCTTTATCACTTTGGCAATTTTCCTCCATACTGTGAGATTATAATATGTAGTTAATATTCCTGAGGTAATATATAGTTTGTATTCTTACTGAATTGTATCTTCCTAGAGGATAATCTATATCTATACCTTTCTTTGCTCATTAAATGCGTTGAATTCTATTTGATATTTCCTCCCAGTAGTCAGTTTTTACGAATGGCAAATAGCAGCGGGCTGGAAAATAACTTTATGACACATTTAGAATAATTTTATTTAAAAAATGTAAGCTACTAAAACATGGGCAAAGTACGCCTGCAGACGACTTAATGACTTTATGTTCCCCCCCCCCCCCCCCCAATGACAAATTCGCAATATTTTTCTTTTTTCTTCTCTTTCTTAGCCTGACGTTTTGTGTGCCAGTTTTCCTTCCAGCTTATCGCATAAAAATATAAATGTTTCTCTATCTAAGCGATATTGTTGCATAAACTCCCGTTCGCTCAAATTTAATGGATTGCTTCGGATTTGCAAATATCAAGAAACTCTTTGCATTCTTCGACCTCTGATCGCCAAAATGACCGCCATTACTGTAAGAAAATCAATCGAATCGTGAAAATGATCGAATGAAAGTAATCGTGTTGGTCACGTGGTTAAAAATAATCGCCGCGTTTCAGTTGAATAGGAATTGCATGATTTTGATCGAATCGTTCGATTGAAAACGGCAAAACGATCGAAAAGCGTTTCAGTTGAATCCCTGCCTAGATTTGGCTTCCCTATTTTGTTGCAGATATTCACAAGTTGTAGTCAATTGGGCGCCGATATACTTAACTATGGAGTTGGTTTCAGTAATGCCTTTGGGTAAATATCTTGGTATGGAAAACGACTGGAAAATTGACACAAAATCGCATAAAACACCCCTTTTACATCAACCAGTTGCAACCAAAAAGGGAGATGCACAACTAAACATTGTACAGGTCCTACATACTAAATTTCAACCTTCAACGACTAACTGTTTTTGAGTTCTGCGAGATGCGTACATACGAACATACAGACGGCACGTCAAAACTCGTCAAAACGGACAAAGGGATGGTCAAAATCAAAATATCAGTGGTCCATATGCACATGCGTATGTACATACATACAGACATTGAAAAACTGTCCAAACTGATTAATTTCTGATTTAAATGCAAATTTAGGCGGATATTTGAGGGCGAAAATTTTCGGGGTTGCAATATTGCCCCGACATAAATGCCCGGGGTTACAATATTGTATACTTCGTTACAATGAAGAAAAAAAAAGAATTCTTTGTTAATTTATAAAACCGAGATAATCTTTAAAATCACATAAAATTGTCATCTGAGCTTCTTTCATTTCCTCTCTGACATTCTTTGAAATACCAGGAATTTCAACGCAAAATTGAACATTTAAGCACTTGAATTTTTCAGGCAGTTTCTCGAAGAAAACAATGCATCTAATATTCCGTAAAATACGGTAAACTCCAATTGATTTTATAAATTCCGTGTTGCATTTTGGGCATTTTTTTAACAATTAAAATCATTACACGATTTTGAAAGAAACTTTAAAATTAAAAGTTCTTTAAAGCTCATACCAGGCTTTAATGCTTTTTGTAAGCGCAAGTATAATAATATTTCAAAATATATTTAAATAACCAGGCATTTGTGTTTAACAGCATTCATAATTTTTTTCCTACAATTAAATTGCTTAAAAAGGAAAATTTTAAAGCTTTTTCAATATGGTTTTTAGCTAAACTATATACACGAAATTCAGAATGGTTTTATTCCGAACAATTGCAGAATTTCTTTTCAGACATAAAAAACAACTTGAATTCCAATGTTGAAAAAGAAGACAAACTGATCGCATTGTTTATTTATCGTCGTATTTGCTATGATCTTCAATCACATAGCGTTCGAAATAAAATAAAGAACTGCATTTTGAATTGCTTTATTCAAATAAGACGAAAATAGAGTTTACAGACTCAAATTTGATTTTTTTTTTTTTAAAGTTGTACTATTAGAAAAAAAGTCATTTCCCCTACACACGTATGTTATTCGCCGCCTGATCGGATATTTTAGAAAACAAATTCCTGGTATAAAAACATATGTATGAATATTTATTTCAGCGTTGAATTTATCGTTAGAAACCTATTACTTTAAAAGAAATATTAGTTAAGAGAGAACAGGGGGAGTAAGAGACACCAAATTACAAAAACATAAATAAATTAATTAATTAACTATTTTGATGGAAACAACGGTTTTCTGACTTCATGCTTTATAAGTAAATAATTGACTTTCATCTTGTCAAAATTATATGCATTTTTCCGAACCTCAATTCGAAATTGTTAAATAAAAACATATTTATTAATTGTAATTTTATTTTTTTTTATTTGTATGGATTTTCAAAATTGTTGTTTGTTGCTTAAAATGCAGGTAAATCCTATTTATTTATATAGTATACGAATGACTTGTTTGATTGAATGAATTGATGATTGGTTCTTTTATAAATAATTCTACAGTGGCAATTTTTTGCTTACAATTTCAACTCGATATTGTCAGTCAAACTCAGGTGAGCCTTGGATTTTGATTGTTAAAAATAATTATTGCAGGTATTCTGATTGTTGTTCAAATTTCGAACTAATTTCAACGTTTTTTTTTCTTTAAAGTTGAAAGCATAGGTCGTCTTTTTAGTTCCATACCAGCGAATTTTTGATTATGTGAATCTTTTGTTCAAATTTGAAATTCAAAAAATAGCTTTGAGGTACAAATTTCCATGTTAAACAATATCATTGCCAAATTTCATGAATATCTGAAGAAATAAACGTTCCTTTAATGTGGATATTAATAAATATTACCTATTGCTATGAAAATTAGTACAAAAATCTGACGTAAACCTGTATAAAAAAACTTGAAAACATATTTCTAAAAACGAACCACGTTAAACTTAACATGAATTTATTATGTTATTCTTTTTTTCTTTATAATATTTAACAATAGTTCCCTCAAGATGGCTACATATGAGACCTACCATTCACATTGAAAGGTACGTGTTCCTTACCCCATATGATAAACGAAAAAAAGGCAATGTACGTAAACTTATCACTTGATTTTTTATTTTTTTTTTTTTTTCAATAATAAAAAAAACATAAAATTTCGCTAACTCCATGCTTTTTTTTTTTTTTCGCTTTTTTGTAATAGTGAGATAATGTGAGTGAAACTTTAATAATGAGACTGAAATCTTTGAATTACTTGGGGGAGGATATGGTCAGTGTTCGTAAGGTAGGCCAAGACCTTGGTTGTTCTGCCACCCTGAGCGACTATTTCAAGATCCGTCCCCCCACCCCCCTTCTCAAATAGGAATGCAAATCTTTCCATATTCCAGCTGGCACGTAAAATATGTTGATTACCTATATGTCGCATGAATCAATAATGCTGGATGAAATACGGGGAAAGATGGTGTTTCAAAGGTGCGGAATACCGTAGAGCAGCGGTTCCCAAACTGTGGTACGCATACCACTAGTGGTACGCGTACCACAGTCTCTCTAGGTGGTACGCGTGCAGGCAAAAAAATCTATCTATAAACTATTGATCTTCTATCTTCTATATAAATAAAACCGAAAGTTTGTGTGTGTGTGTGTGTGTGTGTCTGTCGATCGCTTCCTGGCGAGATGGAACGGTCTAGAAGTACGAAATTTTGGTTACAGGTACCTTGAGTCAGGTCCTCGTGCACCTCGAAGCGTTCTTCCTAAAATTCGAATTTTTTCTTTTTTTTATTCCAATTTTAAGCAAAACTGTTGATTTTGAGTTTATCTCATCGAAGAAATGTCCCACGTTTTAGGTTTTTGCAGCATATTAATGCCCGTAAAAAATTGCACAAGATGATCTCTTTCTAAAGTTCGTAGAACAGATAGAACACGAGCAATATTCATTTAAAGTAGTTTTCGAACTTTGAAGCAAGGCTATGAATTTATTTGCTCAAATTGCGTATTTTCGCCACAATGAAGAGCACTTTTGTCGCCAAAAGGAAAATTTCTGTTAAATTAAAACTAATGAAAATTCTTTTAAAAATATTTAAAATCCTTTCGGTAGCAAACATATACTTTTCTCGCCAAGAAGAGATCACTTTTTTTCGTCGTGCAGTTAGCTGTTTTTAATTCCTTATTTTACGTTTCGTGATTTTTCTGCATAAGATGCAAACTAATTTTTCTGCATAACTGCATAAGATGATGTCTTTCTGAAATTCGTACAACAAATAGAACACGGGCAAAATTCATTTTAAGTAGTTTCAGAATTTTAAAACGAGGCTTACCTCTGAATTTATTCCCTCAATTTGAGCATTTTCGCCAAATTAAAGAGTACTTTTGTCGCCAAATAGATGATTTCTGTCAACGCAAAACTTATGAAAATCCTTTTTGGATCAAGTCGTTTACATTTACTAGGTTGGAAGGCTTATTTTTGATGAAATTTAAAATTTCGCCAAGAGATGAAAACTTTTTTTCCCCCGTGCTGTTAATTGTTCTCAATGTAGTATTTTGTGCTTCGTAATTTTTTCAAACCGCGCCAATTATTAGTAATACTGTTCTCATTAAATTCCATATGGATTTTACACTGTAGAATGTTGGCGCATTTGCGTTATGCTTCCATTATTATACTGCAATTTGGCGATGATCTACTTTATTTTAACTTTTTACGTAGCGATTTTGATTGATTCCTTATCTTACTCACGTGATTTATTTTATAATATTCATTTTTTTTTTCGTACTGCTTATTTGGCGCTATTTGGACAGAATTTTGTTATTTCTTTATATCAACTTAAATTTCACACGTCAACATTGGTTCAGTACTGAACATTTTGTAGTTTAAATGAGCATGTTTATTTGCCTTTGCAAATATTGCTTTTCTTTCTTCATTTTTCTCCGAATTTTATAAAGTTTCTATTTAATTGAATTTTCGGGAAATGTTTTGACGATTATGCCAAGTGAGATTTTTAGGAAGTGGTGTCCTTATTTTGATGGAGAATTTTAGATGGACTGTTGGTAATTTTAGGAACATCAACTCTTAAAGGTATGTAGTCTAATGTATGTTTAGTCACTGACTTCTTTATTCCAGTGGATATTTTTGGGGAATAATGTCCTTATGTTATTAGGAGGGATGTTTAGAAATAGTTGTCTTTATTCAAATGGGGGGCTTTAAGGAACTCTTTCTATATTGTAGCAGAAATATTCAGGGACCGTTATTCTTTATCTGATGGGATTTTTAAAAGAATTACTTCTCTTATTCTGATCGGAATTTTTATCTGTCATGTTGCCTATATTGTAATTGCGGTTTTTACGGACTCTTGATATCCTTTTGGAACAATTATCCCGATGAATATGGGCATTTTAGTTACTGTTGCCCTTACTCTAATAGCAATTTTACTGTTATTGGCATTTTAATGTGGATTTTTATAGGCTGTTATTTTTGGTCTAAAGGGAATTTTTCGAGATTTGTTTTTAATTCAATAGTGATTTTTAATGAGTTCTACTGTTTAAATGGGATTTTTAGTTACTGTTGCCTATGTTCTACTTTGATTTTTTAAGAAAATTTGTCGTTATATATTTACAATAGAATTTTCGATATGTGTCACTTGGCTTGCAAATGATGTAATATTATCCCGCGCAACGCCGGGCATGTCAGCTAGTATATAATAAAGTTATATAGCAGTGGTACGCAAAATAGTTCGCAACGAAAATGGTGGGCAGCCAAAGAAAAAGATTGGGAACCGCTGCCGTAGAGGGTCTCATAGTACACATGAGCTACGCGACTCCAGTAAGAGAAAATGTTATTCACATTTGTTAGTTTTATCGTGGCAAAATTTCCCACCGCTTTAAATATTATATGCTAGGAATTGGAGCAGGTCCTCCTCTCCTACGCACCCCATCTTAAGAATGAATCTGTATTTAGGTCTAATGAGAAGAATTACCACTAGCACGTGAACCTATGACATAAATATTTATGAAGTCGTAAAGGGAAAACATTAACTTTCCTGAAGCATCTCCTATCAATGTAAAAAGAACGAAACAAAACAGAAGTCAATCTTGATATATAATACCTATCTCACTTAAGTGCACTTTCTAAAAACTTAATAAATTCTTCAATACGTCCTTCGAGTTCAGCTATAGCTAATAATATGAAATAGAATCCCGGTAGCCGTCCATTACTTAGAGCTCTTTCGAAAAATTAAAAATTTAAAGTTCAAGAGCTTTAGAACTTTTCCGTAATGCATAAGTCGCTCGAAAGAAATACAAATAATCCTTCTGCGTAAGATAAAAAGACTCGATACTTTTGAAATAAATGCTCTTTAGATGTTCTTTTCCTGGAATCTCGGTAAACCTTACTAGAGAACATCGAGAAGGATGCTGACTTGCAACGAGGCTTTTATATTTGCCGGTGCTCGTACTTTTATTTGCTTATCCGCCGTTTCCATGCTCTTTAATCTCGAATGAACCCAAGTCGCCATTTTCAATTCCGATCTCTACGTTCCGAAGGACAAAAATATTTTTTTACGATTCCTTTTATTTGAACAAGCTCTAAAGGCTCCTGCAATGAAATCCCCTTTATTTTGAAAGACGAAATCGTTGTATTAGAAAGCTTTTTTCCCCCTATAACACGAGATATCAATCAAACAAGCCTTACTACCCTATAGTTTTTTATTAATTTACCCTGATGATAAGAAAGCTCGGAATTATTACAAATTGTGCAAATAACACTGTGCAATACGAAAAATGCCCTTTAGATGAAAATGTGTTTCTTATATATTTTTGGCTGAAAGTTACGAATCCGCAATTATTTTTTGCCTACCACGCAATATTTTACCAAACTCCACATTTTAGCTTTTTACGTTTTTTCTCGATAAATTTGTTTACTTTCGTAATTTATTGACTTAATTTATTTTAAGTTATATGTTTCTCATTGACAGTGAAATCCTTGACATTCTGGTGACCTTTTAAACGAATTTGGGAACTTTAGTGACTTTTTGGTAACAAAGCTTTATCTACTTTCCCGAAGTTTTCAGTCAGTTAGAATGCGACTTTTTTGTAGCGAATTTCAATAGAATTAATTGACATAAACCTAAAAAGTGTATCTTTTTCGTTGATTTGACGTGGAATGACCCTATAGGCAATAAATAGCATTGTAATTCTTAGAGTATCAGTATATCTTTCTACAGACATACTTTACAATTATTTTTAAAGAAATTATTAATCTGAACTTCTTTTTGCAGCCTTATTTAAAAGTTTTGCTAATCCTAGAGGAGATTTCATTGACTTTTTCATAGATTGTTTCTCACAAAATATTTTACACATAATCTTACTGTAAATAGGTATAAAATAAAAAACGTTAAAAAACTGATTCTAGTGAAGAAATAATTTGTACAATGAACAATCATCAATGAACTCAACTTGAATATTTCAAGACATTATTATTATTATTATTTTTAAAATTTCATGATGTATATCATTGAACAATTTTACAAATCTAAACTCAGGATATAAAGAGTAAAATGGCCGTTACTTGATACATTAATGATTTAAATTTTTACAGGAGAATCCAAAATGAAGAGAAGCACAACCCGAGCTTTTCTTCGAACAATAGTAATGTTGCATATTTTAAACCAGTGGCCTTCTATTCATGCTTTAAGTTATTCAGAAGCAGAAAACAGAATAAACACCAACTCATATCAATGGAAAACCGGTAGGTATTTGAAAACTCTTCTTTGTTTATTACGGCTTAAATGCATGTAATAATTAAACTTCTATTCTACACAACCATGAAAATGCATCATTTATTTTATTTGTCATTTAACATTTATGTAAGGGAGGGGGGGGGGGAATTCTAGCTCATCCTTTCACCAAAAAAATGAAAAAAATGGTGAAATTTAACTGCAACAAAGATTTGGTACTAAGTTGAACCATTGTTATGGCGTAGTTTCACCTAGTTTCACCAAGAATGGGAAACTAGGAACCATTATAATGGTTCAATTTTAGTATCAAATGTTAGTTGCAGCTAAATTTTACCACTTTTTTTTTTTTTTTTTTTGATGAAAGATTTAACTACATTTTTTTACACTGTAGATACAGTGGTGGTAAAAAAAAATTGCATCACCCTCGCATTTTCACAACAATGGGATGTATGTGAGAAGTTTTGGTCGACCGATTAACGATGAATGTATGAAATTATGCAAAACTTATGAAATAAACATTTAACAGCGGGAATCCGATAATTGTTTACTTTATTTATGGAAATACATGACCGAAACTGTAATAAGTACAATGTGAAGTGCATCCACGTTGCCAAGTAGGTTTTAATTGTAACACTCTTTCTGTTCAAAAATAAACAAAAGTAGCACGGAAATGTTTGAACATCATAAAATATGTACTTTTTCGTCGTCCACTTGGCAACGTGGATGCACTTCACATTGTACTTGTTACAGTTTTGGCCATGTATTTCCATAAATAAAGTAAACAATTAAAACAATTATCGGATTCCTGCTGTTAAATGTTTATTTCTTAAGTTTTGCACAATTTCACCTACATTCATCGTTAATCGGACGACCAAGACTTCTCACATACATCCCATTGTTGTTAAAATGCGAGGCTGATGCAATTTTTTTTAATACCACTGTATGTTTTTTTGTAATATAACTTTAACAACTCTGCTCTTTCAATACTAACCGAAGATCTTCGACACATTTTTTTCTAATGAATCTAGCGTAAATATAAACTCAGTCATTTTCTAGCAATTCAGAGTAATTATTATTTAACAAACATTTTTTGTAAGAAAAAAAGTAAGAAATAAATGGAAAGACTTTTTTTCAATCAAAAAATCTCTTCTTGGTTGTGCATAATTTTAACAACAGTTATGCTTTTTTTCAACACCGCTTTTTAGTTTCTAGTTCATTTTTATCACATATTTTTGCATAGAACATAATTTCATTATCTTCCAAGAACTAAGCTATTTTTTAATGCATTTTCTTTTTTAAATTTATTGGAAAATCTTAAGGTTTTAAAAGTTTGCAAACTTTCCAGGCTCTTGGAGTACGTGCATGGGCCCAAAGTGCGGAGAAGGATTCCGAAATCGGAAGTTACTTTGCCATGACTCCTTTGGACTCATTGTACCTGACTCTAATTGCGCACAAGCAGATAAACCTGCGCACATTCAGAAGTGCTTTAGAGTTTGCGAGAAACACAAGTCCGTTCTCAGGTATTTGAAACATTTTATCTGTTGTTAAAACTTTATTTGGAAGTGGTGAATTCACAACATAAATTCTTCGGGCATTTTTTTTTAAATCGTAAAATAATTCTGCACCTGAAAGCCATACTATCTTAAGTCCGTTTTTCGCGATTTTGCGAGTTTGCACTTAATGGACATACAGAATGCCGACGACAAAGCCACTTGGTACATGAGAGTTCCAAACTTTTAAAGCTCCCATCAGACATCTTTATTCTAAGGTTCACACGAAAAAGTCTAGTCTTATAGTACTAAAAATCTTTATTTTTTAACTTCTTCGCAAAAACTCGAAAAATGGATTTAAGATAATACCGAATTAAATCTATGTAATATTTGTGTTTTCTATATCCACCGCAAAAACCCAAATAACTTTTAGATTTTTTTTCACATAATGGCCTAATAACATATATAAAGCGAGAGCAACTTCGAGTATTACCGTATTATTTGAAATTTGCTCAATATATAATTGATCTAAAAGTCAAATTCAAAACTGGTGCACAATTCAACAAAAATAAAAAACAAATAGATAAAATTAAAAATAATTTGGAAGCTCATATGGAATAACCGGGCAATACCAGAGAGGATTGAAAAATCAGAAATTTAACTTAATTGGCATGAAACAAGTTATAATGATATACATGGAAATTTTTGTGAATATCAGGAATGGCGACTTCAACAATATTGTTGGACTAATCAACGTAAGAGGAAAGCACTTGAATCTTACCTAAAGCCTTTTTTTTTTTCTTTCATAGTTTCTTATTTTTCTTTAACTTTGTCCGTACTCGATGACATGAAGTAACTAGAAATAATCATTGCTAGAGATGGAATTCATTACTTTATCATAAATCTACTATAAAATATCTTTCATTTGACACTGACTATTGATACCCTTGTTATGAAGATCAAGGTTTCAACCTTAATATGTAAGATCATCTGAAGCGGCCTATAAAACGAAAGGACATTATTTAGTTTCTTTCCACTTTAAAGAATGTTTTCATTGATCGAAATTATAGTACGAGTCAATGTTATCCCTTGTTTTTCATAAATATAATGTCTTGGGAAATAGATACTTTGTTTCTTTTATAAAGTTGGTGAATAATTTATAAAAACTTCTCAATAATCGGGTTGAGTTCAAAACAGCAAAATGTTTTTCCTTTACTTTCATGAATTCCTCCAGCCAATGCTTCAGAAAAATGTTGACAGGAATGAATACTAATTTAGCTGAAATTTGGAGAGAGTAAATTGGATGTAACTGCTGAAAAAAGTACATACTCTTTAGAATTGTGTTTTGGGTAAACAACAAGAAAACTGCGAAACAATAGGTTGTTATATTACGAACAAAATACTATAACGTTCAATGTGCATGTCGTAATGAATTTCGTTATGCTTCTAATTTACATTTGTCTGAGGATTCTGAAAGGAGGTAATTGAAAGCAATTTATTGTAGACAGTATAAAAACAATGGTGTTGATTTAAAAATGGATTTAAATAAACAAATAGTATTTATCAGGGAGAAAATAGAAGCGACAGATTCTCTGTAAACAATTGCTTATTTTTTTTTTAAAGAACAGAATAATAAACTAATTAATATGTATCTAACGAAGGATCGTCTTAATTTGTACTTTATACATTTCTGATGAATTAGGCTTAATTACAAATATTTGTAAACTACATATCATAGTTAATTCGAACGGATTGCATACGTTTATGCTTTCATAGTTTTATGTTTAAGTTTTGATAAAAAGGATCGGAATTAAAAGAACTAAATTAAACTCTCTGCAGTTGTTTCTTACTTTAAAATAAGCTAACACAACATTTACACGTTTTAAAAATTCCTAGCTATTAATTTATTTACAGTAAAACCTGTAAAGGTGACCACCAATGTAAGTTGGCCACTTGTTTAAGTTGACCCCTTTTGTCAGGAACGGAATTAGCCCTTCACCTTCTACCTCACCCTCTATAAGTTGACCACCTATCAAAGTTGACCACTAAAAGTGCTGCACCACAAGTCGTCTACTTACATAGGTTTCACTGAACATTTTTAGTTATTTTCAATATTATTATTCCTTTATTATGTTTAAATTTTTAATTAGGTGGCGAATTGGCCATTGGTCTCCCTGCGTCCCTATACTTTCACCTCAGCAACCCAGTTTATCCCTATGCACGGGATCTGTTTCCATACATGGAACAGCCCACAGGGTAGTGAACTGTATTCTGACCAGTTCCAATCGTTCCGTTGAGTCGAAGGCTTGTGAGTACTTCTGGGACAGGCCAGAATCCGAAATGGCTTGCTCGTTGGATTGCCCTGCGACGCCGTGCATCACAGCAAAGAGAAAGGTTACGTGTCGTATTAGAAGTTGTGAAGAAGAAATCTCGTGGGAGGAAGAAGTAGGTTCCATCCTTTCTCGGGTCTAGTTTAGTGTGAGTGAGAAGAGCCATTTTGGTTTCAGAAATTCAAATTCATCTTTTATTCTTTGTTAGGTTACGGATTTAATTTCTGCATCAGAAGAAGAAGTCATCTGCAGTACTGTACATTCTGGTCCGGTATGTAAGGAGCAAAGTTTACCGGTCCTATGTAAAAATTCCGTTTCACAATATAAAGTCAAGGTAAGTTTACTTTTTAGTAGATAGGAGACCATTCATAAATGATGTCACCCTTTTTTTTTTCAATATGATTGCCCCTCTCCTCCCCCTGTGTCACAAAATCTCACCCTACCCTTGTCACATGTCACGCTATATCACATAAGAAAAGGTACTCGCAGTTCAGAAGCAAAGCACTACGTTATATATTACATTGCCAATTTTATTTTTGAACATTTTGTGACATTTGTGAGCATCACACTAATAATAATTATATGTGTACTTTATTTGCATGAAATGAGATTAAGGTTTACAACAGAAAACATTACCAATGCATAATAGTAAAAAAGAATTATTGTTCCAATTCTGTAAAAATGACCAGCGCTGTTTAGTTCTAAAACTGCAAATGCCCAAGATTTCCTTTTAAATTTAAACTTTTAACAAGAAGTTAACTTGAATCTTAATCATGAGCGATGCTTTTGATACCAAATAAAAGCAGTGAGGGTACAAAACAAATTTTTTTAATAAATAATATAAAATATTTAATCTGCTGATTTTAAAGGTTTTTATTTTAACTAAAATGTGTGATGTTAGAAATTTTGTAACCACTACCCTTCCCTTGTCAAAACTGACACAATTTCTCAAACCCTCTTCTCCCTCCTCAAAGCGTGGCATTATTTGTGAATGACCCCTAGTTATTTATTTATGCGACTCTCTTGTTTATGTTGAACAGCTCAAGAGAGCTTGAATTATATCAAATTCACATCTATAAAAAATATTACTATTACACTTAAAAAACAAAAACATACAAAAAAATTACTGTTATTTTACTTTTGACATTAAAAATCATTGGTAAATTTATATTGTTGCTATTTGCATTACAAGAGAAACGTTTTGCAAGCACATTTTCACTTACAAAAATACTTTTTGAAAGCAATTTACATTATACAAGAAACAAATTCGCTGGAAAATTGTGTAAGCTCTTGCAGCATTAAGCTGAAATCCGGGAAAAAATATGCATTCAGAAACCTTAGAGTTATACAATTCCTGGACGTAATGAAACGAAATGTCACTTTCAATATGCAAAAGAATTATAACATCCACCATTCCTCAAAAGATTAAGCCATAAAAATGGTGATACTAACACATAAAAATGGAAATAAAATACTTTATAAATATTTAAAAGTAATGGAAAACATTCAAAATTTTGTTAAGCCAAGAAATGCTTAATTTAATTACAATCAAAATACGACACGCACATGCACTGTTTTTCGTTTTTTGCTTCCCTTTAATGTTTTTTTACACAGCAGCTATAGCTTTTTCCTCATTCGGGGTGAACTTTCATTCACATCTGTTATTATATAATGCATTAAAATTAAATTTATACATTACTTGAAAACATAGTAATTTTTTTTTTATTCAACAATATACATTGATCTCAGAACTGTGAAATATTTAAAATGAATCGAGTAAAGTGAAAAGAAAAAGCACAAAGCTCTATATACTGCTTAATAATGATGCAAAGAGATCTCCTTTTCACACAAATAAGCATGTTTATTAAAACCATCTTCGAAAACATCATAATTAATAATAATCTTTCCTATCATGTAAAGTGTACTGGGTTATTTGACTGCTCTTAAATTTGTTTTCAAAATGCACTTAACTATAAATTAAAATTGCTCCGTGAGTTTTGTAAAACGCTTTACCACTTTTAAATGAAATTCTCGTTGGATTAGTTTAGAAAAAGCAATCAAAAACCATAATTAATTGTTTTCTTAATCGTGAAAAGTATAACACGTTTTGTCACAAAGAATACAGTCCATTATTGCTTATAAAAATGTACTTCACAATTAAGAGAAAATCTTTATTCTAATTACTTAAACAATCATCCCTCAGAAGCATGTTTATGTTTTCTTTATACCGAGACCTTTTTTTCTTTGATTTCTCAGAACTCGAATAAGCCTAATGAGGAAAATGAACTTAATTAACAAACTCGTTAATGACGAAAATGAAGACAGCTATCAAGATACGTGAAAAAATCCCCTTTTTCCTCTACTTTAATAAAAATACAAAACCGCGAATATCAAGAGGGCAATTACGAGGATGGAAAATATCTTTAAACATGGCACATTTACGTTTAGGTTGTATTATCATATTTTGTTGCTATATTTTTGCAGGATAATTGCTGTTAATTGGTTGACATTATTTTTTTATGCTCATAAAATTAGAGGAAGAGTTAAGAAACACTCCATCATATCTAAAGCATTAATCATATTATTTTAAAAATTTAAAGAAAGTAGTTAACTCAGTTGAAGCACCTCTCCAGGGCAATTAGAGCTGTTGTTGAAAAATTACAAACACAATAGTTTGTTAAAAATGTAAGAAGTTTATTGTGCATTATTGTACAAAGCATTGTCAAGAGCATTCATCTTTCTCTCAAAAAAATGTCAGCATTAATGAATAAAAATTCTTGCAAATCATCTACAAAAATAATACTCGTATCTTAACCCTTTATCTACCGACGGTACTTATAAGTACCATTCTCTATAAGTTCCATCCCAGCAACCATTTTTACCAATATTCTGATGGTACTTTGCCGGTACAGTCTTTACATTCCCCTTTTTCAGGATACATATCAGCAAGGGTTCTATAAAGAGTATTTTAGCGAGGAAAGGAACATAGATGGTCTTGAAACCGATGCTGGGCTTTGAACTTCCATTTTCTTCAAATTGCTCCCTTAGAGTTTCACTACAGAAAAGCAGTAAAATTCAAGAATTAAGTCACTGATTTTTTTAATGTGTTAGTGAAGAGCTTAGAAAACTATTTGACGAAATATTTTGATTAAAAAGAGCATGTAATTAATTTTACAGGGTAAATACTCTGTGGCATTTATTAGCTGTAAAGAAATAAATACTTATATATTGATCATTTTATTTATGTAAATCCCTTAATTTTCAGTGTAAATACCTAGACAAATTATTTCTGTAAAAAAAATTACTGCAGATCATAATGCAGTAGATAAAGGGTTAAATCGGGGATGGCAGCTTTGTTGGCCCTGGAATGCCCCCTAAAAAGTTTGAAGAGTCTGGGTATCCCCACAAGGTAAGCAGAAGAAACGAAGGAAAGAAAGGGGAATCTTTAGTATTCTTTGGAATCCCTCAAAAAGTTAAAATCCTATGCTAAGAGTTAAAATTGTTGACTTCTTTTGTATTTTTAAACTACCAATGCGATTGTATGTAAAGAATACCTAACGCACATCTTCATAAGGCTTTGAGTTTCGCTTTTGAAGCACCCCAACTGATTTTCAAAACCCTGCATCACTGCCTTAAATTATTTTTCAGGTACAAGGAAAATCATACCAAGCAGTGAAATGTTTACTGTCAGCAAATATTCCCCAAGAGTCGTGATAGCCTTTCAAAATTACCTAATACTCAGTCTAATAATAACTGCAGAAATAAAATACAAAATAAGAAAAAAAAGATAATAACGTTTTATAATCCTCCAAACTGTAGAAAAATCTTCAATCGCTTATACTTTCTAGAACTGATAAACAACACGTTGAATATAGAATGCAACACGTTTGTTATTATTATTTGCACTCAAATTGGTTGCTGTAATGCCCACCATTGTGTCTAGGGGACCTTTAAGGAGTGTTGTATTGCTCTACATGTATGCTTGTATGATGATTTATATGTCACAAGCTGTGTACTTTACTGGTTTTATATTTACCATAGAAGTATAATGCTTTTCCCAATGAAATTCTGAGAGAGTCCAAAATTCGGACTTTTATTAAGTTAAAGTATCCGGAATTTTACATGCAAGCATGATGTGTGTCTCAAAAAAGTAAATAATTAAATATATATATTTTTTAAATGATCATTGCATAAGACTGTAAAACATTCAAAGTATAATATTTAATTATAAAAGTGAAATGTAGGTTTTCTTTAGTGTGCTATGTATTTAGGTCCATATATTTTAATGCATTCATAATTATAGTTTTTTCGTTCTTTTTCCCCCAGCTTGGAGAATGGTCCACTTGCGCTGCAGATCACAAAATGAACCTTCCACCGATCTTTGAACCAATTCTAAACCCTTTCGTTGGCATTAGCCGGAGAAATATAAGTTGTTTGGACGAAGATGGAACTACCGTAGATCTAAAGTAAATATATTTTCTGTTGAACATAATAAGGCTGCTTTCGGGAACAATCGATTTTTTTTTCTTTTAATTTGTTTTTTAATTTTTCCACTGAAATAAATAATTAAATACAGTTTTGTACGATGCATGAATTATAAAGCTTATTTATAATTTTTCTAACTTATTCGTATTTCGCCATGCTGTTAGATACTACCCGATGATAAATGTTCAATAAGTTAACATGCAACGTCTGACCGCTTATCATGCCTGTCGCAGCATATATATATACATGTAGGCAAAACTATTTATGAATTTAAAACATAATAATAATAAGTAAATAAAAGCTAAAGTGCGGAACTTTTCAATCGCAGCCACCAATTAAATCATTTGCATGAAAACAGAAACTAAAAGTCGCTTCGTCTTTGCAACAGGCGATTGGCAACTTGTGCAAACCCGTGTTTCAAACTGCCAGACGCCCTTAAACTTTCTTTTTTTTTTTTGTTTCAGAAGTCACACATATGTATGACTATTTAAGCAAAAAATGTTTGTTGAATACTTTTTATTTATTTATTTTTCTTAGTTTAATTGCCACGTGGGGAGACTTTCCTTGGAATGGCCCATGAATAAATTTATGGTGATTGTTTCCTTTTTTTTTTTTTGCTCATAGCAAAAGGCCGTCGCAGCGGCTTTAGATTTTTCATAATAAATATGCATGGTAATTGAGTTGCAGGCAGTCCATCACTTTTATAATCGGCACAAAATTAATCCTTTGGATTTTGTACCAATATTTCTTACTTTTCATTACGGCGGAAAACCATTTAGAAATTTTCAATATTAATCCCCCCCCCCCCTTAAAGCATCTTTTAAAGTTTTACATTTATTTTTCACCTTGATTTTTGGGAATAACTTTACAGTTGAGCAGTTGTGTTCATTTAGATAAAGCATTAATGTTGTCGCATTTAAATCAAACTATTGACACAGTCTGTTGTTGTTGCTACTTACTAATCCGCCTGGTATAGGAAAGCGTACTACCAGGTCCAGAAGATCAATAATCCACCGGCTTAGGATGATATGCAGCTTCATTTTAGAGCGAGGAACCACGAGGGCTGAATGCTGACTTGACCTCCAAGTTGGTATCTCTTAATTTTGAACCAAATCCCAGATGAGAGACCGTCACGCGGGATTGGCACACCCAGAAGTATCGTTTCACTAGGAGGACTTTGGAGCCACGACCTATTTAACGTGCACCAGCTCCCTTTAGCGTACACAGCCCACAGGAACGAGCCAACACTCACCTCAGTCAATGTTACTTCACTTTCGGTGTTCTGCTGGAACCGAGCTTCTGCCGACTGGTCCACTACGGGACATTGACACAGTATACAAATTAGCATCAATAATAGAAATAAAATTTGATGCTACGTGTTAAGGGTTTCTTTCAGATGCATTTGAATTTCAAAGGTTTCATTGGTAAAGGAACACACTTTCAGTCTTATTTGATCCACAAATATGTAACTGTGCCTTATAATAATATTTTCCATCTCTTATGTCACACTAATGATGTAGAGTTATTTCCCAGATTCTGCAAATTGGAGACACTGCCTCCACTTGCTCGCCGTTGTGTTGTCCCCGTGCATTGTATCGTGTCACCTTGGAGTGAATGGCGAGTAGAACAAGAGGGTTGCATCAACTCGGAGGGCCTAATTCACGCCGAGAAGCGAACAAGGACACGTAAATTATTGAAGGCATCCGTAGGAGTTGGCGCGGAACCTTGCCCACCCCTTTACGAAGAGAGAACAATCACCGTAGACTTACCACTTTGCTACAAGTGAGTTCAATTTTGTCATAAAAATTATCTTTTATTGAGAAAAAAGTAGTTAAGCAATTGAAAACGTTTGACCCTAGCAACATCTGGCAACGCATCTCTATATACAGGATGTTATAAAACTGATGGTCACAACTTTGAGCGGTGATAGAACTTGCCGCGAAACTTTCACCGCGCAAAGTGGGGTCAAAAGCAAATGTTGCGTCACGATAGGAGCTGTGAAATAAAATGGAGAACAATAAAAAGATGCATAATAAAGGGTAGAAAACCTTTATTATTACAAACTTTGCAACAACTGCTTAAATAAACTGCCACCAACTGCAATACAGGCTTCACATAAGCAACAGAGTGAGTTAAGGCACAAATTTGACTTCATAGCAAGGTTAATCTGACGGATTGCCGCGTGATATCCGACACCACAATGTCACCACATTGTTGTATGGTAAAACTTGATTTTTGTTTTTGGCAAGCTCTTTCGCCCTTTATATTTGTAACCATTCGCTTCGTAACGCTCTGTAAAACAGCTAGCAGTGTCCTACTCACACGCCGCTATCCGTAAAATGATGTAACACTAATGGAAAGAAATGTATAGTGCTAACATCAAAAATGAGTAAGGCAAAACAATTCCTTATTACGCCTTGAACTAAAAATATCTAGAAGGAAAAATATGTGTAAGTAAAAAATAAAAGAAAAAAGCGCTTATCCGCAAAATACACACACGCGAAGAGACTTGTGAAAAAAAGATAAACAAACAATTTATAATTAGTCTCTGATGCACACATGTATCTAGACACACGGCAGTGTGTCCGCCAAGTTCAGAAAGCCAGCCAAATTAAGAAACGGCGACACCGGCCTATGTGTATATTTACCTGAACCATTTCGAGCTGCTTTTGACCCCATCATTACCCAAAAACTAACAGACCTACATACTTGAAATTTTGTACGTCTAATAGCGATCCCCCTAACCCCTAGAATATCAAATTTCATTGATGTACCTCTTATGGTTATGGAATTATTAAGGTCTGAAAAGTGTCATTTTTATCACTCCACTAATCAAAAACCTAACCTACTTCTAGGGGACTTAGAAACTTGAAACTTGGTATCAAGGTAGACAATTTGGCATATATAAAGGAAAAAACCCGAAACTTCAAAAAATTACATTATCTTCGAAATTACTACCATACTCAAAAGTAGCATCATACCTAAAAACTTCAAACAGCAGCCATATTTTTCTACCGTTAACATAAACAATATACTCTCTCGCGTTAGAAGGAAAATAATTGATGCATTGAAATTCACCTTCCGCTTGTATTTTTCGCCTTAAGGCTAAACTCAAGCTGAGCACAAAGAAAACATTGGTAGTAGTTATACAGAACTTTTCAACGTTTAAAAAAAAAGATTAATTAAGTAAAGATGGATTTACGGACTTATTACGGAGAAATGTACGCAAACGAAAAACATCTTAAATAATTAATAGCGACTATTTAGCTTATTTTAATTTAGTACCACTTATCGTCAATATAAAAACACAAATTTTAGCTTTTCAAAAATTAATGATATCCCAACAAAACATAAATGTGAAAAAAACGACATACATACAATATGAATGTATAACCTCCTTCCTTTGTGAAGTCGGTTAAAAAAGGACCAAGTTCGATAGAACAAAAACGGCCTTTGGAATAGTCGGTGTCAGCGATAAAATAATTGATATCTAACGGGTGACAAGTTTCATAGCAAATCCCTTAATCATAGCTGTAAGAAAACAATGTTCTTGAATTTATTTAAAAACATTTTTTATCGGATTCCTAACTTGGCAAGTTTCAATTAAGATAAGTTACGTTCAAGAAGACAATTAGAAATTAACTATAATAGCTTGCCACATGATTTTACTAACTATTAAAAATTTCTAATTGAAGAAGTTAAATTTTTTTAATGTATTTTACTTTAATTAAAACTTGGCAAGTTAGGAATCCGATAAAAAAATGTTTTTAAATAAATTAAAGAACATTGTACTCTTACAGCTATGATTAAGGGATTTGCTATGGAACTTGGCAACCGTTAGATATCAATTATTTTATCGCTGACACCGACTATTCCGAAGGCCGTTTTTGTTCTATCGAACTTGGCCCTTTATTCACGTTTATGTTTTGTTGGGATTGATTATTACAAAAGCCACCTTGGACTGTCCCCTCCCCCCACTTCAGAAAAGTCACACTATAGTACTATAACAATAACGTTTAAGACACAGCTGGCTACTTAGGTTTACCCCAAACTCCACAGAATGTAACTCAGGATTTATACGGACTTAAGAAACAAAGATTTTGTGTGTTTTTTATTTTAATTTTTTTCGGGTTTTTTTTATAGGCGTAACTCTCGAATTTTAATGCTATCAAAACAATTACACTTAACAAAAAAAATATGAAAATAAACAAAATAATAAAGTACTTAGCAAGAAATAAGTTAAAATCCATAATACTTTTGCAGAAACTTTTTTCGTCTGCGTACCTTAGGCAGAAGATGCAGGCACAATTCTAATTAGGTATGGTGTAAAAAAAACGAGAAAAAAATATTCGAAAAGAAATCAATGTTCAAATCAATGTAAGGCTTATCGAACAAAAGGTGCAAAAACAATGAAGTTTGTTGTTCTAAGACATAAAAAGATTTATTTTACTAGAATAAATATAATTAAAAAACAATTGAATCCTTAAAATCCGTTTTAAAAACATGCTGCATTTTTCATGAGAGCACTTTTTCATCGCATAGATTTTTTTCCCCTCTTTCCTGTCCACTTTTTTGAAACGAAACCGCTTAAAACTGTCAAATAAAGCTTTTAAAGTTCGTTCGACCAGAGAATTACTTGTTTTAAAGGAAAAAATATCGTTTTTAAGTCGAAAAAAACGATAAAGAGAAAGAATGACCGAGAAATCTCATTTAAAAAACAACAAAAAGAGTGTATAAAAACTTAATTATGTTATGAGGAACGAGAAAAAGTTACGCGCGAAGTAATTTAAAAAGTTAATTAAGAAAGCGCAGATTTAGAAAATCGATTAATTTAAGCATTTTTGGTGAAAGTGACTCTTGGTATTAGAAACAATTTCCGCGAGACATAATAATGCCTCAATTATTCAGCAATTGAGTTTTTAACCGGAAAAGCAGTTTTTCTTTCAAACCATTATTCAATTTCCTTTTCACTTATTTCTTTTAAAAATACCAGAATTAGAAATTAAACCAATGCTATATTTTATTGTATTAAGGAATTTTATGTACGGTAACAGTTGCATCAATGATTTTACATTTCTGTGTCTTAAATAAATTGAGTAAATCTCCTTAGTACGTAATAATATTATTTCATTCCCAAGATTCACAAAAAAGGCCTAGTTGAATTGTTTCAATTAACTCAAAAAAAAAAAAAAAGTGTTCCATTGCATCTAATAAGTTTATTTACTCTAAAAACGTTTCTATTTACCAACCTTTTCATAATTGGTATCGATATCTTATCAAATCGATGTTAACAACATCGATATACTATCGAAAAACTGTTAATACCATAGATACCAAATGCATTGTATTCCTAAATTATACTAGATTTATTGCTAATCCATACAGAGATTTAAGGTGAACTGCAAAGCTAACTAATATTTAAACTCAATTAATTAATTATTATACATAAAACGGCATTGTGTTGGTAATTTATGCATTGTTTATAATTAACTACTTAGTTGCCTGCGATTTGTAGTTTCCTGATATGCTCTACTGCCGTCCAGTGGCATTGCCGATAGAGCACGTTGTTCCTGCGCATTGGGTTTTGGATTTGAATTCGGGAAAGTGCATTATGTTCGATCGGTGTTGCACTTCTTCCGATCATGCCCTAGTGGTTCGATGCTCATTGAAAACTGTGATCTATGGGATATCTCATGTTCTGCCATTTTAGCCTCGTAAGTGCGTAAAAAGTCGAAATGGGTTGGAAGTTTCTTTATGGAACCGGAAGGAAAAAATGCAAATTTGCAAAAACGTTCATGATATAACTAGGGTTTAAACACAGCCAGCGGTTTTGAAATGCCCATCAATGAAAATTCTATCGACCATCCAGGATATATTTGGGATCGCCAACGAGTTAAAGCACAATAATCGTTATAATATCATTGAGGATGACCGGTAGCTATTTGAAGAACTTGTGGGTGCTCTTTAGTGATTAATGTGAGTGGCATTAAAAGAGAAACCGCAGCGTTGAAAATGCAATTTATTTATATTATTTATGAGAAAGTTACCACAGCCTACCCAAATTAGACATTAAAATCGCAAAGCGGTGATGTAGTTCTAATTTTTTTAAATGTTCTTTGAGTCAGTTAAAGTACTGTAAATCCAAGTTTGCAGTTTCGAGAAGCCTGTGTTCGCTGCGTAACACGTGAAAATATGCAAACGTTTAGCACTTTTTTTTTAGTTATCAACTTATAACTCCCAAACTATTCCTTTTTTTAAATGTAAATTGTAATTACCAACCTTAAAGTACATGCATGCATTTGAAACAATTTAAGCTCAACTACAGAGCCGTCTGACCATAAGTTTCCTTCATGACGTTTCAAAAATAGATAACTTTTTCTAAAAAATAAAAATTTTCAGTTTTGATAACGTTTATGCCAAAATGAAATATAAACCTCTTGTCCTACCAAAAGATTTATAGAAACGTAGCTGTAGAACATTTAATTGGCTTTCATTTAAGAACAAAGTAAAGTTTGTAAAACCAATAGTTCTCTTATAATCGTAAAAAAACCCTCTAAGCGACACATTTATTTTTTGAAGAAAAGTTCCAAAACACTTCTTATGACAGTTTGTGGGTATTAAAGGCAAAAACATAGAACGATGTAAAACGGGTGTTCAAAGTGAGCGATAAAACGAGCTATTAATTGAGTAAAAATCTCGAACCCATGTGTACAAAATCAGAACTACATCATATGTACATTTTGACTGAAGTAAAAGGGCTGTTTTTTTTTGTTATTTTATGCTCATTTGTTGTGTTTACATGTTTAATCTTTTGTGTAAATTTTTTACTCAATTGTAGTCGAAGTGATCGTTTGTTGCAGGTACCAATGGCACCCCTTGGAATGGAGTGATTGTGAAATAAGAGGACGAGACAGAAATGGTGACGTTTCTGTTTACAAACCAACATGTGGAAGTGGCTTGCAGTACAGAAGTCTTGTCTGTCTTCGTACAAAAGGTATTCTTCTTAATCGATTCTCTATTATTGTAAAATAGAAAAACGTCTCGTGTATATTTGCTGAATATCGGATTTCCGTTTAGGTGAAGATTTTCTTACTAATAGAAAAAAAAAACTTTCTTTTAAAGCGCATCATTTTAATTAGTCAAAAAAAAAGCTTTCAGTTACTGTTCTAGTTTATCGGTTTTTGATGTTATTTTGGCTCGAAGTAAAATAATTATAATACAGAGATTCCAAACACTCTGCGTATAAGGAAAACGAACTTCATTTCGCAGTTACCAATGACAATTGATGGCGGCTCAGTCCACGCGTAAAAGTATCGAGTTTGATCGTAATATGAGAGGTTTTCCGCTTTTCATTTGATCTTCCTCAAAAAATATGGATTTAACATAAGCTCTGAAATTTCGCAAAGAAATCGAATTTTAAGTAGCATTCGCATAAAGGAAAATATAGAATATTTATTCTTTTATAACGATCAAAACTCAAAACCATTCAACGAAGGCTATATTTAAGCATACTTCAGTGCTTCGAGACATTTCTGATTATTCCTTTAATGGAAATGAATGATTAGAAAAGACAGGATTTCTGTAGATGTTGTTGAATGTTTGCATTGATAAGTAAGAAAAAGGAATTTAATGTTCCTCTTTGACTCTAAAGTGTATTCCTGAACACCCTTTATGAAATCATATACGCTTGCTTTTGATTTTTGTGCTAGTACTTTCTTATGGTTGGAAAGCAAGATTTAAAATACAAACTAAAAATAATGAAAGGATGTGTTTTGTTATAAGTTATTGCAAAATTGTAACGCTTCTATATAATTTAAGTCGCGGAGTTTAATGATAATATTGTATCCATGGTGTTTAAAGGCGCGATCACGTTTAACAGTCCGGTACTTTTTTTACATCCCATAAATATTTTTACAATTTACTGAAGTGCAAAAAAATAAATATTTTTAAATAGCTTACAACAACAAAAACAATGGAACTTTATTTTTTTATGTGTTAGGAAGTAAACATAAGGGTGACTGGGCCCAAAAATAGTAATTTCTTTATTTTGTTTAATTCCCCAAATTAGCGTATTATAAAAATTTCTAATGTTTAATGGCATAGAAGTGTTCCTTCACATAAACATACGTTATTATTTTACTTACGGTTTGTTAAAAACACCAGTCATTGATATTTTTGAAAATTAAAAGGGTCTACATATTTTTTTAATTTGCTGATATTTAATTCCATTTTTAATATTTCGGACTGTCATCCAAATGCTAATTACGTTAGGACCCCTTTTATTTCGAATTGTATGAGTTTCATAAGTTACTTTGTTACTATATTCTCAAAGCTATAAAAATTCTTTCTTTCTTTATTATACTGTTATTATTATTTGTATTCCATTAACACGCTCGGTGCTGACGAAGAGGGCTAATTGCCCTTGAAACAGTCTTCTGTTTTCAACCTTTTTACTTGTGGGATTTAACGTTCTTTTTACTCATTTTGAGTGTTATTATTATTGAATGTTAGCAAGGTAAAATCCAGTCTCAATCCTATTCATGATTTTATACATAGTCAAAATAGTCATAGCCAACATTTCTGTGCATATGTTTACAATTATGTATGTATAAGCAATTATGATTAATTTTTCAATATTGAGTTATTGATTTCGGAAAACAATGAGAGTAAACCATCACCATTAGTTTCAGTATTTAGAGGCTTTCAGACGAACAAGCGCCATTTTACCACTCTTCACAATTTAAAAAAAAAATAAAACCACGAAAAGAAACATCATTTAGAGTTAATCGGCAGAGCTAATAATTCAGTATTTGTTCACACTCTTGTTCTGCTACTGTATTATTTACGACTGGAAAAGAAAATAAAAGGATACTACCTGCCATCTTTGTGTCTCTGCCAAGAAAAATCTTTTGTCCCCTCTTCATTCCTTCGCCCATTCAATTCATTGATCCTCAAAATCTGTATCAGGATTCTGCATTGCTGTTCGTATTGAGATAACTTTGTGACAATGGCCATAACAAAGCTTTGTCGCGTAAGTACGGACAAAAAGGAAACAGCCTTTAATGGCTTAAAGGAAAGCTCCGTTAATGGCCAGATCGTATGGCCTATTTCTGTAAGAAGTGACATTTTCTTAAAGGATGAGCAAACGGGAAAATTGTCTTTGATCATTGGGATATTCTTTATAAAAATATGGTATAGAAGTGTCGTTGTTATCCTTAACTGCTGTCATTCGTTTTCAGTGAATTTTATTGATAAAAGATGAGAAAATGGCATTTTTAAGCGTTGTAAAACTGACGATTTGTATCATGAAACGAACAAATCAATTGCATGCAGTTGATTTTAAACCTTACGAAACCTTGAAGTTTATCTATTCCTAAACTTCAAGCTTTATCTATTCCTAAAAATTTCACTAAAGCGTTAAAGCAACCTTATTCAACTTATTTTCTAATTTGTATTCTAAAAGGGTTGTTCTCAATTATTTCTGTAATCAGCAAGATTTAAAATTTACGGGCACTTTAGTTCTATTGTGGCTTTTTGTTATAGTGTAAGAGTAACTCTCTAGCTTTACTGTTCGTTTACAATTGACATGGCTAGCCGTTGTATCCGATTCTATTTCTGTTGTTGTAGTTGTTGTTGCTTATGCCACTTTGAAATCCGAGTTCCCGTAAATCGAATCGACCATGATTTAAGGCATTAAGGAGCGCCTTCTGCTTCAAGATGAGCACCAATGGTGGAAGTACGACTTTGCTCGTAATGTACTTGGATGACACCAGATGGCGCTACAACAAATACGCCACCTTCCGTGTTAGACCTATGGGTGAAGGGAAGGGAAAATCTCTATCCACCGGTACCCTCGGAACTGCCTCGGGACTTCAGGGTCCACGTATTTTACATGGCACGTATCCCCAAGTGTACATGGTGGGTCTTCAGCGGCCCGGGTATCAAACCCGAGATCCTCCGATCAGAAAGCTCGACATCCTGACCACTAGGCTACCACGGCCGATTCTATTTCTAAAATGGTGATGCGCCGAGATGGGCTTTCCGAAATCATCTTTTAAGCCTGCATTTGTAGTTCTTTCTATTCCATTTACGATTTGAATCTTCAACACAAAAAAAATATATTAAAAAATGCAACTGGTTTGAAATTTTTCAAAAAAAAAATTAACATTTTTCCCATATTTATTGCTTCTCTCACGCACACGAACGATCCCACAACTGGAAATGGTTCTTATGAAGTTATGAGAAGGAATATTCCAGTCTCCCACTCATAACCCGATAGACTGCTTGTCTAACAGGTGTTTGACGTTGCTATCAAATGGGTGATTTTTAGTTTTTCTCAAATACAAGATACAAATTGTTTTCCGTTTTCTACCAAAATCTCAATAAAAGGTATTTTTGTTAACTCGTGCCTTTCTTATAACACACTGGATGTGTGAATGCTATATCATCCATAAATTATCCCAATTTACCATGATGTATCCATCAATATATACTATAATATATATAATATATATATATATTTTATATATATATATATATATATATATATTATAATGGAATGCATTAATTGTTATGATTTTCGTTCAAAAAACATTAAATACCTCTGCAACTTTAGCACATCAGATAAATTGACTTTCATCCCACGAAAGCCGCGCTTTACCTTCAAAGCATCATTATTCAATGCACTAGCGACTGAAAAAAAATCCTAAAGCCGATACCCGTTATTAAAATCCGTTTGATCATTGAACATTAGCGTCACGTTGGACCGAGGTTTCCACTAAAACAAAGAGACGACGTGATTTATGATGCATCGAATGGCATACGGGGTGGTGGAGACTTTTAATTTCGTTTCAATTTCGATTTTGAACAAAATTTAAGCCACATGTCACTAGAATATTTCCTGAAAAATGAACATTCTATGTTAGAAGCCGAGAAGAAAGGTGGCGAAAGATATAGCAGAATACTTACGAAGTGTCGTCGTTATTTTGTCATTCGTTTTGCTTGTGGGAGGGCGAAGGGGAAAGAAATTTCACTTGGAGTTTAAAGAAAGTGAAGTTCGCCATTTTATTCTTTGAGTCGAAACATATGGTGAAAAGTAGTTTGTAAGATTAAAGAGAAAAGTTAATTCGTAATGAAAATAACGTTTCTTCTACAGTTGGTAACATGGTGCTAATTCTAGTTCAGTTTTGGGTTTTTTTCTTTTGATGCTTTGAGTTTATAACATCATAACAATTGATTTGCTCTATTTTTTGGTAATAAATATAAATTATGCCTTAATGAGTTATTATACTGAATCCTTTAACATAAATGTGTCATTGAAACTACATAAATCAAATATTCAGGGAAATATTGTGTTCAGTGATGCTTCGTTTTCACTGAAATTTAACATTGTTTGAATAATGAAAAAATAAGGTTTTAATCGTCGTTGAACATTCGTGAAAATATGATGAAGCTCTACATAAAAAGTTCAATCAACACATTCTTTTACATTTCATTGTTTAAAAATATATAATTGTTTTGTTTTCCTCCCTCTAGATATGTCACCAGTGAGCGAAGCATTGTGCAAAGAAACTCCCCCTTTGAAAGTTCAGCGGTGTAAAGTTCCTTGCAGACGAGATTGCTTAGTGTCTCATTGGTCAAGATGGGGTCCGTGTGTACCCTACAACAACACCAATTACATAGACCGGATCAAATCCGGTAAATTTTGATTGCATTTTATTTTTAAGATTTCTTTTACTTTTGACTTACTTTTACCCAAGCATTCTAGCTCTTCCCCAGAACAAACTGCGCAAAAACTTCATTCAACACATTCATAAAAAAAGAAATTCTAAGAATCAGAAATGACTCTTCAAAATATTATTTAGCTTCATCTGTTCACTAAGTAAATTGGTGGGAAAGCAACCAGACAGACTTATAGGAAGAAATCCTTTTTTCTTATACTTTCCATGAAGGTTGGTGCAGAAAAGGTGGCATCGGAGGTGCAAAGTGCACATAAAAACTTAAGTGCACATAACTGTGTGTAGGTTAGTCTCTAGAGTTGAAGTAAATGCGAAGAAATTTAAGCCAAATGCCTTTCTTTTTTCGAAGAAAATTTATGATATTAATAATAATTATTATTATTATTATTATTGATAATTCTATTTTCGATTATGAATAGTAAAAACAAGAAAAAAGGTAGTTGGATAATTCCTTCATGTGTTGAGGTTGCGTAAAAAGGTTTTTTTTTGGGGGGGGGAAGGGGGTTGTTTATCGTTTTTAGCCAATTTCGTGAAAATTTTGAAATATAGTTTGTTTGACCGAAATTTCGACAAATTTGTGGCGAATGAAAGAATTATCCTACATACTTCAAATTTTCTATGTGATGAGCTGAACGTCTCCAATGACACATTTTCTGCACTGCCCACCATTGATTTATTTTTTTTTTCTTTTTTTTTTTTTTTTTTCATTGAAATTTTGCTGAAAATTTAGTGAAAACTTCTGCGCCATTGCAACAAATTAAGAAATTGTCCTAAAAATCTCAAAATTTTTATGGGCACTTTTGTCCTTAATACCAATTATTGAAAATAGAAAAACAAGGTTTTTTCCATCCAGCTAATTATGTGTATGCCTATGTAAAATTATTCGTCCGTTCCAGAAAGTAAATAGGCAATGAAAAATGCTTGGTTTAGCTTTGAATCAGAAACTTTTCAAAAAATTTTATTTTCAATGAAAGACGGCTTACTTATCACAATGCAGACCAGTCATGAGAATTCTCGTGATTCGCTTCTTTTTCCAATTGAGCGTTCTCCAGGAACAACTATGAGTGAAGGTTATTTAAACCCGTGTTTATCCAATATGACAGCAAACAATGGTAATACGAATTGTTAAAACTATTCGTTTTCTTATCTGAATGCTAAAATTTATCTTTGTGCATAAATTTTTGAGTTACATATTTTATTCATTTTTAAATTTTAAGCGTTACTTATTCGCTACTGATGTTCTTAACCGTTCTCATTTATTTTTCCTATTACATATGTTCGTATTTTATCATATATAACTTACAGCTTCTTCCGTTTTAGTAGGGTTTTTTTTACTTCAAGTTATATTCTGCTTAAACGTTCTGAAGGCCTATATATATTATTTGTATTTATTGTTTCAGTCAAATACGCTGTGTTAAAATGCATCTATTGCAAGTTTTTCTTGCGCATTTTTCAATTTTTTTCTCCTTTCTAACGAATATTCTTCAAAATATATTACATTTATCTTTTTACTTTAAACTTACTTCTGCAAATTAAAATGTGAAATTTATTTCTTTTGGAAGGAAAACTAATGATTGTTCCATGTCTATGTTTCTATCATTAAAATTGTTTTCTACTCGAATAACTGAAATAGATCTAGGGAAAAAAAGTTACAGTCGGATAATCCTCCAAATTAGTTCGTCAAGGCCTTTTTTATTGTTTTCTCTCCCAACTTCGCTACAAAGAAAATGCTTTCCTTTCTTAGCTGTGTGTGTGTGTGTTTTGATGGAACAAATAATATTCCATTCTTTTGATTTTTCTTTTAGAATTTTCCTCGGGATACGGAAATTGCCTTACCGCTTGTGCCTCTCGACATTTAAAAAAATATGTTTTTCGTTGTCTCAGCTTAAGATAGAATGCATCCAATTAGAGTACATTTTTCGTTTTTCTGAATGTTAAAATTTGAAAACAAACTGAAGTTTAAATCGCTGATAGGAATCCTTATTATTTCATATTACACTTTCTTGTGTTACATTCATACAAAAACCTAGTCAAATTCTATGCTTGATACATTTTTTGTGAATATTTGATCAATGTGTATATGGCATTTAGACATAATTTCTTTGCCATGAACAATAATTCTTTTTCCATACAAAAACTGAATTTCTCTACGTAACTTCTGTTTGACAAAATTTTACTTCGAAATAAAAAAAAAACTATTTTTCCTTTTCACAATAACATAAAAGTGCAAGGAAATATAACTATTTTTCCAGCTCTGTAGATAAATAACTTTTTTTATACATCAAAAATGTGCTGTTCCGTATTCTAACAAACGTGTTTGCTGCTTTAATTCCATATTTCTGCTTTAAATGAGAAATGAGAAATGCTCGTTTTTTACAAGATGGCAACTTAAAAATTTTTTATTGAAAGTAAAATTAAGAGAGAACTCGACATAAAGTTTCCAATCGTGAGTCTAACGCATAAATAATGTGCAACAGAAAGAAATAATATCTGAAAAATCTTTTTTTTTTTCTAATGTTGGCTTTTGCCAATTGCAGATCTTGTGCTTTCCCCAGAGATTGGTATACCATCTCTTTCAGTGAATGTAGTATTATCGTCCTATGAGAATTTTGCCGGCCAGTTTCTCCACCTGAAAGGGCGAGTACCCGGACTCTGTTGGTGCGAAATTGCACTAGGAATTTAAATTTAGCCGAGAGTTTCAACATTGAAGTTTTGCTTCCAATTACCCCAGCTTAGCCGACATAGAAACGTTAGAAATTTTTATGCACAAAAAAGGGACTTGTCCGAGTTTTAAAGCACGTGTTTACAATTTCAGAGAAAAAGTTCATTTTAAATTAAAAAGTATATGATCGCTAGAAACGTTTGTCTCTAAAATGTTCGTTGAAAACACACAGAGTGTATTAAAATAGTTAGAAAATTAATTTTTTCACCATTAAAAATGTGAGCGTGAGATATAAAAATGTATTTGTAAACGAATACTCGAATAGCGTTGAGCTAAGATATAGGTGCAATTGCATTGAAGTAAGAGAGATAAAACTTTGTAATACCTTTGTTAGCCTTTAAACTTATAGATTCAACAGTGTTTCTCTCTGATGGATATAATTAGCATCGTTTTTATTTATTTATTGTAATTTTTTTCTCTTTTAGTTTTGTTTGTTTTATTTATTTATTTACTTTAAGTAGCATAAAATATCTTCATATTATTCAAAATTCTGACATTTTAATCTGGATTAAAAGAAAACTTCATTGTTTTATGAGCGGATGTGTTTTTCCCAAATCATTCTGCCTTAGTTTTTTGAAACAAAATACAATTTTGTTCAGTGTTTTCCAATTCTAAAACAATTTTACGAATTGGATAAGAAAACTTTATAATTTTTCATATTTGTGTCTGCACTTTATCATTTTAAGCTCTTCAAATCACTGTGACTATTAATTAAAACCTTACACAAAATTAATTCATATAAATGACTTGAGGAATTTTGCGATAAAAAGAGTATTTAAAGCTTCAAAAAGATTTAAAGGCGAAGAATGTTTCTGTTGGTTGTAAAAAACAGCTTACAGTAACTATTTTGTCGAACACATTCCTGACTGGAAGTAGTTTTAGAGATACAATATCTTTGAAATTTTGCCCACAAGTATCTTTCCGTCTAAACAATTGGATAACATTTTTTTGTAGCTAGCATGACATTCTTCAAAGAGCTATGCGTATAACAATAACAAAATATAACCTGAAACTTTTATGTATCGAATATAGAAAAGAACCTTTGAAAACAATCGTTTTCTTTTTAAATGTTTGGACTTCATAGACCCTATACTTTTGATATTTTCTTGTTATCTTACTACTATTACAAAGGCGAAAGTTTGGATGTATGTTTGTTACTCAATCACGCCAGAACGATTGAATGGATCTGGATGAAATTTTGCAAAGAGCTAGATTATAGGCTGGAATAGCATATAGGCTGCTTTTTATCCCGGAAAAATGTACGGTTCCGGTGGGATATGAGTATTTAAAAATGGTGCATGACCATAAGATGGACACTCATATAGTTATACATGAGTTACGTCCGTCAGTTACCCGCCGAGAGCTCTACCACTAAAGCTTTCAGGCCTATCCCTTATAATTTCATCTATAACTTTAAATCCAAACCGTCCATCTTACGAAAAGGCACCCTTTTTATATAATGAAACCTAATTTTAAGCCTTTTCAATAGACAATTTCTAAACTGATTGAATAAAAATTTAAAAAAAAAATTTATGTTTATTCTTTGAAAACGACCGTTGAGTATATAGTTGCGTCTTAATTCTGTGCTTTTCAGCCCAGAATTCACAAAACATTCACCGTTCAGAAATCAGTACCCACAAGCTTGATCACTCACTTTGAATTTAAAAAAAAAAAAAATATCGTAATAATGTTCCAGTTTTTAAGCCATCGACGCCTCAACGCCGCCTCATTTTGTTTAGGACTTCTGCGGACCAGAAATGCAACGCATAAAAGGACGCCTTTTATAATATTCGCCCATATTGATCACATTTTCATCAGGCAGTCAGTTCTGCCACATGCACATCAATATTTCCACGCGCACAAAGTCGCGGGAAACAGCTAGTTTCTTCATAAATTTTAATAATAATGTATTTCCAGTCATTTGAAATTAGCTTTATGCATGCCTTCGGACAAAAACAAATCTCTATTGAGGGTCATCTAAATCTTTTCACACCGTTATTTTTCATTAAATGTAATGATAAGACTAGTACTTGAAGAACAAGATATATCTATGTACACATGCATACTCTAAGGGCGGAAGTTGTTTCTTCTACGACCTAATGATGTAGCTTTTATGCAACAGCGAAAATAATTGGGCAAATTTAACTAAAATAAAACTCCTTATGAAATAACTACTTTCACAAAAAGCAGCATATATTTCCAAGAAAAATAACTTCGATTTCAGATTTTATCACCCTTTATGAATACCTGCTTAACATTTATCCATTTAAAAGTCCTGGCATCACATTTCAAAATAACATACCGGAGCGTTTCATCTATTGTAAATCACGGTTCAATAATTACGATTTGCCGTATTGAAATAGAGGTAATCAATATAGGAGCTAGTTTTTGCAAATGATATGCAAATGATCTCTAGTGTTCTCTTCTGCGTTTAACAAGGCGGCCTTTATCTGCACAGTAGCTGATTTATTCCTGTCGCCCCCAGTTCCTCTCTCTTCTTGAAGGCCGGTCAAAGATAAGACGAACATATGTTCTCGGAGATATCTTTGATGAAATATTTTACCGTTATTCTCTGGTGTGTACCTAATCTTGCAGATGAAACTGAGCCAGAACTTGCTACGACCTCTTTACTTGTTTCTCCTCCAATCTGAATAAATTAAAGCCCAGAAGTATTAAGAACAGAACTTCTGCATATTCTGGGAAGTACGTGTTTTGCTTTTCCGTATGCAATCATTGCCTTCTTTAATAGGAAGCGGAATCTGTAATAAGATGCTTTTTTTATGGAGGCAATTTTAATGAACATATTTTTATGTCTGGTTTATAAAACTAAAGGATTGTGTGCTTTTTCGCATTGATAATGTGAAAGATTTTTTATTATTTTTTATTTATCGGCAGTTTTCTAATCTCAACCATTTTTTTCAGTTACGCAAGTAATTACAAAAGAAAAATTGAATTAATTATTTAGAACTAGATTAGAACTATTTGAATGCTAATTTTCTTTATCCCTATATTTCATTTATCTGATATCACTCATCTTAACTCGTTGACTTTAACTCATGTATCTGTTACATTGTTTCTTATTCTCAAATTGTTCATCAGTAATTATAACTTTGAAATCCTTGTACAACGCGAAAAATGTTTACATATTATTACTAGTGCTTTGTATATATAAATATATAAATATAAAAAATAGGCAAAGACAAAACAGTTAGGAACCATTTACTCCTCTGTTTTTTCAACCGATTTCTTTACCTTTTAAAGTTTTTTGTTTAGTAGCTATTGACGAGTTTTAGTGATATCAATTAAAAATTTTGGAAGCAGTTTATTATTAATTATGTCCCCTTATCTTTTGTCAGGCGAGTCTCATTTATAAATGTAATGTTATATTGTTATATATAACAGATGGCAACAGGTTTTGATTGCGTAAATTATTAGGTAATTAATATAAAACTCATTTTTAAAAAGAGTTTGTTGCCACTAAGCAGTAATAATAAAAGCAGTTATAAGGAGAGTTTGAGTGAGGACTTCTCTGAAACAATGAAATGAAAAATGAGAATAGTGCATGGAAGCAAACATTTAAGTTAAATTCATCTGTAGTCAACTTAGTACGAAATCGTCAGAAGTACAAGCGGCTACATTTATGAGCGCAATGGGCCCTGCGGAGACACTAATTCACAATACGTTTGCTTTAACTGAGGATAATCAAAATAAAATCGACGTTATAATCACAAAATTTGATGAATCATGCTTATATAGTGAAACCTGTGTAAGTTGACCACTTGCGGTGCATCCCGTGCATAGGGATAAACTTGGTTGTTGTGGAAGTATAGGGACGGAGGGAGACCAATAGCCAATTCGCCACCTAATTAAAAATTAAAACATAATAAATGAACAATAATAATAATAATAATGAAAATAACTAAAAATATATACAATGAAACCTGTGTAAGCTGACCACTTACAGTGCAGCCTTTTTAGAGGTCAACTTACACAGGTGGTTAACTTATAGAGGGTGAGTTAGAGGGCGAAGGGTTAATTCCGTTCCTGACAAAAGGGGTCAACTTAGACAGGTGGTCAACTTAAAAAGGTGGTCCACTTACAAAGGTGGTCTACTTAAAAAGGTGGTCCACCTTTAAAGGTGGTCAACTTATAAAGGTGGTCAACTTTGCAGGTTTTATTGTACAATAACTTAAATAGCATACGGTTTTCAATGCTAAATTTAATTATTATGGTTGAATTTCAACTGTTGGGAAAACTCTTGTTATGAAAAAAATCAACACAGATTCAATGCTTCGAAAGAAGCACCAAATATAGTTCCGTCTCATCATACAGCACCAAAAATGTATGGATTGAACCCAAGCGTCGATGTCTTTATACGAAGGTGAATTCCAGCGAAAGGAAAAATCCTTTTTGCCCCATTCCGTTATCTCAAATGACATTTCCTAATCATCATTTACAGCCTTTTGTTCTTAAACATGAAAAGCCCTTTAAGATTTTTCGCCTAAAAGAGTCATTTATATACATTAACCACCGCACATTAGAAAGTGTGGCAGCTTACCCAATTAAAGCTCTCACACTAATATTTCTTCTTGTGATAAGTATGCGAGCCACGGGTGATACGGGTTGTTACAGCAGATTGTGGATCCGAGAAAGGCTGTCGCTGCTTTAATGCATCTTTCTTAAGTGAATCAGTATTATTTTAGAAATTGAAGAATGCTTTTTATTTCTTAATGTCGAAAACGATGGCGTTGTTGAGTATTTTATATTTTTGAACTACCTTTACGCTTTCTTTCTTCTTTTTTTGTATACCTATTATTTTTGAGTTGATTGACGATTCAAGACGAAATTGCAAATATTTTCAAAAGAATAAAGTATCTTGCAAATAGTGTTATAAATTTTGATCTTCATCTCATCAAAAATAACGTGAAACTGAAGCATTTTAATGGTATACTGATAAAAAAGGTCTCGCTATTTAAGTTTCATGCATAGCGAAAACACACCCATTCACTCGTTGACTAATTAAAATGTCAACATCTTTTTAGCCTATTTACTCATTCATTCATTCGTTTATTTATTTATTATTCATTCACTCACTCATTTATTCATTATTTCATTCACTCATTTATTCATTAATTCATTCATTTATTCGCCCATTCATTAATTCTGTCATAAATATACTTAAAAATCCAGATCAAGAAAGTTTCATCGGGAAATAGGCTCGTTTAGTTCTGGATGAACGTATCTGTACATTGAAAAATTGTTCAAATCGAAAAATAAAATATGGAAATGAAATGTTCTCAACAAGACTACCAAATGCAAAAAAAAAAATCTTTCGAATCAAACAATTCCCTCAAACATAGACAGACAGGCCAGCAGACACATATTTTCCCCATCTCAAAACGCTACATTCAATTTTTTTATTTTTAAATCTTTATTTAATTCCTTCACTTAATTTTGACTTTTCTTTATTTTTAACGATAATTTTATGAAATATTAAGCCTTCTTTTCTACTTTTTTTTTTTTAACTTTTACCGGAAAGTTGGCTAAAAGAAAAAGAATAAAATAATAGGGGAGACCGGGGAGAGTCCGGACAGGGGGAGACTACGGACAGCCCGTTTTTCACCTAACCTATAGGTTTTCCCCCGCAAAATAATTCTGTTTTGTTGGTAGTATTCTGCTATTATTGTCATTTGCAAATGGCTGCCCATCAAGTCGAAATACAGCAGTGAAGTGAAAAAAAGTGATTTTGCATAGTCTGATCTAAAATTTTGCGGTAAGTATCTAAGCTTTCATTAAGTAAATAGGCAAGTCATGTTTTTTTTTTTCGTATTTATCATGAGAGTAGGATATTTAAGCTATTATTTATATGTGTTTAAACTGGCGTCACGTACACACTGCTTGTGTCAGATCACATTTTCTTCAAGAACGTTGCATGCAGAGACTCAAGACATTTGTGTCGAGTCTCCCCTTGTATTCTGTTTGTACGTTTCACGTATGCTGAATCCAAGGAATAAAGGAAACAGGAGGTAGCAGCCAAGCCCGAAACGCCCACTGATTTTCAAACAGAAAAATCCATAGTTTAAAAAAATTGGACCCAACTGTAACACGACAAGCTCAAATAGCGACATCGACATGCCCTCTGCATCATCTGATCTTGACATTTCGGAACATTCAGGAGACGAAGAACATCCAAAGGAAGTTCCAATTAAAAAAGTCGGTAGGAGAATATGTCGCAGTTAAATATGACGGCAACGTCTTCCCAGGTTCCCCATGTGCTAGATGACGGATTGGAGGTTAAAGCTATGATAAAAAACGGTTTATTTTGGAAGTGGCCCGTTCGTGATGACATTAATTTTTACGAATGGTCCTCAGTTTTAAGGCACTTTGAACCTCCTCAACAATTCAGCAAAACTCGTCAAATTTTCACCGTACCCGATTTATGTAAATATATTTCTTATCGTTACTTAAAACTTTTTTATTAAACATTAAATTCTTGTGTCATTGGTCATATTCTTTTACTGTATACCCAGCTTTCATTGTTTATCGAGAAGTAACTTGAGTGACAACTTCTTGAAACGCTGATCTTTACTTTCCCATGTGTCCTGAGTCTCCCGCATGGTGTCCGCGGTCTCCGCATGTTGGGGAGACAGCGGACACTTTCCCTCTCTGCACTAAAATTCATATTGTCCCTATACAGGGCATCCTAGGTAATTTTTAAAAATCTCACATAAAACTGAATCTTCAGGTCCCAAGAAAACGCTTTCTGAAGATGTCTAGCTGTATTGGAAACTTAGAAAAAAAATCGCGAAGAAAAATTGTCCGAACTCTCCCCGTTCTCCCCTAATAGAATGCTTAATATATCTTGAAAATACTAGTCTCTAGTTTACATTGTCTCTGGTTTACGAGAGACAATAAAGGAAACTACTGAGACAAAGTTATAAAATGTTAAGTTAGAAGCATCACTGCAACAATTTTTGTTTTTATTGCATTCAATTTGCTGAATTTTGAAACACGCTGTGATCAGAAAATCGTCTTTCAAATGTTGTTTCTCAGATACAGAGAAATGGTTTGCAAAAATTCTTATATCATCACACAAAACAGTGTGCAACAAACTGAACCCAATGGATAACATCAAACTAGCAAAATTTAGCTTTTCCATGTTCTTATAAAAAAACCCATTTTACAGGATACTGTCGTCGTATCCGGAATGTTCTCGTGAGTCCCAGTTATGGTGGTCAACCCTGTCCGCATCTGGAGGAACTGGACATGTGTGACGAAATAGAGCTTTTCGATTGGCAGTATGGAAGTTGGGGGGATTGCACACTCCTGGATCCAGACGCTGTTTGTGGCAAAGGCCAAACTACCAGGGACATAACTTGCGTCAACTATAAAGGGGTAAGATTTTTAATATTATACTTTTAAACAAAACGACATTCCAAAATATTTAATAACTATTATCACATAAAAATCAAGACGCGCGTTGTCAAAAAACTCCTTTCTATTGTAGAAAAAATCAATATCAGTACAAAAACATAGGAATCACTTACTTTGCATGCTGTATGGCAGCGGTCGGTAAACAAAAATGGTTGAAGATCTACTTCCCAAGTTTGGCGCACACCAAGATCTACTCTTAGGATGGGGAAGGGCGTGCGCACACTATTAATAGACATGTTTGCTCTGCTCCTGTCTTCAAATTGTAGGTTTATTCTTGTCCGAACAAGTTTTGATGCTTATAAAATACCTACTTTAAAATTTTTATATAATGTTATGGTAATCCGTTAACTCGTGTCAAAACAATATTTCAGATTTCAGATGCTAATATATTTTTTCTTTTAAATTTGATAAAATGCTGTACATTTGATAAAATGTTAGTTTTTGTTTTGTTTTTTTAATAAAAAGGCATGTTAAATGCCGTTACATACTTTAATTAACTCTCAACCAGAGCTTAGTTAATGTAACGACTGACAATCTATATTATTGGCAAGTTTTTTTAGGTCCAGCGAATGGTATGCCAAATTAATAGACATTTTCTGAAAAAAGGAAAAACAAAGTTCGCCTTCGAATTCAAAAGTCGATTGATTTTTTTTTCTCTTTTCAAAACTATATAAATTGTCCAAAATGCAGTCGCGATCGACCGAAAACGGACCTGCAATCGACGGGTTGCCGACCACTGCTGTATGGCATCAAACTAAGTTTTTTTTTTTTTTTTTTGACATTTATTGCTCAAAATAGTCTATAATGCTTCTTTGCTTCTACTGTTTTTTCATATCTTACGATATATCGACGCACATTTTACGAACCTCCACAATAATGTAACCTTATTACAATCCCCTTCGTCTCACGTAATTTAAATTTTTGCAGATAGCAGAGCAGCAGAATAAGAACTTGTATTTCTCTCGTTTAGTAAAATTTTTTCAACACTACTGTAAAACACTCATGATTGATTAGGTGCCCCTAACTTTTTGTTTTTCTGTCATTTCCTTCTGGTGAAAATTCCGAGCATCTTCCGTAACTAGAATTGTCATTGAGAATTGCAAAGAAAAAATCATAATAACAATTCACGACACAAATCGCAAAAGCGAAAGCGAACCTTTTAGAAAAATCGCAAGAATAAAAACGAACTATTTTCAGACACGAGAAAAACATAGCGCATTTTTTGTCTTCAATTTGTTTATGAGGTTTGATTTACATTTTTTTCTATATGTTTATCAGCAAACAAGATTCCAATTTACATCAACATCGAATTTTATTTTTACATGCTTAAATGCATGTAAAAATAAAAATCGATGTTGATAGCACAAATAATCCGCAAATCGGATAATTCGCGTAAAGATAGTCGAGAGTACACAGTATTTGCTTCAGCAAAGTGATGACAGCAATCACAAGCTTTATCTCTAATCCTACTAAATCCTAACGTATAAATTTCATTTAGAAATTATTTATGGACTTCACAAAATCCTGCGGAAGTCGAAAACTTTTTCATAAAGTGTTGTGAAAATTTTTAGGAAAACATGTGTAACATACGATATTTACTTTCTCACGAGACTTCTTTTAAAGGATTTAATGAAGGACTTCATGTGTGACCAGCATCGCATTCAAGAAGATATGAGTACCCATTGCAATGTTCCGTGTCCCGATGACTGCATCATGTCCGAATGGTCCGAGTGGTCAGTCTGTAGTCGAGAATGTTCCAGTCACGAGACGAGTGGCACTTTCTTTAGAAATAGAACGGTAGTCGCTGTCGCTGGAGAAGGTAAGTTACTGTCTTTTGCAAAAGTTTACCCGATCCCTTCCAGAGCTTGATGCCATGAACAAGGAGTTCCGTCTAGAACTATACGAGCCCACTTTTCCGTATACACCAACATCAATTTTATAATTCTAGTTATCTAACTCTTTTCTCTTTTCGTTTAATTACTTCAAAAATATACCTTTTTCAACGGTTAATACACATGCATTTATTCATTTATTTATTCATTCATTCATTCTTTCACTCACTCATTCATTCTTTCGCTCACTCATTCACTCATTCATTCAGGCATATCCTTAAATATCCAGGTCATAAAATTTCATGTGGAAATAGGCTCGTTTAGTTTGGGATGAACTTCGTATCTGTATACGTTTTACGTCATAAGATCCTTCCGATAAAGTTTGCTCCAATCTAAGCCGTCCGTTAGATCAGGAACTATAGGATTCAAATTTCCCAGTAGGTACGAATGTTATTTAACGAATGTTATTTATTTTTTTATTTATTTTGGACTGTTCAAAATTAAACAAAATTTGTTCAATTCAATATTTCAGGCCGAGAGTTTCTTCCAATAAACTTGTTCAAAAGAACTTGGATCTTATTCTCAGAGTTTGCATTATTTGTTTCATTTTTGCCCGTATGCGATAATATTAACATTTTTTGAACTGTTAAAAGTGGAACAAAAATTTGTTCAAATCAAAAAGTAAATATGGAAATTTGATGCTCTAGCCGAGATTGTTCGAATGCAGAAACAAAAAAAAACCTTTCGAATCTGACAATTCCCTCAAAAGTTACTGTTGGGGGGGGGGGGGGACAGACAGACAGAAAGACAAACACACATTTCCCCCATCGCAAAAGCCTACTTTCAATTTTTTTATTTTTCATTCTTTATTTAATTACCTCACTTATTTTTGTATTTTCTTTATTTTTAACAATATTTTCACGATAAATTAAGGTTCAATTGCGGGTTTGTTTATAAATAGCCCGCTTAAATATCCTGGTACAATATTACAGACATTACAAGACATGCAGATAGACCAAGCAGGACGGAATTTTACTATTCAGAAAAGGAAATTACAACTAAGGCTAGCGTGAGAATCGCACCATCGCCATCTCCACTGCACCAAATGCATCAAAACGGTTAATTGTTGTTGTTGTTGTCAGTTTCGTTTTTCTTTTTCTTTAACTTATTTTGCTTTAGTGTATACAAAATATTTGAGTTGTTAGAAATATTGGAGAACATAAAACGACGTTCTTTTGGTGCATTTTTCAACCGACCCAATTTCATTGTATTGTTCATGCGGCGAATTCTGTTTCTCAAAACCTTGGTCTAACAAGATCCGTAATTTTAATAATACTGCATAATTTATAGATCATGTGATCATTTTATGCAGCAAAATAATCTTTCCCGACATCATAAAATTGCAAAACAATTAAAATTCTCATTAATTTGTAACCTGTAATTGTGCATTCACTCTAATTGTGCAAATTTTCAACGCGTGTCTTTGGCTTTCCATTCTTTATTAACTACGCCCTCGAGTTGACTCACTGAATCTTTTTATTGCGTCATTTAATATGACTTTCCCCCAGATAACCGAGATTTGTTTATTGCGCTATGACATCACTTGTAACTGATAAATCCCAACTGCAAAATGGCTCCAGTGCCCTACGTGTCAATGCATTATTAAAAGTTGAAAGTACAATTTTTTTTGTCATAACTGTGCACTTAAATGGGTTTTTACTGCTATTGTCCCTTCCTTTTCTAGTTTACGTTAATAAATTTGTTTTTTAACGAAAAATTACACTTTCTTATAATTAGATTCTTTTTATTTACTTCTATATCTCATTAGTACTGTTTCCTAATCTAAAAAAAACTAGTCTCATTCTCCAAAAGTTTTTATTATTATATTTTTCTTCAAATAAAAAAAAATCAAAAGCGCACACTTTTCTTCGGTCGCAATTACACTATGCACAACAAATAATTCTTGTTACATAATTTTGCACTCTAAAAGTATTGAAGTACACTTTCCGAATCAAAATGCCTTCGTTTTATTTATTGAAGCACAAAATACAGTATTTCTTATTTCATACTTAAATAAAGATTACGTTTTAGATCTATTCAGTCACTTCATTTGTTACACAGAGCCTTTTTTTAGTAAGTGGCATCAATATTCGAAATGGATTAAGACCAATAAATTATTGAGTTGTGTTATGAAGCATAAAACCCTTAATTCCTTTAACTCATTTTAAGCACATCATTAAAAAGGGATCATTTTAATTTCAGTTGAGGAAATTATTTTTCTTTCAATAGTTTTCTTTTTAGGCGTACAACTGTAACGAAACCTTCGTTCATTACATAGATTTCGACTCAAGAAAACATAAATGAAGCGTGATAATAAATCCATCGTTGTGTAAATCATTTTTTGCGCAATTGTCGCTTCTATCGATTTGCAAGTCATTTTATGAGTAAGAATTTTAGAAGAATAGCTCCAATCTTTTCTTTACAAAAAATTTCGAATTAATTATCTTTTTTTTTTCTCCAACGCATGCAAATACTTAGTTTTTCTAAATTGAACGACTCAACATAAATACAAAAAAAAGTTTAGTCACTAAAGAATACAGTGTCACTTACATCATATTTTGATCCAATAACTTCCTTCGTTGTACTTTTTTTTTTTTTTTTTGAAAGTCTTTTTTATAAAAAAGTGTTATTTGAATGCATATAAAGGAATAGGACTATTAGATTATCATTTGTCTGACATTTTGAGATTTGGTTGAAACTGAAATCAGGAACGGTCACATTTATTATTAAACTTAACTACACTTCTCACCTGTGGTGCTTCACAAGAAAAAAAAAACACACATTGATATACTTATATTAGTTTGCTGTTTTTACAAACAAACTGCAAGAATTTCATTAATATGATTACTGTCGGAGGTTATTAAAATTTTCAAGCTTAACTAAATTGAAAGTTAATGAAAGATATCGTTGAATAGAGCAAAAATGTAAATCATGGTTTTTATTCAAATATGCACAACTATTGCCAAATGACGAAAGGATTTTTTTTACTTTAAAAATAGACAAATGTGTCAATTATGATCTTTGTGAGCTATTAATTGTCAAAGCAAAGAAAGTTCTTTGAAAAATTACCGTTTCTTTTGTCATTTCAATTGAATTTTTTGGCGCAAGATAATTACTGGGGTACCCTACGCCAAACGTAGTCAGGCCAAATGATGGGAAGTGAAATATATGATAAATAAAGCCACAGAAAGGTTAATTTCGTAAATTTTGTATTCAATTTGCCAAACAAAATGAAAAAAGCGCGGTTTCAAAATGTCAGATGCGTGAACTTTGAAATAATTTTAAAAAACAAAGAAAGAGTACAAAACATAATAAATAAGTAAACAGAAGAAAAGAAAAGAAAGTAAAATACAAATACAGAGCACTAATCCAAAGAAATACATCCAAATTCTTGATGGAAAGGGAACAAATTAGGGTACATTGCATCTTTTAATGCATCCTTCACAGATGGTTGAGCTTCGTTGAAAAATATATAATGAATATGATTGATATTTGAACAGTTAGAAAAAAAATTGCAAGACTGATTGACTTAGCATGTGCTGTGCAATATTTAGGAGTGGATTTACGATAAAAAGATGTTTTCGAGTTGAGTTAGTGTGATCAATATGAAGCTGGGCTAATTGACCTGACTCTCCCCTTATGATGTTTGATGACTTGACACATCGTTCAATGCAAACGGAGCAATTTATTTGCATTTCTCCATTCCAGGAATGGGTGTTCAAAGTCATTGATGTAATTTTTAATCTTGTCGAAAGGGACAAGATCTTTGTACTCGGCTCTCGTACGAGTACGAAGCCAATCTTAAAAATTGCATTCGAAATGTTGGCATGAGCAGGGACCCAACAGAAGAGTATGGATATTTCTTTTTTTTTTTTTCAGCTAGACTATTGTACGCAAAACTAAAATTTTGCTTCCAGAAGAAACTGGCGTCATATTAGGAAAAAGTTAGTAAAATCTTTGACGGACCACGCATAAAAAACCCGGATAATATTTTTTTTAAGGTATAATGTGCCACTTATCGGAAAGTCAGCATTTTCATCCACCATTCCTTTCGTAAAAACCTGATAGACAATTTTTTTAAAAAATTACTATTCTTTCTTGACTACTGAGCAACAAAATTTTAAATCAAACAGTATTTTAATAGTTATTACTGTGTATGCTTTCAAAAAATTTCTCTGATTTTAGGGGGAAGAGAATGTCCTCAAAAAACTTTGGAAAGTGAAAAATGCAATAAATTTAGTTGTCACCCATTCAGATGGTTGACAGAGGAGTGGGGCCCCTGCATTCCCATACAAGAAAATGAATCAATTTGTGGAAAAGGAGTGCAGACAAGAATGGTATATTGTGCGGAAGGTAACAAGACCTTAGAATCTTCTGATTTGTAAGTATTCCAAGTTTATCTCTATGCGTGTGTGAGTGTGTCTTCTCATTGTGCGGTGTCTAGGAGAGCTCGCTATTGTTAGGATTTTCCTGCTAATTTATTAAGTCATTAATGAGTTTTTAGAGTTTTCAAATTGAATTGCTCCGGTTTTTTGCGTTAGCAAAATTCCTGCGTTATTGCAAAGTCACACACGTTCCACCAACATTGTGACGCATTTTCCGATGTTAGAAACATTTTTTCATTCACGTCATGAGATAACGATACATCATTGATTCTGATTGGTTGTCTTTCTAACATCGAGAAATACGAGAATGGTATGCCATTCAAAATGAATCTGGCTCCACCACATGATTTTCTAGGTGACTGGTCTTGCTCGTTGTTTATGTCGGCGTTGTACTAGTTTAATCTTCAGGCAGCCCAGCTGGCTATCAGTTCCTTGGAACTTGCTCTCTTATTGGCCATTATGATATTATTACCGCCTTGAGAAATTTTCAACCTTACTTTAGTTTCATTTTGATCACAGCTGTAAATATTCATTTTGGCCATTAGTTGTAAGTATTCATTTTGGCCATCTTGTATATTTTTCACCGAGCAAGACAATAAACTAAATTAAAATGAAGATATGTTTTTTTTTCCTGGTGTTTGCATAAACTCCAATTTACTCTGCTACTTTGAACAATTTAAGATGGTGTTCGACCACTGATTTTCAAGACAGTTATCATCAACCAACGGCCGGCCGAACTTTTCTAATGGGTCAAGTAAAAAAATCAAAATATTTGGCACGTGGTGTTTTAAAGGTATTTTTGTTTAAGTGCAACTTTAAAAAGCATTTATTTCCCCTTTTCGTAAGCAATTGCAAATTGAATTGGCACTGAAAAGTGGCGTTTGTGAAATGAAATCAGCAAAGCTATCAAAGGTTGGTTTGTTTATCGGGGACATTTGTTAAATTTTATCTTGAGACCCCAGTAAAATAGTTGTCATGCGTATGGGGCTCAATCAGGAAATAAAAATTGAGTTTAGGTTTTTTCTTCAGTACCATTTCCTCCTCTTTTTTATCTTTTACACTTTTTTTTTCACATTTACATTTATTTGAAAACAGTGCATTGCCGCAGACATCAGCTAGTAACGAATACAACAATCTTATCATTAAAAATCTTACTGAAAACAAAGTGAAAAATACTTAACTGAAAAAGACCTATATTTGGAAGCTTTATAGCCTTTTTTTTTTTTTTTTTACCTTTTCAGAGGTTTTTTAAATTACGGCAAAATGTAAACTATTTGCATCAATGTCTTTTCCTACATCTTTGTCTTTATTCTTTTTTTTTTTTTTTTTTTTCTTTTTTCTGCAATTGCACTTCTTAGGAATCCAATATATTATCCCCTGGCCCAGCAAAATCTAGCGACGGTCTGGAAAAATAAACTGAGAAAGTGCAATTGCAATTTTGCAATTTCGTTATTATAAATGTGAACTAAAAGAATCTACACACAGACACATAACGCATTGTATACACTTGCTTGGGAGTTACAAGGGACCTCTTTTGAAATGCAAAAAAAAAATTATCTTCGGGAGGCAATTAGCAACTACACTGAAGGTTTTCTTGAGCATGGCGTTAATTATTTTCTTTTCATTACAATATATCGATAAAATACGATTATCAATTAAGGTGTAATACACGATTATAATTATTTGTCTAGTCTTTCAACTCACCCCAGTGTTTCTACCACCCCGGGCATGATGTCGGCAGAAACAATTTCTCTAATTGTGTTAAATTGCGTCCAGAAATTTTCATAATAAAGACAACATCACTGTAACCGTTTATACTATAACCATGCCGATTAGTAGCTGAAACTAGGGTTCACTAAACGCACAATATGGAATTTTTTGGCATCAAAATATTGTCAAGAAGAGCGATTCTGTCGAAAATAGTACAACCGACCCCCAGTCTCCCCTAGTGGCTAGCGGTGTTATTCCATACCATGAGAGAAAAGTGATATTGTACACTTGTGTGTGAAGCTATAATAAAACTGTGGAATGCAGAGTTAGCCTGTCATTTTCATCATGCTCTATGCTTTTTATAAAATCCTTCATTTGTGTAATTCCACCTTATAGTATTTCATGTTTATATCCGCGATTTGGGGACTTTTATAAACACAAAACAATTCCCGGGGAAAACTAAGTGCAAGTTCAATGCGGTCCCATTAATGAACATACATATGGATGGCTCAGTTGTGAAACTTACTAACTCCACTTTTTAAATATTTCCTTATTCCGACTTTAAAAGGGGCTTCATTGAGATTTAGTAAGTGAATTAGAATTTTAGCTTTGGCTAAGCACATTTCTAGCCCTGTGACAGCACAAAATATAACGCGAATGCACGATTACTACTTTTATGAAACACACAATCTCCTTCGTCAGTTTTCTTCAGTTCTGTCACTGTAGAGTTAATCAATTTGGCAACTAGTATTCCATTTTATTCTATTCTATTCTAGATGCTAGCATCTTACTAAGAGGTCTGCGTACGATGCGCCTTGCATTTAACAACAAGCAACTTAGTTTAGCAACTTAAACATCCATAGATGAGTGTACAAACTCATGGAGTTTTTTTCTATTTCAGATGTAAATATCTATCAATGCCCGAATCAGAACGTGAATGCATAATTCCATGTCCTGTCCACTGCATTGTTTCAAATTTTACTGAATGGTCAGGATGCAATGGCAGCTGTGACTCTGGTAAGTAACACCAAATTCGGAAATCTATTGGATATAATCCCTCACAAAGTAAAACTTGTGATTGTTACTCTCACTATAATATACAAAAACAAGTAACTAAATTTTCCAACGTTTTCATCTAAAAATCGTAAAGGATAAAAATAAAACCATATGCTTTATTAATTTGGCAGGTCTGAAAAAGCAAACGAAACGTTCCTACTGACCCAACTATCATATGCATTAGGAAAACGAATAAGGTGTTAATCGACATCGTCTAGTCTTCTTTTAAACTACCTCAGCAAAATTTTGATCCGGAGGCTGTATTCCTATTAAATTAACATTATTCACTAAAAACACTTCAAAATTCAGATTGGAATGCCTTACTTTTGACCAACTCAAAATTAACCTACAAATAAAGGTTTTTTTTTTCTTTTTTTTTTTTTTTTTTTTTTTTTTTTTTTTTTTTTTTTTTTCACAACATTTTGTTTTGAAAATAGTAAAAGATTTTTCTTTCAACTATATTTAAAATTACAACAGTATGTAATGCAATTTTATTGTGCGTTTACATTGGCATGAACTGTTGCGTTAAATTTTATATCATTTAAACTCAAATGAATATGCATTGAATATTACTCTATTGAATTAACTTGAATAACTTGATATCACGTTTTTTTTTAACTTATTTCAAACAGTTAGGTCCTTTCGTCGGCCTGAATGCACTTAGTAGGTTTTCGGAAGCTTAAAACTGTCGTACAATTACACAATATGTATTAGTAAATATCATGTTCAAGGTAAATGACAGTCATTTTCGAAGAACGTAATTTCACATTCATGAGGTGATTGATTCATCAGGTCGATAACTGACTTCTTGTGATTTTCAGTTTGAAGTGCTGAATTCTAAAAACTTCCATATGTCTTTTCAGATATTTTTCTACGCCATTTCCAGCGTTGCTTAAATAATAAGCCCACTTTCTAGGAAATATTTTTCCCTACTATGAATTTAAATTTCAAAATCATTTTCACACTAAAGAAATAGAAAAACAACACGTATCGCAAACATTTGTTATAATGATGCATAGAACAATAATAATAAAACTTGCTTATCCAATCGCAGTGCGAAAAAAAAACTTTCCTTGCTTTTCCTAAATGGAAATCAATATTATTTTATAAGCTTGTCGTATAAAATTTCGATAAACGTTCACTGTGGCATAGCATCGATTACCGTTACCGGTTTTTGTTGTCTAAGAACTTAATTTGTATTCTGCGATGTTCTGAAAATCATCAACAGTTCATGAGAGATTTCCTAAAAAGTAAAGATTAATGCTAAAATTTTATATCACTTTCTTATGGGCGCTACACTAATGGTAATTAGGTAATTACGAAGTGAAGCTTAATGTGAAAGATGATTTCCGGTATTTGTCTGGATTTTGCTTAACTATACTTTCCTAAAGAAACAAATTTGGAATCACAATATATTAGAGAATATTTTAAAGTGCAGTGCCATAAGTTTTTATTCATTTAAATTACGTAAAAAGGGAAAATACTCCACAAATAATTCTTACATGAAATAATTTTTAAAGGTAGAGGAGAAAAAATTAGGATTAAGTAATTACGAAGTGAAGCTTAATATGAAAAATAATTGCCTGTTCTTGTCTGGATTTTGCTTAACAATACCTTTTTGAAGAGATAAATTTGGCGTCACAATATATTAGAGAATATTTTTAAGTGCTGTGCCATTAGTTTTTATTCGTTTCGATTACATAAAAAGTGAAAATATAATTTTTACATGAAATGATTTTAAAAGATACAAGAGAAAATATACTTATTTTTTATTATTTAATGTTCTTCAATTAGAAGAGTAAGATGTAAAATTAGAGGTGTAAAATTATTGTTACTAATAATTTTTTTGGAAAACATTCTCAATAATACTCACAAGAAGGAGAGATTGAAAAACATTCTCCTAAAAATTTAGTTTCAATAATGTCACAACAATTCACATTTTTATGCGAATGAGTAAGAAGAAGAGATACATAATGAATTTTACAGAATAAGCATTAACTTAAATTTATTATTTTTTTTTAAAAAAGGTGTCTTTTTAAGATTTTTCTCCGAGCAAGTAGGCAATCAAACAATTTAAAATAGCATTTACATTTTTTGTTCAAGAACATTCAGAACTGTTGCTGAACAAGTTGAATGCCCAAAACTGTTCATATAAATAACATGAATTGTTTCAAGCAGTTTTATGTACGATGTGGGTTAAAATAAAAGTTCTAAGACACATATTCATACAAACTAAAGATATTTAAATTAAAATAAATAAAATAATTTATTTTTTCATTTAATTTTCAAAATAGTTTTAATAGTAGCAGGATTTTTGAAAAAAAAAAAAAAAAAGCTTTTTTTAGCAACAATTTTTAAGTTATTTCTTATGTAGTATATATTTAGTTAACTAGTTTATTACAAACCATTTACTCAACTGACCAAAATTTGTTACATTGTTCAAAGAAAAATCTCAATATTCTTGACCCTCGCGTAATAATATTAACGTCTCACATATTTATGTAAAATAATAACCTTTCTCACCAAATTCTCAGCAAATAATTTTGATCAGGGAGTTTGTTAACAATAAAACAATGATAACAACGAAATTTTAAAAGAGCCTAACAGACGAAAGGAAAACTAACAATTGCATTTCGATGTTTAAGTTTTCTTAATAAACGTTATGTTGTGATACACTTTTAATTACAAACACAACGCATAGCTTACTATAGTACAGAAATCCTGGTCAAAACAAACACTGAAAAATTAAGTTTGTTATGATGAAACAGCCACTTACCGAGATTGACTTACTTATTTTTAAAGCTTATTAAGTTTCATGCGAAATTTATTCATTTTTGAATCTACATAAAATTATACACATGTAGTATATTTTAAATGGCTCATTTATTTTAAGATAAGAACTACCTAATGGCTCTATCTAGTCTCATTTTGATTTTTTACCTTATTTGCTCAAAAACGGGTACGCGCATATTTAACAGTCTCATCTTGAATAATTACTTTCAAAAATACCAGATGTGTCCAATTTGAAAAAAAAAACTACGATAATAATTAAATTCAATAAAACGCTATATTCTATAGATTTAATATTTTAAAATCCAATTTACAACGGAAAGTTCAAGAATACTGAATAAAATTTTCATTAGCAGGAAAACTTTTTAACTGATCTCCGTATCCACAGGGATTCATAAACTGTGACTCACTAGCCGCATGTGAGTTTTTGGCTACTTTAATTCGGTTCTACAGAAAGCATGAATATATTGTTTACATAAAAGTATGTGTATAGTGATGCATTGATTATTCAATGTATTATATCAAAAATGTTAATTAAACTAACTACGACTCTTACCCAAAAGAAATGGCTCTTTATTTTCTTAAGCTTGCCAACCGTTGCCATATCATAATATAAGCTGCAAAAATATGTAGCACTTGAGCTTTATCTTAAATGTTACATATTTTACGAATAAAATTAAATATGCGTCCCACATACTAACACACTTCTTGATTTCGAATCAAACTTTTGTGTAATAAAAAGGAAAAATTAGCTTTTCATATGCTTCCAGGGCCAACGTTTTCGCCAACGCAGCCGTATCATTAAAAATTCCCTTTTCGCATGCAAATTTTAACTATCTATATAAATAAAACCAAAAGTTTGTGTGTGTGTATGTGTGTGTGTGTCTGTCTGTCTGTCGATCGCCTCCTGTTGAGATGGAACGGTCTAGGAGTACGAAATTTTGGTTACAGGTACCTTGGACCAGGTCCTCGTGCACCTCGAAGCGTTTTTCCGAAAATTCGAATTTGTTCTTCTTTTATTCCAATTTTAAGCAAAACTGTTGCTTTTGGGTTTATCTCATCGAAGAAACGTCCCACATTTTAGATTTTTGCAGCATATGAATCTCCGTAAAAAACTGCACAAGGTGATCTCTTTCTGCAGTTCGTAGAACAATTAGAACACGCGCAATATTCATTTAAAGTAGTTTTCGAGCTTTAAAGCAAGGCTTACCTTTGAATTTATCTGCTCAATTTGCGTGTTTTCGCCAAAATAAATAGTACTTTTGTCGCCAATTAGATGTTTTCTGTTAACGTAAGATTGAAAAAATATTTTATCTTTATTCATGCCGTTTCATGAGGAAAACAAATTCTAAAAATTCATTTCCTTTTTATACATATTTTGTGTTACTGCAGACGATGTGTAATTACTTTACCTTGAGGTTGCTTTTCTTTCGTTTTTTGGAAATTTAATTGTATAGTAGCAGTTCAAAAATTTCATGAAACATTTCTTATGGTAGGGTGTTCGTTTTATCAATGAAACGAATTCTAAAAATTCATTTCATTGTTATGCATAATTTGTGGATAATTAACAGCAGACGATTTTCAATTACAGAAAGAAACAACAACAGAAAGAAAAATCAACCTCAAGATCAACTTGAGGTTGATTTTTCTTTCTGTTTTGGCCATTTAATATTTATTCCTTCGCTAAAAACTAGGTAAAACTAGGATGGAAGGTTTTTGATACGGCTTATTTTTGATGAAATTTAAAATTTCGCTAAATGGTGATAACTTTTTTCTCGCATCCGATCCAGTTAATTTTTCTCAATATTTTATTTTGTGCTTTGTACCTTTTCCAAACCGCGCCAATAACCATTATCAGTAATATTGTTATCATTTAATTCAATGCGTGATTTGCATTATAGGGTCATGGCGCATTTGCGTCATGCTTCCATTAGTATAGTGCAATTTGGCGATCTTCTGCTTTATTTTAACATTTTAAAGTAGCGATTATGATTGATTCAATAGTTCACTCAAGTGATTTATTTTCTAAAATTTATTCAATTTTTGTACTGACTGTTTGGCGCCTTTAAGGAATGTTTTCTTTATTGTAGCAGAAATATTCAGGGACCGTAGTCCTTCATGTGATGAGCATTTTTAAAGAGAGTTCTCCTCTTATTCTGATGGAAATTTTTAGACGTGGTGTTATATATTGTAGTTTCGATTTTTACAGATTCTTGATATAATTTTGGAACAATTAACCTGATGAATATGTGCATTTTAGTTAGTGTTAAATTGTTTACTCTAATGGCAATTTTTACGAACTGTTGTTGGCATTTTAATGTGTATTTTTATGGACTGTTATTTTTGGTCTAAAAGGAATTTTTCGAGGCTGTTCAATGCAATCGTGATTTTTAATGAGTTTTACTGTTTAAATGGTATTTTTTTAGGACTGTTGCCCGTGTTCTATTTGGATTTGTTAAGAAAATTTTTCCTTATGTATCTACAACAGAATTTTGGACATGTGTCACTTGACCTGCGAATGATGCAATATTATCCCGCGCAACGCCGGGCACGTCAGCTAGTCATTAATATGGTATACAAGAACAGTTTTTTTTTTTTTTTTTTTTGTACGATAGCTATGTCTATGTTTCATTACAAAGAAATAAAAAGAAAATAGAAGAAAAGAAATAAAAGAAAAAAAACCGAAAGAAATAAGAGCCGCTATATTAACCCTCTGACTGCTATTTTTTTTTTTTTTAGCGAATTCGATTGAAAATATGCATATTTTTTTAATTGCGTATTTGAAATATACGTATGATTTGGAGTTTAAATCAACAATATATTATTGCAACAAAGATTTTTTTTATAATTATTATTTTGTATTATAGGAATAGATGTTCTATAGCATCAATTGGTCTACTTTATGCAACTAAGGCAGTAAAACCTTAACTAATGTCCAAATATTAAAGAAATTGCATTACTGGCGTTTTAACGATTAAACAGCGGGATATAATTTTAAATAGACGTAAACAGCTCACTCCCGTGGAAATCGCGGGATGAGCAATTTTCGCTGCATTTTTACGTTGGACGTTGTAATAGCGGATTAAGCAGTCAGAGGCTTAAATATTTATATAATTGCTGGAATATAATTCTAACGGTCCATTGAATTCCTTAAATAGTTGTTCTGAGAAAAATTTCTCAATCAATGCTTTTGAATATTACAGATGGAAATGAATTCCGCCACCGAGTTATTCTCCAGGAAGAGAGGAATGGAGGCAGACCTTGTCCAGAAGCTCTGCTGGAAGCGAGACCTTGTTCCATGCTGGAGGAGGAATGTCAACCCTACAGAAACTCCTACAGTTGGAAGACAGGAGAGTGGTCATCTTGCACGTTGCCTGCCGAAGATCAGATGTGTGGAATTGGATTTCAGACTCGAAGTAAATTTATTTAAAAAAAATATTTTTAGGCTTTCATCATTCAGAATTAATATTCCCAAAAAGGACTAGACTGCATTTTGAAAAATAAATTGTTGAAACATTAGAAAATATGTGGTTGCTGGAGTGCCAGGTATTCTGGTAAAAACAATGAAAATATGTTTTCATATGGGAAAAAAATCCGGTTTTTTTTTTTTTTTTAAGTAAACCATTTTTTAATGCAAATTACTTTTATTAAGAGCTTGCTTTTTCATTACAATAGTACAACTTGCCTATTGATAAAGACTAAATTTCTGGTAATAAAACCTTATAATACATTTTTAAAAACTAAATTTTCTGCATTCAGTTGAGTACGATTATACTATCTGCAATGTGAGTGACAGTAACGGGACTATATTTGAAGAAATCCAACACATAGGCGTAACCAGGGGGGGGTTGGGGATTCAACCCCCCGCCCCCGCGCCCCCCCCCCCATTGGGTATTTACTTATTTAGGCACATATAGGCACACAAGAAAAATTTCTGGCTACGGCCTTGCAAAGCACATATTTTTTTTTCCCTAAGAAAATTAAACACATATGATCATGACCAAAGTATGCAGCTCATAATAAAGAGAACTTTTCATCTGGTTATAATCAACCCCCTTATCACCTTGGGGGGGGGGGGTTACTGCGAAAGGTGGCTTGGTGGCTTCAATCACCGTACCACACACAGACAAACAGAGATCTTTTCAATCACTCCAGAGGGTTTTCTTTCCCTCTTGATGTCTTTTTTACCCAAAGGCAGCAATTTGGGAATACAATCGCACAAGTAATAACTTTCGTGGAAAATATTCTCTACTGTGATGGAGTTTTGTTTTCTGATAAACCGGTGTTGTAGGTGCTCCAGGGCGCTGGGGTCTGGAAATGAAGGACCCCTAGCCAACAATTGTCCTAATGGGTTAAACCAGGGTTTCTCAACGGGAGCCATAATGCAACCCTGGGGGCCACAGGAGAAAATATGAAAATAGGGGAGCCATGAACTATGTGAAGGAGACCATGACTGGTTTATTTCCGGCTTCTAAAGTCAATCACCATAAGGATCAAATATTCCGTACAAATATTTACCAAATCTTTCAAAGGTGTGTAATATAAACGAAGCAAAGATGCGTATTTTAATTTTTTTAACAAAAAAATTCCTCAACATATGGAACAATGCAAAGCATGAAACTTTTTATGTGAATTGTTTTTTTTTTCTCGGGGGAAAAAGAGCAAACCAACTTTTAATGTTTCATGTTTTCCCTAATAATGTATTTTTACATTTGCTTTTTGGCAAAATTGTACGGTGTGCTTCACCTTTAGCGTTCTTTCCAGTAAAAGATGTTTTTATTGGGAAAAAATATAAATAAATAAGACCATGAAAGAATACCTAGTATCCTGTAAAATATTCAGTAAATAAAATTAACAAAGAAATCAAATTTCCCTGTCAAGCCAATGCTGTTTGTCCCTACTGTTAAAAATTCAACAAAAAATCCTTCAAAGCAAAAAGTGAACCATGAGACTGAGTTATGTTGACCTTTTCTGGAGTATTTGTTTCAGATTATTTCTTCCATAATTTTTAGGATGGGTTAATTTTATTTGTTAAGCAAATAAAATTAATTAAGTCAGTACATATTTAAAGAAAAGAAAACATGAGAGCATGCTTAGGGGCCGTTCATAAATGATGTCACGTTTTTTCCCCATATATTTGACCCCCTCCCCCCCCCCCCTTTTTTACAACATGTCACACTTCAACGGACCCCCCTCCCCCTTTGTCACATGTCCTGCTATATTGCATAATGCATGGTGTCACTCTTCTTGTTACCCCCTCCCCTTCCCTTCTTACACTTTGTCACAATTACACGAACCCTCCTCCCCCCTCGAAGCGTGACATCATTTATGAATGGTCCCTTATTAGATGAGGGACCCTCCCATCCTAATTATAGAAGGATAATCTGAAACAAATACCTCAGAAAAGATGAACATAGCTCATTCTCATGGACCACTTTTTGCTTTGAAGAAGGGTTTTTTGTTGAATTTTGAGCAGTAGAAGAAAAACAGCATTAGGCATTACGGGAAAATTTGACTTCTTTGTTAATCCTGATTTAATAGCGGGAACTTTTGATGTAAAACGTACACTATACATAAAATGATTTTTTGATTTAATTATTTTAAGGAAGGGGAGAGCATCGAATATTCAGTGTGAGACCGTTTTTTAAATATCTCGAGTTCAATCGAAGTTCTCGAATCAACTGCACGAAAGATTTTGTTATCCGGCATGCCGAATGTGATTTTTACAAACAAATTGATTAACATGTATATGGAGTTTTTGATTATTTAAAAATGTGTATGGATTTTATATGGATTTTTGAACAGATAAAAATCTTTAAAATTAGCACTTACGGGAGATCTTAAAATTTCATTTTAAAACCAATAACGCTAAAAATAAAATGTCCCGAGCCAAAACAATTTAAAAATTGCAAGATTTTAAATGTGTTTAAAGTTTTTTTCTTTCGCTTTTTTATAATTATAGGTCAAAACAAACAAACAAAAAATATATTTTAAGACTTGACATTGACGACTGGACTGTCTCATTCAATTAAAGAATTCAAGAAATTTAAAGCACATTATTTGCCTCACAAAAGACAAAGTTTCAAATGATTTTATTATTGATTCAAATAATAATAGGAACATAAATCGTTAATTTTCATTTTAGATTTTCTTTACACTCCATATTTTACCTATTCAGTTTTGTAATGTTATGTTGAGAAGAAATTTTCTAATGCTTTCCCTCCACTTTAAATATCGAAAATATATGCCTATTTAAAAATTGTCCTTTGTAGTCATGTATCTTCAATTGATGTTACTTGTTCTCAAAGTAACAAATGTTCCTTTTTTTTTTCCTATTTTAGTATTTTTTGTGTCTTATTTTATGTAGGATCATACATAAATAAAATAATGACCATGTACTGTCGCACTGAAGGGGAGAGCATCGAATATCCAGTGTGCGACCGCTTTTTAAATATCTCGAGTTCGATCAAACCACTGTACGAAAGATTTGGTTATCCGGCATGCCGAATGTGATTTTTACAAATAAATTGATTAGCATGTCTATGGAATTTTTGAATATTTAAAAATGTGTATGGATTTAATATGTCTCAAAAATCAGAGCCGGATACCCGGTGCGGATCCGTGAGATATGGAGTATTGGATATTCAATGTAACCCTGACCTTGCTCCCCCTCCACCCAAAAAGAATCACAGGGCACTACTGCCTTTGGTATCGAAGGGGAGCCACGGAAGACTTTAGCGCTTCTAAAGGGGCCACAAGTCAAAAAGGGTTGAGAAACCCTGGGTTAAACCCTAAAGCCAGGAAGGGATGCTCATCAAGAAACCTAAAGAGCAGTTTGTATTTATTTATGACTTCCTGTCCAAACACCCATTTTGGTAAAATCTTTTTTGTAGATGAGCCGATTGGAAAACTGATGAACTGTATTTGCATTGCATTCTCATTTACAGATGTTCTCGCATCTCTTATATTTTAAATGTTTTTTATTTCTTATTATGGTCCATCACTGATTGCATTACGGCTCTGGAAATCATCCGTTCAACGTTTCCAATCTCACTGCTACGGTTTAATGCTGCATTTTAATTTACAATCAAGTATTATTTATATTTTAGCTGAATTTTTAATTATTTTCGATACATAATAATGTTTGCACTTCAGCGATGGACACGTTCGTCATCCAAAAAGAAAACAAAATTTGATTCAGACGCTTCCATTTCTGAGGTATGTTTTGCTACAAATTTAACAAAATTTTTAGAAATTTATTGTGGGGATGAGCAGTTTTGTTGGAGAATTTGGATTTTTTTCTCAAAAATTCCACTATTTCCCAGTTTTTATATTATGAATGCTTAGATATAGAAGATTGCTTAGCGCTAAATATTGAATTTTCTATTGCGTTTGATTTAAAAAATAGACTAATAGATCTTGTAATGAATGTTTAATGTTTTTGTGAATCAAGGTCGTATCCACAGGGGAAGAGGGACCCACCCCCCCCCCCCCCAGAAATCTTTTGCAATGTATCATATATTCTTCCCTGAAACTTTGCTTAGCATAAGTGTGTCGAAGTCTGGGCCCCCCGAAAAAAATTTCTGTATACTTCCTTGGCTCTGGAGCGGGGGGAGCATGTTAAGAATTAGGAAGGGCAGTGTATGCTTCAAAATCATACCCTTTATATATACATATAGATAGATATATATGACTAGAAATGATGTTAATATGAAGTTTTTTACATATATGATAGCTTTTTGATATATATATAGGAAATGTATGTTTAGATCTTTGGTGAAGTTAGAGGAACAGCTATTTGGGGCTTCTGCAACTTAAATTTTTGTAACTGGTCTTACATCTATAATGCTTAGGCTAATTCTGGAGTCAAGGGTTCGAGGGCTCTCCCCAGGAAACTTTTTGAAATCTTCCTAGCAATGCAATTTCGGGATACTTTGGTGATGTTAGAGGAAACAGAAAAGAGTTTGGTTACTCTCCCCCCGCAATTTTTTTCAAAATAAAGTCTTATATCTTTTAAGTTACTTTTGGTGTCACTTGTGATAGTGTTCAATGTCCTTTCCCTGAAAGTGTTTCTGAAAGTAAAGTGTCTTAAAAGCGTAATTTCTCTTTTCTTTCTTTTTTTAAAACTTGTGATCTGAATTTTTTGCCGGGGGGGGAGGAAATGACCTGCTCCGAGGGGGTAGCTCCCCCACCCGGGAGATGCCTGAAATAAACACGGAGTACATCTTTAGAGACAAGTATTTATGACTAGTAAATTTTCAACTCTTTTACACTTCTTATTGGTGTTTAGTCTGTACATTTTTAGGTTGACCCCCCTTCCCCTTCCTTTCACCAACCCTAGTTACGCCTATGATCCAACATACTAAGAGATTTTGAAAATTGCATAATAGGCAAAAATGTATGCGATAAAAAATAACCTTAATTTAACTATATAGCTCCGATTTCTTATACAGAGAAGTTTCCTGTATCTTTAACTCGAAAACACATGTTTACATTTTCACTACAAGTTAGTATCTTGAATTCGTTCTGTTGTATTAATGGCAATCGGTAAACTTCTAAATTGATACCTACTACTAGATTTGAAACGACATAAGATAGAAGACTTTTCTAATTATTTGCTTATATAGACTGTAAAATTCTCTGGTTGTAATTAACACAATGTTATTAACTAAATTTTTATTAACTAAATTTTGATTAATAAAAATCCATTTTCAATAACAACGACAACAAATAAAATGCATTTAAAGCATAATTTTTCGCCAGATTTTTTATTCATGTTAAACAAATTCAGTCAATAGTACTGCTTCATCTCCTAAGACCTATCGGTACAGCATTAAATGCACGCCATTAAATTAATTTCACACATTTATAAATAAACAATTAAGAAAGATATTTTACTTTTTTCGTAGATATCAATAATTCGGACACTTCTGCAACTACTCTTGCCCAAACGAGTTACCAATCAGAGAGAAAAGTCAACAAAGAACTTCTATTTCGTTCCATCTCAATTACAATTCCCCTCTTCCCCTTTCCTAACGACCGCTAATCAATTAACCCGAAGAAAATAATTTTCTTAACAGTCCCACATAATTAGAAGAAAACCACTTTCTTAACTGTCATTAGTGGTAATTTAAAACTTTCGCCTTCACTCGATATCTTAAACTGAAAAGCGTTATCGCTGCAAACACGGTTTCAGAAAAAGAAAATTATTTTCCACTATCTGCGTTAATGTTTCCGCCGATAATGGAGAAAAGGCGTCGGAAAGCAAATATATACTCATTCCCGGTTTTTCAAAATTGTTTTTACTCCGTACTTTTACTCCCATTATGCTTCTCTGTCAGCCATTTAATTTCACTTAATGAAAGTCAGTATTAATGCAGCTATAGAGATTGAAGAAAGTAGTAATGGCATCTTTTATAGCGTTTATCACTAGTATTTAATACTGAACAATGTGAGCCGAAAATTCTAGAATGAGTATCGAAGTGCTTTGTTAATTCCTATATATTTATTGCTTCCTAGCGACTGAAATGAGACACATGCGAAAAAGCAGTTTAACGCTAGTGGCACAATTTTCGGATACACAAAAAGATTCGGATTCCAAGCAATCCCGAAACATATGTCTGCATTTTAATGCTTATTTGTGCTTTCTTAACGTGAAATTATTTTTTATTACAGTTTACTTGTACAAAGTTAAATTATCATTATAAAAAGTTATAGCCTACTCAAATATAATTATCCGGGAGAATATTGTTCATAACCAAGTTAGATAAGTATAGTTTTAGTTATTTAAAAATTTCACTTATGAAACTAACTTACAATAACCTAAAATTGATGTTATTCTTATATTTTTGCCGTTATATTGTTGTACATATACAAGATAATTATATTTAAACTCACAAGTATATTCAGTCTATCATCTTATTGTAAATGTAATATGGAATAAAAGTTGGCTCTTCTTATTGTTGGGAAAATATCCTGGAAGGATGTTTGACTTGCATATCATAGGGCGCTGGTATTATATTCAACGGTCACACAGACCTTTATATGCTGGACCAAAGATGCATGATCACCCGAAGGTAAACTGATGTGGTACATCTCCCATACGATCAACTTTTTTAAGGTGCTAAGATGCTGTAGGTGAAAGGTTTCGTTGCATGAATGATAATGCAACTTGTTATCGCAGAGAGGCTGTAGGAGAATATGTAGACAAAAGATATCGATCTTGTAGCCCGCCAGCAAATTTCCTTGACCTGAGAAAAAGAGAGAGGCGTGAGATAACCTGGATCCTGGCTCATTTTCCTGGATCCTCCTTCTGAATCATTTTCCTCTGACTATGCGATTGCCTTGTTGAAAGTGGCCTCGAATCACCTGGTGGCCATTTCCAGCATGGGTGCCCACAGGGTAGAGCATGGTACTGGTTGTACCTTCAGAATTTTTTTTTTTTTTTTTTTTTGGGGGGGGGGTGAGTTTTTTTTAACACTTTTTTTTTTTTTGGTATGCATCGGATATCCGGTATCCGACTATTTTTTAAACATCTAGAATCTGATTCTGTCATTGCACGAAATGTCCAGTTATCCGGCATGTGAAATTTGATTTTTAAAATTTGATAAAATAGCATGTTTTGAAAATACGTGTAAATTACAAACTTACTATTTCCAAGCTGTGGTTGTATTGTAACGTATTTGTACAATATTCACTTTGTACAAAAACAACTTCTTGACTCATCTAGTTTTTATTCTTTGTTTCCGTGATTCTGAGATCGCATCAAAGGAAAACCGAAATCTAAATGTTAGTTTTATTGTCATATACGCAGTTAATAACAACAAAACATTCAAAATATTATTTATTATTCAAAAACCCAAATCTTTGATAAAAATTCCACGAGAGACTATTCTCTCACTCAAATGCCAATTCCACTACAGACCTATTTCGAAAGGCTTTTATTAGGCAGCTTTATAAAAGTATAGAGTACTGATAGATCTAATTAGTAAATACTTTTACCCAAAGTATCTGGAATTAATAATTAAATACCTGACGAATAATGAGTGAATTATGCACTCACAGTCATTGTTCATCTACTTGGAGTTTGCAATGGACCTCTCGATGGAAAAAGAATTTGGGGGAACATTGAGGATTTAATTTTGAGGATTTAATACTGAAAATTTAATTTTGAGGATTTAATACTGAAAATTTAATTTTGAGGATTTTTGAGACGAGAGACATTATTTATTATTTTTCCAACTATAGTACCGTACCGAGATAACATTTTGCCCCCAATAGCAATGAGATTTCTCTTTTAAACAACTACTGGTACCCTTCACAGGTTAAGCTAGAAATGGCAGCTACGAAGGGTATCAGAGCTTAAAATATAAAAAAAATAAGAATAAAATAAATTAAGTAAGAAAGCTAACAAGAAAAGTAATGTATTGTGTGCATGGTGCTGCATTTAAAATTTAAAGCACATTCATTCTTTGGAGGCATTTTGAGTAATTGACGATATGGTCCAAAAATAACTGAAGCTTCTCAACTATCAATATGACTATAATCTGCATTGATTTTGGTGGGAAATTTAATTCAATGAGTTTTCAAAAAGTATTTCACGGACTTCCAGAAGCAAAGAAAATTCTTTGTAATGTATGGGAAATTGCTTCAGAGAAAATATTGATCTTCTGCTGATTATTGTTCTTGTTCAAGAACCGAAAGAACTCGAAAAAGAGGAAATCTTACAAAGTAACATCAAAACTGGAATTAGTTTTCCAAGAAGAGTTAAATGAAATAATGTAGAACATAACTATAAACTTTTTGTTTCGAAGATCTGTTTTATTTCATTTGAGTACATTAAAATTGTTTGTTTACGATGAAAAAAACAGTTTATTTTTGTGCTCAATTAAATTTTCTTGTTCATGGATATTTTTTCTTCTCTAATTAAAAGATTGCTAAAATATTATAACAGATTTTTTTTTTTAAAGCACGGGGAAAAAAACTTTTCACTGCCTCAACAAGGAATGAATCTAAAACGCACGTCATGTATATGAGGAATGACGATATTTGGAGTTACTATCTCTTTATAAACGAGAACACCTGTTAAATTTTAACTCCTGTTAATATACAATTTTAGCTTAAGCTTTGTTGCCAGATACTCATTGCAGAAAGTTTTGCTTTAAGTAAAGGAGAATTTTAATGTAGGGGAAAATTAGCGGTGGCCACTCACCACATGGCGATTACAGTAGTAAAAGTGGAAATTAAAAAATGTGTTAACGATCGCCACTCCAGCACGGTCACTTTTTAGCACATTCTACAGTAATCCGGGTGTTTTTTTTTTTTTTTTTTTTTTGTGTGTGTGTGTGTGTGTGAGCAAATCCCCTTTCGTTTTTTTCCGTTGAAACATGCCAATATTGAACACGTGCTTCGCAGAAAATTTCATGCCGTATTTTTAAGTTTCAACCCTTCAGCAATATTTAAATCATTTTAAAAGTTCTAAAACATTTTAGGACGTGCTGAATCAAATCTGCATACTTCTTGCTTTATTTCAATAATTTATTTATTTTCTGAACGATTTTATAGTTAGTGTTCAATTCTTATTAGCAATTTTAAAAAGCTGCGACTAACAAAACTGAGTCTATCGGCTAATGGCTACTAGCCAAATTTCCCTGCTTTCACCTATAGATTTTAACCATGGACAAAGAAGATGAGAGGAGTGGTTCTATACACAAGACTGAACGCAGAGTTAAAACGAAAAATGGAATCTTGGATGTTGCATTCACCCATACTGCGATAGCAACTAAATAATTTTGTTGCAATAGAATGTTGATACGGATATCAAGCTGATATTTGAGAATTTATCTATTTTAAACGACGTCAGAGCTCAATCAACAAATATTCCTGAAAGTAGTTTTTACAGATTGAATAAAAATTGCTATGAATCGGTGATGAACAACGTGATGGCTTGTTGATAAAATTTTGCCGAGACAATGAGCTGAGCAGAAAGCCTGCGAAGTTTCCTCACTGACGCAGTTGGCGTGAATCCATAATCACTCTCAGTGTGTTTACAGCTTCCTGAGTCTGAACACTCTTAAACGGTTCCAACAAAAGCATTAATGGATTTTTCTTTAAAAAAAACATGAATGTTTCCAGTGATTCATCAGACCCAAGTAAACCAATCACAATTGCATCGTTTCCCATAGCTAAAAAGGAAGGTTCTGCCTACATCACAGTGCTTAACCAATTAATGTGAGACCCAAGCGAATAAAAGCATTGAATCAAATTTACTGAAATATAGAAACAAAAATGTATTTATCTGTCTAAATTTTCCGATACCTTTATTTTACAAACCTTTTCTCCTTTTTTTTTTTTTTTTTTTTGTATTTTTCTTATAAAATTATTAAGTTTATATTTTACTTATAATTACTAATTCCATAATTTGTCTCCCACTTGGTTTGATATATTACCAGTAATTAATTTTCATGTTTTGAAAAGAAGGAAAAGGTGGTACAGTAATGCCTGAAAAGTTGACTACCTTTGTAAGTTCAACACCCGTCTAAGCTGACCAGTTTTGTCATGAACGGAATTAGTCCCTCATTATATAATAGGAAAACCTTAAACTTGACCACCTCTCTATCCTTTTATCTGTCTGTATTATCCTTTTATATGCACCAAATTGGACTGGGAGTGTTACAAAAAGCCTTGTAACTTACCCAACTAATTACTGTTGTTATTTTATTTATTTATTTTCTATGCAGAAGATAAAAAACATTAAAATAACTTTTCCAAGATATTTTTTATGCTATGACGTTACACCAGGTATTTCATTGGGTGGATGGAACAGCAATATATAAAGCTTATCTAAAACTCTTTGTGAGTTAACCGTGTGGAAAAAATATTATGAGGGCTCTTTTATTCTTCAAATAAGTTTCTTCTTCTTCTTTTTTTTTTTTTTTTTTTTTTTTTTTTTTTTTTTTTTGTTCTGCTGGGGAAGCCATTTGTATTTTTTAGGAAATCTTTACTTATAACTGATAAGAATTTATCTTTATTTTAACTAGTAATTACTTTCATTTTAAATTTGTATGATACACTATAAGCAGTTCAGGTTAAATTTCTCTATTGATATTTCAAATAATTGTTAAATACAATAGCTAATTACTATTTCTATGTGATGTTAAGATATGAAGTTAAACTTAAAAGTATTTTTATGTTAAAAAGAAATGAATGCGTAAAAAATGACAAAAAAAAAATTCCTACCCATTAGGGAGGGTGGGGGTTATGTATATAATAAATTAATCCCCCTCCCTCCTGTAACTTGTCTAAATTAACCACTAAACTACTGCACCGCTAATAATCTATTTTTACACAGGTTTCACAATTACATTCATGAAATATTTCATAAGAGTTATTTAAACACTAAAAATGCCAAACCATCATTGGAAAGTATTAAAACGTGGACTCTATGATTGCCTTCATATTATTTTTCTCTTCAAATGATTGTCAAATATCGTTCCTAACTAACATTTCGACGAAAACTTCTCTGACCATCTCCCATTGCTCGAAACTACATCTCGATAGTTAGTAGTGTGTAAGAGCCGGGTACAACATACCAGACATTCCTCGTAATGGAAAAATAAAAGTCCGCAGCTTTTAGCTCTGGCGTTAATGCATTCTCCGATAATGATGGGAGGCGCCCAAGAGCGAATAATCGCCATTCAGGTTTGTTTGAGACTATTTTTCTGTGCTGCTCTTTCATTCCTACAAATCGTGCGCATTCCCTTTTTCTGGATAGCCGCCAATCGAGTTTAATGGCAGGCTGCACTGTACTCCAAAGAGTTTTCGTTAATGCAACTGAAGTTGAAGGATAGTTTAAAGTTGAAAGAAATGCATACACTAGTAGTTTTTTTTTTTTTTTTTGCTTATCCAGATAAGAATGGAATAATTACAAGCGAAAGTGCTCTTCTCATACGATTAAGTTTTAAGCTGTATGGAGGATTTCTTATTTGTTTACTTTTAGTTGTATTTTTTGGGAGCTATGAGAGTCTAACTTCAACATTCAACTGAAGCACCTGTAATACAGTGGAGATTGCACGTTGAAATTACCCTTATTCTAACGAAAATTTCATAAAAGTAAAAATTCATTAAATAAAATTGTCAACTTAAGTCTGATTGATTCGCCTCGCATACATGAGTACACACCCCGTTTCCCCCTGTTTTTTTTTTTTTTTTTTTCAATAAATAAGCTCGTGGGAAAAAAAAGTTATGTTTTCAATGCAAAATGCATTGTGTTTCATGAACCTACATTTGGCAGAAATACATTAATCGTTTGAATTTGTTTAAATAAAAAGCCATAGGATGTGCAGGTTTATTGAGTAATTCAAAAATAAAATTCATGTTTGCTTTTCAATAAGAAGCAAAACTTCTCAATTTTCGCCGTAAAATATTCATTTTTGGTAAAAACGCCAAATTATAACCATTTTGTGAAAACACAAGTATTAAGGATGCATGTAAGCTATGGTGTCCCTTATCTTGGACCAGGTGTTTTTTTCTTTTTTTGCTGAAATTTTTGTGCTAGCCCCCTAAAAGGTTTCCTTTTGATAACATAAACATTTGTGTAAAGTTCAAGTTCAGAACGATGAAATTAAAGAGTGCAGACTTGAACTTGTATTTTCAATTTTACAATAAAGGATGTTATGCATTTAAAACAAATAAAATACTGATCGTTATTAATTAAATTTTCTAGTAAATAAATTTTCAACTGACATACACATTAATACTTTCATAAACTTGACGATACAGATTTAAAATTAGTGAGTATATTTTCTTTTTAACCTTTTTTTATACAGTCTGCTTGTAACTAGTGAAGATCTTGCATATTTTTTATACATAGTATGTCCCATAAATTCATTGATTCTTTCAAAATTAGTAAAATCGGAAGGAATTTGTATTTGCGGGTTTGCGACAAAATTCTTCTTTTGCAAGGAGGATATCTTTCATTGTTTCTTTCTTCTTCCTTTTGGTAAAGAAAAAAAATGCAGTACTTTTTTTTCGATAGTTTGCGCGGTTCCTATGAGAATCACAGAACTCCACTGAAAGCTAAAGGTCAAGATTCGCAGTCGCCACTCGCCATGTGGCGACCTTGTTTGAAAAAGTGGCGGTTCAAAAACGTAGGTGCGATCGCCACCTTTCCTTCTTTTTTTAATTTCTAAAGTAAATTCTTCCTTTTCAAATCCATCTATAGAATTTACAACCTTTGCCCCTTTCATGCACACAAGCACAATAAAAATGCATCAATTCAGCATTCAAGTAACCGAATTTTGCCGATAGTCTTCATTTCCCCTTTCACAAAAAAAAAAATGCAAAAATGTTTCCCCATTGCGCTATTTTTTAAAAAATTTCTTTTCTCTTCCATATGAATCTCTTATAAATGTAGTAGGAAACAATCTTAATCTTGTTTTCTTTTCTTTTTTTTTTTTTTTTTTTTTTTTTGCCGCCGCAATACATTCATTTTATATTAGCCATTTTCGCTTTAACTTATAAAATCGGGCTTAAGTGTCACACCATTTTGAAAATGGTAAGAAAGTTTTCAAAAAAAGTTTTGAAAAGAATGAAAATAAAATGTACTGAACAAAATTAGGATTGAAAATATATTTTTTAATACTTGTGTTCGAAAATGGTCCGTATTTGTGTTCGCGGTTTTTTGTAAAAGGTTCGTTTCTGTAATCGGGATTTTTGTTATCTGTTGCTTCTATTATTAAACAATTAAAATTTTGCATTAAAAAATTTTGTACTCTATAACATTCAACATGAAAAACTGTATCGTAAAAATTCATATTTCCTTAAGGGGACTTGGCACCTTTCAAATGTAGAAAATCGATGAAATTACCGATTTTTCAATTTTTTTGCTTAAAATGTGATTTGACTCTCCTGGTACATCTGAGAGAAGTTTTGAAGCGATACAACCAATATAAATGTAGTTAAGAAGTAAGAAAATTCAAGTATTTCTAATGATTTAGTAGGATTTTGCATTCTTGAAACTACGTTTTCTCGGTTTGTGTTTTTTCGCAATATATTGTAGTACTTAAAATTCTAAAACTTCTACATATATTCATGTAGCAACTTGACATTTTTTTGTGTGTTCAATATGATGTGCTTGATAAAATTAGGGATGGATTTTGCTATATATTTGCAAAAAAAAAAAAATTAAATGAAAATGTAACAAAAGTCGCTTTTTTTCTGTGTTCTACCATCGATGTAACCTTTAAAACTTTTTTTTCAAAAACTTATTTAATAGCAAAATCCATCCCTAAAATTGTAAACCATCCTGTGATAAGTACTTAAAAAATTTGGTAAAAAAAAAGTCAAGAAATGAAGAAGGAAATTTAAAATCGTTAAATTATTTTCAAAAAATAAATTTTAAATTTGTCAGTTGAATTTTGATTTTTCACGTGAAAATCATTTTGTTGAACAATAGCACTTCATAATATACAAATGAAATAGGTAAAAGTTCTTAAATTAAAAAAAAATTATCAAAAGGTGACAAGTCCCCTTAATTTACAATCGCCAACGAAGCTAGTTTTTTCTTTTTCCAGTTCAAAAGCCATAAATATATTTTTTTTTTTTTTGTTGCATTGTAGACTTAATAGTTTTGACAAAATATTATGTTTTCTTCACTGAAAATAAGACACATAAGGAATTTTAGTGCACTGATGCAAAATACCCCCCCCCCCCTTGCACTTTTGTTTTATGATGCATAAGTGGCCACTAAGGTAATCGAGTTTAGTGGCCACTGGCCGCTTCCAAAATTTCTGAGTCTTGACCTTTACTGAAAGCCACATTTATTATTACGTGAAGAAATGTTTACATAACACCTAGCGTTTCCATTCCTCATTATTACAAAAATGATAGCTTGCAAACGAGTGACAAAACAGTGTATAAATACCAGTGTCAATACCATTATTTTTCAATCGAGATGATATCACTTTCTGTTTAGCATTTACAAGTAGCGCACTCCATTAAACCCTCAAGCTTGGTTTTACACGACAAGAAATGCGATGAAAATACACCGCATACACTAAAAAGTATCACGCACGTAATTAATGCTTGGAAATAAGTCGTCAATTGGTACTCTTGCATTTTACATGGGCTTTTTTTCTCTTTCTTTTTCCTTTACCAAAAAATCTACTTTAAAAGAGGAATGTTCCGGTAATAAATCACATTTAAACATACCAATTCCTTTCTTTGTTATGAATTTCCAAAGTATTGACGCTTTTATGGGACACACTGTATGTATTTACACATATTATTATTATTATTATTATTACAGTCTCTCCATTTTCATTTCAGATGTCAGTTGCGTACACGACAGTGAAAGGTCTGTGGAGCCACTTTATTGCCTGTCTCCATCTTTGGGCGTGCCTTCCGCTCTACGTTCCTGTGAAGTGACTTGCAACAGTGGATGTGTCTTGACTGTCTGGTCTGCCTGGTCACACTGCAAATACGAGCACGGGGCCAGGAGAAACCGGAGCAGGGAGCTCGTAGGTAGTAGGGGCAGTGACACCACAGCCCTTTCTGAATTTTGTGTTTTATGAAGTAAAAAAGTTCATGCACTTATGACGCTATACCGTGGTTTTACAAAGCTCAATATATTTAGCAAATTATACGCAGTTCCGATACTAACATCTATTAATTAAACTTTTGAATGTACTAGATCACACACACCTGAAACTGGAAAGCAATTCTGACACAAAATAAAAGGATATATTTCATGGAAACGTACATTTGTTTCGTACACACTGGGTAACCAATATGATGGAATGGAAAAGCAATAGGTTATTGCAAAGGCATAAAAAAGCAAACTATTGGATTGCCATTGAAATCCTTCTTAAATTTAGAAAAGAAAGATAGTGATGAAACTGATAACAGTAACAGTTTTGCTACAGGGAATAGGATTCTTCGCTAGGACTTATTGCAGTACCTGCAAAAGTTCTGGGTGGCAAATAACAAACAAAAACATCTGTCTAAACCTTCAGACAACTTCTGATTGTTCCTGTTCAGAGATTTCACAGATCAGTAGATTCGACGCATACCTTAGGCTCCAAAATAGCGTTCTTGCTTTAGTATTTGACACTTATAAAAACGTATTTCTTTCTGGGAAGGGGCGGCTCCAGGGCCGGAAAGTCCGGGCGACCGTAAAGGGCTCCACGGCAAGCGGAGCCGCCGGCTCACCCTTACCGATTTGTAATTGAAAAATAGTTCACGCCGATCATAATGAGTGCCCTGCAAAAGTATTTCGCCCAGGGCCCCGCAAGGACTAGGGCCGCCACTGGATCTAAGTCTTAACAAATAAAAAGTAAATGGACAGTACTTACTTGTATGCTTGATACTCACTATAATTATCCCATTTTTTTTTTTTTTTTTTTCTTTTTTAACTACCTAGAATCAAGCAAGAACCGACAGTTGTGCGTGGAGAAATTCAAACTTCTAGAAAGCTCGGACTGTCCACTTCCCGTTACTGATGAAACCGGAACAAACAACTGGATGTCCTGTATCGTCGAAGATTCAAACACAACGTGGGTGGTAGTGAATGGCCGAAAACTCGGACATTCTTGCGGAGATGGATATAGGTACAGATTTGGTTTACAGATGACCAATGGCGGTGTGCAACCAGGTGAGTACTATTTGCATCGTTAATAATCATAGTAGGGTTTCTATTGTTTTTTCATTAAAATAACCATTGTAGAGAAGTAGATTTTCAGAGAAATATTTTTCCGCACTATTTTTGGTGAATCACGAAAAATAAAAACAGAAAAACATTTCCATCACGATTCAAGATTTTCGAGTATAGCATATTTTCACAACCCAAAATTAACCTAATTATATGATAACTTATTTTTAAAATAAATTAAAAATTCAAGCTTATTTCACAAATTTGTTGATAAATATCAAGTTTTTCTCGTGTTAAAAAACTGCAGGAATAAGTATTTTCTGAGTTTCTCATTATTTTGGATTCCACACCTTTTTCGCATCTTCCAATGATCTAGAAACATTTTAGTTTGAAATTTATAGCTTGGAAAAATAGTATTTTTTTTATTTTATAGAATCAAAATTTTCTTTGAACTTGACAAAACAAATTAAAACAGAATTGCTTAATTTGATTTTACTTTCTCGACTGCATAAAGATGTCTTCTATTGATATTTGTAATTTACGTCAGTGTACTTTGTACAATGATGCAGTACAAAATATTTTGCTTCCATTTTCAGGATTAGAAAAAGACTTTTGTTGGTCAGACTGTCCAGTCGATTGCCAAATGTCCTCTTGGAGTAACTGGACAGCTTGCAACGTACCTTGTGGTCAGGGCTTTAAAGAAAGAAGGCGGCAAATAGTTGTTCCTGCCAATCATTTAGGAAGACCTTGCCCGCGGGCAGATAATGGAACGGTAAGTTGTTTTCACAGTAGCCGTATTTTAAATTTAAACTGAAAAACAAAAAATAATACAATAATACTTATAGTAGTATAAACAAGAAATTAGCTTTTAATCATTATCATTGTTCTCATTTAAAAATGATGTCAATTATACGCCAAAAGCAACAGCAACAAAATATGTTTATTGCAATTGGCTGTTGCTATAAATATGACACTAACTGCGAGCTTTCCCTGTTTCATATGACGTCATTGCGTAATGAACAAACTATGGTCCTCTAGGTAAAAGTTATTTTTAATAATGGAATAAAAAAATGCCAACAAACAAGCGATTAGCAACACGAGGGCACATTTATTAAATTATGTTGAGCCATGACATACGAAAAATACTTGAGACAAGAATTATGTTTCTCACGGACAAGCATTAATGCTGACAAAACTTATTATGTAACACAAGGAAAGTGGTTTATGAAATACATTTTTTAAAAAGACGTCTCATATTAAACTTCAACTCACTAGCCTTACGTCCTAATCTTTAGAAAATAATTGAATGTCTCTGTATGCAACAACTTAATTAATTAATCTACATTATTAAAGCTTTTAGTACTGCAAATAATTTAGCAGCTATTCAAAACCAATTTGCAGCAAAATCTATTAGGCAACACAATCCCTGTCCACATTATTATCTTAGGTACATTACCAATAGCAGTTCTAATTACAATATTTACTGAATATTTTAAGTATCCAAAACGTCAATAAAATTCAATAATAATTGATGGAACTGTAACTTAATTTAAGAATACAACTGTAACGTATAGGTAATTTGAAATTGCAACTTTTTTTTTTAACTTCTTAGGCTGAGTATTCATTAGATAGTCCTATTTGAATTAATTTATTTCCTCCACGCCATCCTATTTCTACTTAAACCATTGATGATTAACAAAACACAAAGTGCACAGAACTCAAACTAAGTTCTGGTGGAGGTACGAACAGCTCGCACCCGCTCCATTGGTAATAATGAAAAGGACATCATGTGGGAGAAAATAATAAATAAATGAATAAACTTTGCTTATTTTTGCCTCAGCGTGCATGCTTCAGCGCATAGAGCTGCCATTTATGCAAATCCAATGGAGGTTTGTAATCTAGTCCATTTACGCACCTCAACGGTGCGAATCAATGTGGAGCACATAAAGTTTCTTTTAATGAATGGACCCTTCGTGCACGACGAGTTTATATTGATTGATTAGGTTAATTATGAACTATAATGTTGGCAAAATTACCGTCTTAACTGCACCCTTATTTTAGTGAAACTTTCGAAATTTTTTTCCAAAACAGTTGACTCAATTTGAGGAATGACGAGTTGCGTTTTTTATTTTAATTTAGGAATGGTTTATAATTTGCGTGTATTGCCTCACTTTCGAGAATTTTAAAATTTAGAGTATTTATAAAAATATAGAATGGTTAGTAATGGCCTCAGCACACTTTTTCTTTTAAAAAAGCTATAAAAATGGTGTGCATGTTGAATAATATTGAATACTGTAACTTAGTATCTAATTACATTAAGTAACGCATGAAAAAAATACATAATTTCTTAATGATTTTTAAAGTTTACAGTAAAAAGGCTAATTACAGCAGTGAAAAGACCGTTTCATTCAGCTTTTTCCGCACTAGATAGCAGAATCTCGCCGTTTGATTAAAACATTAAATGATCCTAAAAAGTTTATTGCTGGCAATTTTGGTTAAATGGTCATAAATAATTAACGAGCAACATATTAACCGTTTTGAAATGGTAAGACTCCACACAAATGTATCATAAAATGACCATTAACATCTTGTAATGTCTTGGATGAATGTTTCGAGTAAGTGTAATAAACAGTTAAGAAAGCAATTAATCTGACCATTTGTTTTATGTTTGTTTCTTTCCGGACCACATACAATAAACATAGGTCGATGAAGAGATAAAAGTTAAACTATTGTTACGCAAGGATGAAATGCTATATCTGTGCACAGCAAAAGTTTTTTTTTTAATCATTTTTATTTGAATTTTACAATGCGTAATCTTATTTGTAAACAGTAACATCCTGCTCATGAGCTTCATTATACGCAACTCAAAAATGAATGCACAGAAGGCCTAGTAAAGACTTTGCAGAAAGCGTTATGTAAAATAATTACTTGAACTCATTCTTATAAAAAAATTAAAACCCTGTACTTGGTATAAATGCGATTTTTTTTTTAAGAGTCGCAATACAACTTCTCTCATTTTGATTTACATGAAACTACCACACTTCACAAGAGATTAGGGGAAAGAATAAGAATTAAAAGTAACGATTGCTAAAGTGAAATTTTGAAATAGCTGTAAATTTTTGTTTGTTACAAATATAAAATTTTCAAACATTTTAAAGATATTATTTTTTAATTTTTTGCAACAGGAAATTCAAAAAGAAGTCTGCAACGTATTATGCACTGATTATCGTTGGTCAACAGGAGGCTGGAGTGTATGCAAGCTTTCTGAAGCTGACTCCGTTTGTGGGAACGGAACCAGATACAGGACAGTGAAGTAAGAATTATTTCATTTCCAACAGACTTTGATTTGTGTTTTTTAAATCAAAGTATATGGTACGACTGTGTCTTGGCTACTTTCAAACCTTCAAAATGATAATGTTTTGCTAATGCTTGATTGTTGTTGCGATTTCTTATTATAAGATTGGGAGAAAAAAGTTTTAGGTCATAAAATCAAACTGAATATTTTTGAATTAAAAATACCCAAACTTTTTTCAGAGGGCTGGAAAAATAAAAAAAAACTTTTTCCTTTGAAAATTTGGGAGTCATTTAAGTAACATTTTACTGCCTATAGCATGATTGGATAGTGAAAACATATAACAACATTGCTAGTTAATTTCCTGTGCGAAGGGTAGTATGCCATATTGATTAAAAACTACCACAAGTATGTGGCACAGTTTCTAAAATCTTGCCAAAAAATCGTTGTGTGTCATCTCGGGTTCGATTTATCGTGTTTTGGAGTTTGCTTTGAGTAAAGTGGTTGTTGTACCACTGCTGTCTAGTCCTCGTCGATTTGTATGGTATAAGTTTTCTTGGTTTTATCTTAGTCAGAACGCACATGTGTAAAATCCAACATTTTCGTCCTACAAGAAGGCAGTTACTTAGAAATTATTCTTTATCAAAAAAGTACTACGTCGAATTCAATCAATATACGAAATGAGGAATAGGGATTTAACATTTCTGCGTCCAGCGATGTTGTAGCAACGTCCAGATAAAGATCACAGCACACAGTTTTTTACTGCAATTTCGCATTGCCAGAGCCTAGGTGCCGCCACTAGTGTGAAACTGGATATTAAAATTCTCCAGTGCAATGGCATCCGCCGATAGTGGTGCTATTTGAAAAAAATCGTTGCCAGTTCCTGGGAGGGGCCCTAGCCCCATTAAAAGCAAACAAACACATATTTTTTTTATAATTTTGATTGCTAGAATTAACTGTACATAAAAATGTCTCGTAAAGGCTTTAGATGGTTTAATAGTTGTTGGAAGAACTGCCTTCTAAACTATTATTTCGTGAGAGGTGGGAGTTTTTTTATTATAGAAATGTTTGGCTGCGGTTCTTCAATCTCTTAATGAAATTCCAAGTACTTAGAATTTATTTCATTTCTCTTTCCAAAAATATTCACTTCCGTCTACCATCTCGATAAATTTTATGTGTAAGATGTCTGAGTTCATCTAATAACTATAAAATACTCTTTAATCTAAAAGCATCTCCATTTTTCGCTGCACTAATGTTTTCGCGACGACCGTATTCGGGGACCTCTTACTCAATGCAAATGTCCCAGCGGACATGAAAGAGGCGAATAATTTCACCCGCAAGCACGGAAATGAACTTAAGGCGACTTCCTAGTTTCCTTAATAGTTCTTGTGCACAAAATATACGGTCAGCACCATCAACTTACTGTTAAAATGGAAATGGGCTTTAATAGCCCTTTTGAACGTTACCAGAGCACTGTTCTGGTACGAAAACGGCCGCTTTTGGCTTAAATCCACGATAAATTAAACCTCTTAAGACGTGGAATGTCTGCGTGTTGTCGCTTTAATTGCAATTTTCGTTCGTTTAAAGAAACTCGGGAAAGTTGTTGATTCAAGGCACCACTGGGGATATGAAAAGCTTCTTGTAATGTTATTTCTCATCGCTTTAGAAACATTTTTGAAATATTTCAAAAAAAAAACTAATGATGATAGAAAATTTTGATGTACAGATGTACAGAAAAAAAGTAGAAACCTTGCTATATGTAACGGGAGTATCATTTAAGATGGAATTTGATTATTCAAAGATTGAGTTTCAAAGCATGTAATCGATAATATGAACTTATGTCATAAGCAATTTTTGTTTCCCTGTCGTTCGGATGATAACTTAAATCAAACCTTTAGTTTAAAAAATATATACTAATTATTATCGCTGATACCAAAAACGCCTTATTAAACTCTCGAAGTGCAAAGTAGCACAAAATATCGGTGCTCGGTATAACGGGACTACAATCACTATATGTTAGAATCGATCACAGTATGAAATGAAGAAAAAATTGACATACACTCGTTTTCACAATAGTTTCGATATTCTTCACATTATTTTTGATATATTTCATAATTATAAATAGTTCTCCACACGGTTATTTTGTTTTATTGGTCCAAAGATCTTTTTTAGAACGTTTCTTTCAAAATTGAGAGTACATATGTGTCCTCTACATATGTGTTTGTGTAAGGTGCTTCCTGATTGCTTTATGTTCTGTACGTTCAAAAATTAATTCATTTGCAAATTCTATGCTGCAGTTCGCCAATTCAAGGCCTGATATTATTGCAGCTGTTTGAAAATGTTAAACTCGATAGTTTTTGTACAATCCAAATTTTTTTTTCTGTGATACTTTTAATATTGATACAAACCTGAATCGCATTTTATTAGGTGCCTGGAGAAGCGGAGCGAGAAGATTTCGGATGACTCTCGTTGCGACCCTCTCGAAAAGCCAGCTTCATATTCCCACTGCAAAATCCATTGCCCTGGAGAATGCGTGGTTTCTCCTTGGACTGTGACGAAAAGGTGCTCAGAAGTAAGAACAGGATATATGTCATTAAATTTTGAAATGTTAACATTATGACGGGAGCTGCATGACATGCAAGTTTTAACTCAGTAACATGTCAGCATGCTCAAAAGACATATTTCAAGTTTTGTAAAAGTTATTCCCTTTTGATTCAGAAATTATTATTGCTTTTTCATTTTCTTTACAGCCATGTTCAACCAATAATTTTCAAGAATCACGGCGAAAAATCCTTCGACTTCCAAATTCAACAGTAGACACCTGCTCAGAACTCATTTCCAGAAAGCCATGCGTTCTGAACGAGACCTGTCACGAGCACTCTTGGATTCTAGGACCATGGGGATCTTGTATTTTACCCACGGGGGCTTATTGTGGAGAAGGGGTTCAAAAAAGGCCGCTTGTTTGTCTGAGGAGCGACGGAAGACAAGTAGATGGCATACAGTGTGAAAAGGTACGACCTGTCAGATATTCTCCTGCCTACAAGACGCAGAATAAATAAATTAACAAAGAATTAAATTCAATTATTTACTTATTTTTAGGGGCACAAGTCGTTGTCTCTGAAAGAGCCTGTATCAAAGCCGTGCTATGTGGATTGCCCAGTAGATTGTGAAATGAGTGAATGGGCAGCTTGGAATCAAACCGGTTGTAACGCCTGTGGACATCATGGTAATAAAATATTTGTCCAGCCTTGCAAAAAATATTCAGAAAAAAATTTAAGCTAGGAATATTTAAAATTTTACAGAATAACCTCAGTTAAAGCTTTTAACCATAAAAAGTCAGTCTTTTAATGTGACATTTCAAATTGAATACCGTTTAACTATTGACCATAATATTTTCGTTGCTTTGTTTGAAATTATAGCACGCATCAATATGCCCTATGATACTGGTAACTTTAAATTTAGATAGTGCTAAAAATCACAACAATATTCTTCAAAGAAACTGTACCTACCTGTAAATCATTATCACTAAAAAAGGTGGGACAATATTAGCAAAAGGTACCTTCAATTGCGTAACACAAAAAATAGCTTATTTTTGCAAAGCAAGTGATTTCAAAAGGATGGATGTTCATTTGGATGTTTTTGCATCTAGAAGCTCCACTACTGCATTGAGAAAGGGATTCCAAGCAATCCCGAAACAATGTCTGCATTTTAATGCTCATTTGTGCTTTCTTAAAGTGAAAATTTTTTCAGTTTTACAAGTGATTTCGTTTAAATATTTCTACTTGTGGTTGTTTCAAAGCTTTTATTAATAACTCCAATCAAAAAACCGTTTTTATCATTATTTATACTATGTATCTGGCAGGTGAAAAGCAACTTGCTTTAAAGCACAATTCTTCCGCAAATTGACATTGCAATAACCCTCAATAAAAGCTAAGATTAAATATTTCTTCGCTCAAAAGTACCCCAGGAAAAAATGCGTTTAGGATTCTGATCAGTCAAGCATCACCTAAAACGTAGAAGCGAATTATGAAAATGAACCTCAATAGGACCATTATTAACATTATTTTCTTACTGCTATTCAAACCAGTCTCTTGATATGCTAATTACTAGATATTCTGTTCGCTAGCGATTACCCAAGTCTGTTCTAATCAATAGTAGCTAGGCGTCCTAAAGTTTCGTTTTGGTTCGCTGAATGAACGTGATTATATTAATTGTTCATGCATTCCTCCCAGTCTGGAAGTCATAAAGTTTTTTTTAATACGAGTATCTCTGAGCCAACACGAAGGATTTACTTTTTCTAAGTACTAAGTAATGAAAAAAAAGCTGATTTATCTATTTATAGTACGAAGTAATCAAAAAAGTTATCATTTGCTTTTATCGCCATGCCTAAAAGTGATAGCATACGAGTTTACGCAAATTACAGTTTGACCACGAAGTTCTGACATTTGGAGGCTTCTACGCATGACAGAAAGGGACGATTCCATTCGAGTTTTAGGGAAGTTCGTTCTTCAGGCGTGTTTATTAGCATGCGAATCAGAATGTTTGCTTCCCTGTTTGTTCAAAGCAACTAAATTTATAAACTGGCATATAGCATCAGTTCAGAAGAAATCAAGTATGCTAAACGAACTAGAACGAAAAGAAAAACGAAACATCAGCAGTTCCTCCCTTGAACATGAAGGAATTCTTCTTAGCACTCTGCCAGCCGGATTGCTTTGCTTTATAGTAGAGCTGTATGCTGGTTATCCACAATCGCAAGTTACTAGTGGGTTACGTAGTGACCAAAATTTATTCCCTATTTTCAGACATTCTCAAAATCAGTGGTGAAGTCGAGAGGGGACGCAGGGGGACGGAGACCCCCTACCTTTTTGTTTTTTTTTAATACAAGCTTCTCCCCAAACTTTTTACATTTTATCAAAAGCGTCCCCCTACTTGTGATTTCAACTGCTTATCTTCTTATGTATAAGCGTCCCCCCAACTTTTTTTTCAGGATTACATCACTGCTCAAAATCAAGTCAAAGCAGAAACCATGAACAAAAATGCATCTTCGTTTAGAAGAATTCTTCCTTTGTATACGATAAGATAACTAACTGCCCACATCAGGGTCTGTTGGAGCTACGGTGAGACACAGTGAATGGTGATTGGCGAGTTAAAGTACATTTCTAAAACAAAATAAATCATTTCAACATAATTAAGTTTTTAAGCCAATTAGGATTCAGGGTTGGCTCTTGGGGGACCACATATTCTTATAGCAAGTGTAGGAAGAAGAATTATTAGTCATTAACGCGCTGTATTCATAACCTGTGTCATTAAATGATTATCCCATTTTCGTAGGTAATGATTACCCTATGTCTCCCCATTGGAAAAAATCTCCTCTAGTGATTTTTCGTATGGCAGTTGTAAACAGTGGCACAGCTGAATTTCCTTGATACTCGAGAAACTAAATTTATACGTTTGCATTGAAATTGAACCTGTTAACTTTAACATAAAAAGTATTTTTAAGAATACTTTAATCTGTAGCATATGACCGAATTCCTAATTATTTCTTACAAGCGCATTTCCTCAACTTTTATTTAGTCTGAGGAAGAATTCTACGTAGTATTCTGTTCCTGACAGTTTGTATAAGGCACTACCGTTAAAAAATACACACAGCTAGTTTTTTATGCGCAGCAATGACATGTTCGCGATGTTAGCATAGCTCTTTTTTTTCTTTTTGACCAATATTTAAAAATGATTATATGGCAACGCTTGATATGATTTACACTTTTTTTTTTTTTCTGCTCAGGAATTATGACTCGATATCGACGTGTCATCCAGCCTCCTAGCGACGCCGGTCAGCCATGCCCAGCAGAGATTGTACAGCAGAAACCATGTCCATTCAAGGCTTGCTACCGATGGAAGCATTCACAGTGGTCGGATTGTGAACTAGAGGTGAAAAAAGAAATTAAGCCACTTTCTTATGCGCATAGCTGTTTTTTTTTATTTTGTGAACTTTTAAAAACATAATTATATAGACAGAAAAGTTTATAAACGATACAACTTGAAGTAGTAACAGGATGGGCTTTTTTTTTCTTTCAGAACAATAAATAAAATAATCTTCTTAGCAAACAATAAAACAAGTTCTTTGAATACTGTTAATCGGAAATTGGTAACTAAAACTTGGAAGACGGTTGAAGTTAGAGCTCGTTCAAATATTTGTAAAGAATAAATTGAAATTGTTACGTTTCACTACAACCAATGAGTAACCAAAGAAGCCTTGAATAAGCAAAATAATAATGATAATAATAATAAATTTTAAGAATTTTAGTATTTGACTCTTTTTTTTTTTTTTTCTTGAAATGAAATGGACACTTAATCATTGATTGTATGCTCTTAGACTATAGAAAAGCTATAAAGTAGACATAGTATTATATTCTACATCATTGTTTCACAACCTGGGGGCACATTCAAGTATAAGAAGGCGCCAACTATCCAAAAAAATAATAATAATAATAATAAGACGTACAGGCGAAGTATCATTTTTTTAAACAATACTGTATTTTGTAAAATTTCTGTAAAAGTACAAAAGAGAAACTGAGTGTTTCCTTAAATTTACAAGTTTCTTGATAACAATTTCTTAATATAATTCTTGTTTTCCCGCACTCTGTAAAACTCCAGAGAAAGATTTGTTATGTTACCTAAAACTGAACACTTGAGATCTTGAGACTACCAGTTCAACAATTGTAAACAAATGCATAAATAAGCTCTGGGAATCTGTGACTACCAGTTTAAAATTGTCAAAAAGGCATTATACTGCTGGCGTGTAATTTGGTATCATCACAATGGTTCTTTTAAATATTTTTTACAATATTTTTTTAATGATCTACTGAATCTTTGGTGAGTAATTAATTATGTTTTCTTTTTCCGACATACTTTAAAGTGTCGGAAACAAAAGAGTTGGTAATGATAGCAGTAATATTTATCTCTAGGGAGCGCATTGTGGATTTGGCGTCCGTCGCCGGTTGGTGGAATGCATACGATATGATGGTCTTCGAGTTGATAAAATGTATTGCTTGTCAATCAACGTGTCGTTTTCGTACGGAAACTGGCTGGATCCAGCATGGCTAATTATGGCTCAAGAAGAAAGCGTAAGTTTCGTAATTATGATTATTATTCTGAAAATTCTCGATTTCGACTTTTCCCTTTAAACATACTTACTTCCAAATTTCGTAATGCTACTAGCTAAGTGTTTGTTTTTTTTTTTTTTTTTTAAATTAAATTTATTTGTACCATCCATCTTTTTTTACAATGATAGCACTACTATCGTCCATTTTTAAATGTTATTTACTTTTTTAGAATAGTTTTCAAAACTGATTTAATATTTCTTATTAAACAGGACTTTCTGAGAAACGAAAAACAGTAAGCTAAAAATGTTCGGATTTATTAGAATTTCATTTCAAATTAGTATTGTACAATTTTTGTCCACATTATATTTCCTTAATATAATCAGTATTTTATTTTGATGATTTTCATAAACATCATTTTTAATTATTACTGAAAACCTACTTTCATCAGGAAACAAATTATCAGAATACTATCCGCGAAATTCGAAGAATTTATTGTTAAGAAAATTAGTTTTTTTTTTTCGAAAGCTTTGACACTCCGCTTTACTTTATTATACTATAGTTGCAAAAATAATTCCATGTTTTCTGTCTATTATTTCAGCAAGAAGAACAGTTATGTCACACGCCCTGTCCTGGTGACTGCATTGTTACTGAGTGGTCGAAATGGAACCATTGTCACAAGGACTGCCGGGCAGGTCAGAAAGGTTAGTTTAATTGAGAATTTCTTCTGTTGTCATGCAAATTTGTTTCTTTTTTTCATTATTTTTGTTAACTATGTATTTTTAATTGAAGCAATTACAATATCTAGCGACTATTTCTAAAGCGTTTTAGTTTATGACTTCATGCCTCATTTAATAAATAATAATCGTAATACTTTTTTAAGCATAAAATTTTTTTAATAATAATTTTCATGCAAAAAATATAAAAGAGGGTTTAATTTCTCGCTTAAAAGCAAAAATAAGTCAGAAGGAAATATAATTTAACAAATACACTGTCAGTCAGTTCTTCTAATAATGTCTTAGGGAATACCTGTAGTTCAATTTGAACAGAGCATTTTTGGCTTATAAGATCTTTGGCAGGACCTTTCCTTCCCCAACTTTCATACTTAGAATTTTTCGTTATATTTTTAGCAGTAAGAAAATATTTAGGCTCTACGGGAATTGGAACCCTTCGTGAATCATGATTCAATAGATTTACTTTATATATATATATATATATATATATATATATATATACACTCTCAGAAGCGTATGCTCAAATCTCACGAAACTTTCGTCGTATTTGACGAAATGGCTTCGCGAAAGATGCTCCGAGTAAACATTTCGTCAAATTGCCGAAATTTGTGTTGTAACTTTTTTACGGCACGTGATCGCGCGAGGAAAGAATCGTTATAGATGATGAAATTTTCTTGACGATTGAAAAATCGTCGAAAATGAGGATTATATTTTTGTGAGTGTATATTATCGTGGCACATGTGCAAGAAAAAGAGTTCTTAATAATGTAAAGAGAAGGCGTTTTCTATCTTTTACATGATAGGAAATAGTTTTTTTTTTTCCGTGAAAGAAATTTTGAGTTGAGTCTTGTAACAGTTTCAAAGTTATAGTATTTGGAATTTTTTTGAACATAAACTAAACAAAAGAGATAATGCCAATGTGAAAAATTCGATGTTGCCTTGCGGAAAAGTGTGCTTGTTTAGTTTTAGACAAACTTCTCGCTACTTTCTAAAATGAGACATGGCTATGAGTATATTAGCATTTTTTTCTCTTTTCAAGATTTTTAACTTTTCCTTTATTTAACGTAAATATTGCATACAAGGCACATCAGTTAAAAGAATGTCTAAAACATTTATGCACACGCAAATTCTCACTCAAAAAACTTAGAACTGAAGTATTAAATGTGTTAAAGAATAAAACTAATACTATTCTTCAAGCCAAATACTTTTCAATGTTTACCTAAATTGGACTTAGATGCTATATCAGGTTAAACAATTTCAATGCAAAACTTTAGTATCGTTTTCTTTTCTTCTACTTACACGATATTTTGATTTATTTCCAAGTTTCTCTTTTCAACATTTTCAGTTGGCTATCAGACGAGTTCCCGAAAGATCCTATTTCCTGCTAGCAAGCTCTCTCTAGATGCTTGTCCTTTGAAAATGTGGAGAAGAAAACCGTGTTGGAGTAAGTCACATTGCTTATATGTTGGAAAGCTGAGTAGCATAGATTACCATTCCAACCATAGCATTATAAATTTAAAAGCATTGTATAACTAGATTTCTAAAACGCTTTTAGCATATTAATTGCAAACGTATTCTGAAGAAGATAATTATTCCCGATACTACTGTAAAAGAAAACCTTTCATATATGTTCTATTAACTCTTAAATACCTCATATTTCCATTTGGCGGGCTTAATGCCTAAAATACTACCAAAATAAAATTTCTATGCCTGCTGTTTCCAATGAGATACACACTTAAGTAATGAAATCTTAGAAAATACTTATCAATGTTTTAAGATATTTTCCGGTAAAGTATTTGTTATTTTTCTTAGCTAAAGCAGATGGTTACAAATAGTTTTTAACCATTAACCATATTTAAATTAAAGTATGACTTTAGCATTTTACCGAGAGTTAAAAAAGAAATAAAAGACAAAAATATTTTCAAAACGTTTTTTTTTTAAAAATCAGTTATTTAAGGATTAAGTGTGATTAATCTTGTTTCGTAAAAATTTAAAATGCAACAAACTTCAAAATGTTTAAACTTTGTTTAAACATTTATTTATTTATTTAGAGCTCAGTTATAAAGTATTGAATTAATTATAATGTGTCTTTTCAGATGGAAATAGATTAACACAAATTTATCAACTGAGCATTGAGAAATTTTTTGCCGAAAATAGTTTGTTTTTTAAAATTAAAACAGTAGTTTCTACTTTAATCAAAATCAACGTGTTTTCATTACAAAGTTGAAATTCGATGAAAAATTCCCTATAAGACCCATATTACGCAATTTCAACTTCTTTTTTGCCCTTAATGGTAATAGTTCCATTGCTTTCATTTTGATTGCACTTTAATTTTATTTATTTATACAGAAGATGGTTGTAATGCATTTCATTGGAGACTGAAGAATGACACTTTGGTTTGCGTAAGAAAAGATGGCCTTCTTGTACAAGGTAGGAATAGAGTTCTTCTAAACTCTTTAGCCTACGAAATTTTTCTATTGAAAACTACTTTTTAAGCAACACTTGCTGGCTATTTATAAATTTTTGAACAAAAAAACATGTTATTATGTTTTGGCTATTAGAATTTTATTGTATTAAGTAATTGTAGTTTTCAGTTTAAAATTTCATGCTATTAATATTCCTTCTAAAAGATTATTTTAAAGTTTCAGTAAGATTTTCAAATACAACAAATAATTCTTTAATGCTTTTGGAAATTCTTCCTTTCACGTAACTAAGTGTGACTAGCTTTAATTTATGACTACTAAATTTTTCAAAATTTGGTAATTGGTTAATTTTTTTTTCGTTAAAAAAAGCAAGGTCCTTAACCCATTTTTTAAAAAAAAGTTTTCTTAAATGCAGCAGCGATTAATTCTACAATTAACTCTTTCAACGGCATTAATTTTTTTATACATGTACTTTTTATTATTTATTAAATTTTCTCCGATAATTTATTTATTAAGAATAGCCCCCCCGGTTCTTTAAAAGGCGCAGCAAAAATTTCTTGCATGACCCTTCTACAAACTACGATTCTAAGTAAAAATCTAAATAAAATCCAGTAAATCTTAGTTTAGTTTTTAAAATAGAAAATCGGATACGCGTTGAAAATCTTTTCTACAAAATCTTCTATTGAATTTTTGCTTTGCCGAAGCATCAACTTAACTTAATGTAAAAGTGCATCAAATACAGGAATTACGAACAGTTTGTCCCGCAGTGGACCAGTCGGTAGAAGCTCGGTTCCCGCAGAACACCGAAAGGGAAGCAACATTGACTGAGGTCAGTGTTTAGGAGGGTGAAAACCTCTCGAGGCTGGTTGCTGCGGTACGTGTACGCTAAAGGGAGCTGGTGCACGTCAAATAGGTCGGGGCCCCAATGTCCTCCAAGTGAAACGATACCTCTGGGGTGCAAATCCCAGGTGATGGTCTCTCATCTGATAGCTGGTTCAAAAAATTAAGAGACCTTTCAAAAGGGCGGAACTCAGGGCAGACTCAGGAGCAGCGTAAACCATTCTTACGCGCGAGGACACGACAACAACGAACAGTTTCCAATTTGAAATGATGTGTAGAGAGGTGGAAGGAAAAAGCATGGAATAATTCTAGTCTGTTACTTGTCAAATTTTAAGTTTCATTAATGGTGATTCCTTTTACTGTGTGTTGTTTATAATATGTAAACTTTTTTTTTTTTTTTTTTTTTTTTTTTTTTTTTTTTTTATAAATTGACTAAAGTGAAATGATTTGAAAAACGAAATATTTGACTTGAAAAGTTGTATTTTGTAATTAAAAATACATTGACTTTAAAAAATGAAATTTGATTCAAAAATAACGCTGCACTTACGAAATAATTGACTTAAAAACTGTATTTGGTAATTAAAAATAAATTGACTTGAAAAATGGAATTTTATTCAAAAATATCGTGTTACTAAGATTTCCAGTAAAAAGATTTTCAAAAATAACGAAAAATAAGATTTTCAGCAGGTTCGTTCGTTAGGGGGGAAGAGAGCATTGTACTCTCCCTGACTTTTAAACATGATGTATTTATATATGTATTCATGTATTTTGCTGTGTTTATTATTATGCGCATTGAATTTATGCGCTTTGCTTCCACCCTACCCCCTTCCTAGAAAAACTTTTGCAAGAACAGGTTTATTTTTAATGAACTATTATCGAAACAAATTCTATTTAATAACTTTATTCACTTTAACGTGTTATTTTATTATCACTACTCTAATGGGTCATTCCCTGGCAAATGTCCCACTCGTGGCAAATATATTTTATTGAAAAAATAGATGAAAAAAAGCAGGTGTCCATATAGGAATTTATTTCGGAAGTCCCCAAGTCAAACATGAAGATAATTTTAAAAATTAAAGTCGCAAGATTTGAAATCCTTAGTAAACATAAGCAGCTCTGAATTTATTTCGGATGGGGCCCCGAGTCTTCTCGGACACCCTCTCTCCTCCTCCTTCCTTCTCCCCCCATTAAATGTCATCGTGGAAAAAGCTAATGAACAAAAAAAATGTTAAAGAAATAAGAAGCACATATATGTGTGTTGTTATGCCATATTTTTTTCATTCCTTTTTTAGCCTACTTTCCCGTAAAGCATGAAAGAAGGCTTGATGTATCGTGAACATATCGTTAAAAATCAAGAAAAGTCAAAAATAAGATAAGTAATTAAATAAAGCTTGAAAAAATTAAAAAATGAAAGTAGGGTTTTGAGGGGGAAAAAGTGTGTCGGTCGTTCTGTCCGTCTGTCTGTCTGGTCTGTCTGTCCCCTCCCGCTTAATAACTTTTGAAGGAATTGTCCGATTTGAAAGATTTTTTTTTTTTTTTTTTGCATTTGAAAGATTTCGTCGAGGATATCTCATTTCTGTATTTTACTTTTTTATTTGAACAATTTTTCGTTCAACTTGGAACGGTTCAAAAAAGCTTAACATTACCGCCTAGGGGCAAATCATGTTAACTCTGAGCGTAAGTTCCAAGTTCCTATGAACAGGCTTATTGGAAGAAGCTCTCGGCGTGAAATATGTTTTGATTTGAAAAATTTCTGTTCATTTTTGAACAATTCAAAAAAAAAAATTAACATAGCGCCTACGTGGAAATTTCAATCCTATATAAATCCTGATCTAACGTATTGATTTGCTTGCAACAAAGTTTATCGGAAAGCTCTTATGACGTAGAACATGTGCAAAGAAATTTTTGAATGAATGAATGATTAAATGATAAGCGAAAGAATGAATGAGCAAATCAGTGAATAAATGATAAATAAAGATGAATGAGTGAGTATGAGCGAATGAATGAAAAATTAAGTAAATGAGTAAATAAATACATGAATGAGTGAATGATTGAATAAATAAATTGATGAATGAATATGTATTAACCGTTGAAAAAGGTATATTTGAAGTAAGTAAGAACTAAAGCTAAACAAGAAAAAGAGAGAGAGAGAGAGATACAGGTAGATTATAAATTTAAAGTGGGGTGTATACGGGAAAGTAGGCTCGTATAGTTCTAAGCGGAACTTCTTGTTTACGTTTATTTTTAATGAAATATGCAACTGTCACGTATGAGATACAAATATCTCTTTTTTTCATAAAATAGTCATAACATTAACGTTTTACTATTAACTTATGTTTCATAATTATTTAGTGATGCTGATTCTACCAGACAATTGCTAAAAGTTCTTCCAATTAACCTGAAAAATAAATTAGCTTACTTGCTTACCTTGCGGAGGGGGAGGGACCTTAAAATTCTTTGGTTTTTCACTACAGCATACGATCCTTTGATTACAGATTCTTTCAAAAATATTCATTTCTTCCAACACTGACTTGATTGTAGAAAAGGTTATTTTATCGATTTCGCCATTTGCAAGCATGAGTTATTAGACATCAGCATAAATTCCTAATCGACAATTACTTTTTTTTTTTTTGCTACTCCCGGCAGAAAAACTACCAGCTGATCAGGCAACCATGAAAGTAATGAAATTTCAGTGACACAAATTAAAGAATAAAAAATTTTAAGAAAAAGTAAGAACGACTGATTTTTTTTCATGAGCAATCATTAAAAATAAAACCTGTATGCATTTAGTTTTTTCTACCTTCAAGCAATTCTACGAAATTCCCAGTCCTTAAATTTCTACTAATTCCTCGAAAGAAAAAAGACCTTTTTGTAGAAGATGTGAATCAAAAATGCAAGAAACAAACTCATTATCTGAAAAAAATATATTATTGTTCCGAACTACTACTTCTATACTAAGAAGATTTTTTTATATAATCCAAGAGTATTGAAAATAGCAAAGAGTTTTTTTTTAATGGCGAATTCTCTTTTCGCAGAAGTTCACCAGCATTTTTATTGTTTGGAAGCTTCAATTTAGATAAAGGTATTTTATCTAAACTAAATATCATTCAATTTCATTAAGGTATTTAGTTCTTATCGTCGGTGAAAAAAAATAAAATAGAATTTAAGGGGATGAATACTTTATGTCAATACTATGATTTTAACTGGTTTTCAGAACAAAGAAAAAGTGGTTACAATAAACACAATGGTAACAAAACTTACGTGGTTACAAAATTTTTCAACGCATCTGATGCTAATAACAAATTTAACTTATTACAGCCCACAAAAAAGGCACATACCGATCGATCATGGAATTTTGACCCTTGGACGCTTCTGCGCATGTCAGAAAAGAACGAATTCATTCGAGTTTTAGGGAAGTTCGTTTTGTAGGTACGTTTATTCAGTACGCGAATCAGAATGTTTGCTTCTTTGTTTGTTGAAAGCAGCTAAATTCATAAACTCGCACATGGCATCCGTTGGGAGGAAATCAAGTATGCTTAAACAAACTAGAACGAGAACAAAAGTGGCACATTCCTTATACCATCAGTTCCTCCCTTGGACATGAATGGATTCTTCTTGGCACTCTCTCAGGCAGATCGCTTTGGTAAATGGTAGAACTACCCAACTAAAGGCAGTTAATTCTTTTCCCCCGCTCTCTCTCTTTCAGTTACTCGTAAGCTAATTCCCTGAAAAGTACAGAGAGTACTATAACATAGTTTTTCAGTAAAGGGATCATTCATAAATGATGTCATGCTTCGAGAGGGGTTAATGAAATTGTGATGAAGAGTGACAAGGGGTAGGGAGGGGGTAACAAGAAGTGTGACATCATGCTTGTGCAACATAGCGTGACATGTGACAAAGGGGTAGGGGTCCGTTGAAGTGTGACATTTTGTGACAAAGATGGGAGGGGGTCATATATATGGGGGAAAAGCGTGACATCATTTATGGACGGTCCCAAGGTGTCGTGCCCGAAGCTCACATGTCTGAAGCTCACAGAAGGGGAAACGTGTCTCTAGCTCACATAGACCAGTATCTCGTGTCCCAAGCTCACAAATGTATTTGGGTCCAACTCTTTTGTCCCAAGCCCCTCCCCTCCCCCCGAAGGGGGCGGAAACGAGGAAGATGGATTATTTTTTTTATTTTGAACAAAATTATAGATAATGGGACTTTTTTGAAATATAGTAATAATAATTTTGTTGAGATTTATGATCAACTTTCCCTCACGCTTTTATCTCAGGCTTGGGACTGGGCAGTGTCTAAAAACTTGCCATTGTTGTGTTTACCAAATTATTCCATTTTTGTCACGTAACTTTGTGCGGCCAAACACTTGTGTAGGTTATTAGACCGCCTGTACTCCTGCAAAATGTTTTCTATTTTTTCATCCAATCGTACATAAACTTTTCTTCTCTTTACTCCTGCGGTGCCAATTTCTCTTGCTCTTAACTGGTGGGACACTTTAACCGATTGCTCTTTGAAAGGTTTAACTAGAAATTGAACATTGGGGTTTTTATGCCAATAATTCTAATTAATTGTGAGTTCCACGATTCCACTGGATTAGTGTCATTGACCACTTACATTCCATAATTGAAGGGGGAAATTGGGATTGCCCATCCATTGTTCTACAAAGTGATCAACAAAACGTTTCAGTTTGTCGTTCAGCGCCGGTCTAGTCTCCCCCCCACCCAGGTCATCTATAGCCCTGCTCCTACCTGTCAAGGTGATACGTCGGGGAAAGTATGATACATTTGTGAGCTTGGGACACGAGATACTATGTGAGCTAGAGACACGTTTCCTCTACTGTGAGCTTCAGGCATGTGAGCTTCGGGCACAGACCCGGTCCCAAAGACCGCACACAACATGACACGGTAAGGGATCAAAATTATCGCAAACAATAATTTCTGGGGAAACCTTCGAACAAATTTCCTATTAGACTGATACGCATTCGTCAAACAGTGCTCCCTTCTTAAAGTTTTCGAAAATAAGTTAACTAATAACCATGTTTTACCCAGATAAATAACTAGATAAGCAGAAGAATTTGAATAAAACCAAGCAATAAAAATGTGAACTGATTTTTTTTTTCTTTCACTAACTCGCGGGCTAATTCCCTAAGAAGTACAGACATCACCTTAAAACAATGTTATGTTTTCCAGGTAAGATCGTACACAAAATGCTTCAGAAGAGGAAAATGATCATAAGTATCGAAAGCAATAATTTCTGCAGATACCCTAGGATCGAAATGTTGATAGGTGGTGCATCTGGGTACTTTACCTTTATCCCGGCGCAAATCTCGCCAAGCAGACTTTTTGGCGACAACACACGTGAAGGCGATCTTCCGTTTGGCGTTGGTTGCATCATTATTGGCGACTTTATCGCCTGCGCCGGGATAATGGAAAAGTGCCTACGTCTGTTTTAGTCGTATATTGGGTGTAGGCTAGTTCGGCTCCTGTCTTTGTGCCTTATTTCTCGTAAGCCACTCTCGTAAACGTAAGAGAATTCAAAAAAAAAATCATGCAATAAAATATACATGATCAAAATTTTTTTTTTTTTTAATTTTTTATAATGAAGAATGTTAAATTTATTACATTGCATAGAGAATGCGATTTATCTTTTACTAGTTTGTCGACGTGGTTTGTCAATGTAACAAAAGCAAAGAACTTCATGTACCACGAAAATTTTTCTGCGTACCACTAGTTACACAGCAGTAAACAAACCATACAGTACATAATAGTAAAGCATTTAATTGAATATTTTTTATTGACAGAGAATAAAAATGCATTTATAATTCTTCGCAAAAGGGATTAAAACTGCTTAAGATTTTTTTTTTTAATTATACTTCAAGTGCATGAATCGTATTAATTTCTTTCCGTAGAAAATTTTTCGCAGCAATCTTCCGCAGTTACGAGAGGCCACTCGCTTTTACTGTAATAGGAAGCCAATGCAAAATGTTACGACTTGTCTCCTGAACGCAGAACGTTACTTTGCAAAGAAGGTTTTTATGGGAGTTCTTCGCTCTCTTCAACCAACGATAAAAGTGAAAAGGTTGATCCCGTCAAGTCTCTGGGGGGAATAGCGAAAAACATTCTGCTTTAAATTTCTTGGTGTCGATACCAGGCAATATCGAAAGTGACCCTAGATTGCGAAGAGGACATTTGTAAGAAAGATACTGTCTGCAGTCGACTTCCCACTTTAAAGGTGGACAAGTATGATAGGTGATTCTTACTCAGAAAGGATACTAAGACAATCCTAAAGCTCATACGTGTTTATTCTTTACGTTATTCAACTATTTCTTCCAACTGTTACTTAGAAGTTATCGAGTACAAACTAGAAAAAGATAAATGACAAAAGATTTTGCTCACTTCATGGCAAGTGAATTTTGTTTCTGAAGTATTTCCTGACAGAAATATCATTAAATTAAAAAGAAATTATAGTCTATTTTTGTTTTCTTTTTATAACATCTATGCTTTCTAGCCTATTAAATTTTCATTATTTATCTATTTATTTGTTGATTTATTCATGGCGAAAAAAAGTTAAACAAAATAAAAAAGTAAGACGAACACGATTCAAACAGAAAAACAAACCAAAATACATAAAAAAGAAGAATTTCGTATCAGTCTTTTATACACTGTCATTTTTAAAGATTCTGAATAAAAATTAGCATTCTTTCGGTATAATTGCCAATCGATGCACAACAGGGGTCTGGAGCAGCCATTTTTTAAAGTGACTCTAATAAGTCATAATATTTATCTTTTAAAGTAGTTAATTTATGAAGGAGTATATGTGAGGCATCTAGAGGCAAAAGGGTACGAGTGACAGAATTGGAAATATGGAGATAAATAGTGCAAATGATAGGGAAAGCACTATCCTAGTGGCAAGAGATGTTAGGATTAGCCCTAACCTAGTTAGGTGCTGCCCCTCCAACATGATTTAGGAAAAAAATAGCATTAAAGGTCCCATAAGATCCAAACTTCGAACGCGTTTTTCTCGGAACCGTTTTTTGGACACTAACATCCCTTTACTTCTCACTGCCTTACATGAGATTTTTAAAAAAGTAAATTTTACTCATTGATTATTTATTTACCAATAAATATACAATGTTTTTATGCATTGTGTTGCGGGAAAAAAATAGGCACTTAAAAACAAAAAACAAAAAAAAAAAAACAATTAAACAAAAAATGTATTTATTTAAGTTTATGAATGTAATTTAAAAAAACAGTGGGGCGCAACCTTTTTTTTTTTTTTTGCTCCAGTTTCGTGCAAAATCCTTTGGATCCTCCATTGCTTCACGCGCCGCCCCAAATTCTTGACATTTAATACGCGTATTATTCTACACTTAATATAACATTTCCGTAAATATTTCTGTGACTATATCTGTAAAAAATTCTCTTGTTATAATTGTTTTAATTTTCTGTATTACCATCTATAATCGACATCAATCTAAATTTCTCAACAAAATTGGTATGGCATAGTTCTTTTATTACTTTCTTCGAAGTTCAGTTTAAAACATTCAATATTTTAATACAACTAAATATAAAATCTGAAAAAAATGTTTTAAAATATAATTGGCAACGAATGTCTTTATCCTAATTCTCGCCATTATCACAAAAGGATAAAAATTATGTGTACACAAATTATTTATTTCTTTGACAAGAAGTAAAATCTATATTTTTGAAGAACGAATGAAGATTAACGCTGGAAAAATTGTCACATTCATGTGTAGACACGCATACTACTTTTAGTTGTATATAAATATTCATACAACGTTTATAAATATTCTAGCACTTTTCACTATGCCTCAACTGTAAGAGCTCATAAAAAAATTTTTATCTCTACTACAAAAAATAAAGAGCCATTGACATTAAATTGTCTAATATTTTTGTTTAAAAACAAAGCAAAATGTATCCCTTTTTCTTAAACTTTAAAAGCGATGGCTGACTTCACATATCGAAGTAAGAGGGGGTTTTTTTCTAATATTGAAGAAGAATGCGTCTTCAAATAGTTATTTTTGGAACTCGTCTCTTTTCACCTCACATGAAGAAATGCTCTTAAATGGGAAGAAAATGGAACAGGGGAAAGTAGAATATTTTCTGAAAAAACTAGGGTAAAAACATCGACATTTATTTTTTTATTTAAAAGTATTAAAATCAAAATAACCTGTAACTTCTTTTCCTTTGTGAACCAAGTTTTTCCTTTAAAGATTGTGTCAAGCCCTTCTTCTTGCACTTGATTTATATAAGCTTTTCGTAGTAAAATTTATAATTTCGTAAATACCCGATCATTTTTTACTCGATATAAAATTTTTAATTTGATTTTTCCAATTTTTGTGTCTGATGTTGCCCACTAAAAAATTTCATGTGATACAATTACTATTTTCTATCAATTAATGACTTTAGCTCCTTTGTTAATATAATTAATAACATTGCAAATAAATTTTCATTTTACAATGTTAAAATAATAATTTAATATAATGATTTAATATAATGTGCATATGAATATAATCATTAGATGACAGTTTTCTTAGTTTATAACATTTCTCCTATAAAGAGTCTCCAAATTTTTAACTGCATTAGCAAATGTTTCGATTTAAAAAATGTTCTAACTATGGGGTCGATGTTATTGCTATTGTCGTAACTTAACGTCATATTATCTTCAAAGAAATTTTATTGCCCGATTAAAGGCTAGATAATAGAATCGGTTGGTTTATTGTGGCGCAAAAATTTTATGCACAATTTTATTGTTCTTTAAATAAAATATTTTGCTTCGTCAGAAAAGGTAATGGCAAAACATACAAAAGAATTCACTCTTTTTCATCTTTTTTTACCTCGTAATATAAATCTATAGAAGGAACATTAAAAACCCGTTTTGTGTACCATAAAACATTTGCAGTTATTTTTACGAAGAAAAAAAAGGAAAAATTAAGTTCCCCAGTATCCCTATATTTTTCCGATCTGCGAATGAGATAAAATTTTAAACGGTAGTTAATATGCCGCTTTTTTCTCTTTTGTTACATATTTTGGGTCTTTCTAGTTTTTATTTCATCAACGATATTTTTTCTCTGCAGCGAAAAATAAAATTTCATCTGAGATCTTAAAGAAGATAATTGCTCAGCATGAATTTGTGCTGACTCACCGCTTCGGCTTTGGGGGGAAGGTAATTTTGAATAAGATTAGAAGGGGGGGCAGTGGAAACTTTTTTGCGTAAACTTTTTGCTCCTGGTGGATGGGATCGATTTGAAGAGTTCTGTTCTGAAGAGATATTTTCCACTGTACCGAACCAAATTCATATATCCCTTAGAAATAAAAACTGACGTGAAACTAATGGCCTTTTTTCTTAATGTAAGGATCAAGAATTTAAAAAGGGTAGAAAACCAGCCAATAATAAGAACATAAAAAGAAAAATATCGGAAAATTATTAATTTACAAAAAGGAAAAGATATATAAAATTATTGAAATATTTGGAAAGAAGGTGATCCCCCTCCCCCTATTTATACGTTTATTTTACAAAAAAAAAAACAGACAAAATGTTTCAAATTTAAATCAGCTTAAACTAAATAAATGAAGTTGATGTAAATAATAAAATACTTGGCATTATTAGAGTAATGAAAAAGTAAGAGTTGGTAGTGTCAAGAGACAAACATAAGATATATATATCCATCCCATTAAAGAGTTGTTAAAGTTTCAGTTTTTCATGCTAACCATAGAGACCCCAAAAATCATGCAAAGTAATCTGAAAGTGACACTCTGTCCAAATTCAAGTAGAGTTTAGACAGTGGGTAAAGATAAAACAATTATTTTGTCACAACAACATTTCGTTTTAGCCACAGCTCTTGCAGGGCATAAACTTTGAACTCACCGACTACTGGATTGAGTTCATTATTCTTTGCACGAGTTATATGATATTCAATTGCAATTGATAATTATTAGAGGGTTTAAAATTTTTTTGCGTGTCTTTCTGTTATTAATCTGGTCAATATTTTTCCAAAGGAAACTAGTAAAAATAAAATATGTGTTCCTGTAGCTACGCAACTTTCTGAAGAAATCAAAAGTGATGAATTCCAGTAAAGTAATACCTTAATCGTTTATTGCACAATCACAAATACAGACATACAAAGACAGTTACTTTCCAACCCACACATGGGCGAGAAATTAATTTATTTATTAGCAATATGAAGACTGCTAACTGACAGCAACTACAGCTACATGATTCACTCATCACAGAACAACAAAAACTTAAAACAAAGGGGGAAAATAACCCAAAACCTAATACAATGAAACTGTGTAAGTTGACCACTTGCGGTGCAGCACTTTAGTGGTAGGTGGTCAACGTGTAAGAGGGGGGGGGAGGGGCTAATTCCGTTCCTGACAAAAGTGGTCAACTTAGACAGGTGGTCAACGTACTAAAGTGGTTAACTTTACAGGTTTTATTGTATATAAATATTGGGGCTGCCCTCTAGTGTAATGTGATTAAGTTATTGCCAATAGCCAGGACCAATGTGATTGCATATTTCCTCCACCAGGTGGCTGTGACTCAGAGCCTCGGCCATGCTGGGCGAAATGTGAAGCCATGGGTGGACTCTGCGACCCCACCACTGGACTGTGTCACTGCGAAAACTCTAGTGGTCACAGACTGTCTGTGTTGAGACCCACGTCGGGCAGATGCCCCACTGGAACAAAGGGACCACATCCACCGGCTAATCACTCAGCGCCAACGCCGGAAATTAGACTTATGTACTATCCAGGTGAACAAAGAAATTAGAACAACTTTCTTTTTTATATTCATGGACTTTAAGTAGATAAAATTAGTATAACAATTTTAGGTTTCATTAAAATATCGTTAAAAATAAAAATGTCAAAAATAAGTTAAATATGTATTTAAATAATGATAGGAATAAAAATAAAACTAGAGGTTTGAAATGGCCAAATTGTGTATCTGTTGGTCTGCCTGTAAACCAGTCTTTTTAAAGTGTCGTAAAAATTTTTTTTTTTTACTTCCTTTATCCATTTATTTTACCTATTTAATTGTGAAATTTAATGCGTGGAGAAGTTTTTGTTTAGACTGAGTTATTTTCCTACTCATTGTAAAACTGCTTGATTTAATATTATTTTTATTAAAAACATTTATACTCAAAAGTTGCTGAAATATAATGCCTAGAAATTTCAGAGAATGAATTTTATATCATTCACATACCAGGGAATTATTTTCCTTTTAATTAAAAACACTATTAAAACAGATTTTTTTTCACTGCATCCTATGGGTATACTGTTCTGACCAAATCATCAGGTCTAAATCTGCTAAATCCTGTTTTCCTTAGTCTATTATCAAACACACTCAGTGAAGGCCGATTTTTTTTCATAAAGTAACCTCATACACTAGTCAATGTCATGATTTTTATAAGAAAAAAAAGAATAAGCTCAGATCATGTATGCATGCCTCTTTCTCTCTTTTCAGATGATAGTAAAGCTAGTTTTTGGATGTATGCTATGATATCCATAGGGACAGCATTTGTCATTTTTGTAGCCGTTACCATATACCTCATGTGGTACGTATAGACAAATATTTATATACATCTTTAACGCAAAAGCCAGTTTATAGGAGGACCTTCAATTATTATGATTGCTTATTTATTTACTTACTTATTTAATTTTTACTTTTTCTTGTTCAAAGTATTGTTCAGTTTCTGACAGTAAGCTAAGAACATACGATTCGTAGAACTTAACGTTTCGCTATATTAACAAATTTTTTTAATTACTATTCAATCATCTCCAAGAGAAAAAAATTGATCTATATATAGAAAAGAACACTTTTTACTCTAGGGCCGACCCACATTTCTATAAGTTGGATGGATTTTTTAAATTGAAGCAAACTGTTCAAATATTTTTTAAAAAATTGAATTTATCTGCCAACTGTTCACAACAAAAACGTTTGGACTTAAAAAACATTCGAAATGCCGTAAACAAGCAGGTAAACAAAAAAAAACATTAAAGTGAAGCATAACAAATGTTAAAGCAACACAACTTGGTTTGAAGTCAATCACTAATTTCTTTACCATTTTCAATATGTTTCAACAAGCAAAACGTTACGAAAACAAAATCACAGCTGAACTGTTGTTAATTTATCATAATTCATTGAAAATAGTTCTAAGCAAATAATGAAAATAGTAATAATAATTTAATTTTTTGTCTGGAGTAAAAAAAAAAAAAAAATTTATAAAAGGAAGCACTAGGTAATTCCTCTGCGTTTTACCGAATAATATTAAATATCTACAGGGCAGATTTTTTTTATTGATTATATACAAGTGTAATAGTACGTAATATATTTTTGAGCTGTTAATAGCTGCCGCCCTCAAGGGCCGGCAAGGGATGAGGCGGTGAGGCAAGCGCCTCACCGCCTCACCCTTCCACCGGCCCTGCAATTTATTTCCAGATGCTTCTATGCAAAAATTCCAAATTATTCTCCAGCAGACTCTTATCCAAAAACTGTCTTACCTGAGGACTTCGTAAAACCACAGAAACTCCCCTACCTAAGGAGTTCCACTAAGTATAAACCATAACACAGCAATTATCACAATATCCTAAACTCCAGTATAAAACTGAACTCTCTGAACTTCTGGCCAGAGCTCCTAGTATAACCTCACGAATCACATAACATGAATAATACAGAATATTCTAGCAAAGACTAGGATTACCTATCAGGATCGGAAAAACGCTTGGCGAAAAATCGCTAAATTTGGCGATATGTCGCTAGGTTTCACGGCAGACATTAGTCGCCAAAAATGAAGCCAGCCTTTTCGATATCTCGCCAATTTCTCACCAAAGCAATAGAAACCCATAGAAGAGCTAGAACAACATTCAGGTAAGATTTGAACACATAATAAGAAAAACAAAGTAAAATCTAAAAACACACCTTCGTAACAATACTGTTCCTGACTGACAGTACTATTGGTATAATCAGCTATAAAATGTGTTTGTTATCTACGTATTTGAGAATTTGCTTTTTCCTATTTGACAGCAAAAAGATGGTTTTGGCTGTTGAATGGAATTCAATGACGAATAATCATTTTCCTAATAAATGAAAACTAAAAAAAAATCATTTATTAAATGAGTTAATGGCAGTAAAATTGAAGATACATGTTTCGGGGCTCAAGGAGTAGTGCAAAAAGTGTGAGCATCGAAATGTAAGCAGGCTGAAAAGCTAAATCTTTTGCTTTTCGTATTTTTTTTGTGTTGATAAAAGGTTCTTTGTTAAACCAAAAACACGTGTCTACAATTTATTTGCCATTTGGGTGCTTTTTTTTTTGCTTTTGTCATTTATTATTTCTGCACAAAGGTGGACTTTTTACTTCTTCCCTGTCGAAAGTTTGATTTGTTATACTTTCATTATTTTTTCTTCAGTTCTGAACACGTGAACTAACTTGTGATGAGAGCATCTTTTGTCAATCCCTAATTAATTCCTTGGCAATATTGATGTTTCTGCATGGTGTTCTTTCAGTGCATGTATATTATTATTTCTCCTCTTTCTTTTGTGCAGCTCCCCAGACCGTCGCGATTGAGTGATTCTTTGTCTTCCCACTGCGATCTGCGTAAGTTTCCTTCTTTCTCAAACCCTCACCCTAATCCACATCCATTACCTCACTAACACAACACTTCACTTTCAATAATGGCCAAAATCAATACACCGGTCCTTGATTTACTACTGGTCTGGAGGGAAGTGGTTGAAGTAATGCTTAGCCTAAAGCGATTTTATACCAGCGATAATAAATTTATCACCATTGTACATGGACTTCAACTTTACTTTTTTCACTTCATTCGATTTATTTTCATGACACGGAAAAATATTTCTCGAATTACACTGAACGCTTTGACATTTTATAAGAGTTCCAGCTTTTGCGTAAGCACGTTTTTCGTTCAACTTCTTTAGAAGAAAAGTTCTTATTTAATGCTAAAAGAAATTGGTGTTGTTATGTGGTTTATAAGTTCAACCTTGAAGTGAAATGGAAGTTGTGCAATTAATGCAAATTTCTCAAATTCACCAATCTGCAATATGTTAAATAATGATATATCTAACTACATGATATTTCGTGGAGTTCCCTGGTTTCTTGAAAAGTCAAGAAAAGTTTTATGAACCTCATTGCAAAAAAAAAAATTGAATTATTATAAAACATATGCTAATTGTACCCTTGTATAGTTATGGCATTGAATTTGACAATTTAATTGATTTTAAATGCTGCTGCCATACAAAAGTTGGAAAAATTTTAACAGTATGTGTCTTCCTATCTATAAATTAGCATAGAGGAGACACTAGGATTTTAGATAAATTTGCTGATATATTTAGCATTCTCGAAAAAAATACAAATTTTTAAATGTCAAATAAATCAGGAAAAGTCTTCTGTTTTATTTTTATACTGCGTCTTTAATTGAAAAAGGATACTTGCAAAAATAATTCTTAATATTTAACGTTTAACGTATCTAAAATTTTGGATTTTTCCGCCTCTTATAGAGAAGTATATGTTTCTACAATAAAAAATTAAGGATTTTCGGGAATCAAAAGTAAGTTTAAAATTACTTTTTTTTCTAAATATTGTCGTTTTCGTACAAATTTAACGGGTTGCAAAGATCTCAAACCTTTGGGATTCCCAATAATTAGTCATAGTGATAGCCCGTCAGAGACGCTAAAAGTCTTGGATCATCATTTGACGAAGTCAACTCTGCTCGGAAAAGCAGCCTAAGTCATCTCTTATCAAAAGTTGGTTAACTGAATGGAAAATTCTTTCAAAAATAAAAGTCATTTCGCCATTTCCACCCATTCCGCCATAGTGGCGACAACGATTCTTGCAAAATGCCCAATAAATTTTCCTGAGAAGTTGAATCAGGCACACATGAAGGCCCTGAAACTGGTCTCTAGCTTATCAGGTGGGGGGTTTCCGGTCGTAGAATCCGACCGTTATTATTGTTGTTTATGTTTTTTACCTGCGGAATACGTGTGCACATGCTTTTATATTGGTTTGTATCTACAAGTTTTGAAAAACATTTCCTCTAATTTTTTTTGCCGAATGTTCCTTTCTGGAATGTTTGCTTCCAAAGTATCGACAACCAACCACAATTAATATTGTGTTTTAAGTTTCTGATGTTCTACCGTGGAGAAAAGTTATTTTAAATTGTTCGAGCATTGTTTATAAAATTTTTGTTGCAAAATGTGTTCCGTTTCTTCTTTATTATTATTTTTGTTTTTTCAATGTGATATATGTTTTGTTCAAAAGGTTTTCAACAAACCAGTTTTGTAAATTTTCGTTTTCAGTCGTTCCAGCCTTCGCCAGAGAACCGTCAGCGTGGAAAGGCAGCCAAGCTTACGTAGAAGGAATAACGCTTCCAAGATGACGAGCGAATCAACCAACGCAGATGAGCGTATCTCTCACCACTCATATTCGCAACAAAACTAAAGAGATCAACTGAATTACTATGAACTTTTGCATTTGACCAAGCATATCATCTCTAGTTGCCAATGTTGATATTCCATACCATTTTGTTCATTAGTTGCATTCGCCATTTTTATATTATTATTGTTCCATGCATTTCTCCAAATTATGTGGCGTCGGATCGATGCCTCTCTGAAAATAAAATGTAATCTTCTACTGAGTCCACAGACATCAGGAAATATTCAGCTTCAACTATAAAAATATTAAACAGATTCCTGAAAATCACCCACATTCTCTTCATAAATCCTGAAAAAACTTGAATTTATTTGTAAATCAAACAATTTTCCTCTGTTTTAAAGTCTCATCTGAAGTGTTTCAACTGAAATTTTTTTCCAGCATCAAAAGAAAATATTTGCATTTTCCTACTATTTTAAAAGTTTGGCATAAAAAATACCTTTTTGGGGCAGTTGAGGATTACGTGCCACTAAAATCCTATACTTTCCTGTGTAAACATATATTCTAATTTGATAATTATATGGTAAGTATGTTTACACACATTAAATTTGACTTTTACTGGAAATAACCGCGCCTAACTCAGAAATTATTTTATACTATCTTCATAATAGTTTCGACTGCCCTACTTCTAGCTTTCTGCAGAAACAGCACAGCAATCAGATGTTTACAAAACCATCGTCTCATCCTCTCAAATTCATTTCCTTACAGTGCCTAATAGTTTCTTTATAGTGTTTCATTCCTTAATCGTGCCAGTCTTACAAAAACAGTGGATTAGAATGTCAGCAGATCGTAGACAATCCTGATTTCGAACGGTCGTCAGTACAGATTAAGATTGGAAATTAGAATGATCTATTAAGAAATTAACTACTCACTTCCTGCGGGTATAATGATCAGAAGCAAATTTGTTATAGCCAACACCTAAACAATGCATATTCTAACTAAATAATTTAGTTAGAAAATGCATTTTTAATGGCTGAATTATTCGGCCTATTACGATTCATAAAATTTCCCTTTGATGAACATGAATTTTATCCTTAGCCCAATAATTAGTTACACTGTTAAAACAAAACCTGAATTTTGAGATTGTTTTTTGTCTGATTTTAGCGAAAGATTTCCGTAGTGCTTCAAAACATAGTTTTCCCTTCCAAAAACGGAAATATCACGTACATCACATATCCTGAAGATAACGAGCACGGAACTTTTCCGTTTTACGGTTGCTGTATTTTTACAACCTGATTTGGAATTAGCGATAATACGTTTTGGCGATAATCAACACCAGAATTCGAACTTCAGATTGCTGCTTAACTAAGAAATTTGTATTTATTTCTCTTGAAAAATTTCTGATTCCATATGAGGCCTTGTGCTGTATATCAGGATTATTTGAAAGCCCGTCTTACATAACAAACTTCTTCCACAAAAGAAAAAGAACTGTCAAGTCTCGGGAAAATATTATCAGAAACGGAATGTTTCCGCAACTCTGCTGCCGGTGTTTTTTCCGTTATTTTCAGTAAGGTTTTTTATGGTGTAATATTTGATTGCTAGGTAAATTTGAAATTATGAAGAACCATTCGAAATATTATTAATTTTCTCCACAGCTATACTAAGATCACTGGTTATACTTGTAAGATTTTAAATATTTTTAATTTTGGTTTTCGAAAATTTCCGTCAGAGTCCTGTCACAGACAAACTAAGTTCTTAAGAGTTTTTAAAACTACATTACGTTCAGAGCAGATACAATCAATCGCAAAAGAGAAAAAATGTATGATAATCTGAAGCACTGCAGTTTCGACAAAAGCGATAAATTTTTTGTTAAATAGTCTTACAGAATCTTTGTTAAAATCACTTTACTTCACTGATCCGTTCATTCCACTTCTTAATCATTTTAATATGCAGCAATATTGATTGAATATTTTTCTTTTTTTTTCTCTGAAGATAAATCTTTCCGCATGAAAGAAAACTTATTCGATTTGCATTTGAAAAGCACTTGCCTTTATTATAAAAAAAATGCTTGCGGATTATCCTGAATCATCCGTTGATATTGAAAACCTTCACTGAGATTAATGTTAATTTCTAACATTCTATAAGAGTTCTTTTGAATCTTTCTAAGACTTCGAAGCTATTGTATACATAAACTTTTTGATTAAAAAATTTCGAACGGAAGATTGCATATTATTCTATGCTTTGTTTGAGCAGTTTTTAATTACTTTTATTTATGTTTTTATTTGCATTTATTTTTTTCCACTTACGTAAATTTTTCCGCTTTATTAGCATCATATAAACAAAGTTGTGTCCTAGTAGAATATCAGCCTATTAACCGAGTAATGGAAGAATTTTAAAAACCGAAAATGTCAGTTAATGTGATTAAATTATGATTTCCAACTTGCAATACCAGTCAGGATACTAAAAGTATTTTTAAATGTAGCATAAATAAGTTTCTAATGACACGGCTGCTGAAATAATGTACTGTATGATTTGAATGCAAGAGGGAATGATTTTTCTTTCATTATTCTATATCCACCCCCTAGGGAACCTAATCGCTGCCCGGTTTAGTTTAGTTTTTTGAATAAACTCCCATAAAGTAAAATTCTCATTACAAAAAATTTTGGTTTTAAATGCTTTGGCTTTATTATGTGAACTAATTAAAATATTTCATCAAGTTTTTGTAAACATGAAACTTGCTTCAGGTTTGTCTATACCAGTTTTTCATTTTCTTTCAGAAACTTAGTTTTCAATAAGCTTTGATACATTTTAATTTGTGTGCATCAGTTTATTTTAATTTTTCAATGACCAAACTGATTGAGTACAATCAGGTTAAGCTTCATTATGAATGTTCTGCGATCAAGTAGCTTTTCTTGTATGTTTTTCCAAAACAATAAGTGCTTGTTTTTACTAAGTTGTGGACACTCATATATTTAGGCTGAATGCAACTTGATGGACTATGATCATTATTTTATGAAATGTGATATTACAACCTATAAACATTAATAGAAGTCAACTTCATCATTGGTTCATGCGTTAAAGCAAATAGAGCAAATCATACTTTCCTTGCATTGCGTGTCACATTTGTGCAAGTCTGAAATTGTTAAAACAAGTTATTTGTAAATATGCCCAGTGCTTGCTAACACTAAAATCAAATTAATAAGTTTTTGAACACTGGATGAAGATATGTATGCTAGTAACAGAAGATGTAAGAACAACAATAGGAAGTGAGTTCTTGTTTTCTTAAGACAGTCAATTAAACTGTAAATAAAATATTCAATAAAAATTGATTAATAAGTAAAAGTTAATATGACTGTCAAAAAATTAAAAACATACCAAGTAAAAGAGTCACAAGTATAAAGTACCAGTCCGATGCTTGATGTCTAAGAGTGCTTTCACACTAAAAGATTTCGGCTACGTCGTAACAGACTGTTGCTATGGTTATCAAACTAATAGCGATGACGTATGCCTTTGATAATCCAATGATCCAATCACTGTCGGCAGAGAGAAAGTCAATCTTTATGACGCAATCAAAAGCGCCAATCAGTCCACGGGAGGGCGTGGTTATGAACTTAGGTAGAACCACGGACATGCTCTGAAAAATTTTGTCTTTGTATTATGTTGCTGTTGTGTTTGGTATGAAAGCACCTTAACAATTAAGAACAATATTCTAAGAATCAGAATCTTTCCGAGCAGTGTCCCATCGTATTTTCGTTGAAAAACGGCATACAGCAAACGATAAGATCTCCATTGCAATTTTTTAACTGGATGCCTCATATAGACAAGAGCAAAACTCAATCAATGCACGTTTCCTAAAAAAATAATTATTCCAGACGTCGCAAATCGAATGATTCAGTTGTTATTCCAGAAGAAATGTTCTTAGAAAACTTTTTAATCTTATTTCAATTTTAAATTGTCAGCAAAACTCTTATTTCTTATCCGTCAACTTTAAACCTCAAAAATACCTTACTCACGGATAGCCATTTGCTTGATATTACTGCACAGATAATTAATTGAATGCAACTAGATGTACCAAAAGTTCTCTAATATGATTAAAAATCCAACGATAAATGTGGAAATGCAAACAGATGAACAGTTTGGAACTCAACTTCTGACATGCCGTCAGATGACTTACAGTTACCGTCAGCAAGTTTCAACAATTTATATCATCAGTGCGTTGTTGTATTAAGAGTTAATTCTTCCTTTTCTAACAACTCTGCTTGGATGCCAATTTGATGGTAAAATTCAGTCAACAATAGCAGTTGACTGCATTAGTAGAACAATTCATACAATTAGTTATTCAAGGACAGCAACGGACTCACGGATTCATAAAAGCATTGAATCGAACACTCAACGGAACACCACTCAGCGGATTCATAAAAGCCGCTAAATCGAACATTACCTTCATAAATAAGACAGACATCCCAATAATGCCAACTATTCATGTAATATACGAAGAGTGATTTATACATATACATACGGAATCAACCATTAACTACGTCCTTACTAATTCGTTCGAATAACTGCAATATCACTGTTCCATACAAGAATGGAGTAATATATGTAACCCTAAAAAGGGTTTAAAGACGTTTCGAATTAAAATTTACTGTAAATATTAACTTACACCAAAGATCGTCTTCAAATTCCCTCTTATTAATTCATCCATGCATATTTATATTCATATTATTTGCAAGTATTTGTAACTACAATAAGATATTATTTATACCACAAATGTTTTTTGTTTGAAAATAAATTTGTTTCAAAAGTGTTCTAAAATTTTTAAAGCATAATGTGTTCGTATGTTCATATTGCAGTTTTGCGCAGTGGGAATTAACCAGGAGGGCAGAAAGCATTCCAAGGTTAGAATATAACAATTTTTTCTAAACTATTTTGAAGAATGAGCCAGCAGTTGTACTTATCATTTAAGCGCATTATTTGCCAAATTGCTCTGTAGCTCCCTCATTTAACCATTTCTGCCGAGTTTTTAAGTATAAACAAATTTTCTCTAATTTTTTGTAGCTATATTTCATAACTTGTTCTAATGAATAAATATGTTATTCATATAGTTTTCTGAAATTGGTGCTACTTTAACTTACAATCAATTCTTAAAATTAAGATTTTTTTAATACAAAAACATAGATTTTTATTTTAAGTAACCGTAAATATAGAATAAAAACATTTTATTCAAAAAAATCGCAACTTACATTGGTAAGCATTTCACGTACGTACGACGGAATAATCATGTTACGCCTTAAAAATAATGTGAACTTAGTGCAAAAATGATAAAGAAACAAAATGTTCTTTGATTCCAAATCAACGAACTTTTGTATGAAACTTTTATTTAAAGTCCAAACAAAAAAATAAATAAATAAAGGAAAAAAGCTTCTTTGAATTGGTCTGCGCTGTGTTTCAAAGTAATTCTATCAATATAATTTCAGAAAAAATCGGCGAATAATCCGTGTTCTAAACGTTGTATGCATACTTCTGGTTTCATTATCATTAAAGATCCAGAAATACAATCATATAAAACATGCGCAAAATCATAAATAGAATCATTAGTACAATTTTTCAAATTTAGCATTAAAGTCATGTGTTTACAGTCGATGCCAACTTCAATTTTCTTCAATTATAATGCGTGATCTAATGAATGTGTTTCTCACATTTCTCAAGCTTGCTGTTACTTTAATCCTACGCACTGCCATTTTGAATAATTAAGTTTTATTGAAATGGATTTGCTTCGAAGTAAATTATGCAGAGTATTAAATTTTAAATCACGCATTTCGGCCAATTCAGTTCGACGGATTAGGTGCTGGAAACAATAGCATGTTTATCAGCAATTAATATCGAATATTTCTCGCGAAATAGTTAATTGCCGAAATAACCTCAATCATAATTTATTTCATTAAATTACGATTTACCGAGTAAAACTTGCATTGCTGTGCTTCAATCATTTAAATATATAATGTATGACGGCATCTTTATGCACCGAATAATAATTGCATTGATAAATTAATATTGGGTTGTTCGTAAAACAATTTCGTTTTTTCCCCCAACCGAGAACTTAATTGTATTTTTCACAGTCAATGAACCGTCTCAGTCAATCAACCGAGAACTTAACTGTATTTCTCGCAGCTAAACTTACCCCTTAACTGGTCAATATTTTTACCAGAAATGTTCATAAAAAAGCGGGGGGGGGGGGGGGGTTAACATAAAGTGGAACTACAAACTTGGTCTAAAAGAAAAAAAAATGAAAGTTTTTTTTTTTTTTTTTCTAATTTTTCTAAATAATGAATTTAAGCATTTTTTATAAAGTGTTGGGACACCAATGCCACTAATGTTTGCTTTTTGTGGTTACAGAGTATATACAATGTAGAGCAGCGGTTCCCAAACTGTGGTACGCGTACCACTAGTGGTACGCAAAGCCTCTCAGGGTGGTACAACTGCAGACCAAAAAAAAGAAGAGGTAGACTGGACTGGAAGAATTGCGTTGCTTTCTGTATGGGCGGTGACGGGCGATGACAGAGAAACACGGAGGAGTTTTTGCCAAAATAAAATCTTTGACAGAAAACTGCACTTTTGTTCATTGCAGTCGTAAACAGCGGTTGGCAACAAGGGGTATGCCTGAGCCATTTAAATGCGTTTTACAGGAGTGGTCACCTTCATAAAATCACGGGCACTAAACTCTCGACCATTTTCAAAGCTGTATTCTGAAATGAGCTGTGATCATATTCAGTTGCTACTACACACTGAGGTGAGATAGCTTTCTCGTTTAAAAGTTAAGGTTCTGCCATGCAGCAGCAACCTTCTCATTAATTTCGTTTTCCGATTTTCTTTTTACTTGTATTTTGCGCTTACAGACGCATTTCTAATGTGTTTTGGAAGTACGTATTAAAAATATATTTTATACATTTAATATTTTTTATTTTATATATTCAGCTTTATTTTAATGAACGCTTTTCTCCTTCTTAATAACTATCAAAAATGGTGTAATTTATATTACCTAGCCGTCCTAGTATTTTTCTATAATCTATTAGTATTCTATTCGGTATATTAAAATTACATTTGCAGTGGACCGTATATCTATTATGGATCGTACGAATAATTATCTTTAAAAAAAAAAAAAAAAAACTTGCCATTTTTAAAACAATACTTTCCAATAATGTAGTTTTTTATCATGTTTTTTCATTGCAAAATTATAAACAGTCATGACTACAAGCCTTAAAATTTTAACACTTAATTCATGTGTTTAGAACCGTTAGCAACTGCAATTTTCTTGAATGTGTTCTTGTGTGTATTGAACAGCATTCTCATTATATGTTTTGAGAGCTGATTTAGCAAAGTTTGTTAGTCAAACCACCTGTTTGATTTTTTGCTGTAATTTTCGTTTGCTGCCCTACCCTATCAAATATAGAAATTGGAATGGCCAACTAAGATCAAAATGTTTCTAAGTTTAGAATAATGCTGCTGCCAGAAAGAAAGCAAAAAGTATAGGACCAAAACGGATAATGCACAACTCAATAAAATATTTATGCACTATAATATCTATATTATATATATGTATATATATATATGTATAATATATATAGTGTGTGTGTGTGTAATGTAAATATATCTTCCATTTTTTCAAATAAGGGGGGGAAACGAACCAACTTTTCGAACAACCCAGTAGCTTTTTATAATGTAAACATCAGCTAAAATTACAAATCATAAATAAAAAAACAACGGTAAATGATGTTATCTAAAGATAAATAGGCAAAGACAAAACAGTTAATTATGTTCACGATTTAATTCATTAGCAGAAATTATTTCTTCCGAGTTGACGTTACAAGTCAGTCTCTGAATTTAGTTCTTTTAGCAAACAGAGAAGCAAACATTCTTATTCGCGTGCTATTAAACACACCTTAGAACACCACAGAAGCAGAAGCCATATTGCCCAATGGTTTTGAGCCATATTGCCCAATCCTACTATAGTAATGCATCATGCATCTGCATATAGTGATTTTTTTTTTTTTTTTTTTTTTAATCTGCTCGTCAGGAAGAAATACGGTTTACGGTTGTGAAAATTGTGAATAATTCAAAGAAAATCATAGTAATTTAAAAGTGTATTTTTAATTGAAAATATCTTGTATGCGCCGTAGAAAAGGCTCACTGATCCCTCAAAACAGCAGTGGTGCTGCCATCTGCTGCTAAAATATTAAATTTCAACAAAGTACGTTAAGTTTCACTCGTATATACATAATTAAATTTCACATTCATTTTATCTATTTCAAATTGTGTAAAAAACTTTTTTTTCATTTCAATAACCTCCCTAAATAGTTTGAAAAAAGATGGCCTAACTTAGTTTCCAGGCAACTGCTACCAATCCGTAGGTAAACATGTTACTTTATTATCTCTGAAAAAAAATTACATATCATCCATTTATCCTTTATTACATTTTAAGTTTAGATATTTCCAATCTCTAAACTCATTGCTTATTAAAATAAGAAATTTATGTTTAATAGGTTTCAAAAACCTTTAAGTATCAGAGTATCACACAAAACAGTCACTATGTTAATAAATTTATGCTTATGCTAAATATCCCTTAAAACTTTTTCTAACCAAAACGAAAACATAAAAATATGATTTTATTCTGCTATTTATTTTGTTTTTAATCAAGAAGGAGAATATTTAAGTTAGTTACAAATACCTAAGGGATAACACAAAAATTTCACACAATGAGATGAATGAAGGAAAATACAACAGAGAATAAAAAAACATTAGTTAAGCCAAACGGTTCCCAAAGTATGCGGCTACGCCACAACGAGAAATGAACGGTGCCTCAAGGCGCTCATGATATCAATTCTTTTTATTTTTTTTCCCTAAATAAACAAAAAAGTCACGGCTGCAACTAAGGTGCTCTCTTAAACTTAAAAATACACGCGACACAGTTATATATATATATATATATATATATATATATATATATTCTGACCACATACTTCTATGATTTTTTTCCGTCTAAATCGCATAACTATACGATTATATGTGAAGCATGTGCATCATATCAGGGACAAGATAGATTTTAGGACTAAAGTGCTGTGAGAATATTCTAATTTTTCCACTGGTGCTAAGCCTGAAGACTGGGGAAAACTTATGATGGGAACGTCCGGGTTAAGCCTCTCTTTTATATTCAAATGAACAAATACTGTTTTTTTGTTTTTTTTATGTATTACACGAGATTTAAGAATGATTAGAAAATTCTTGCTTCTATAAGTTTTTAAAAATCATACAGATGCTTATTTTTTCTAGCATTTAAAATAAAAATAACTGCTACCTCTTTGGACGCGGGAAGGGAGGGGGGTTGATCCCAGAACTTAGAATTTACGAATGAATAAATAATTTAATAATTCTCCATCACATGTTTATTGCTTTATTTATTCCGTATTTAAATCTAGGATAAAGTTAAAGAAATTTTATGGAGGAAGCATTTACATAGATAGAACTTTATATTATTCTACAAAATATGATATAATTCCAAAACTCTCTGGTGCAATAATATCCGAATTTCTCGTCTGGTGAATGTGGAGATAGCGCATGCTGCCATCTATCGAATAAATAGTAAATCAGATTGAAATACTTCGCCTTTGTAATCAACTTACTTTCCAGTAAGAATTTTTAAAAAAAATAATTAGGAAAAGGAAAAGAAATAAAGAGAAGGCTAAAAAGCATTCCAATTCTTCACTGTGATGAAAGAAAATCATGTGGCAATGTATGTCATATCTCTCTAGCTCGCAAATAAAACAACATATTTCGTAAAATACAATGGCACGGTAATCACATTTAATTTCTAAACGGGGTCACAAAGGCACAAAAAAGTTTATAACTGAATTTAAATATGAAAAAAAGGTCACGAAGAAAATTATTTTCTCTCATAAATTTATGTCTATTTTACTTACTTGTTTTTTTTTTTTTTTTTACAAGAACTAGTGGGCTTTTGCCTCTTGCTCACTGTCGCTTGCAAACCCCCTGAACTGCTTCCCTCGGATCGCTTCATAATTTCGAGGTCGCTTCGCTCGCTCATTACAAATTACCTTATTTTAGAGTAACTTTAGGGAAAGGATCCAGTTCTCTGTCAGAAATAACTTTCGATATTGCACTCACTCTCATATAATGAAGTGATTTTACACAATGTCAGAAGCTTGGCGAGATTCTTATTAGGAAATTTTCATTTATTTTTTATAACTCTTGGCGACGACAGGGAGAATTTAAGTACTCAACCCTTTATTGCATGCTTTAAGACTTGGAGACGTTTTCCTGTTTGGCGACAAAGAAATCTCTTCAATAAAGCAAAAACGTAATGGTTTTCTCAGCGGTAAAAAAAAAATTAAATAAAAATGCATGGGAAAAACTTTGTGCCAACAGTCTCAATTAATAAGACATTCCCATAAGTGTTGCCACTCTAAATACTTAATTGTAAAAGTAGTTTAAAGAAATCAAATAAAAGAAAAGCATAACCATCGTGCTGGAGCTCAAGATAACTGCAAAATTAGTTTGAACAATAATCGCAAGCACGGCTGATACGATCTCGCTTCTGATTGCCTGCTGTAATTAGCCATTTTGGTTTCATTGGTTCCTGCGACACCATCATTAGATTTATATATATATATATATATATATATATATAATATATATATATATGTATAGAAATTTAATTTATTTATTTACTAACTATTTTTTTTTCTTTCTAAATCAAAAATGTGAAAAACAAAAGAAAGATTTATTCTGCTTCTGTTCTTTATTAAATTAAGTGCAAAAATATATCCATACCCTTTAGCTTGCACCGTATGAAACTCTTCTAAGAGATAGGCTGTCAATTGGAATTAATTTTACCCTACATATTTGGAGATGTTCTTCAAACACTAATTGATTTGATTTTAAAGAGCTTGTACTCTAATGGTTCGCTTTCTTGAATTAATTAGGGCTGGTCTCACGTAGTTTACTTAATTAAATTTTACTAATACAGTAAACTTCACCCCAAAAAAAAGAACGTGACTCAAAAATTTTGCATACTATGAAAAATTAACTTTAAAGATACTTTACAATTTCAGAAAGTAGTCATATTTAATTTCCTTCGTTGGTTTAAAAAGGACAGAACAAAAAGCTATCTGAACATTTGTTGGAAGAAACACATTCTTCCCAGCTATAAAAACGTTTTAAAACATATATTGATGGGAAATGCATTTTTAACTTTCTGATATTCTTGGGTATTATTTATTCTTCACATATTGCATACAGAAGCTAAATAAATTCCTACAGATATAGTAAATCTATATAAATAAAACCGAAAGTTTGTGTGTGTGTCTGTCGATCGCGTCCTGGCGAGATGGAACGGTCCAGAAGTACGAAATTTTGTTTGGGGTCAGGTCCTCGTGAACCTCGAAGCGTTTTTCCTAAAATTCGAATTTGTTCTTTTTTTATTCCAATTTTAAGCAAAATTGTTCATTTCGGGTTTATTTCATCGAAGAAACATACCACGCTTTCGATTTTTGCAGTATATGAATGGCCGTAAAAAACTGCACAAGATGATCTTTTTTTGAAGTTCGTAGATCAAATAGAACATGCGCAATATTCATTTAAAGTAGCTTTCGAACTTTAAAACGAGGCTTACCTCTGAATTTATCTGCTCAATATGCGTGTTTTCGCCTAAATAAATACTACTTTTTTCGCCAACTAGATGATTTTTGTTAACGTAAGATTGAACAAGAAGTTCCGTCTAGAACTATACGAGCCTACTTTCCCGTATACACCAAATTCAAATTTATAATCTGGCTATCTCTTTCTCTCTCTTTCTCATTTAGCTTTAGTTCTTAATTTTTTCAAATATACCTTTTTCAACGGACAATACATATTCGTTCACGCATTCATTTTTTCCTTTATGCAGCCATTCATTTATGCATTCATTCGTTTACTGATTCAAATGTTTATTCATTCATGTATTTATTCCCTCATTTATTCATTCTTTTCCTCATTCAGTTATTCATTGATTCATTCTTTCACTCATTCATTTATTCACTGAGAAATATCCTTAAAAATTCCGATAAAAAAATTTCATAGGAAAATAGGCTCGTTAGTTCTGGAAGAACTTTCTATTTGTACATGTTCTACGTTATAAGAGCTTTCTGATAAAGTTTGTTCCAAGCAAATCGGTCCGTTAGATCAGGATTTATATAAGATTGAAATTTCCCCGTAAGCGCTATGTTAATTTTTTGAACTGTTCAAAAATGAACAAAATCTGTTAAAATTGATATTCCACGCCAAGCGCTTCTTCTAGTAAACTTGTTCATTGGAATATGGATCTTGCACCCAGAGTTTACATAATTTGCTTCATTTTCGCCCATAGGCGCTAATGTTAAATTTTTTTGAACTGTTCAAAATTGAACGAAAAATTGTTCAAATCAAAAAGTAAAATATAGAAATGAGATGTCCTCGCCGAGATCTTTCGAATGCAAAAAGAATTTTTTGAATCGGACTATTCGTTCAAAAGTTATTAGGGGGGGACAGACCGACAGACACACATTTTCCCCATCTCAAAACACTACTTTCAAATTTTTTATTTTTCAATCTTTATTCAATTACTTCACTTTTTTTTTGACTTTTCTTTATTTTTAACGATATTTTTACGATACATTAAGCCTTCTTTCATGCTTTATTATTATTTTTTTTACTTTTACGTGAAAGTAGGCTAAAAAAGGATGTTTTTCGCTATTCATGCCGTTTTATGAGTGAAACAAATTCTAATAAGAAGTTCCGTCTAGAACTATACGAGCCTACTTTCCCGTATACACCAAATTCAAATTTATAATCTAGCTATCTCTTTCTCTCTCTTTCTTATTTATCTTTAGTTCTAATTATTGAAAATATACCTTTTTCAACGGATAATACATATTCATTCACTCACTCATTCATTCTTTCATTTATTCAGCCATGCATTTATTCATTCATTCGTTACCTCATTCAAGTGTTTATTCATTCATTTACGCATTCATGTATTTATTCACTCATTTATTTATATTTTCATTTATTCAATAATTTATTCTTTCACTCTTTCATTTATTCATTCATTCATTATTTCACTCATTGAGTCACTGAGAAATATCCTTGAAAATCCCGATCAAAAAATTTCATAGCAAAATAGGCTCGTAAGTTCTCGATAAACTTTCTATTTCTACATGTTCTACGTTATAAGAGCTTTCCGAAAAAGTTTGTTCCAAGCAAATCGGTCCGTTAGATCAGGATTTATATAGGGTTGAAATTTCCCCGTAAGCTCTGTGTTAATTTTTTGAACTGTTCAAAAATGAACAAAAACTGTTCAAATCAATATTTCACGTCGAGAACTCCTTTCAATAAGCTTGCAATAGGAACTTGGCTCTTGTGCCCAGAGTTTACAGAATTTGCTTCAATTTTGTCCATAGGCGCTAATGTTAAAATTTTTTGAACTGTTCAAAATTAAACAAAAAATTGTTCAAATCAAAAAGTAAAATATAGAAATGAGATGTCCTCGCCGAGATCTTTCGAATGCAAAAAGAATTTTTCCAATCGGACAATTCGTTCAAAAGTTATTAGGGGGGGACAGACCGACAGACAGACCGACAGACCGACAGACAGACAGACCGACAGACCGACAGACAGACAGACCGACAGACACACTTTTTCCCCATCTCAATACCCTACTTTCAAATTTTTTATTTTTCAATCTTTATTTAATTACTTCATTTATTTTTGACTTTTCTTGATTTTTAACGATATTTTCACGATACATTAAGCCTTCTTTCATGCTTTATTATTATTATTTTTTACTTTTACGGGAAAGTAGGCTAAAAATTCATTTCATTTTTTAGCATTGTGCAGACGATTTTTAATTACTTCTTGAGGTTGATTCTTCTTCGTTTTTTGGCGATTTAGTATTATGGTCAGCTAGTCTTAAAATATGTATAACTGAGTACCAGTGGTGTAGTCTTGAACAAGAAGTTCCGTCTAGAACTATACGAGCCTACTTTCCCGTATAGACCAGCTTCAAATTTATAATCTAGCTATATCTCTCTCTTTCTCGTTTAGCTTTAGTTCTTAATTGCTTCAAATATGCCTTTTTCAACGGTTAATACAGATTCGTTCAATCATTCATTTATTCAGTCATTCATGTATTTATTTACTCATTTATTCATTCATTATTTTGCTTATTCATTTAATCTTTCATTAATTCAAAAATATTCTTGAAAATCCCGATCAAAAAATTTCATAAGAAAATAGGCTCGTTAGTTCTTAATGAACTTTTTATCTGTACATGTTCTACGTCATGATAGCTTTCCGATAAAGTTTGTTCCAAGCAAATCGGCCCGTTACATCAGGATTTATATAGGATTGAAATTCCCCCGTAGGCACTATGTTAATTTTTTTTTTTTTTTTTTTGAACTGTTCAAAAATGAACAAAAATTGTTCAAATCAATATTTCACGCCAAGAACTTCTTCCAGTGAGCTTGTTCATTGGAACTTGGATCTTGTACCCAGAGTTTACATAATTTGCTTCATTTTCGCCCATAGGCGCTAATGTTAAAATTTTTTGAACTGTTCAAAATTGAACAAAAAATTGTTCAAATCAAAAAACAAAATATGGAAATTACATGTCCTCCCCGAGATCTTTCGAATACAAAAAGAATTTTTCGAATTGGACAATTCGTTCAAAAGTTATTAGGGGGGGACAGACCGACAGACCGACAGACAGACCGACAAACCGACGGACCGACAGACCGACAGACACACTGTTTCCCCATCTCAAAACCCTACTTTCAATTTTTTTATTTTTCAATCTTTATTTAATTACTTAACTTATTTTTGACTTTTCTTGATTTCTAACGATATTTTCAAGATACATTAAGCCTTCTTTCATGCTTTATTATTATTTTTTTTTTACTTTTACGAGAAAGTAGGCTAAAAACCAGTTGGGGGACGCTTACGCATACGAAGATAAGTAATTGAAATCAAAAGTGAGGGGACGCTTATGTTAAAATTTAAAAAATGTGGGGGGACGCTTGTATTGAAATAAAAAAGGTAGGGGGAGGCCGTCCCCCTGCGTCCCCCCTCGACTACACCACTGCTGAGTATGCAAAGTAGTGCTCCATCAATCTTAAGAAAAACAAAAGTTCAATCTTACTTTAAAGTAAAAACAAAATTGTTTCCCATATTCGTAATAGTGTAAATAATAATATAAGCTATTATAAACGATCATAGATGTATCTGTAACATTCACGATCATTAAATACATAACCATAATGTAATTCCCCGTTACTTTTAACTGCATTCCTAAGCATTAGAACTCCGTATTCTTAGCAAGAAGCTTCTTGGCGAACTCTTTTCTGAAGAAATTTCTTGCCCGGTTTTACCTGCAACTGTTTCCTATAAAAGAGGTTTTTGAGAAAGACATCTTCGCTTGCATGAGTTTTGACATTCTTCGCAATCACTCGATCATATAAATGTTTATCAAACATTGAAGAGATAATGTAACCCTGATTCAACGATTGTTTATTGACTGTTAAATCGAGGGAATAGTATATCATTCGTCAAGTTCAATCCGGGCCTATGACCTATCGCTGATTTGAGGAAATCGTTAAGTGTAGAATCGTTAAATCGAACTTGATTTGCAATACAATTCTTACAATTTTGCATGTTTTGCTGATTCATAAATGCTCTAAATTGTATTTCGTACACTTCTACAAATTAGAGAGTATATAGATATTTCCACTAATAATAGTATTTCCATTAAGGACAAGATCAGAAAAATAAATATTAATAATAAGGCAAGTTTCGTGAATGCATTTGGCTTTGACGTGAAAATCTTTTAATTTGCATTTTCCCTTATTAAATCTTTTTTCTGTCGGCAGTTTCAACTTTTTCATCGCGTCTAGTGCTTTAAAATTTAAAAATATGTCAGTCTATAGAATAATTTAACATATCCCGATAAGATTTTTGCGCATTGATCTACTGAATTTATGTTACATATACATTAGGAGATGAAATTGCTTTAGCATAAGGGATTCACTTTAGCGGGGATTCAATTCGTGAAAGGAACTGAATCCCCTTCGAGTGCATTTTCCTCTAAAGATATATACGATGAAGGAGTGGAGAGAAAAGAAAAAAGTTATTTTTAGGAATTGATTTTCCTCTTGTCCCCTATGGCTGTTGCTCTACGCAGTAAGGAAATGTTTTCGGAAATCTATTTTGTACGATTTTTTTTTAATTCATTTTTCACTGAAAAGATTTTTCCTTGCAATTTCTATTTTTAAACATATTTTGATAACTCGTTTCGGTTTTAAGCTGAATTATGACGCAAACTGAAATTCATAAAACGTCAAAAGAAGTGGCTGTAAATTTAGAATCATAGAAAAAAATTGTTGGGAATATTTCGTTTTCGTTGTATTCCCTCGCTTTGTTTGTTTATTTATTAATTTCCTTCCCGAAAAAGAGAGGGAAAGTGGAAAAAAATTTTAAATGTCATTTTATAATTTAATTACTTAAACATAGCATTTACTTTTTGAAATTAAAAAGAATATCTTTTAGGTTTGACCAAATCTGGCCTCTCTTATGTGTTTAAAAATTCTAACGCATGAGTTTACAAACAAAGCGTTTTCAAGATAAGTGGAAAACCATGGACCTGGAGCAGCCCTGGTTGAGAAACTCCGAGAGCAACTGTTTGCCCTCAGAGTTGAGTTCAGTTGTTCTTTTTGAGTTGCTCCGCTCCGACTTCTAAATAGTTGCTCCGCTTCCGCTCTAGCTGTTCTCCGTGCTCCTAATAATTTTAAGAGATTTTAATATTTATCATAGTTTTTTTTCTCAATTAATTTAATTTTTATGCGATAAAAATTTAAGTAGTTTAAAAAATCGGAGCAGTTGAGCACAACAAATTTCTTTGCTCCGACTCCACTCCAGTTTGGAGCAAAATCTCGTTGCTTCAGCTTCCCACTTTGCTCAAGATCCTTCTCGAAAACCATATCATTAACATAATTGTTACTATCACGCATTGAAACTATTCGCGAATAGAGGAACATGGACAAAGTGAAAGAGTGGTTCAAAGAGAAATGGAAACATATTGACCCTTTTTGCTGGGACACCTATTTAATAACATTTAAACTATGTAACACACCATGTGGTGCATTCCAGTCAAGAAATTGTTAACTGTAAAGGTCAAGCTATATGATAATACTAGCCCTGTTCAAATTTTGAGGATCAAGTTAAAGTATTTTGTGTTAAGTCAAAAATACTTTATGCTATTATATTATGATAAAATTCCTGTTATTAATATTTTAAATATTATTTAAGGCCTACTTATGTCCAGTGCACTGTTAATTTGCTTTATGTTAGGCTCGTTTTGATTTCGAATGTTTGCAGCAGTTTGTCATGCTCGTGCGGGACAAATTGAAATACACATTTAATTTCACTTTGTCCCAACTTCAGTCATCTGATAACTAAATTTGTCGTTCATGTATTCATTCCTTCATTGTATATTCATTTGTTTTTCAATTATCAAATAGATTTTTTTATTCGTTCATTTAATTAATCACATATTTTTTACATTCATTAATTCATTTATTCATTCGTTCGTTTCAGCGAGCATTCATTCATTTAACTATTCCATGTTTACTAAAAGGCATTTTTAACCATCTGTACTCGTAAATATGAATTATTACTGTTATTTGGACTACAATAAGGCGACTTACGAATGCAAAGGATTAATTATCCCGTAGAAAACTATTTCATTGGGAAAATATTTTAATTGCAAAGTGATAATTTTCCACTTTAAATTTAACGTATATATTTACTGCGCAACATGAAAAATAATGTTTCAATGCAAGTTCTATTATAAAATTCATAATTATATCTGTATGAACAATTGTTTTCAATTTGTACAATTATTTAATTTCTAATTTGTTCATTTTGAAAAATGTAATTTACCTTAACTATTTCACTTTTGCCCCAGATTCCCTCACTAATTTTAAAATTATACCACTAATCGAACTCAGTCACCATTTTCTTCTTATATTTTAAAAGTATTGAAATCATTAATGTAAAATTTCGAAATATAAAAATACTGTTTTGCTTCTCGCAAAAACTGATATCAGTGAAAGGCAATATAATTTTTAAAATGTGTATTATATAAAATGAAATGCGAACAGCTTTTAAAAAGAACTCTAACCTCCTTTACTCTTTAATCCTAGCTTTAGTTATATTTATCGTTAGAACGCAATCTTTTGATAAAGATGTTTGCTTTATTTAACTCATTCATTCTCTTGGGAAATACAATCAGTTGTGTCTTATCAATAAATATTTTTTCGGTTACCGAAAGAAGTTGATTAGATTTTCCAAAAGCTACACCGAGCGCGAAAATTACACAAAAAAGACATTGACCCTAATTAATTCATCTTATAGGTGATTGGTCGCGGAAAAAATTTGATCGCCAAAGGAACTGCAAGTTCCACAGCGTTCTTGCTTACAACTTTACTGTAGATCGTCAAAGTACATCTTCAGGCGAATAAATTGACTCGACGGGGGGGGGGGGGGGGGGGAATGGAAGAGTAAAAAAGAAGAGTGCTTTTTTTTCCCTTCGTTGTAATTATTTGACCTTGACAGTAGTGAGAAGTTCAACCACTTTCGTACGTAGTATTCCGTGAATAGATTTAAAGCGCTGCATGTAGGCTTCATTGAGATGCAGAGGAGGTTTCGTAGGGATGCAAGTACGACGGAGTAGAGGGATTGCTAATGCAAGATAGAGTTCTACAAGAATTATGGTTCTGTAAAATATCTATCTTAATGTTCTTCAGCTATATTCTCAACTGCAGATTTTTATCAATTTGATATTGAATGGAAATACTAATCAGCTTCCTCATGAAATTCTAAGAGGATAACCTGTTCGAAACAATTTAAAATCTAACTCCATGTATGAATGATGTAACACATAACAGCAATATTTCGCTTTTTTTTAATTAAATATTTTGCGTTTTGTGGCTTGTGGCAAAGTTATGTGGAATTGCGTCGCTGTAATATCATGAGGTAAGGAAAAGATGACTTTCATTACACACAGCAGATCTCAAATATAGTCATTCTGTGAAATAAGCACCATGGGAGATCGAAGACCAATATTTTTCTTTGTCCACGTTCTTAATTTCTTAATTTGTGGCATCATGGAAGAACGGCGACGATTGTAATGGCCTGAGAGGTGCGAGACGGACCAAGTAATGAAAGTCTCCTCCTTCGCAACAACAGAGGCGACACTGACAGTTGAACCACGATTTGAGATCACTTTTCTCTGCTATAACATACAACTCAGGATACAATCGCAAGCAAAACCGATATAGTGAACCTTTTGAAATTAATTAACTGATGTGGAGACATTCTCAAATATGAAGAATTAAATTTGTTTTCCGCATGTTTAATGAAAAGACACTATCTTACCGAATATTTCAAACAGTTGCTTCAAATTTAAAAGAACGCCCGTCTACATCCGCTTTTGTTTTCTTGCTTATAAAATAATGCAAAATAATTATGGAATCAGATATTTTTCCTGTGAAATGCGTTTATAAAGCGAAACATTTGCTTGGTACAAACAATAAAATTACTTTTCATAGTTCACAAAAAAACAAAGAAATGTAACACAAATAAGCACACAACAAATATAAGTTTTTAGAGTTGTTTACTATATTTTTACAATTCTGGAGAAAAAACTTGCGACTGATGTATGAACAAACAATCGTACCAAAGAAAACGTCGTCTCCGCCTTCAGTGAAAGCCAATACTTCCATTTAGAGAACACAAATCTAATTCCTTTAATTCCGTCTATTAACTTTCCAAATTGGTGGCGATTTCTTTTTTCTCCTATCCGAATTCCCTTTTTCTCTCTCCAAACCCAGGGAAAATTTCTTTTTTATTTCCCCATCGTATCTTCAGCAAACCTACTATATACAGTAGAGGCGTGATCGATCCAACATAACAGGAGAAAAAAGCTTCAACTTTCCTCAGTCCTACATTTGGTTCGAAGGCGTTCCCCCTCCCCCTCTCCATTCATGCAATAGACTCATATAAAAGACCGTTCCTTTACTCCATGCACAGATTGTTAATGTACGATAACAAAAACTATAATTGAAAAAGGCCAGGGGAAAAATAACAGTGAATAAATTTCTATACATAACTTAGCCAAATTTATTATAATCCCCAAAAACGGGTATAGTCCTATTTTTTTTAGACAAATGTTTTCGCTTGACACAGTTAAGATCGATTTAAATGACGTACTATTTTTTGTAACATTTTTCAGAGCCCGATTTTTGATCCTATTAATTTCACTACCTGAGGATTCATTCACTGTATTACGCACTACATGATACGCGTTCAATATCGTTTTGTGAGGTCCTCTGTCGGATGATAAGACTGTATATTGGCTGCCTATTAAACAAGAAACTCTGTCTGAACTATACGAGCCTACTTTCCCGTATACACCCGATTTCAAATTTATAATCTAGCTATCTCTCTCTCTGTTTCTCATTTAGCTTCAGTTCTTAAATACTTAATACTTTTTTCAGCGGGTACACTCACTCATTCACTCAATCATTTATTCATTCATTCATTTAGTCATTCATGTATTTATTTATTCACTCATGTATTCATTCATTCATTTGTTCAGAAATATTCTTAAAAATCCCAATCAAAAAATTTCATAGGAAAATAGACTCGTTTAGTTCTGGTTGAACTTCAAATCTGGGCATACGTCATAACATCTTTCCGATAAAGTTTGTTCCAAACAAATCTGTCTCCGTTAGATCAGGATTTATGTAGGACTGAAATTTCTCCGTAGGCGCTATGTTAATTTTTTTGAATTGTTCAAAAATGAACAAAATTTGTTCAAACCAAAAGATATTTTACGCCGAGAGCTTCTTCCAATAAGCTTGTTCATAGGAACTTGGATGTTATGACCAGAGTTTATATAATTTGCTAATTTACATAATTAGTTTTTTCTTTTTCAACTGTTCAAAATTGAATGAAAAATAGTTCAAATCAAAAAGTAAAATATGGAAATTGGCAATGAGATGTCTCTGCACAGATCTTTCGAATGCAAAAAAAAAAAAACTTTTGAATCGAACAATTCCCCCAAAACTTATTAGGGGAGACAGACAGATCGACAGCCACACATTTTCCCCATCTCAAAACCCTACTTTCAATTTTCTTGTTTTTCAATCTTTATTTAATTACTGCACTTATTTTTGACTTTTCTTTCTTTTTAACGATATTTTTATGATACATTAAGCTTTGTTTCATATTTCATTCACTTTTTTAACTTTTACGGAAAAGTAGGATAAAAAAAAAAAGAGCAATTCTCGAAAAAGTTGAAAATTTTCGAGTCCCTATTTCCACAATCGAGCAAATGCAAGTTTTATTTTGGTAATTATTATGCATACACATTACCTACTGTTAAATAACAAAATGTAAAATATTAAAAGTATCAATAATTACAAATACCCTTAACTTTTAACGTAGCTTAAAATTAGTAGTTACATATTAATAATTTATGTATTCAAGTACTGGTATTACAACGTATAGAGTGCACCTGAAATAATGGCTCAAAATTTAAGCCAAGCATATAAAAATACTTTGGAAATATTTTTTTAAAATAGAAAAACATGAATAAGAAAAATAATACACAGTATGGAGCAAGGGGAAAACCGAAAGTCAACTACTATATAACTCTTTCAACACAGACCACTAAGAATACCACTAGAAATTTTTAAAAAAATGTTCTACCAATATGACAAATTCAATTTCAAACAGATGTAAGTAAAGTATTAAAATTATTTTCTTTTAGTAATTTTAGCTTATTTACGGACAATTTAAAAAGGACTCTATAATTAATTTATCTTACCATATTAGAGCAATAAATAGCGCTCCCATATCTATCGCTAAATATCACATTACACTTTCAATGTATATAAATCATTTTGACTTTAAAAAGATGAAATATAAAAATTTTATAAACTTTTTAAAACTCACTAAAAGGTAAAGAAACAAATACAGTAAAACCTGTAAAGTTGACCACCTGTCTAAGTTGACCACTAAAGTGCAGCACCGCAAGTGGTCAACTTACATAGATTTCACTATATTACTCAGTGAAAAATCCACGGTGGAGCATAACTAATATAAAGTAATATATATCGATATCGATAAATATACAAAGGAGAAAGAAATGAATGTATTCTTTGGAAAATAAGGGAACAGTTAGATATTATCATATTTATTTTAGAGGTAGCAACAGAACATGGGTGATTCTGATCCGAAATTTCCGAAAATTTTAGAGATCGTGCCAAAAATTGAAAAAAAAAAGAAAAAAAGAAAAATTGGTTTTCCGAAATTTTTTAACTGTATTAATCATAAGATTTCTTTGACGAATAATATCTGTGATGTTCTCTCTACTTTGGGATGAGTAAAGTATTTAATACTTTTACTTTATATTGTTTTTAAAAACAATACTGTTTCAGGAAAGCAAAAAAAAAAACTCCAGAGATCAATACAACGGTACTTTCATTTAAGTCCTTGATTTTTCTTTCTTCTTTTTTTTTTTTTTTTGATTTTATATATTCATACGTAACTGGATGAGGAGTGGAAGGAGATGTTCATCTAATTATATAATTTATATTTTAAATTTGTAAGGCATACGTTTTCCGAAAATTTTGTGCGATGTTCAGAAAATATTTTTGTACTTAGAATCACCCATGCTACAGAAAGTATTGGGATAGTTAAAGTACTCATGAAATTAAAAACATTGCCCAAGAAATGTTCGCTTTTACATTCTTCAAAGGTCCGGTCGTGATCACATTCATTTTTACCGTTCATTCGCTTTTCAAACTGAGTTTCCGTTACACAAATCTACGTTACTTTCCCCCGCGGTTTATTTTCAAACTGATGGCACTTTTCCTTTATTCCGCACCTATTAGAGAAATTCCTTTGTCACTCCAATGTTTTTCTTTCTTTTTTATTTTTTTTTGTCGTAGAAACTCATCAGAGTGAATCTTTATCGATCCAAAGTAGCGGAAATAAATGGTTGGGCTTTTCTAAACTGGTTTGATTTGGGCTTCATTTTTCTTTCTCGAATTAAAACTGGGGAATGAAAACTTTTCTATCGATTTACTTCTCATTTATTAAAAATCAGCGATTTCTTTCGAGTTTTCTGAAGGATTTATTTTAAATAATAAATCCTTCAGAGAATGCGAGAAAATGGTTTAGAATTCAAGGAAAAGGGAATTACGTAACATAACGATATTTTTCGAGTCAAATTCAATTCACGTAAAAAACAACTAACAAGGCTTTTTTTTCTCTCTCTGCTCTAGCTATGAATGTAACAAGCCAGGGTGGAGTGGACGTTTGTCTCACATTATATTCTTTATTTTTTGAATTATACAGGATTTGCACAATTTTCATTATAATGTTCAAATAATCAAAGGTCTTAAAGTGATATTTTTTCTAACTTTGTGTCAATTACCACATATTAAGAACTTTTGTTTACACAATTTCACTCAAAAGTTTATACACTAGTGTTAGTGGCGGAAAACTGAATAACGAATTTTCTTATTATTAAATATACTTTGAATCTAAAGGTTAAAACAGAAAAAAATCTTTTGAACTACGTTTTTTAATTGCATTAAAAAAAATTTAATTGTACGTTTTTTAATTGTGTTTGAATTTATTTGAAAAGTTATGTCAAAAATAAAAACTCATTGATTCGAGCAGCTGAAAAGAAACAATGAATTCCTAATTAGTTTGAGAAATCCATTAACAACAGGAGCACAAACAAATGAGAAAAATGTATTTTTATCTTCCAAACAAGAAAACTTTAAGCTCTCAAAAATCCAGTCAATGTTATCTTATTTTAATTAGAGCAATATTTGACAAAAAATGAGATGCCGGTTTGATGAAATTTAATATCAATGCTTAATGAAATTCCTAAATTAAGCCAAATATCGAATTATTTTAATTAGAGCAATATTTGACAAAAAATGAGAAGCCGGTTTGATGAAATTTAATATCAATGTTTAATGAAGTTACTAAATTAAGCAAAATATCTAATTAACGTGATTTAATTGAAGGCTGAATATTACATTTTCAAATTATGATTTCGCAAATCAAATCCTTTTCAACTTTTGCAAAACGTAAAAAATTAAACTTATAACACTTAATAGCTGAAAATATGATTTTAAAAACAAAAAGAAATATAATAACAAATCTAAGTGTCTTCAGTTGAATTTAGAACATCTGTAAATGTACACTGATCAAATGCAACAATCGTGAACACTTTAGTTGAAATAGTTTAGTTGTAAATATTTAAAGTTGTGTGAAGTGCTGGAAAATACATTTAAGGGAAAGCGAAAAACTTTATTATTTTCGCAACTGATTATTTAAATGTTACGCGAATTGAAGCAGAACAGATAAAATGACAGCTATAACTATTGACAGTCGACCTCGAGTATAGCGACATCGAAAGATCTGTGTTATTTATGATATTAAAAACGAGGTGACGATATAAACGAGTTTACATTTAGATACTGCAAATCAAATTACATGTTGTATCACAAGAGAAATACAATATTTGTATGAAAGAAAAACTTTTATACAATCAAGTTTTTCAGCATCAGCGGCGCTCCAAAGATTGCTGTAGTGGGGACAGGGAGATCAAGGCCAACTCAGAGTGTATCCTTTTGGGAAATGGTTGAAAGCTGGGAAAGGTTTTCTGCTGCCGGTTTTTCAATATGCTTCTTTCAGATATCAGAATTTATGGGAAGGGCTATACCCTGATATCCTCATTCTTTACTTTTTAAGTTTAGTTACAGCTGTATATTTTCTAAAAATCATTTTCTATATAAGAATTTTTTTTTTTTTTTTTTACCAGTTGTGAATCATTTCCTGATTTTTAAATGGCTATAGTATTTTTAAAGTGTTCAAAACTTCTATAGCAGTAGGTTTTCGTTTGTGTCACGCCAAGAGTTCCATAAAGAAACTTGGCGCTTTCAGAGCATAAGTGAGAAAAGACTGTTTTTTCTAAAGAAATAAAATTAATCTGCACTGACCGGCTGGTGTTAGGCCCTACTAGCATGATCTTCGGATCATGTTTTTCAAAGCTTCAATTTGGTGGTGACTCCATAACGGTTTAGGGTGGTCCTGTAACGGTAATGGGAAAAAAAATCTTATCTGGCTTATCTGGAAAGAAAAAGATTGATCTGAAATCCTTATCAGACGTGCTTTTACAGATAATTTATAACCATAGGCACCTCTCCTAACAAGCAAAGAGCAGTCTGTTGCAAGTGTGGTAGATAAGCTTTCTAATGGATTTTTGTGGTATGTTTCAGCAGGATAATGTAAACATCAAACAAGTTAATCATGTCCAATTTCATGACTGGTCATCGAAAAACCCAGACTTGGTTAAGGGATCATTCATAAAAAATGATGTCGCGCTTCGAGGGGGGAAGGGGGGTTCGTGAAATTCTGACAAGGGGAGGGAAGGGGGTAACAAGAAGTGTGACATATTGTGAAAAAGGGGGAAGGGGGTCAAATATATGGGGGAAAAGCGTGACATCATTTATGAACGGTCCCTAACACAAAACTTCTGGAAATAATAATGTTTTTCATTTGGCCTCAACGTTTTTCATCGCAATGTAACGATTAACCAAAAAATATATTTGAAATTAAAAAGCGAGCATGATTTAGGAAAGAAAAAGATTAATAAACACAAAACATATATATATATATTATATATTCACTTTTTCTATCCCTTTTTCTTAAATTGAAATCGCATTTTTTATGAAGAAATGGAAGAAAAAAAATGAAATGAAATGTACAAAACATCGTGATCTACGAAAACCTAACAAAGTTCAAGTGGTGGTTGACAGACCAGAAACGGTCCGAAAACAGATGGCTACCGGTCCGCTACCAATGCAACCCCAACCTTTTGCACTTCGCATCATGCTTTATATGTGTTGCAGGGAAGCGATATCGATGTAGATGTTTTCACTACATCGATGTGTACATTAAATCCTCGATGTTTCCATCATCGATTACTTGGTGTCAAAGTTCTTTCAACATCGATATATTTGTTTTGATGAAAAAGATTCATAAAAGAGCAAACTTTGGTGTTTAAAATAACAATAGTTTTTTACGCCTGAAGTTGAGGAAAAATATTATAATAGTTTTGTACTTAAATAGTAATCAGTGTTAGAATCTTACCTACTTTTTATTCCAGCACACAGTTTATAATCATAAATGATTGCATCATGCTTCCGGTTATTCAGTTTGAAAAAGAAAGATAGCGTTTACCAAATTGTTCTTCGGAATTCGTATTAGTAATATTTCAATTCAACTGTATTGTTCAATTGAAAAAAAGAGTTGTGTAATGTTCTCTTTAACAAACATTTCTAATTGTTCAAATCCACTTTTTTTTATCTATTACTTTTGATAAAAGAAATAAATAACACCTAACAGAACGATCCGTTCAAATTTTTACAAGAAACAACCAAAAAGCACATATTTAATATGTATTATGTAAGAAAACAAAAAAATACATATCTATACACACAAATATATCCAAAAACCCGGGTGGAAGGTAATTGTCACCTCCATCCCCTTTCCCCCCGAAATGACGAGTGTACCACGAAAATAAAACAAAAAAAGAAAACATATTTTTTTATAAGAAAGTTCCTTTATTAAAAAAATATGAACAAAAAGTGGAGGTGAATAAATATCTTCTCATTTGATACGGTCACGAAAAGTTTCTTGCTTGAATAAATTCTTCCCTCCCATTTAATTTCGTGTTTGAGTTTAGTGAAGCAAAGTTAATCATCCTTCAACTCAACAACGTGTAACCGAAACGTATTTTTGGCGGCGGGAAATTTCCAGTCTTATTAATGAAGGTTCAGTCGCAATCATGGCCACCAAACACAGCCGTCGTCAGGAGAAGCGATGGCCTATTAGTTCGGATATTTTAGGATGTTTATCTTACCACTGAAAAATCAAGTTTCTTTACCTTGCAAAAGAATTATTATTGCACGAATTAAGCTACCGTAGCTGCAACAATGCAAAAATCTTCGTAGTAAATCTCGAAATTAATTGAAACATAGCAGTGAGAAAAATGCGTAAAACTATTTTCCAGGAACAAGCATACAATCTTAAAAATTTCCTCATGAAATTACGGTTAAATAGCCGGCAGCAATCTGTCCATCTAATTCACCGTTAAATTTATGGTTTGGAACATTTTTGTATCTTTTCGGACCTAAACCATTTCCAAGCAGCTTGGTTAAAAGGCCGTAAATACAAAAGTTTACGGTTTTATAACCATTAAAAATGGTTTCAAAACAAAATTTTCACCGTTTTTGAACCATTTCGAGACGTAAAATCTTCGACGCGTAAAAACCGTAAACGAAGCATGCGGGAATCGAACCCGGGTGTATGGTATACCAAGCTCGCTCTCTAGTCATTCGGCCATCTACACCACGTAAAGCGGCCATTTATTTGTCAATAAATCTTCTTTTCCAACAGGCAAACTGCCTTAAAATTGAGATTTCAGTTTTTGGTTGGATCCAAAGTCATTTTTGGTCTAAATTTACTGTATATTGACGAAAATCATTTTATTTGCTACAAAAGTTAAAATACAAACAAGCTTCAGCAGCTCAAATTATGGGTTCGCACATTCGCAAACAGTTCGGGAGTCCGATGTCTCCAATTTTTTATTTACGTGTGTATGTGTTTCTATTTAGTAACCACAGCTTAAGCAACTTTTTTTTTTCTTCGTTTTTTATATACACATGCAGATTTTAACTGATAAATCCGTGTTCCTATTTTAAAACAACGTTCGACCGGTAAGGTTTCGCAACCAAGATGGACGCCCGATTCGTATTGAGCGCTTGAAAATTACGATTAGTTAAACGTTCTTTAGGATAAACAGAGAATAAACGATTTTTTTCACAATCAGCAGTTTGAGTACCATCTTTTTAATGGTTAGTCAACTGTTGTAATTAAATATGGTAAAAGAACAATCAAATAAATGGTTATTTTACTACTTTCTTACAGAAATTTTTAACAGTGTAGATAAACTGCACCAAGCACTACCTTTTTCTGCTTTTCCTTCTGGAAACTCCAAAACTCAACAAAATAATCAAATCAGAAAATAAAATTGGGATTGAAGGGTCCGAGCAAAGATCTATATAGAGTATAAAATGCCCCCTCCCCTTCCACCCCCCCCCCCCCCCAATAAAACAGGCAATTTCTTTATGAAATGTAAGAGACGTAGACATTCCTCTCATCTCATACGCGGATTGTATTAGAAGTCTCTCACTTTAACTTTTTTTTTTCCTTCGAACAACAAAACGTTTTATTAGAATTGGTAAGTTCGCTCAAACATTATTAGAGACATGGGAAACTGATCGACCCAACACAAATTGCCCCATGCGAGCCTACTTTCATTACATGTTTTCTAACTTAGTCAAAATTAATTAATTTTAATTTATTTCCAAATTTAATGACACTTTTACGAGAAATAAAGCGTAAATTCATACTTTCATATATTGTTAGACCGCTTATAAAGGACCCCCCTAAGAACAAGAGGCTTGTGTCGAAAAACGTGAAGTGAAAAAAAAATTCAAAAGTAATGCATCATAAGAAAACGTTTATTAGGAACTCCCTTATGTGGAACATTTTTCTCTTAATATGAAAATATTTTTTTTTTTTTTTTTTTGCAACTCTGCAGATGTTCAAATTAGGAATATATATTCCTATGTTAGGCGATAAAACCACAAAAATTTTAGGGAAATGTATAATTGCACTACACATATTAATTACACGCATCGCAACTATATGATGACTTTTTTTTCTGCTTATACATTTAAAAAATGGCGCCATTCTTTTTGAATTTCTACTAATTTCAAAACCATGAAAGAGGCTGCTTTAAGAATTTTTTTTTTTTTTTTTCCTTTTCTTATAATGAAAACACATTTTTACTTACTAGTGTATATTATTTTCTTGCGCAGTTTCGTTATCAAATTTATTCAACTCAAAGAAGCTACTAAACCGGTTGGTGTGAAACGGTACAGAGCTGCGGAGGAAAGTTGAAAAATTAACATTTCTGCAATGTTATATGTCCTTCGAAGCTACAAAGCAGTAGATCGTTAAACAAATGCCTCTGCGTATTACTGACCATTTAAAAAGGCTTATTTCTTTTGTTGAAAATCCCGCAGCAAACTTCAGAGTACTGTTTTTCTTTCATTTTTAATGTGACTTCGCTAAATACGCACAAACACAAAACAAGGAGAAGACTTTCACCAAGAGAAGAAAAAGTTCAACCTCTGTGAATATCCAAATTATTTGCGTTGAAAATAATTTCGAAACGATAAGATTAAGGACTGAAGTCTGTAGTATTAAACTAGTACTTGCATTTATTGGCACCAGACACATTTGACTCAATAATCAAGTTTTTTTTTTTTTTTTTCAGTATACCTTTTGTTGGTAATTCAGGTATTTTTTCTCTGATAAAAATGTTGAATTTCTCTCCTTCAAAATGCTACAAAAGCGACTCAAGTATGATGCAAAACGCTAACAGACATTTTTTAGGAAGTGTCAGTAAAAAAATGCACCCGGGGTCAGAGTCGACACGTTTTTACGCGACTCCAATTCCGACTCCGACTCCACGACTCCAACCCCGACTCCGACTCTGCAGCCCTGATAACAATAGCTTTGTTCTTATTGAATTCCAAAAATTAAAAGAGAAAGGATGTGTAATAAATTCTATCTGCTTATTTATTTATGTGTTTTCTTTCCCGAATCAGCGAGGTGAAGAAAAAATCGTGCATAGGTCAATAGTGTGCTGGTCAAATTGTCCTTTGTTTCCTTCTAGAAAAAGCGCCAGACAAAAGGAGGCGATAAGCTGGAATCGGGGCCAATTTCCTCCCCGTATCTCAGAAATATTTCTCGTGCCGCTGACTTCTGAGAGAGCAGTAGTTCTTCGTTTTTGAATAGTGGACATTAGGGCGAGTCTCTTGCTAAAAAAAAGCTAAGAAAATAATTCTAGCAAAAAAAAGTGAAACATACCTATATATATATTCCAGTAGCAGGGGGGGGGGGAAGGGAGCGTCCCACCGCGGGCCACACTTTTCTGGGGAGATGGGGGTGACATCTAAAATGAGAGAGATTTTGAAAAATACTTTGTTGCATTATGCAGTTTTGCTGATGTTCTTTTTACGTATAATTGAAAGTAAATGTAGTTTACTGAAAGAAATAAAAGAAGCAGAAGTTCTTAAGCTTTCTTTTCATGCACTACGGACATAATAACTACAAAACTACAAGTTTTTACCACACGAAGGTGGGGTATTTTTGGGGTTTTTTTTTTGGGGGGGGGGGAGGTTGAAGCCACAAATTACCACCCCGGGTGACACCCATGACAGTAACTCCACTGATATATATATATAAATTTCGTTACCGCCACACACGTCACGCAAATGGAACTTTCGTGACAACTTTGAAAACTATGTGTATTGGAAACATTGTATACAGCGTCAGTCTCAATAGGAATAAAATAAAAAATAAAACTCATAAAACCTTGATATTTTCTATTTTCCTGCCGTTCGTGTGCACAAAGGCGTAAAAACACTCCTAATTCTTACAGTTGCCCAACTTAGCAAAACGTCTTTAAACCCATTGTATAATTGCGATGAACGATAAAAGAGTAATTTGGATAAAAAGTACGTTCACTGAAAAAAAGTTCATATTTTCAACCTAAGGATAACGTAGAAGCTGCTTCTTTAAACGCAACTTGGAAAAAAAAAGAACTATTAGAAAAAACAAATAATAGAGGATGTTCCCCAAAAATGCATGGTTTTAAAATAATACTATTTATTTTAATTTGATAGTATATAATACTTTTGCTTTACTAGTGAAAGGAAAGTTATGCACATGTGTAACAAATCATGTGATAACTAATATAATAATTGGTTATACAATATATATGCTGTCTATTACATGACAAAATTTTCTACAACCTGTTGACGAAATGGCTGCGAAATTGTGGCAGGTTGTGTCAAATTTCTTCTTTTTAATTCTTAGCGATATATTAACGAGAAAAGAACCTTGCTTTTTAACTTTCTCGTTTATTATTGCATAATATGTTTCAAAATTTAACAAGCGTTAGGTATGATATTTAAAAAATCTATGGTAAGAATAAATTAGCAATAAAACATCAAAAATTATTAGAACTGTGGAATGCAGTTTTGGATCTGAAACTTTCTCGTATCACATTATGTCGAAATAAGCTTAATTTTTTTTTTTTTTTTTATCTTTCCATGAGGCTTCCTTCCTTTAACACTTGTGAACTCTAAGATACACATTTATCTCTTTCTGAAGAAACTTTATTTAGTTCCTTTCATGGGGAAATAAACTTTGCGCAATGTTTCTTTTAATAATCTAGTGAAGTCATTCACCACATTTCTGATAGGGGGAAAAAGCCGTTTCCTTTTTCTTTATTCTTCATCACCACTGACATAAAGCATTGGGTTTATATATAGGTTACTGTTTAAAGCTGTCAGATAATAGAAAAATCTTTCAATGGTTATTCATATGTCATTATATTTTTAATCAAACCAAAACCAATCCCACTTTCGCGTCATATTCGATATGTAAAATCTTTATATAGTATCTCTGTAGCCTGATTTTGTTGCTCCGCGATATCTTCCGAGTTCCTTTATCAAATTACATGATTTATCCCTCATTTTAAAGCTTATCGTGCCGGTTAATGATGAAAAATAGCCCCACGGTTTAAAAATGTACCGCTTCTGTTAAATTTAAGATTTAAAATAATCTAAGAAGAGGCGCTTTCATGGATGCCAAATTTGTGTTGTGTATGCTGAAGTCATCTGGATTCAAGTAAACAAACAAGAAACTCTTCTGTTTTCATTGTGTAAAAAACTGGAGTTTTAGCTGCGTCTGTGGCGTTAAACTTAGTCAATCGTTTGGCTCTACACATTCATTTATATTACGAATGTGTAGAGCCTAATCAACCACAGTAACTATATTTTAAGTAATAGAACTGTTTCGTTATTGTATTTTGATGCTGTGTATACTAATAATGAAAATAATTATCATTATTGTTGTGATTATTTGATTCTTTTGAATAGTTAAATAATAGTGGGAAAAAATTGTAACATCTATTTGTACTGATGTGTTCAATGACATGCCTTCTTTTGTGCCAACACTCGTTTACTTTTTTCTATTCTTCTTCGTAATATCCTTTCTCCAAAATTAGTGCAGAATTCCGCACAGTCGACTAGTTTATGCTTAAATAAGCTAGGTGTGAGCACGCCCATTATTTAAGCAATCAGGGGGGTTGCCCCCCCCCCCTCCCGCTGACTCTTAGAAATACATTGAGTTTATACATGGATCTTATGCATATTGAAAATATACCCTTTGCCCCCTTCCCTGGAATGTTTTGAAATGACGGGCCTGGATGGGAACGATTTTCAATCGCATATGAACTAAATTTCCACTTGTGTCCCATTTATGTATAATTTAGCATAATCAAACAATGGAAAAAATACATATGTCTTTCTGCTCTGCACTGTAACCTTGAAAGAGCTTTTAAAAGAAAACTGTATGCTGATGAATATCTCCTTAAAAATTTACTTTTGAAATTTCCAGTGTAGGTTTCACTGGTATTTATAAAATACTTAACTTAAGCACTATATTTCATAAAAACAAAATAAGTAACACTCATTTATATGAAAGCGCATGTCAAGCTCGACAAAGCCCGAAACCTTTGTTTGGAACCCCTTCACTCTTCATTTCCGACTTGAAACATTGAAAAACCCCTGATAGAAAAGGTTAATGACCCCCGTCGTTTCAAAAGCCCCCTCCAGAAATTATTCTTGCGTCCGCACCTGCAGGACCCCTTTCATTTTGTCAGCAAGTATATAAAAATATGTTTAAATCTCATTTTTCTTGTCAGAACACCTTCCTGGCCTGGGATCCATTGCTGACGTACCCCCAACAAAATGTTTGATATCATGCGCACCTAGTGACAATCCTCATCGCTCGTTGTAGCACCCAGTTTGGGAACCGCTGCCATATTCTACCTATATTGATTGCCATGACATATTTTATGCACATTTAAAAAGTTTTCTATTAAATGATTCAATTATTCAGGAAAAAATAAAACACCGGTTATTTTTTCTTAATTTCGTCATCAAACGAAACTAAGACTTCAAACTGCTTCATAAAAAAGAGACCATTTTCTGTATTCTTTATCACGTAATGATGTATAAATATCTACTCTAAGGAAAAAATTTTTGAAGCAATATTAGTGCACGGATGTTAGGGCTTTCATTAACTTGGACATTGTATAAAAAGTTCCGTAAAATTGAAATATACGTTCCAAATTTTTTGAAATATACGTTTGCAACAATTAAAATTTTAATAAGAATATCCTATACCAATTTTGTGTAAAAGGGAAAAAGACGTTTAGTTACATTAAATTCATTTCTGAAACTGTTAAGCATTATGTTTAAATAAATTATAGGATTTAGCGTTTCGTTAAAAATTTGCCACAGACATAAATTTCTCGTCTAAAACTGTAAATTAAGAAAAGGAACTAAACATTTTTATTTATATTATATTTTAGTTTATTTTATTTATTTATTTCGTAATGAGCCGAACTCTCCTCGTTGAAAAATAGACGAATGAACGCCAGATTCTTACGAAAGATGGCACAAAATGAAAGGGCATTTTTTATCCTGTGGTTAAGAAGAGTCACGCGGTTGTTGTTGCTTTACTTTCGGAAAGCATTACGTCAGCGGGGAATGTTACGTACGACGCAATGACCCAATCTTATATAAACTGGTAGAATATTTTTAACGCGTGTTATGATTACTCAATATTCTGGATGATGGGATGACGTCATAATCGGGTTTCAGATCGGCAGTCTATAAGGGCTCTACCACTTCCATTAAAAAAAAAATATATATATATTTCTTTTCCTAGCGCTAAATTTGTTGTTCAATAAAACATTTCTCCAAATTAGTTTTGAGTTTCAATGATAATTAAACTGGGTTAGTTACTTAAATTGATAGAAATTTAGAACACTTTTCATTGTGGCGTTATTAAAATTAATTGCATTTGTGCAATTAATTTTTTTAACGCCACAACAAACAATTTACTTATTAGCAAAAAATTAATTTTATTAAAGCCAATTATTAACGTACAATTGATTTTCTTCATGATAAACCAAGGAAAACCTTGGCTATCAATGTAAGTTCAGACCCCGGATTTATTAAAATCAAGAAGTTCCAACTCATATTTCACTGAGAAACAAATTATTCAATTCATTCATCAAATCCATAAGAAATGTACCTTATTGCAAAATTAATAACGCACAGAGATCAACGCACACAAATAGAGATATTGGCATACATGAAAGATTTCGCAGATAGAATTATCCTAATTATAAATAAAATCACAGTACGTTCGAACTCAGCATGACTTTTAATTTTTGATAACGGAAGAGCAATCAAATGAAATTATGACATCCAATAAATATTGCAAACTTCTTTTTTCCTTAAAAATTACTAAGTTCGAAGCTTACATGTATATTAAATTCAAAATTCTTAACATCACAGGTTTTTATTTTATTTTATTTTTCATTGATTTTTATTTATCTATTATTATTACTTTGTTTACTTATTTTTATTTATTTATTTGTTAATATTATTATTATTATTATTATTATTATTATTTTGGCCAAATAGAATAACAGCAATGCATACAAATCTTGATTTGCCTCGATTAAGAAAATTAATGATCTAGTAAAAAATGTCAATCAAGATGTCCTCAATCAAACTAATTTATGGAAGAGTTATAAAATTTTCAGAAAACAAATAGTAAAATTGATATTATTCGTGCTAAAAGGTAAAGGGTTCGAATTTTCTCCCTGGAGCGGAATTATTATAAATTTAATATTCACGAAGAGGTTGCAGCCCCCCCCCCCCCCTCCCTCCTTCCTCCCTTGTTTTTCGCTAAGCCACTGGCATCAGAATTGTTCTACTTTAAAGTGTCGAAACTTTCATTATCTTAACGACTGTGTTAAAACGTACGTGACGTAACACAAGAGTGCTCCCCTTTAGAGCTCCCCTTTTGAACTCTCCCCACACCCCACCCCACCCCAAAAAACCGGCTTAAACCCACTGAACCCCCCTCCCGCCTATATATTTCAATAGCGCAGTCTACGCCATTACTCCCCTATTCCCCTGGTAAGCAACCCTGCACTGGCGTAGATAAGGGAGTGGTTTTGGCGATAACCCCCCCCCCCCCCTGGAATGGTAAAGATCATCTAGAATTTAACCAATTTTTCTAGGAAAACAATGAAATTAGCCAATTTTTCTTGGAAAACAATGAAATTAGCCAATTTTTCCCGAAGAACCCCCCTCCCCCTTCCTGAAATCCAGGTTTAGCTACACCACTGCGACCCCTGCATAACATTTAAACGTTTTTGGTCGTGTTTCAGTCTTTAAAAAATTAAAAATACTGATGACTTTTACACCTTAAACTCAAGTGCGATCGATTAATTTCTAAGGTTAATATTTTTCGAAGAAAAATATCTTGTGAAATTAGTTTGTGCAATCAAAAACAAATCATTTTGTAAAATGCATTGTTCAATAAAAATATACAATGAGTAATTACATTTTCATTGCTTACGCATGCGCTAAAAATTTTCCCTTTCATTCCTAGATGGCAGCAGTAGCAGCTAAATTTTAAGAATACAATTATTGAATTATTATAAGTAAATGATCAAATGTCTATATTCTTTAAACACCACAGAGAAGAGCTATTATTTAATTTTGAATGAAAAATCCTGCTAAAATTGCATACTATGTTTTCTAAAGTTAAAAGAAATATTTTCTAGAATTTCAATTTCAATGATTCATCCATACGAAATCAAATCTTCTTGATTAATTATAACAAAAAAAGGGCGAGTGTTATTCGGATTTCAAAAGTTTGAATGAGATGGTCCCCACCCCCTTCATTTTTTAATGAAAATAATAATTTAATACTTTAGCAGTGTATTCAGGGGTAAAACGGTTTTCAACACTGAACATGATGAAACAGCATTCAGCAACTTTTTCAATTCTTTTCTTTTCTTTTTTTGTTACTATTAAATATTTTTCACCTTTTTTCTACAAATTAATTAATTTCTGCAATTTCCTTAAATAATAATTTTTTTTTAATGGTGTTCTTACTTGAAATATACAGTATTGGTTTAATTATTTCGTTTAAAATACAGTCGACTCGCGTTTTTATTTAGGTCGTAATCAGGGTTGCCAAATTTGCAGCTAAATGTGGTTAAGACAATAAAAAAAAACTTTAAAATTCAACAATGCCAGAGTCAGAAAACCAGTTATTGATTTTTAATTAATTTTTAAAGATCCCACACGCAAAACAGGGAGAAGCGGTGGAGATTGGAACTTATTAAAGTGTCAAATATGTTTCACTGTCGACTTTACGTAGCTCTTAACTACTTTTCTTTCTTCTCATTGTCATTTTATTGTTACAATGAAATTATTACTTCACTATGGGGAGCACCAATGTGGGGAGAGGGGTCGTCCGGATACTGGATGTCCGATATCGGATGCCGGATATCCGGTATTCAAACGATTTTAAGGTATCCGGAATCCAATCCTTAAATTGGATTCCGGATATCAGTTCTCTGCGTTTTCCGGAATGTCAGTTCTGTTTTTTCTTAAAATTTAATGATCATACCTTAAAAACGTAATGAAAACTTATTACGCCTTTAGAAGTCGCTGGTAAAAAAAATGCATAGAATTTACAGACTTGAAACATCACAGCCACATAAACTGTACGGACCGGTCACACAGTGGTCACCGGATACCCGATATCTGGCAAAATCGATTTCCTGGCAAGAATGCGAGACTTTTGCCGTCATGTGTTGAAGTTCCCCGGTACGCGGGACAGTTTTTCAAAATACGGGACTGTCTCGGAAAATCTTGGAAAATATTTGGCAAACGTTGGTCGTTATATCAAATGGTCGCTGCATCAAATAAACCATTTATAATTTTCAAATCATAGGCGTAACTAGGGTTGTTGAAAGGGGGGGTCACACTAAAAATGTACAGACCAAACACCAACAAGAAGTGTAAAAGAGTTGAAAATTTACTAGTCATAAATACTTGTCTCTAAAGATATACTCCGTGTTTATTTCAGGCATCTCCCGGGGGGGGGGGAGCTACCCCCTCGGAGCAAGTCAATTCCTCCCCCCCCCCCCCGGCAAAAAACTTCAGATCACAAGTTTAAAAAAAAAGAAAGAAAAGAGAAATTACGCTTTTAAGGCACTTTACTTTCAGAAACACTTTCAGGAAAGGACATTGAACACTATCACGAGCGACACCAAAAGTAACTTAAAAGATATAAGAGTTTATTTTGAAAAAAATTGGGGGGGGGGGGAGAGTAACCAAACTCCTTTCTGTTTCCTCTAACATCACCAAAGTATCCCGAAATTGCATTGCTAGGAAAATTTCAAAGAGTTTCCTGGGGAGAGCCCTCGAACCCTTGCCTCCAGAGTTAGCCTAAGCATTATAGATGTAGACCAGTTACAAAAATTTAAGTTGCAGAAGCCCCAAATACCCACTCCTCTAACTTCACCAAAGATCTAAACATACATCTACTATATATACATCAAAAAGCTATCATATATGTAAAAACATTCATATTAACATCATTTCTAGTCATATATATCTATATATATGTATATATAAAGGGTATGATTTTGAAGCATACACTGCCCTTCCTAATTCTTAACTCGCTCCCCCTGCTCTGGAGCCAAGGCAGTATCCAGAATTTTTTTTCAGGGGGCCCCAGACTTCGACACACTTATGTTAAGCAAAGTTTCAGGGAGGAATATATGATACATTGCAAAAGATTTCTGGGGGGGGGGGGCGGCCCGTGGATCCCCCATCCCTTCTGGACACGGCCTTGATTCACAAAAACATTAAACATTCATTACTAGATCTATTAGTTTATTTTTTAATTCAAACGCAATAGAAAATTCAATATTCAGCGCTAAGCAATCTTCTATGTCCAGGCATTCATAATATTAAAACTGGGAAATAGTGGAATTTTAGAGGAAAAAAACCGAATTCCCCTACAAAAATGATAATCCCCACAGTAAATTTCTAAAAATTTTGTTAAATTTGTAGAAAAACATACCTCAGAAGTGGAAGCGTCTGAATTGAATTTTCTTTTCTTATGGACGAACACGTGTCCATCGCTGGAGTGCAAACATTATTATGTATCGAAAATGATTAATAATTTAGCTAAAATATAAATAATACTTGATTGTAAATTAAAATGCAGCATTAAACCGTAGCAGTCAGATTGGAAACGTTGAACGGATGATTTCCAGAGTCGCAATGCAATCAGTGATGGACCATAATAAGAAAAAAAAACCATTTAAAATATAAGAGATGAGAGAACATCTGTAAATGAGAATGCAATGCAAATACAGTTCATCAGTTTTCCAATCGGCTCATCTACAAAAAAGATTTTACCGAAATGGGTGTTTGGACAGGAAGTCATAAATAAATACAAATTGCTCTTTAAGTTTCTTGATGAGCATTCCTTCCTGGCTTGAGGGTTTAACCCATTAGGACAATTGTTGGCTAGGGGTCCTTCATTTTCACACCCCAGCCCCGCTTTATCAGAAAACAAAACTCCATCACAGTAGAGAATATTTTCCACGAAACTTATTACTTGTGCGATTGTATTCCCAAATTGCTGCCTTTGGGTAAAAAAGACATCAAGAAGGAAACAAAACCCTCTGGAGTGATTGAAAGGATCTCTGTTTGTCTGTGTGGTGGTACGGTGATTGAAGCCACCTTTCGCCGTAACCCCCCCCCCCCCCCAAGGTGATAAGGGGGTTGATTATAACCAGATGAAAAGTCCTCTTTATTATGAGCTGCATATTTTGGTCATGATCATAACCCGTCAGAGAAAAAGGAAATAAAATCATATGCATATGTGTTTAATTTTCTTAGGGAAAAAAAAATATGTGCTTTACAAGGTCGTAGCCAGAAATTTTTTTGTGTGCCTAAATGTGCCTCAATAAGTCAATACCCAATGGGGGGGGGGGTTGAACCCCCAAACCCCCCCCCCCCTGGTTACGCCTATGGTTCAAATAATTCCCTTTTCTTTAAATTTGGTTGAAACATTACTTTCAGCTGTCACAGAACACATACAATACTAAATGTATGAAATTTTATGCATCAAAAAAAGTTTCAAATTTAAATGCATTAAAAATAATAAACGAGGTTGGATTCTTAAATTTGATGTAAGCAATGATTTTATGTGACAATTTGAAGTACTAGTTGTTTTAAAAAAAGATTGTAAAATATAAACTACAATAAGAGTTATTGTGTATGTTATAAAATGAAACTTCAAGTAAAATGAACTTAATAAAAAAAATATATGAATAATAAATTAATAAAATCTGAACAATATACAATTTACATAAATACCTTTCAAAATTTAGAATAAATTTTATATTTAAAGAAAATTACGTTTGTCGAGTGTACAATGGGGAAAGTGGGGATATTCCATTTCTGAACGGAAGGGCTGTCGATTATTTTTAATAAAGATTAACATATTTTTTTTTCCCTGCGTCAAATAAATGTAGCGTACCAAATTTTCAGAGTCGGAAAATCTTCGTCTAGTTCGAGTAACGTTGTGCAGGTCGTTACGTCAAAAGTCACGTTCCTTCTCGGCTCTGGTGACTCGTTTGTTGGTGCACATGACTATGTGAACCCCTCGAAGGAAAATGAAAATGAAAATGAAAATAAAAGTGGAAAATTATCACTTTGAATCATGCATGAGGCAAAGTGAAAAATTTAAATACTTTTCTAATCAAATAGTTTTCTATCAGATAATTAATCCTTTGCATTCGTAAGTCGACTTATGGTAGTCCAAACAACACGTAAAAATTTATATTTACGAGTGCAGAGGGTTATAAATACTTTTGCTAAATAATAATAACTAAATGAAGGAATGATTGATAAAACGAGTGAATTAATGAATGTAAAAAATAAATGATTAATTAATGAATTAATAACACTGTGCAACAAATTTGAACTTTTTTTTTTTTTTTTTTTGTCCTTTAGATGAAACCATGTGATTCTATATAAACAAAAGGTGCTTGATTCAAATGTCCAAACCAAAATGGTCCATCACGTAGCATTTTTGCTGGAGACCCATTTCTCATATTTATACAATTTGGTTATAGAAGAATGTAACTCAGGCTTACTTATTGAAAACACGAATGCTAAAATGATTTCTTTGATCAATTCTTCTTGTGGGCATCTATTGGTCTGCGTTGATAACAGTTTAGCAATATTCAATTCGTATACTTCCATTCTATCGAGTGCTGAAATGCTTTTCAAACAGAGATGTCCTGATGAAAGCTTTCCCCATGCTCATCATTAATTCCACCAATTTTTTTAGAAATAAAGTCGATATGGGAGCCTAAAAAGTGTAGTTTTAATGAAATATATCAACCTAATAGTACAAAAGCATTTTATCATGTCACCAGCAAGATTTTTGTAGTTTTCAGCTTTCTCCATTTCCAAAGAAACGTGAGCGCACTGATGTAAAGGCCAGCCAGGCTGATTTTTTGGCTTCTGACTGTTTCTTTTCATACTCTTCATCATGAAAGGACTTCTTTAAGTTGTGGGCCAATAAAAATCCTTTCTTTTACCTTTGCCTCACTTAAATGTTTGAAGTTGTTCCTGAAATGCAAGAAAGCCACTCTTTCTTTATCCAGAGCTTTTATAAATATTTCGATAAACCAAGTTTAATGTGCAAATTGTGTAAAAAAAAGGCACATTGTAGATCATCATAGGCTCATTTGATCAAGTTTAATGTGCAAATTGTGTAAAAAAAAGGCACATTGTAGATCATCATAGGCTCATTTGATATGCTTTTGCCACTTGTAATTTTGTAATTTTGAAATTTCCTTTGTGTTTGCAGAATATGCTACAGGAATGAATAGGGAAAAAAAATACTTACATGGATTAGTACTGATAAACAAGCGCCACTCTGCTGAATTGTGCTCATGTCCTAATGCTTGAAATAGTACATTCACATCGCAGCAGCATACCATTTTTTCTGGCTCCTTAAAATAGTCTACAAAATTCCTTTGTCGTCTTGTAAAAGACTCAAAACTTCGAGAAGTAGATAAAGCTTTTGTTGCCAAAAATGTCGCTAAAGTAACCCAACTTCATTGAAAAGGTCACTATCAATGAGAAAGGTATAATTTATAATAAATTAAGTCGATAAATTACAAAAATATGCACATTTATCCAGAAAATACGTAAAAAGCTAAAATGTGGAATTTGAGGAAAATAGTACGTGATAGGCAAAATATAATTGCAGATTCGTAATTTTCAGCCAAAAATACATGAGAAACAGACATTTTCATCCAAAGGACATTTTTCGTGTTGCACAGTATAATAATAAAACAAACACAAATTTATAATAATAATTTAACTTTGTGCAAGTAAACTGTAATAAAAATAATTTCACGTTAAGAAAGCACAAATAAGCATTAAAATGCAGACATGTCTGCATTTTAATGCTTATTTGTGCTTTTATTGCTTACATGTCTGCATTTTAATGCTTTCGCTAAAAAACGATTTCCCTTTTCAAAAATTTCACGCTTCGGTGAACTTTTTTCATTTTTCTTTGTATATTATTTTTGACAAATTAACAATCAAATCCGTCAGGAATCTGGAACGGAGCAGCGGAGCGACGCAATTCTGCTCGAAACTAGAACGGAGCCCGCCGGAATAAAGAAATTCGTTCTGCTCCACTGCTGTGATTTTTTTTAAAAATTTGTATCATTAAGAAAATTAATTAACTAAGAAAAAGAGAAAATTAATGCAATCTATTAAAATTATTCGGAATAAGGAGTGGAGCTTGAGCAGAACCAGAACAAGAACTTAGAAGCGGAAACGGAGCAACTCAAAAAAGCGGCTGCTCCCAGATCCCTGAGTTCTATAATCTCGTTCTCTGTGCTTTCGCGTTATTGTCATAGATTTTTAGGGACCGTTCATAAATGACGTCACTTTTTTCAATACATTTGACCCCCTCCCCCCCCCCCTTTGTCACAAAGTGTCACACTTCAACATACCCCTTACCCCCCGTAATATAAGTTTAATTTGCTGATTTTAAATTTTTTTATAGAAATCAAAATGTACGATGTCACACTTCTTGTTACCCCACCCTTCCCCTTGTCACAAACTGCCACATTTTCTTGAACCCCCTCCCCCCTCGAAACGTGACATCGTTTTTGACTGACCACTTACTAGCAAACCACTCCCTTATATACAAATGGTGGAGAAACAATTGTAGTGTTCATCCTGTACAAAGGAGGAACTCTTCTACATGCGTTAATGGTACTGATGAAAAACTGGAAAAAAGTTTTGAATTTCCATTCCCGTCATTTTGAATTTTTCACCAGGGGTGGGGGACAAAGGAGGGTATATTCTTCTTGTATTTTTCATTACTTAAACAACAAAAAAAAAAAAACAAATTCATAAAAATCCATCATATTCTCAATGTCAAAGGGTCACTTGCCCCCTACTGACCCCCCTCCCCCCCCCCCCACCGAAATCTCTGAGTTTCAATTCTACAAACGTGGAACCGTTTTACATGTGTTAAAGCTGTTAACAGTTTTCCCCCCTAGCCAGAGGCGTAGCTAGGGTTTTCAGCGCCCGGGGACAACTGAAGATTTTGCGCCCCCCTCACTCCGCATCCCTAGGGGCCTAGGGGTGCCCCTGGTAGGGAATTAAAAAAACTTTTATGCTTCCTAAATGACAAATAGCTCTAAAAAGCAGCCCTTTTAACTTGCATTTTTATTAGCCACCATTCACTTTAAAGGACAAAATGGGACACTTTGGCTTCGCAAAATTATTTGTTTTTCTTCTTTCTCAAGTGACCTTTCCTGGGTTCTCTGGGCGTCCGGTTCTTTTATCTCTGCTGCTCAAAGAAAATGCCCCTAGCCCTTAATAGAGAGTCATCACGGGTCCGATCCATAGAAAACATCCCAACTCCAACTCAAAATTTGTTTCACTGCCTTTTAAGGCTATTTCGCACGCACTCCTGTGCTACATTTGTTATTCCCGATATGATTTGCGATGCTCCCACTTTTTTGTCGAACATATTCACACCTTTTCAGTTCAAATAATTTTTTTTTCGCATTTAAAAATAAATGAATTTGCATTAATTAGGCGCCCCTTGACGCTGGGCCCGGGGACAGCTGTCCCCCCCCCCCCCCCCAGCTACGCCTCTGCCCCTAGCACATAACCCTTTAATTCAAAACGTTGAATCTGTCAAAAACAAATTCAAAGTTTCTTTTTAAGTCAAAACTTAATTGGAAGTTGTTTTTACATTCCTTTTGATGCATCATCTCTATACCATAGACAATTATTATTAGCCAAAAATATCAATCACATAGTGAAAACGGAAGCACAATCTCTATTAATTTGAAGGAAAGAACGAAAGTGCATTTGAATAACCGGCAAAATTTCACAGCGAAATGCATTCCAATAATCTATCCTGTATAAAGTGAGGGGGGGGGGGATATAATTCGCCAAAAGATATTAAAAGGCTTTTTTCCCGAAAGCACTTCTTGGAATTGCAATTTCAAAGTCTATTTATAGTCAAGATTCCGTTCCCGTTTCGCAACGCCCTCCATTGCCGGCAGCGAAGAAGAGTTTTGCACAACAAGGAGCTTTGAGGAAAGAGGTTTGGGGGGGGGGGGGGGGGGCTGTTCAGGGAAAGGACGATATGCTAAAGAGAAAATCCAGTTCCATTTGAAATGAATGACTGAATGTATTTCGTTTTATCTTTTAAGGAACATGTTCGCTTAATTTATGCTTTTCGAGTTTAGAATTAACTCAGAAAATGGTTCCATGAAAAAGAGACGGATGAAGTTCAAAATATAGATATAACTTGGCAATAATGTTTATCTGCATTCATATTAGAGCTTGAGATGCCATTTCAAGTAGTACAGCAGTGGTTCAGTACAGCAGTGGTTCCAAAGTGTGGTACGAGTACCACACTTTGGAATATGGAATTGGACGCGTGTGAGAGGTGTTTAGAGGAGGTACTTACTGTACCATGGCTGAGACCTAGTTCTTCAAAATTTCTTTTACTTTCAGAGTTATTCCACATATAAGCCTCACTTTCAAAAGTTTTGAAACCTCAACCTTTGCTTCCCTCCTAACCCAAAGATTAGGAGGGAAGGCGGATCTAGAAAATCTTCAAGGGGAGGACGATTTTGGAAGTCTCGGGGTTCTTTTCTTGGGGGTCTTCGAAATACATTAAAAATCACTTAGGCGTAACAACGTAGTATTCACTTGAATCAGCTCAAGGGGTGAGATACACCCATCCCCCCCCCCCTTAGATCCGCCGTTGCCATAGGGGGTTTCTCATTTAAGGATTTTGAAGTTGCTGCATTTTTAACATGATTTGCTGTTGGCTTCAGTCCAAAAGCAAACTGATTAACCCGATAAATTCGGTAAAGGAAAGAATGAATAGCTAAAAGGAAAATAAAGAAATTTAGGAAACCAGACCTGCAAAAACAAATGATAGTTAAAAAAGGAGAGAGATTGATATTAAAGTATATGATTATTTCCCCTCTTTTTGACATGGGGTACTCATTGTTACGAAAATCAGAGAAGAGGTACAAATTGCAGTACAGCAATGAGTTTTTGCTTACCTTATGTTTATCTTATATCACAACTGTAAAAAGAAGAGAAAAAGGCTATCATTTTTTAAATCACGTGTATTTTTAGAGATTCATGCACATAAAAGACTTACAATTTCTCCAAGATCAAGAACAGTATTTTTTCCCCATTACCCCATTGATAAGGGCTGTTTTAAAAATGAAAAACATATGGAAAAGCCTTCTCTTCAACAAAAAAAGACACAATATCAATTGCAAGAAATGACTGACATTTAAAACAAAATATATTAAATTAATGATGCTGCTGTGCGAACATTAATACTATTAACGGCGAAACATTTTTTTTTTTTTTTTCTAAGAAGCAAAATCTGATTAAAGTGGGAGTAAAGGGCAAAGATCGTGGCGCTACAGAAAAAAATTCCCGTGGGAGAATTAAGCCAATGTAAAGAGTTATTCAGTCCATAAGCAACGAATAAGTTTTCTAATATCTGTAATTAACGGTAACAGGATGTAAATGCAATATTAGTTCACATTTTACGTTAATGTCATTCCTGAAATAAATCATTATAGTTTATAAGTTAGATAAAATAGATTGCGTAATGCCCTTCTAAAACGTGTTTATTACAAAAGAATGATTAAAATGTAGATTATATAGGCATAAAAATAGTTTTGCAATTATTTTTTCTCCTAGCACAGAATCTATGAAGAAGAGAAAAACATAGATAGATTAAGCTCTGCTTAGGAAAATTTATTGAAATGTTAAATTATTCTTTCTTCAATTTAAGCCAGCATTTGCATAAGAATAGAAGGAAAATTTCGTGTGAGCTTTTATTTATGTATTGATCTCAAAGGTGATCTAAAAATTAAAGTAATAAAATTGCAGTGCTAAAGAGCACTGCAATTTTACATTTAAAACTAGACACGAATGCTTTTCAGACTTTTAATGGGTTGAAATGAGTTGCTTCAATCCCTCAAACGGGCAATTTAGGCAGAAAAAGAGTGAAAAGGCTTCCTTTTCTGAATGCATCTCGAATGCTCATAATTAGAACGCTGCCAGCTGCCAATATATCCCTAAAAGAAATAAGTTTATTCATTTCAAATAATTCCAAAGGGCTCATCTACATTTTAAAAGTTTCTCTCACAAATGAAATTCAAATTTGATAAGCTGAGGAGGTTGAACTCAGATAATATTAAAAGCAGTCTTATGCAATGGAATACGACAATATTTTAAAACATCATTTTATCTAAGCAATATTTGCAGGGCCGGCGCTAGGCTGAGGCGGTGAGGCGCCCGCCTCAGGCCGCGCCGTTCTTAGGGGCGCAATAGCCATAAATATTGACTTCATCTTTATAAGTAAAAAACAAGTTTTTATCTCAAAAATATTAAAAACCGATATTACGTTTGTTTTTTATGCGGTTTTAGGCCTCTAGACAGTTAAAAGCCGATTTTTCTCATCCTTGTACCACCTTGTCGTGGTGGATGGGCTCTCTATACTAAGAATGCCACAACTTCCGAATGTTCTAACAATGCTTTTTCTAAGTAATTAAACTATACTGTAATTGAGCAGTAGAATTGTTTAACTCTCCAACTCAATAGCCGCCCCAGCTGGGCTTCAAAGTTAGTGGTAGTCAAACCTATTACGCAATTTATTGCTTTTTCTCTTTTTCTGTTTTTTTTTCCCCCTTATTCAGTCCATTCTGATCAGCGATTGCTTTCAAAAAGCTGAAGAGCTTTTTGAAAGTTAAAATATGTATTATTAAAGTTTGTATCGATCATTTTTAATCTATATTTCTTCATAATATATAAATATATAGTAGGGGCGGGAAAAAGTTTTTTGCCTCAGGGCGCCATTCGTGCTAGCGCCGGCCCTGAATATTTGAAAAGGAAAATATTGTTTCGGTAAAATAACATACAGCACAAAGGGGAAGAGCGTGTTTTTCCGATCATGCAGCATCGTTTTTATTGAGATAAAGTACACAAAAAATCTTAAACTGTCAATCGTTAAATCAGTGGTCATTTTTTTTGCTTGGAAAAGCAAAGTGAAGTGTCGCAAACAGCCCCCGCAGACCCCCCCCCCCCCCCCGAACGGAAGTGCGTTTCAAATTACTGCACTGGGGGGCGGGTCTCGGTAGGAATTTTGCGAGAATTGGGATACAAATGCAAATAGGCAAGAGATTGATACTGTACAACACGTTTACTGAGCATGAGCTACTATTTTTCATCATAGAAGTCTCCTGTTGTGTGTAAAAATGCTTAATGAAAACATGGGAGCTGTATAAGCGATGAACGTGGAGAGCGGTTCCATCAGGACATTTCAGTTATGGAAAAAAATATATCATGGGAAGTGGACTGCAACTATGTTAGTAGATTACTGCTGGACGTTAAAAAAGGACATTCCTGAGGCAAAGTATAACAGAACATGCCAAAATCTATTCTTTTACGGTACATTTACCTGGTTTTTTGATGGAAATGCTTCTAATGTAAAAATTTAAATGCCCTTAAAAAAAGGGGGGAGGGGATCCTAAAGAATTTATTGACTGATCTCAGAAGTATTTTCTAAGCTGAATCCGAAAATGAAAGCCATTTTCCTTATCATTTAAGGGTTTTGCTTGTAAGGTACTGCAATAATTTAGGGTAAATGTTATTAATGTAAACTATTACAGCACCTTGCGGAAAATCCTTACGTGATAGAGAACAATGGTTTTCATTTTCGAGTTCAGCGTGAAAAATTCTTCTAAGATCAGTTAAGAAAGTCTTTAGGGCAGATTCTTTTTTTTTTTTTTTTGCAGACTAGTGTAATCAAATCTATTGCAAATCAGTTTTCACCCACTTCCAGAGGTCCTAACTTTTTGAAATTTTGAGCTGAAAAGTTGAAAGTAATCTGTAAATATAAGCATATTCATTGTTTTAAGCTTTTCAAATCTCAAGCTAACTTTGAAATTAGGAAAATTCCCACTTCGATACGGTCGTTGGTGTAGGTAGGTTGATGTCCTGAAGCTAAGTACAAGTCAATTGATTGAATAAGTTTAATATAATCAGAAAAAATCATTGACCAAACTATTCATTTTTAACCGACTTCACAAAGGAAGGAGGTTATATATTCATAGTGTATTTTCATGATTTTTTTTTTTCAATCGATCGAGGGTGGTTTCCCATAGGTCCCGTACCTTCGTTTGACCATATTCGATAAATAGAACAAAAGTAATTGGCAGAAATGTAGTACTTTTTTTGTTTTTTCATCCATAACTTTTGACTAAATGAACCGATTTTGATGATATTTTCTTTAATCGATAGAGGGTCGTCTAACTCAAATATTGCAAATCAATTTGACTACATTTTTTTTAGAAAAAACGTTACGGGTGAAAAATAAGTATTTTTTATTTTAATTGGAAAGGCTTGACTCTATTTTTCTTTGTTGGGAAATCTATTAATAAATATAAAAGTCATAGTTGAAAACATGTTTGTTGTCATGGGCTATAATATTAAAAGAAATTACAGCAAGCGTTTGACTGAAGGCGAAAATTAATCCAGTCAGTTTGTTTGAGGCCGTAGTAGGCTAGTGGTTAGCACGTCGGACTTCCACCTGGAAGGTAGCGTGTTCGATACCCACTGAAGCCCACCATGTATACTTGGGCATGTAAAATATATGTGCATGTAAAATCCGTAGACCCCACTACCTCTCCCCGTGCGTAAGCCATCCTAAGGCCTCGGCTAACAGGTAGGGGTCTGGTGGAGAAAAGTTTGTTTGTTAAAATCAATTTCAAAGGGCAATTTATCATACAAATGATTAGTTTTAGTGCCATTAAATTCAAAGAAGTTTTGCCCTTTGATATGGATTTTTTTAAAATAGAGTATTTATATAAAAAATGTATTTACACTAAAAAGAATAAAATAAAATAACTTTTATAAAAAAAAAAAGAACCGACTTCAAATTAAAAATTGCGCTAAAAAGTAAAAAATAAATTCATTCTTTAGACAATATCGATGTGACTTTTAAACATACTTTTAGAAGTCGGTGCAAAATGATGAGTTTAATTACCATTATACCATTTGCTACTTGATATTGGAACTGTTGCTAATTCTGCGAAAATATATATATTTGTAATTGGAATTCATGATTACAAAAGATTTTATCTATCCTGATTTTGCACCGACTTCTAAAACTATCTTTAAAAGTCACATCGATGTTGTCTAAAGAATGAATTTATTTTTTACTTTTTAGCGCAATTTTCGATTTGAAGTCGGTTCTGTTTTTTATAAAAATTATTTTATATTATTTAAAAAAAAAAAAAAACATGCTGTGCTTCTCTATTTATATTTTGGTAACAATTCTACACTAACGATTTGATAACAATGAGAAATTTTAAAACAACTGGTATCAAGTACACCCCCCCCCCCCCATCCCTCTTTGTTTTAGTAACTGAAATTAATAGTTTGTTCAGTGATTTTATTCTGATTATTTTAAGCTCAGTCAAACAATGAACTTGTAAGTTGTGGGACCCACCATTGCTACTGAACATATCTTTATACTCCCAGATTATTTTTAGAATATTTTCTTAGCTCATAATGCGACAAAAGCGTATTTTTTCTAGTTTTATATATATGTGTGTGTGTGTGTACTATAATTTCTTACATTTTCTTCTACTTCAGAGAAAAATTCATTTCAGCAACTACTGTTTCATCATCTAGCGATGAAAGTGACTCAACCCCAAAAAGAATTGTAATTCCATTGTTTCTAGATGACATGTTATCTTCTATTTGACACGCTTCAATTCTACCTCTGAAAACTCCTCTTTAAGTAAAATGGAAAACTTTTAGAACCAATTTTTTTTATTAAGCTCAGAAAAACAAAAACTGAATCCTTTAAATTGAAAGGGTTGCCTTTGCACCGACACATTGATAAGATCCAACTTATTATACTGTGGGTCACAACATAATTCTAATTTATGGAGCCTCCTTCTATTCCTAAATCCTAACGATTCTCTCGTAAAATAAAGAGCAAATAATAATATTCATAAACTACGTATTAACTATTCTAACTAAGAGCACAGTTCTGTGTTGCTTTTACATACGTTTTCTCAGTTTATTATTATTATTATTATAGCTTTGTGTTCTTTAGCATGCGTTTTCTCACTTTATTTGCATTTTTTAAAATTTATTTATTTTGAAATCATAATACATTTGATGGGATAACGTTTCAATATTATTCAATATAGAACATGAAAAAAAACCGTAAAATTTGACCAACGTAATAAAATTAAGGAAAGATTTTGAAAAGATGAAATATTTTAAAATGAAAAAGTATAGAAAAAAATTCTTTCTAAGTTTTTACGTAAAAGTAAACTTTATAATTTTTTCCTCAAAACATGAATTCATTAACAGCAACATCAATTCTAAAATTGTAAAGCATACTATTATAAGTATAAAAAAAGTTAGACAAAATATTGATGAATAAAAGAGGAGAAAGAGCTTTAAAATCTTCAATTTTCTTTTCAATTTTAAATTTTTTATTAAATTAATTTTTGTTTTTTAAGTTTTAATGATCCTTAATACATAAGATAAGTAAAAATGTTAATATTAAAAAAAATAGATAAAAGTTGCCAACTCCCTTTAACGGTGTTGACTCAAAATGAAAATTTAGTCGAATGGCTGCGAAATAAAAGTGGTGTTGTTAAAAGCTAGATGTATTATATAATAAAGAAACATTATATGTTTCATACACTGTTTTAAAATATGTTGTATTTAAGTATCAGATTTACTAAGTATAGTAGAAAAAATAAATGTGTATGTATATATACATGTAAAGCATTTGGTTTTATTCTTTCTTTCTTATTCCTTGTAAACAATAGAAGCAATTTTGTTTATGAATAAATTTCCTTAATATTTTGACAAAAAGGATAATTTTTTCATGAAAATTCTTTCAAAACTGAATTTCCATATTCTTGAATACAAGTTTAAAATTTGGAAAATCTGATCAATTTATTCTAAAATTTTAAAATTTTAGCAGTTGAGGCACCCAGAAGCAAAGGGGTGTAAATGACAAAATTGATAATTTTGAGATAACTGGTGCAAATGATAGGGAAAGCACCATTCTATATTGTCACAAGAAATATTAGTGATAGCTCTAACAGGTGCTCCGCGTCAAAGTGATTTAGAAAAGAAATAACATTAAAAGTCCCATAAGATCCAAACTTTGAACGCGTTTTTCTCAGAATCGTTTTTTAGTTACTTACATCCCTTTGCTTCTCACTGCCTCAATTGTCGTCATAATAGTAGGTGATGATGGTAATCAAAGCCAGAACCATCATCACAAACGAGCTCAAGGTACTCATGGGGATCACCAGGGGTACCGCGTTGCTCCCATTAAAACGTACCGTAAGATTTTGTTTTTTAAGCATGTTCGTAGCTGCCGTACTTTTGTTGTATGGAGAATTAATATTCTAAAAACAGTGAATAAACTATTTTATAGGTGGGACATGAGAAAACACCTTTTTTCGTTCTGTTTCAGATACTACATATTGAAATAGGTAAATAAATATTGGTGTACTGTCATTTTCATGCAAACTTTAAAATATAGCAATTAAACTACAAGAAAAAGTTCGAAAGGCATGTTTGAAAGTAAAAACCAGTAGTATAGTGCACATTCTAAATTTTAATTGAGGAATAAAAATAGTATAAATAATTTGAGTCATTCGTTTATATTTTAGATACAAAACTAGGACACTGCGTATTCGCAACACATTGCAAAATAAATAAATAAAAATAGGCAAAGGAAATAAAAATCATACGAAGAGTCCTGCAGGCAAAATTAAAAGCAGTGTTCAAAAAAAAAAAGTTTATTTCCAAATAATTTTTATTTTGAAAAATAGTATACTAACAATTTTTTTTACAATAACTGTTGTTCAAATAAAATGTTCCATAATTAAAGTTTATGCATTCCGTTTCATTGCTACTACAGAACAATTATTCGGCCGAATAGCTCACCAATATTTAGACAGGTTGAATTTGATGTACTGGGATATACGGCTAGATAATCAAACAATATTCGGCTAAATAGTCAAATCAATATTCGGCCACCCCAAATATTCATTTGATTATGAGGATCTAAGGGAGAGAAGGGATATAGACCGAATATCGGATAGTGGATGAATATTCGTTTTATATGGTCTTATGTCCCCAAATGAATCGGAAAAAGAATTTATAAGGGCTCAGTTTAAAAACACGCATGTGAAAATTTTCATTATAATTCGATTTAAAATAGTATATACTTCATAACAATCTTTAAGCGTAACTGTTAAATATTAATGATTCAACTAAAATGTGCAGTCAGAATCACGAGCTGTTGAATTGAATATACTAGTTTGAAAAGAGCAAATTGAGAAATAAAAAAGAAAGCCTGTAAGTATCAATAAGTGCCGTTCTTTTTTTTTTTTTTTTTTGTAGAAAATGGTATTTATTTTCACATTATTAAATTCTGTTATTTTTTTTTAATCAAAAACTGTAGCTGATTGCTGCTACACGACGAGCCATCACCAAAACAAAACTATTCCCTGAGAATTTCTACTTGGTAGATGGCGCCAGAGGGAAAGTTTTTGTGGAAATATTGTGGGAAGAATGGATGTCGTCCGCCATGATGGACGGTCAAAATTGTTGTAACATCTCAAAGTTCAAAGTTGATTTAAACATTGTTCCTGTGCAAGAAACTCACCAAAATGTCATGGATTAACATCAAAGGATTTCGAACTTTATCGAGGAGAAAAAGTTCCCGTTTTCACGGGCTTTTGAACTCTCATCAAGCCGTTTTTTCGGCGAGCCTCGTGTTCTTAGGGACTTGTGACGGTTGGGCCAATGAGTAAGTTGTCGTTTAGGGCTAGGGCGCTGGACGCCTCAAAGCCCATGCCCATATATTATATGGACGATGTTCCTGAATTCCAGGATTTCGCTACTATTAATCGGGCTGTTCCCCAGATGCCCACTGGAATGGAAAAAGAGGAAGAATGTGTAAGTAATATGCATTTAATTTATACTGCTTTGTGATTGGCTAATTCATCATTGTGGCGGGTTCTTAAATTTGATGTGTTCTGTGGAGATAATCGTAATAAATATAATTGAATCGCCTTGATTATATCATATATATACTGTAAATAAATGATAAATATCGATCAGATGTCTTACAAAAAATCAATACATATGATACTATATGTTTTTGTTGTGAGGGTTCGAAGCAATATGCAGGCAGCCATTTTGTTTTTGTTTTGTTTTTGTTTTTCGATATAGTAAGCCTAACCGATTGCAGAAAACACATATTAAATCTTCAAATTGTTTTTCTTATCGTTAAACACTGTTCATGCTTACGCATTTCTGTGAAAAAATTTATTTAAATTAAATGGCCAGATTTTAAATAGAATCATCATATTAGTGTATAGTAAATAAAGTGATGCCACAAGCATACAATAATATTCCATGTTCACGTGCGAGTTTATTTTAAATGACCAATTAAAACAAAAAATTAAAGGTTATTTTCAGTTGAAAAAACTCTTGTTGATCCGATCTGTCATTTCGGATTGCATAGTTGTAGGATTTGATATTTCGCACGTTTCTCAAAATGTAAACATTGCGTCACGGTAACAAAACAAAAGCATGCTTTTGACACATGTCCATTTAAAAGCCGTGCATGTGTAATTACTGTCTTACGTATTCAATAAAGGAAGGTCTTTTTTTTTCCTTTAGAGGATTTTATGAAGTGCATAAAATATTGCTTATAGTTATAAAATCAAAGTATTTTAATACGTAACTGTTTTATTTTGCGCGTTTGCAATAGATCCGATAGTAGTCCACTTTGTTAAATCCATAGATGATCGAGTCCCTTAGTCGGAATTGTGTTTTATGATTTTTAATGTGCAGAAAATTTTTAGTTTGCTTTAATTTGTTTTTTTTTTTAATTGGTACAAATATTTATATATTTCATTTCATGATTAATTTAAGCAAATGTCAAATGTTGCTCTGTCTGAGAGTTCGGCTGTGTTACAAATGCAGGAGAACAGGAAAAATGTTTCACTGCCAAGACTTTGGCAATTTCAGTTAAAATTGAAATTTTTCAATGTGATACAAAACTGAGCTAGGCCAAATATGGTGCACTTGTAATATGAAATACAAACATTGTGATGAGGTTGATTAGAGGCACAGAGAGCCAAGTCAAGGCCCTAAGGATAAAATTTATAGGTGGCCGAATAATTGAAGTATGAATGTTTTTGTTGTTCATACTTTCATTGTTTAACCATGAGTTTTGAAAAAGACTATTTTGCTGTTGATAAAAGCTTTTCCAGCCTTAGTCATGGCAAATTTCCGAATGATATCGTTGGAAGTCCTACTGTTCAAGCTAAATTGCACTCGATCGCCAATACTCCTAAATCGTACAATCGTTGTGCTAGCCATGTGTGTGTAATTTCTTTTAGTGTTATCTAGCTTTGTATTCCACATCTTTGAAATTCAAGTTAATTGTGAGTATGAAAGCTCAAGACTGTATCCAGAAATTTTTTTGGTGATAGGCAAGGCCCAATTTATATTTTGAATCACTATAGACACAACTCATGTTTGGGGACCCCTAGTGCAACAAAAATATTTTAAACATAGCATTCAATATGTGTTTGTAAAACCTGCCAGTCACACCAAAATGTGATGGTCTCCAAAGCACAAAAACTAATTTGTTTTTCGAATGTCAAAGTGTCGGACTAACATTTGGGAGCCCCCAACGTGGAAAATGATTTTGTTTTTAATTTACAAAATGTTTTAATAAAATCTAGGGGCCCCCAAAGTGCAAAAGCAATTTTGTTTTTCAAATTGTCAGACCAAAATTTGGGGGCCCCCAAAGTGAAAATTCCTTGTAGTTTTAAAATAATTTAATAATACAAATTTTCGGTGAAGCAACAGAACACTAACAGTTTGTTTTAAAAGATGCTATTTTTGAATATTTTCTAAAAAATTTTAAATTACAAAAAAAAAAAATTAAAATGTGGGCCTTCCTCAAAATGGCGGCCCTAGGCCCGAGCCTCATGAGCCTAATGGTAAATCAACACAGTTACGTTTTGGAAAGTTTCAGTGAGGAACATAAGCTACATCGCGAAAGATTTTCGGGATTTCAAGGGTATCCCTTCTCTATGAAATCTCTGGATATGGCCTTGTGAAAGCTTGAAACATTGTTTATTGGAGAAGTACGTTCCTGCCCTTCCAAATCTTTCTTTTTTCATAAGAATCTTTCCTCTTTTACAATCCCATGCTGGGTATTGATTCCATAAGAAGCTTATTAAGTCGCCTTTATGTCTCAGAACACTGCTTCCCCTTTCTACTCATTTTAAGCAAGCCCAATGAGATTCATTGCTTCAAGGTGTGTACAGTCTCTCTCTTAGAGCAGTAACACAGAACGCTCATTGAAGGTCATTGAAAATTTACATTTGGTTTGAATAAGTAACGTTACACAGAAAACAAAAGGGAGAGAAGAAAAAAAAACAGGCAAAGTGAAAATTTTGAGTTCCTAGCGAGGGATCGGATGTCCCTAAAAAAGCTTTTTGCCTTCAGCTGTGGACTATGTTAGCCGATGGTATTGGATATTTTATAGTTTTGTACAGAAATAGAATTATAGCTGAAAAAAAAAACCTTTTTTTTTTTTCAAGTGATATCTCATTACTTAGCTTTGCCAGTTACGCAATTAAACTGTCCACATGCTGGGTATCCATGCTCATGATATCTCATGGTGATATCTCATTACTTAGCTGGTAATGAGAATTATATCCATCATTTGGCAAATTCCAAAATCCAGCCTTGCGCCGGTCTCGAGCATGCCGAATTTGGGCTGAACAGTTAGCGGTTCATCCTTTACATGACAATTAACAAAGAAAACTAAGTCTGATTTGAAACTATGAATCACCGGAACTGTTGTTTTGCACCTGCCTTTACAAAACTGCTTGAGCAGCAAAAAAAAGCTTGTTTCTTGCAATTGCTTATTTCTCTTTATTTATTTTCGTATTTATGTTTTTTTTTTCTTTGAAGAGAAAATCATTTAAATGAAGACCAGAATCAGCACTGTGTATTTCAAGTGATCGGACAAAAAGAACTTCTTCCTCCACTTACAAAACTAAGTTAACGATCAGGAATCACTTTAAGTAACAGATAATGGAATAGAAAAAAAGAGGGGGGGATGCTTGTTCGGTACTTTGAGGTTTTGACTTTTGAGGTCTTCAAAATTTCAAGAGCCTCAGTTTCTGACAGGGCTGGGTTTTTGCTGGCAGAAAGTGGTTTCTGCCGTGCAAGTGGCAAGGTTGGTTGGTTTAAACCACGGTATAAACCATGGTTTAAATCAAGGTTTAAACCAATTGGTTTAAAAAAAAACCACTTGGTTTAAACCAAATTTTTTCATTTATTTTGCACGTTATTAAAAATTGCAAAATCCAATTTATGCAGAAATTACAAGCACAGCACTGGATAATTAATAAATTTGTAAATTAGCAAACTTTTTTTTAATCAGTACAAATTTTTCTCATCTCCTATCTACATGTCAGACTATTAGGGTTTTTCTAAAATGAGCTCTGACAAAGCTAATTTGAGAAAAATTTGTCTCAGTCATTATACAAATTAAATGATATTGCAATACCCAAAGTTAAAGAAGATATATTAGAAATAATAAAGTATCTTCATATAACCAATTTGAAAATGTATGTTACAGATAACAATTTTAAGCGAAACCTTTTTTTTCATTTATTTTACACATTATAAAAAATTGCAAAATCCAATTTACGTAGAAATTACAAGCACAGCATTACATAACTAATGAATTACTGAATTTGTAAATTAACAAAAGTTTTTTTTTAATCAGTGCAAATTTTTCTTTTTTTTCTAAATTATTCTCTTTTTTAAAAATATATTTAATCTTGAATCAGGAAAATTAAAGTTTTGTACATTGTATTACTTTTATGAAATTGTTTTTGTTTCTATAAATATATTTAACCCATTAGCCGCTGGTGTTGCATTGACGCAACAGCTACTATGAAAAATCATAAAAAAAATCACTAATAAAGTGATTTTTGTATCGATTGCAGTTTTAGATTTAGTAATATCAATAGAAATGCCGCAACAAAAAACGATTAAAAAATTTTTTTTTATTTCTAAAGACGAGCGCCATTTTGGCAGATTTTTTTTGTCCACGGATTTGAGATCACGGATTCTTCTAGAAATATTATCAAAAAACACAAAATAGGGCCTGGAAGTAAAATACATCAGTTTAAAATGGTAAAATGTTTCTACTCGTTCCCAGGTAAAGACATTTCGTTTCTATTCTGTGCAATTTGAATGTGTGAATTTGATTCTCTTTTCATTTTTGTAAAAAATGCCTAGAACAAAGTATATTACATTAAAAGAAGCATTATCACGGATTTTAGATGAAAACTCCGGTGGCGATGCTAATGAAGAGAAAGATTTTGGAAATATTGAAAATGTTTCTTGCTACTCCAAAATCCGAAAGAGAAAGGTGTTAGTTCCCCAGCCACGTATCATTGAGCAATATAACCTAAAAATGGGGGGGGGGGGGGTATTTGTGTGACAAAGTGGTTTCAAATTACAGAATTAGAGTTCGAGGTAAAAAATGGTGGTGGTAAATATTTACAAATTCTATCTATGTTGCATTGACAAATGCTTGGAAACTTACAAGATTATTTGAAGAAGGAAATAAGAAGGCACTGCTGGGATTTTAAAAGGGAGGTTGCACTTCGTCTTTTGCAGGCCCCCCCTTTGATAGTGATGTAAATCAGGAAAAAACAGCGATAGGACGGCCCAGTAAATTCAGCTTTCCAAAGCTAGTAACTGGAAAACATTTCATTGTAAGCTCAACCAACATGAAAAGACTACACTGCAAGCATTGCCACAGCCAAACAATTTATCACTGCAGTATTTGTAATGTTGCTTTACAACATGACTGCAGTGAAGCAAGTCATGTATTGAAAATAGTTACTGATTATTTTCTCAAATGTATAATTTCTCAAGTGCCCCCTTATAATACCCCTTATGTTTAATAAATTTTAGCATCCTATAAGGTGTAATGCATGTTTTAAAAGTATAATAGTGCTCATAAAATTTTCTAATTTTTAAAACACTCTTTGCATCCGTACTTTTCCGCTGACGTTGCGTCAACGCAACACCCTATATTTCTAAAGATAGTTACAATTTTCTTCTTTTTGCAGCATATTACTATTGTATGTGACCTAAATAACAACTTTTGTTAATTGTATCGAAAACAAATAACGATTTCGACTTTTGGCGGTTAATGGGTTAATCAGGAATAATAAAGTTTGTATTTAAAAAAAATAAAAATAATTGTGATAATTTCTAAGCCAATGTTGCTGATTTGTATAAGTGTTATCATTGCTTAATCCGGGGTTAATGATCGATCTTTTTTACTTCTAAAGTAAAATATTTCTATAATAAGAGACTTGTAATCATTTGTTGATATTACCAATACTGTAAATCAGCACAAATTATTTTTAATATATTTTTCATTTTTGCTTATTTTTTATTGATTTAGTAAAATATGCTTTTGTTAAAACTCAACCGGCATAATAATTATTTCTTTAATAATTTGCTGAAAGGTCTGTATAAGTAGAGTATTATAATATGTTATTACAGTAAAACCCGTAAAGTTGACCACATTTGCAAGTTGGCCACCTGTCTAAGTTTAAGCTGTAGTGGCTCTGGTCTAAGTTGCCCACTTTTGGTCAGGAACGGAATTAACCCTATATTATTTAATTTAGGGAAACTTTTAACTTGACCACCTATCTATATTGACTATTATGTATGCTAAATTTGGGTGGGAGTATTATAAATACTCTTTGTAAGTACGCTGCCTAATTATTACTATATTTATTTGTTTATCTCTTTTTGCAAAGATAAAAAGAAACTTAAATAAGTTCTCCAGGATAATATTTTTTTTGCTATAATGTTAGACCAATATTTGTTTGGATGGATGAAACATCAATATGAAGTTTGCCTAAACCTCTGTGTAAGCTAACTATTCGAGAACACTACCTATGAGCACTCTTGTTCTCTAAATAAGTTTCTTCTTTTTCTTCTAATTGACCTAGCCATTTTGAAAAATTATGTATTTTTAGGGAATCTTTAAAATCAAATAAGTAAACTAACGTATTTATCTTTAACTACGAGAGTGATTCTTTAAGTAAGAACGGATTGCGAATCGTGTCTGTACATCCAGTTAGGTGACGTCAGTTCAAGGTTAGCAACTCTTAGCCGGTCCCCCACTTCACCACCATTATGTTTCACATTTCTGCCAGTGCTGGTTGTGTGGTTATATTGCACAGTTTGTCGGCATGTCTATCAGTAATCCCGCCGATTGTGAAGTGCATGCCCTTATTCGGTTTTTTTGAATGCAAAAAACATTCGTCCTGCTGAAATTCAAAAACAAAAACGCAACCGGACAATTTTCACCGGGAAAGCACTGAATCATCCGCCTTACAACCCAGACTTTCATCTCTTTCCAAAACTTAATGCATTTCTCGGTGGTAAGCGTTTGGAAAAGGATGACATGCTTAAAGAAACAGTTACGATTTGGTTTAATGGTCAGGCGGCCGAGTTCTTTGATGAAGGATCCAAAAGCTGGTGCCATGGCTTGACAAATGCTTGAATTTAATGACGACTGTTCAAAATTGAAAAAATGCTCACATTTCAGTTTTTGATATAATTTGTGTTATTAAACAAAGTTTCTTTTACTCCATTACAAAACGGTTCTTACTTAAAAAATGATCCTCAGAATTTTAAAGTTGTAAAAAGTAACTTAATTTTAAAGTTGTATAGAATACATTGTAAGTCATTCAGATTAAATTTATCTAATGGTATTTTAGATAATTGTTAAAAAATAGCTAATTACTAATTTTAAAGTAACATTAATACATGAAGTTATATTTTAATTAGTCACAAATGAATAAACGCATAATGTAAGAAATGACAAAAAAAAAAACCTCCACCCTCTGTAAACTGACCATTAAAGTGCTGCACCGTAAGTGGTCAACTTACACATGTTTCACTGTAGGTAAAATTCTGAAAAAATAAATCTATATTTATAAGGTAATTAAAATTCAAGGTTTTTAAACTTAGTTATTTAATTAATTAACAATAAATTAATTACTAATAACAAATATTCACAATTAATGATCTAAAATCTCCATGATTTTCCGAAAGTCAAATAGTTTTTACTGCAAATGCTATTTAAACCAAAGAAACCCTGTTTAAACCAAAAAAAAAACGGTTTTTTTTCAACCCTGGCCAGTGGCAGAAAGTGGTTACAACCGGCAATAACTGGCATAAACACATTTTGTGACATTATCTGAAAATTTTTTAGTAGTATTAATTTCCCGAAGTACATTTTATTCAGAATAAATAACAAATAAAAAATATTGTTGATAGTTTTAATTAACAAATAAATTTGTATTAGAAAAATAAGTATTGTCGTCTTTTAAAACAAATACTGGTAAAATTGAAGATTTTTCAAATTTTGTAACTTTTGCATCCACAATAATGACATTGCCAACAAAATGCTGGTCATGAAAGAATATTTTCAAGCTTTTATTTCATTCAGAACAAATTAAGAAACAGTCTGGGTTCAGAAAGGTTAGCAAAATTAGTCGTATGCTATGGAATGCTCCATATAAAAAGGGATAGTATTTTTGAGTTCGAGTGGTAATTTTGTAAAATAACTGTAAAAGATATTTCATTTAAAAAAATTTCTGATATTTTTTGTGCTTCAGTTATTTACTTATATATTTTCTCAAGAGCCATTTCTATTTGTATATAATAGATAACCTTAAAGTTATTGCCATTGTATTGTATTATTTATTTTAAAATACTGAAAAGTGATTTGTTAAAATATAATAGCATTTTTTTACCTTTAAATAGAAATTCAACTGTAAACAATAATATTAATTAGTTAAAGTTGTACAGCATCAGATTACCATTATGATTTTTTTTTCAAATGAAAGAAAATTAGTATTATATAAACAAAGGATATTTATATGACCATTTTGAGTCTTTTTGCAATTTTGAATAACATTCATTATTTTTAGTTTTAATTTTTAACCTAATTGTTTACATATCAAATACATGTGTGAATTATGAATCATTGCAGATTAAAGTTCTTATTAGTATTATTTCTTAGTTTTTGCCACTTACTGGCAGAAACTAGTTTCTGCCATGCCGGTTTAAGCCGGTTATAACCACTGGTTTTAACCACCCCTGCAGAAACTTGCCAGCCCTGGTTTCTGAACAATAAGGCGGAAGGGGTGCAGTTTCACTAACAAAAGCACAAGAAGGGCGCATTTCAGGGATCAAAGGGCAAGAAGGGCACACTTCCGATCAACGGGCAGGCAGGGCGCGGCGCCCTCCCGCCCAAGCGTGGGGGAAGGTCTGAATATGTATAGAATTGACAAGTTTCAAACATCCGGAGACATCCAACTAAACATTGACTCCCAGAAAACATTGGATACCTGATTAAAAGGTCAAGATTCGTGGCCGCCACTCGCCACGTGGTGACCTTGTTCGAAAAAGTGGCGATTCAAAAAATTAGGAGCAATTGCCACCTTGCCTTTTTTTAAATTTTCAAAGTAAATCCTAGCTTTTCAAATACATCTATAGAATAATAACCCTTGCCTCACAATAAAAACGCATCAATTTGGCATTCTAGTAACCGAATTTCGGACGATAGTCTTTATTTCCCCCTTTCACAAAAAAAAAAAGAAAGAAAATGGCGAAAATTTTTCCGATTGCGCTGTTGTTTATATTTAGTTATTTTAAAATTTCTTCTCTCTATGATATGAATCTCTTCTATCTATTACATTAATGAAGGAAACAATCTTAACCTTGACTCCTTTTTTTTTTGCAGCCATAACACTTTCATTTCAGATCAGCCATTTTCACTTAAACTTATGTAATCGGACTTAAGTGTTGCGCCATTTTGAAAATGGGGTGAAAGTGGAAAAAAAATAAAAGAAGTTTTGAAAAGAATGAAAATAAAGTGTACTGAACAAAATTATTATTGAAAAAATATTTTTTCATACTCGTGTTCGAAAATGTATTCCGTATTTGTGCTCGCGATTTTTTTTAAAAGTTCGTTTGTGCAATTGGGATTTTTGTTATGTGTTGTTTCTATTATTAAACAATAACCTTAAAATTTTGTATTTAAATTTTTTGTACTCTATAACATTCAACATGAAAAACTATATCGCAAAAATTTATATTTCCTTAATTTATCATCGCTAACGAGGTTAGTTTTTCCTCATTCTTTTTTTTTTTTTCAATTTTTCTTTTTCCAGTTTAAAAGTTACACACATTTATTTATTTATTTTGTGTTGTAGACTTAATAGTTTTGACAAAATATTATGTTTCCTTCACGGACACATAAGGAATTTTAGTGCACTGATGCATCATCCCTTTGCAGTTTTGTTTTATGACGCACAGGTGGCCACTGAGTTAATAGTTTAGTGGCCGCTGGCACTTCCAAAATTTCTGAGTCTTGACCTTTATATCTGATAAGTTTTTAAATGTTTGAAATCCGATCGGGCCATGCCTAAACATTAACCACATGAACAAAAGAGAATTTTTTAAATATGGTTGATATTGGATATGGGTCTTTCTCCGGTAAATTTCATGTCCTTGGCTTAAAAATACTAAATTGATTTAAGTCCACCATGAATTTTAAAATTTTTACACACTTCTATTCAAACCCTATTTTGTGCACTAGTTTAAATATTAAAAAAAGGTAAATTTGAATGTTTTAAAAAAATTTAAAGTTGTAAATGTCATTACCATGGCATGTCCCTATCTGCAAACTTTATAATTTGAATCTCTACTGTAAAAATTAGAAAGCTTTAAAAACATGGACAACAACCAACTAGGTATATTTCATTTCTCTATTTTAAATATATTTGGATCTTTTCACATAAAGGGGAAAAGTTATATTCCTTTTTCCCCCTTAAAATTTGTCCCTAGAAGTAATTGTCATTACCACGGTGTGGAAGTTATTTTTCCCTAGCTCACTACCAGATGCCACTTTTTACACTATCAAACTATTAGCAATACAGGACAACATGCTCTTACTGACAGACAATTCATCTTTGGTTCAAATAAATAACAGCCATTTCATTTTGTTATTTTTTTACCAAAACTTTAACCAGTGTCTTGCGCAATGTTTTGAAATGAATTTTAGATAATATATCCTGGAAATGCACTATTAACTCGTGGTGATAAATAAATGTCTTGATTTAAGGTGATTGTCGCTATAATCAAGTAGCCAGGCACTGACGTAGATACATTTCGTAGATCACATTAGATCACACATAGATGACATTTCATGGGGGGGGGATACCCCCCCCCCCCCGAAATGTGGAGATTGTCTAGAATTTGACCGATTTTCTTGTAAAACCATGAAATTATCTCATTTCTCCGAAGAAGCCCCCCAGAAATGGTGAAGATTGTCTACAATTTGACCGATTTTGTAAAACAATGAAATCAGCTCACTTCTCCTGAAGACGACCCCTCCCCAAAATCAGGGTCTAGCTACGCCACTGCAGTAAGATGTGCCTAAACACCATTTTTTCTTTTCAGACATTTTCAAATGAAACGTTAATTTTTATCAGTTTCATTCTTTGTTTGAATCCCTTTTGAATGACTGGACTTCATATATTGCAAAAACTTAAAATTATTGAAACAAAATAAAATTAAACCTGTAATTGAGCATTCAATTTTCTTACTTTTTAAAGCTTGCACTCTTAACGATAACACAATTCTTTTTAAACACCTTGTGATTAAATTTTAATCAAAATAAACATAAATTTCATTTACAGTAGGTACCGCAAATTCAGAATCCCGAAATCCAAAAGCCCCAAAATCTGGAACTTTTTCCAAAAAAAAACAGCTTCTGCATTTTGAAGAAAAATTGGGAAATATTTATTATTATTATTATTATTATTTTTTTTTTGGGAATAGGCATTTTAAAAACGAAGGAAAATAAAATGTGATGAACATGTTCAAGATCGGAAATGTGCAGTTTTCAAAAAAGTCATTTCGCGATTTTCTGAAAAGGGTTTGTTTTTGCGATCATTTCTCGGATTTTTACGAAAGTCTGATTTTTTACTGTAATTAAGTGGCTGCAGAGTACAAAATCACATCAGAATTTGACGGAATTCTTTTCTTTTATTGTTTAATTAAAGGGGTTAAAATAATATCGGGAAAAGTCTAGATTTTCCGATGTTTCGCCTCAAATGTAAACATGACCTCCTAAAAATGCTTCGTTTTTCCTGCTAAATTTCGCGAATTTTTGGCGAGTATATACGATAATACAAAAGACTATAAATGAGCAAAATGCTAATAACTTTCAGAGCAAATTATACAGGCTCTGATGCTACTTATGAAATTTTTGGAATGTGGCCCCAAAATCCAGAAAATTCCGAAATACGGAAAAATCACGGCCTCGAGCGTTCCGGTTTTGAGGTCTCATACTGTATTTGCCTTCTAACAAAGCTTACTAAGCATAAAAATGAAAATCTTCCAACTTCCAGAGCGGATGTAAAAAGATTGCATTTTTCAAAATGCGATTGAAATAAAAACCGGCAAATAAACTAATTTCTCTGAATAAAATAATTCTAGAATTGCACTTAAAGCATTTCTTCGTTTATCTGAAGCAATAATTGTCAACATAATCGTACCAAATTTGGAAAACGTTTAGAAATTTTTTTTCCATCTGCCTTAATTTAGTGTATAACTGGAGCACAATCACTTCCAATAGTGTTTTAAAACTATTAAAGAGCATGCGTAGAACATGCGTGTCCCCCTGTGAGGAATATGTTCCATTGGGCCGATTGTGTATAGCGGGAATAAATGGAAGAAAAATACTAATAAGGGAAGGTTGTTAAGATGCGTACAGACTAGAGCACTATTGGGCGAATGAGCATTCTTGGAGTCATTAACGACTAGTGTGGACGGCGTCCGAACGGGAGCCCCCCACTGTGGCGTGAACGTCCCCCATGCTTGCTCGGAGAGCGGTTTTTGGACGAACCCTTTGAGCTAGTTTGGACGCTTTTGAACGCATTCCGGCGAACAGTGCAGAGATGGAAGACTGGAATCAAGCCGACATTTTTGGCCTCGAAGAAATAGAGAGAGTTCCAAATACTTTACACCCTCAAGCTCAAGATTCTTATTACGTCAACCAATACAAAAAAGAGGATGCATGGAATGAAATATCTAAGCAATTAAAGATATTTGTTGATTAAATTCAAATTTGGGTTTCATATCCATCACACTTGCTCCCATAAATAAAAGCATTACATACACGTAGCGTAACTGTTGCCTTTGTACTTTGAAGTAGAACAGAAAAGTCATAACAAACCATTAAATACAGTAGTATTAAAGCATTGGAAGTTAAAATAATTAAACAACGTACGTTTTAAATGTTAACGAATTGCAGACGATAATTAATAAATAGAAAATATTAGGTAAATATAAAACGAAATATGCAACAATTTAAACTGAAGCTTTTGGTTTAAAAGCATATTTTGAGCTTAAAATATTGTGATACGTTTTTATCTTCAAAAACCTTAATTTTTATTAGTTATTCATAGGTAATGGAATGACCAAGTGGATGTCATTCTGTTACTATGCGATTTCAATAACTTTAATTCCATAATCGAAAAATTTATTTTCACGTGAAATGTTGAAAATAACTAGACAAATGTTTTGTAATAAAATGCAATTCAATGCAGCTTTTTTCTGGCATTAGTTAGCGGATTAATTTTTGCATTATTATATTATTGTTATTAAACATAGTTGCAGTTGCAAGCCACGTCCTTACCGCGAAAGGGCTGAGTTTGAAATGTAATTTTTAATTGAAATTTTGATTAATTTTATGTATTATTTAAAATTCATTGAGAAGTTCATAGTTTGAACTTGATTTTTTAATTCGAAATGTACGCGCAAGAAAGAAGTGTTTCCTAGTGACCCAACATGGCGGGCGGTTTGCACGGAAAGAAGCAAATTGGATTAACTCAAACCCCTTAATAGATACGCGAAAGAGGAGCTTCCTGGGGACTCCAAACCCTCCTCATCAACCCCCCACTGAGCTAATCTTGCTCGGTTGCCCATTTGTGCTCTAGTCTGTACCTGGCTTTAGGGAGCTTGTTCTCAGTTTATAATGGACTTTTCAGGGAATAATACATTCAGGAATTAGTAATCCTTTTCAGGAAAATAATTTCCATTCTACTCTGGTTTTACTTTTAAGAAACTTGAAAGAAAGTAATGAAAGAAAAATAGCGCGTCCTTTAGGACGCGTAAGATTTCAAATATCGGGTCATTTTCGCGTATCACGCGTCTTTTACGCGCTATAGCGTGTCAGCGACAGCCCTGAATTTATTATTGTTGTTATAAAAATTTTTTAGATACTTCCACTAATCTTCTAATGACTTATTAACCTACAGAAATTCAGTTCTTATGAAGAACTCTATATTTAAATTCATAAAATACGGTTGTATTTTATTTTCAAACATACTGCTTTAACTTATGTATTTTCAAGCTTTTTTTTATTTTTAGAAATAATAGAAGTTTTAATCTCTCTCTTTTTTTAAATATGAAGGGTTAAAAAATACTCTAAAAATTAAAGGCAGTAAGAATAACTTTAAAATACTATATATTTTTTTAACTATTAGAGCATTAATATGTAATTTGTTTCTTTGAAATGCATAGTAGTTAAAAATCCAAAAGAAATTAAACTTTTCATTGTAAATGCATTTTTAAAACAAACTAATGAAGATGAATTGAATATAGTTTAACACATATTCTTCTACACAAATATACCTAACTATTTGTGTAATTATTTAGCCTATAGTTATTTCCATGGATCACCTGTCATTACCATGTTCCTATTTGTCATTACAATGTCCCAATAAAATGTAATTGATTAAATAAAGGTGTAATTAAAGCAAATGATCTCTGCTGGGATTTTTTCCCAGATAAGTGGACATGAATAATTGTTTTGGCATGAAAAAATTTAGAATTGAAACAAAAAAAAAATTATTTTTTTTAAAAGCTAAAATTTACCATTATCTGAGAATGACCCATATATAGTTGATTGATCTCCTCTTAGCTTTGATAATCATTTTTTAGCCTACTTTCCCGTAAAAGTAAAAAAAAATAATAATAAAGCATGAAAGAAGGCTTAATGTATCGTGAAAATATCGTTAAAAATCAAGGAAAGTCAAAAATAAGTGAAGTAATTAAATAAAGATTGAAAAATAAAAAATTTGAAAGTAGGGTATTGAGATGGGGAAAAAGTGTGTCTGTCGGTCTGTCTGTCGGTCTGTCGGTCTGTCCCCCCCTAATAACTTTTGAACGAATTGTCCGATTGGAAAAATTCTTTTTGCATTCGAAAGATCTCGGCGAGGACATCTCATTTCTATATTTTACTTTTTGATTTGAACAATTTTTTGTTCAATTTTGAACAGTTCAAAAATTTTTAACATTAGCGCCTATGTTAGCAAATTATGTAAACTCTTGGTACAAGATCCCAATGAACAAGCTCACTGGAAGAAGTTCTTGGCGTGAAATATTGATTTGAACAATTTTTGTTCATTTTTGAACAGTTCAAAAAAAAAATTAACATAGTGCCTACGGGGAAATTTCAATCCTATATAAATCCTGATCTAACGGGCCGATTTGCTTGGAACAAACTTTATTAGAAAGCTCTTATGACGTAGAACATGTACACATAAAAAGTTCATCCAGAACTAACGAGCCTATTTTCTTATGAAATTTTGTTCATTTTTGAACAGTTCAAAAAATTTTAACATTAGCGCCTATGGGCGAAAATGAAGCAAATTATGTAAACTCTGGGTACAAGATCAAAGTTCCAATGAACAAGCTCACTGGAAGAAGTTCTTGGCGTGAAATATTGATTTGAACAATTTTTGTTCATCTTTGAACAGTTCAAAAAAAATTAACATACCGCCTGCGGGGAAATTTCAATCCTATATAATTCCTGATCTAACGGACCGATTTGCTTGGAACAAACTTTATCGGAAAGCTCTTATTGCGTAGAACATGTACTAATAGAAAGTTCATCCAGAATTAACGAGCCTATTTTCCTATGAAATATTTTGATCGGGATTTTCAAGAATATTTTTGAATTAATGAAAGATTAAATGAATAAACAAAATAATGAATGAATAAATGAGTGAATAAATACATGAATGACTGAATAAATGAATGATTGAACGAATCTGTGTTAACCGTTGAAAAAGGCATATTTGAAGCAATTAAGAACTAAAGCTAAACGAGAAAGAGAGAGAGATAGCTAGATTATAAATTTGAAGCTGGTGTATACGGGAAAGTAGGCTCGTATAGTTCTAGACGGAACTTCTTGTTATAATTAAAAGGCATGCTTTTAGTTATAATTTTTTGCATTTTTATTTTAGGAACATCATCTACAAAGAGCGATCTCAGCCCAACAAGCTTATGGCCATACGGGTGAGCTGGTTATACCAACACCCGAAGTTTATAATGTTCCAAAACACATAAAAGATGAATTATACCCTATGACTTACAAAAGTTCACGACAACTTATTCATGTTCAACGTAAGTGTCTTTTATCTTTTTCTACAGTTTTAAGATTTCAAAAAGAAAAATAGTTGTATTAAATTTACAATTTCTAGCTTACACTCTCCCCTTAGTATAGATGTGGGTTACATAAATACCCAATGAGTAGGATATTTATAAATGGGTAATTAAAATACACGTGCCCTGGGTAAATACCTGGAAAAGAAACCTAGATGAAGATATGTATACTTTGATGCATTGTTGCATTTAAATAATAAAGAAACAAGGTTTTTATAGTTTAGTATATAATCAGGTACAGGCAGAAAATTGAAGTAATTTTAAAGTAATATACAAAAATATTGAAACTGTTAAACTAGTATGTAGATATTTTTCTGCCTATTAATTATTGGTAACTGAGGCTATGATATAAAAGGCCATAAAAAAATTCAGCCAATCTTATTTTAAAAGTTCGAAGTAATTTGAGCATGGGGGGTGGCAAATGAAATCCGCATTAGGGTGGTGCTTGTTTTCCAAAGCTTTAAATTTTCAACCTCTTACCCTCTAAATTTGTTCCATTATATCAAAAAATGATTATGATAAAATTTTATCAACAGCAAACATAATTTAGAGGTAGCTCAAAGAGGGTGAAATTTCATGATTGAACGAGATATTTTTAAGCAAGATAATTTTAATTTTTAAGCAAGATAAAAATTATGATTTGCAATTATGTTTAATTTAGTAATTATATTAGGGCCATTTCACAGTATTTTCTAAAAATGTAGAGTGTGCAACATGACACTTTTTTTGTTATAACTACGTAATTAAACTGTAAATTACGTAGTTATAACAAAAAAAGTTCAGTTGCGGACTCTACGTTTGGACAAAATACTGTGAAATGGCCCATTAAAGAGTAACTTCTATATGAATAAGTAAAAATTAAACATTCGTAAATTGCATAGCTATAATAATGTAGTTTTTTAAATAAAATATACAGTATTCAAGTCTACCTCATAGGTGGCAACAACTGTTTAAACAGGTGATTGTGCCAAACTTATGGAGCCACTGAGCAATAATATCTTTTCCAAATTTTACTATGAGTTATCTCCCCCCCCCCCCTTCTTTCGCATAGTAAAGAAAGGTCAAATATGGAGCCACTGAGCAATAATATCTTTTTTAGATTTTACTATGCGTAATTCTCCCCCCCCCCCCCCTCCCTTCCCATAGTAAAGAAAGACAGGTCAAAAAATCAAGAAACTTTTCAAACCTCAGTTATTTATTTATATATGCTAGAACGAGACAAGAGGGCTACTATATTGGCAGTTACAGCTTTTTCATGGATTTATGCCAAAAAAAAAAATTTCTCTACTTTCCTTCTGAGCCATAAACTTTCAATGCAAAGATTGACAAAATATGAAAAATCCACTAACAGTTGTTAGTGTAACTATGCGCAGATTAAGCACTCGAGTATGACCGCGATCTACCAAAGATTTCCTCTTGAGTTAATTGTAACTGCCGATTTACGGTTTGGTAACGACTGGTCTAAACTACAAATAAGGAGCAATTTTGCTCTGAAATGACACAGTGAACTTGGCAGGGGGTGAATAGGGAACACGAATAAAATTTGAGATCATTAGACATGAAAAAAAAAGAAACTGTAAATATTGCTTCAAAAACACTATTGAATCCCAGCTGCATTATATCTAATTGAATTAGACCAAACAAAATATATTTATATGACTATTGTGCAGTATTTATAGTATAGATGCTGCTTGATTTTGAGGCAGTGCAATGAGCATACTAGATAGTTTCAATGTAATTTGTAAAGGATAAGTAAGGCGTTAAAAGCTTTGAGTTTGATGAATTAGGTAAATCAATCTCTGAGCCACTTCTTTTGAGGCAGCAGTAATAATAAAAATAAAAATTGATGAAGCTAAGGGGGAAAAAAAACCTTTAATGCATTTGTGTGTTCTTTTTTAGTACAAATATTAGCTGGTAATGGCATGCCGCCAAAGATGGTAGAAAGAAGAAGATGGGACACTTCGGTTTCGGTATTGCCCAGAAAACAACCGTGGCAGGGCTGAGGTGTACAACAAAAAAACAAACATTTAGGGCAGCTCGCATGCATTTGCCGCCAAACTTCAACTGATCTTTCTTGGAAATTGGCGAAAGGTTTGCCATAGCTTTTCGCTCGGAATTCCTAGAAATTATAAGTTGTTCAGGGGGGTAGGTCGTTATCATTATCGTACCATCTTCCGGGGTCTTTGCTGCTCTCAGGCAAACCGCAAAATGAAAACAGATGTTTGGTCTTTCTTTCTTAGCTGTGTTAAGAGCTAAAGCATTTTATACTTGTATTTTTATACATGTGGGATCATTTGAGTACGAATACACATAATAGGCTTGTTTTCGCTACTCACCCTTTTGAGTTTAAAAAGGAAACATGAATAAAGATTCAAGTTAGGAGATAAAATTAATTTAGCTTAGCGAATAAAAATACTATCAGTATTATTGAGTATTCTTCAACTGTTTATTTTATTAGATACAATATGAAGTATATCTTATTCAAATTTTCACTTCAAGCAAATGTGTGAAAAAGGTCAGTACCGGGTTTGAAGTTTTCTGAGGCGAGACAAAACTATCCCTCCCCCCCTCTCCATCCAATTATTACTCGCATTTCATAAACTTTTATGTACTGAGCTTTTTTTTTTTTTTTTTTTTTTTTTTTTTTTGTTTTTTTTAGAGGATTTTCTACTTGGTGGCCACTGATAAACCCAGAAAACTTTCTTAATGTTCCCACGACATGGCCCTTTCATCTCGACATTAGAGCGCACCCCCCCTTAACTGCGTATGTGAAATTCTGACAGTTGAAGGGATGGATTCTCCCCCATTTAAAAAATTTTGAGGCCTTAGGAGATGCATTTGGGATTGCAAAAATATTAGGGAAAAAGCAAACAAAACTGCTTAAAATTTAAACGATTTTACTCATAAAAATATTCATAGAAATTCAAAACAAAATGAGCATTTTTTTTAAATCCAGGGAGCAGGACCCCCCCCCCCCCCCCCCTCTTACTAACGTCCATATCGAAAAGACACACGTCTGCCTTCTCCCCCCCCCCCCTTCCCAAACGACACTTACAAGATCCCCTTCCCCCTCCGACCTCCAGCCTCTTCCCAAACGGATGCTTTGAAAATTTGGAAAAGAAAAACTATTTTATTGTTTAAGCATAGCATGAATTATATTTCGCTATTACAAGGGGAAAAACCCTTGACTTTTTTTAATTTAAATTTTGACATTTGCAAAATTTGGGCGCCCCCAGAGGAGCGGCCGACTAATCAACAACGCAATATATTGAGTATACCTAAATTTTAGTTTCCAACAGTTTAAACAAATAAATAATTGTATTTATCTGTTTTAATCGTTATCAAAGTAGCCGGTCAATGGTCAAATCAGAGCTCTGAACCAGGATTTTAATTCTCTTTCCAAAACTTAAATTTTCTTAATTAAATATTTTCCCATTTTTTATTTTATTTTTTTTTCTTCTTCTTTTCCTTTGCCTTTTTATTTTTTGCATCACAGTTGAATTTGCCCCCTCCCAGAAGTGCCTCCAGGGTGACATTGCCCCCCCCCCCCCTATATCCGGCACTGAAAATGTTCATGGATTGATGATGTTTTTAAGATAAAGTTAACATCAACATCCCCAAGCAACACGTTGATTTTCATTAATGTGTGTATTTTTTTTAATCTCACTGCCCCCACCGTTAAATAACTGCTCATTGTGCGATCGTCTTGCAACATATGTTTAAAATTTCACTGGATCAAAATCAAAATATGTGTACCTAAGTGATTGAGAGTAAAATGAAGGGAAATAACAAACAAAACTGATCGACCATTTTCATTTCCGTTTCTGGTTTTCTTTACGAAACTCTACACTACATTTAGTTACAGCCAAAAGAGTTTGTTGCACAAAAATTCTGCAGTCAAGTATCGACCTAGTTTTATAATAGTTCTACGGAAGGACAAGATGCATTTTTTAATTATTTGTCACTTGTTATCAATTTAATGTTCTAAAAACAAAGCATTTTTCTTAATTTTACTTCTATTTAATTGAATTTTATACTATGCAACAAAATAATTAATAAATATTTGACGGGTGAGAGTAATAGCTTGAAAGAAAAATGAACATGCATAACTTTCATTTTTTGAAATAGTTAAATTTTATTAAGAAATGTATGCATTTTTTTTTTAAAGATTAGAAAAGCATTTAATTATATTAGGAAATACCAAGCTCCAGAAAAGACTTTTGACAATAAAATTAAACATTTTAGGATTAATGCTAGCATGTCAAAAAATTCAGTTCATGAAATAGGTAAATCTCTCAATCTACAGCATGAGAATTTATTCAAACATTTCACATACGTGCTGAATAAGAAATTAAATAAGTGATTTTTAAATTAGTTTTTCATTTGATTATGTATTTAGTTATTTATTTGCGATTAACTGCAAATATTTAACATGTTCCTCCTGCGCAGAAGCAATTTATATGATGACTGAATGTGTGTAAGAGAAAAAACATTATCGTCATAAGTGCATAGTTAATTACTTTTATTTTCTGAATTTTTCAAATTTAAAAATATTATTTAACAGTTTCCACCTTTATTTCAAGTATTTTAAACCATGTTAAGAATTACGCATGCATAGAGAAATTTAAATAAAAATAAAACTAGAGGTATTATCTTTTGACGTTTGAAAGTTCTTCCTTACGATCACGATTCACGAAATTTTGATTAAAAATTTCAAATTAAAGTTTTGGTGAAAAAAATTGTTTACCTTTTAACAAAGCATAAGAAACATCGAAAACTTACAAAGTCCAGTTCCCATTGCGGATGCAAAAAGATCACATTTTTTTCATATGTGGGCAAAAATTTATGAAAAACGGCAATTAAAATTAACTTTTTTGAGTAAAATAATTTCAGAATTAACTTTTAATAAGGGAACGTTGAATCATTTTAATGATTACAGATAAGTTCATTGGAACTCTGGAATAAATCAAAAACAAAGAAAAAATTTCCAGACTTCCCTGATATCCCTGATTTAAAGGGTTCTGTCGCCACCATTTCAAGGGTTCTGTCGGGCGCTTTCATGCTGCTAGGAACGAGGGGGGGGGGGGACAAATAAGCCAAGTTAAGCGAATGTTGTATGCAGGAAAGGGCTTTCAGAAATTTCCAGGTTCTCCACTGGTAACAACTAATAAAATTTGAACTATAAAAAACAGTAGGTGAAGGTCTTGAAAACCATTAAGACAAATGAATAGGAATTTTGAGGGAGAGATACTAAATCTAATCCTAATAAACTTAAGACTTAATGTTACTTAGTAGCATTATTTTTTATTAAAATAAACAAAATTGTTCAATCAAAATATTCAGTAAAAATAAAAACACTACGTAATATAACAGCAGCAGTATACAATATGATATAAATAATGACCTGATAAATGGGAATACAGCTGAAAATGTTTTCAAGCTTTGACAGCTTTTCTCCAAAAACAAATACTAAGGGAACAGGAATGTGAATTGAACAGACTGGAATTCAAAGCGTTTTTTAAATAGCTATTCAGGCAACATCCCGTTAGCCGGCATGATTATAATAAATGTTTGCTTCACTAGGCTAATTTTTCGGCTTGGCTTAATGTTTTATTTTTGAAGATACTCCTCTAATACTTGATAAAATAACGATTCCCTTCGCTTCTGCCACTAATGTCTGAGACAATTTTTGCGTGCACGTTCGAACTCTTACGGGGGAAAACCTTTCAATGAAAACTTGGAAATAATGAGTTACAGAGAACTTTCTGGTGGAAAAGCTGATATAAAAAACACTTATAGATGCGAATTGTAGTTTTATAATTGTTCAATTTGAAATTCGGAGTACTTTTTTCTTCTGTTTTGCCCACGCAGATCTCAATTTTTAATGAATGAAGAGCGCTGGAGATAAACCTGTGCATTTACTCTTAATGAAGCCTTTTTTTTCTTTATATGATGATTGTATTTAAGTTTAAAAAATTAATTTTAAAATTCGGAACTGCAACTTAAAACTACATCCAAAAAGAGAAAATTTTGAAAAAAAAAAAAAATGTAATCGTTAGAGGAGGTTTTGATCATTTGACCAAAACAGAATTTAAACATATTAATAAGCAAAGCCCAACAATTTTAAGAGCCGTAAAGGAATAAACACAGAAGAAATTTGTTATTAGAATTTTCTCTATTTATTTTTTACTATATTTTATGTTGAAACAATACTTTAAAATATTTAAATCATTTTCCGGGAATCCGTGTTTCAAATTGCTCCAGCATTGGATGTCCATCAGACAGAATTGGGGCGCGGCCCCCGATGTAAACTAAAAGTTCTTTTTGAAGAAAAAAAGTTTGTCTAAACTTCCGATTTTGAAGGAAGCTAAAGATCCCCCACTCCTTTCGCTAATCGACTGCCGTCATCTAAAGTATTTTCAATTTTTTTAATCCGATAAAATTACCCTCCCTGTTTCGTGACTTTCTAACGGCAGCACTTTGTACTATAATTTACATGCAGCAGCAACAAAATTTCTTCTGTAATTGAATTTTTTCCAAAAAGGAAAGCAACTTATCGAATCTTCCTTAACAGGAGCAAATAGGTTTCATCCTGACAGTTGGGAACACTTCGCGTTTGCTTTTATTTTCCCTTATATATTTTAACTATGTGAAGCTCGTTAAGAAGTGATTGACACTCGCCTAATAATAGCAGAAGGGTCGACCATGAACAACGTACCTCAGGCTATTTCAGCGCTTTCTGGCCCCTTTCATTTTATTACCTCTCTGATACACGATCCGACCCCTGGGGTTTCGGACATTTGCGTGCCCTCAAAGGATCAGTGCATCCACTTTGGCGACTTACTGCCGCAATGACATCCTCAGTATGATTTTCGCCAAGATTCTCTCGCCAATCTCATCCTAAATGTTGCTTTTTTACTTATACTTCTCAGACCCCTCTGCTCCGAAGCATTTAACATAGGTTTCTACCAGAGTGTCCAATCTTTTCGAGTAGAAGATCGTTGATGCCGCCATATATATGCTAGGGGGTTTGCTGCTAGTCTGTGTATGTTACACCATGTGTATTACACATAGGATATCGGCTAACCTAAAGCAGCAAATTTAATGTCTCCATTCAGAGCTAAAAGGTTCCCCCCCACCCATGGTTTAGACCAGTAGTTATCAAACCGTAAAATGCCAGCTACAAGTAACCCTCAAGGAAATCTTTAGTAGATTGCAGTGGTACTCATGTGGTTAATTTGCCCATAACTGCACCAACAACCACTTTTTTCCATATTTTGTTAATATTCGCACTGATAGCTCATGGCTCAGACAGAAAATAAAAAATCTTTTGCTGGCATAAATATATAGTACATGAAAAATGTAGCTGAAAAGTTTTTTAAAATTTTTTTGCCCTGTTTTTTTTCTTTCTTTTCTATTGGGGGGGGGGGGGGGGGTTCGGGAATATCTCTTAGTAAAATGTGGAAAAGGTATAGTGGCTCACTGGCTCCATAAATTTGGCTATCACTGGTTTCGCCACCAATGAGGTACACTTGAATCAGGGTTCACACTGGCGAAAAATACAAGGTGGGATTTAAGAAAACTATTTCATTATAGCTATACAATTCACAAATGTTTAATTTTTACTGATTCAGAGAGAAGTAACATTTTAACATAATTGAATAAATTAAACATATTGCAGCAGTTTTCAACCTTTTCGAGGGCAGATTTCATGAATCCAATTACAGTATCCTGGAATATTCCTCTTACTACTAAGGTTTCCACCTCTTCATAAAAGCGGTGGAAAGACACCTCCCTGTGGGAAGCCTTTGCAGTTCGTAACTGCAAGCCTAAGAGAGTTGCTTGAACTGATCTAGTAGACAGTAAGCCGCCAAACCAGATACACACAGGCTGCTCGAAGTTTCTTCTGACAAGAGCATTCAGATTTACTTCAGTGGGCACTCGATCAAAAACCCCTTCTATATCAAGGAAGGCAGCAAGTGCTAGTTCTTTTCCATTTACTGCTCCATCTAGAATTGTAGTTAATTCATAGAGGGCAGTATCAGTTGATCTGCCCAGTTGATAGGCATGTTGCTGTCTAGAGAGTGGGTTGACTTTCAGCACATCGTCTCTGATGTGCCTGTCAATCAACTTCTCTAAAGTTTTGAGAAGGAATGACATGAGGGTAATTGGCCGAAATGCTTTAGCTTTGTTATAGCTTGGTTTGCCCGGTATTGGTATGAAGACAACCCTGCAGGTACGCCAGGCAGTAGGGACATAATCATATACCAAACAGAACCTGAAAATCCTGGACAAGGATGATGTAATGATATCTATGCCTTTTTGGAGTAAGATAGATATTATTTCATCCACTCCAGGAGTTTTAAAAGGCATGAACTAGTTGATCGCCCAAGCAATTTTTTCGTGCATAACAATTTTTTTGGCCGGGTTCAGTCTACCTTTCTGCCACGTGGGGTAATTTGAGGAGTGTCTGTCTCCTCATTTGTTACAATAGTTGAGTCTGGGAAGTGGACTCTGAACATTTCTTCAAGTGTTCCTCGCAGGGTTGGCAAGTTTTTGCCACAGGCAGAAAAAGCTTGGCAAAAATAGGTTTTCACCACCCAAAGTGGCAAAAATGGGGAAAATCACAGTGTCCATTTAATTTCTTTCCAAGTAAAAAGTAAACTAAAACTTCAGATAAAAGAAATTTTATTTAAAAAAAAATCGATGTTATTCATACTTTATTTGAGCACTAAGTTAAAAAGTGTAATATATGCATTATAATATTAGAAATATGCATTTTATGAAAAGATACTCAATTTTATAACAAAATTAGAAATTAAACTAGAAGAAAAAATTGAACACGTTTTATAGCAAATAAATAAATAGCAAATTAAATGAACTGTTAATTTTGTTTATATCATAATTATTAATGATATCCACACAAGAATTGCACAGAAAAGGAGCGTGCAGGCTGTAAATTGTAAATGGTCAGTAAGGTAGTCAGATTGATGTACGATATTTGAGTTAGACGACCCTCTATCGATTAAAGAAAAAATGTTCAAAATAGATTCATCATCTCAGCTAGATACAGGGACTCTAGTTTCTACTGCTGACCAATTTCAAAGTAGGATGCAATACTTGGGGGACAATGTTCTTTCATTGATAACTGATGTATGACCTAGGCTCATTTGACAATGGATTGCATTGGTGAATTTCAGTATTTGAATAGTTAAAGATACAGAAAAATAAATTACTGAAAGTGATGAAAGTAACTATTTGTTCTTTTTTCTAAAAGCAAAAAGGAGAAAATAAATCTAGTTGCCTTATAAGACTTAACAGAAAAGTTTTTTTTAATATATAATTTTGAGTTAATTTTAACTAATTCTTTATTTAACTTAACCTCTTCATTCCAAGTGTACCCAATTGGGTACATTTTAAAATACTGTTTATTAACTATTGTTTGTGCAATTTGAAAACTAAAACACCCAATTGTTTTTTAAATTAATCAACACATACTTTACTTTGTTTTAAACATGGAAAACAGGTAAATTATGTGCAAGGTGCTGTAATAGTTGACATTAATATCATTTGCTCTAAATTATTGCAGTACCTTACAAGCAAAACCCTTAAGTGATAAGGAAAATGGTTTTCATTTTGTATTCAACTTTATTGGTGGCAAAACCAGTGATAGCCAAATTTATGGAGCCAGTGAGCCACTATACCTTTTTTCGTTTTGAATTCAACTTGGAAAATACTTCTAAGATCAGTCAATAAAGTCCTTAGACCCTCCTCCCCCCCTTTTTTAAGGGCATTGTAATTTTTACATTAAAAGCATTTCCACCAAAAAACCAAGTAATTTTCTATTTACCTTAAAAGGGTTGATTTTGACATATTATGGCATACTTTGCCTCAGGAATGTCCCTTTTTAACGTCCAGCAGTAATCTGCTAACATAGTTGCACTCCACTTCTCTTGATGTCTCTTTTCGATAACTTAAATGGCCTGATGGAACCGCTCTCCATTTTCATCGGTTATACAGCTCCCATGTTTTCAGGGGGTATTTTTACACACAACAGGAGACTTCTATGATAAAAACTAGTAGCTCATGCTCATTAAACGTGTCGTACAGTATCAATCTCATGCCTATTTGCCTTTGTATCCCAATTTTCGCGAAATTCCTACCGAGACCCGCACCCAGTGCAGTAATTTGATACGCACTTCCATTCGGGGTTCGGGGGTCTGCGGGAGCTGTTTTCGACACTCCACTGAGTTTTTTCCAGCAAAATAAGGGGACCACTGATTTAACGGTTGACATTCAATATCTTTTGTGTACTTTATCTCAATAAAAACGAAACTGCATGATTGGAAAAACACTGAAAAAACGTAAAAATTGAACATTTCCATCCTCATAACTAAAAAACTATACGTGATGGAAAAATTTTGATGCCAGATATGGATTTCTCATGCAAAATTACTTCAGGAAAAGTGAAATTCATTCTTGGGGCAAAACACTTGTTGACCAGTGTTATTAATTAAAATAAAAAAAAAAATTTAGTTATTTTGTTTTGTAATCATTTTTTAAATCAGAGAACTAAAAAATTGCATCACAATTGTTTGTGCTTAGTTCTGGGGTCTGAAGAGGTTAAGACTGTTTCATTAAATATTTGTTTTAATTATAATATTTATTAATTAGCAAAATAAAGATATTAAATAACACACAAAAATTATATTAATTCTTTAGGACATTATAACCCTTATTAAATTGTAGACCTTACTACGTATTATTTAAGAACAATAAGTATTTGCCGGTTTTTTTTTAATTTTTGCCCTGGTTTTTCCCAGTTTTTGCCACTGCCCTGGCAAAAATACCAACCCTGGTTCCTCGACCATTCTCAGTACAAGTTCCATCATCTTTTCTGATGGAACTTAATTGACAGAACTTATCTCTTGATAAGATCTTTGTAAGCTTTGCAGCATTTGACAGAGTGCCTATTTGGCCGCAGAAATTTCTCCAGGAATCCTGCCGACTTTTCTTGATGGCATTATTGTAACTTGACCACTCTCTAGTTTTTTTTGGCTCTATTAAAGAGCTTTCTGCAGTTCTTTCGAAGACCGCTAAGATTTTTATTCCACCAAGGAATGCGTCTTGGTAAACTAGTGGTGACTGCTTTGCAGTTATTTTGATATGCCCTAAGTATGGATCCTTGCGCAAAGTCAACGGCCACCTCAATATCTATCAAAGTATTAAGGTTAAAAACATTACCTCTGAGGAGAAGTTCTAGGTCTTCTCTGTAAGAATCCCAATTAGTGTGTCTGGGATTCCTTCTGTCCTGCTTAGATGTTATTGTGTAAGTGTCATAGTTTGTGGTCAGATAAAATAATCTGATCGGACACATGCCAATAATTTATCCAAACAGAGGTCTTGTCATTGTAAAAAGTAATGTCGATTACCTCACTTCTGTTGCGTGTAACAAAAGTTGTCTTATTGCCAGAATTTAAGATAGTTAGGTTATTGCAAAGAATAAACTCTAGTAATTCCGCACCTCTTTTGTTGCAGTTACTGCTGCCCCAAATAACATGGTGTGCATTTCCATCACAACCCACGATGAACCTCTGGTCATTTTGAATACACTTTTGCACAAAATTTTTGGCGTGAGGCACAAGAGGAATTTCGTCCTCATGAGGAAGATATGCCGACATTAGGCAAAAAGTATCTTTTTGTAAATTAGCCGAACGGCAACATTGTCCCCATCCAGATAATGAGCCATACATAGTTTTTTGCTACCTATAATACCAGTCCTAGGTCTATTACAAGAGCGATCGAAGAAAAGGTTGCTGCAGTTGCCTAAAATTTTACCTCTGTTGGTCAAGGGTTCCTGCACTAAAGCAACATCTACTCTTCCTTCGGCCTGGTCCTCGTTTAAGAGGGCAGATGCCAACTGGCTATGGTTTAGATCGATTTGTGTAATCTTCAGGGTGCATAGCGGTTTTTAAAAGTGCTTAATAGTGCTTGTTTTTGCTTTTGATTTTAAAAGCTTTTAAAAGTGCTTATTTTTCATCCATGTTTGTAAGCAGTGCTTACTTCCTCTTATGCAAAGATATATTTTTTCGTTCAACCGCCGAATGTCGCCATGAATTCCGCGAGAAACAAAGAAGGGTGGCTTCCGCTTATCATTCTAAACTGGTTTTCCCAACCTTTCTCTAAATGAGGGAGGAAGGGAAGAAACATACTTGTGTTGCAGAAGCGTTGCTTTACCGTAAAATACCGAATAAGCGCCCTCCTGAATTTTCGCAAAATTATCGGAGGAGGCGCTAAAACGGTATAAGTGAAGAAAAATACCAAATAGGTGCCCCTTTCCCGAATAGTGCAAGGAAAGTAGCCTCAGCGATGCCGCGGACGTGCTATAGCGAGTCAAATGCTCAAAAATCGGAGGTGGGGACGCAAAAAATTTTTTTTAAAAATTACTCGCAATCCAAGGAGCGTAATTTTTTATCGCGGAAAAAAATCAAGTTAAATCTATAGAAAAGTGGTATGCAAAAAATTTTTTACATGTCCATGTTTCTTTAAGCTTTTTTTAGATGAAGAGCGAGTAAGGAAACGGCGCCAGCGCCAGCTCACATTGACGCCCGTTTCCTTTCCTGAACTTCCCTTTTGCAGCGGCTCTGAACAGAACTGATTTCTTTTGAACAAAACATAGATTTAATGTCCAAAGATTTCTTTAAGGATATAATCAGCTGGATAATATCGGAAATATGAGGTTTTCCTTTTTTTTTTAAATACTATGGTCTGGTCTCGTTTTTGCGACAGCGAATTTTCGTAAAGCCTTCGTTTTCGCGATTAAGATTTTTTCTTAGCTTTTATTTTGAATAAAAATAATAAATATTTTCCTATTTAGGTCGTTATAGCCTTACTGACATTCCTTATACTGTCCATGTAATCGGTACTGCAAAAAATTCGTGAATCTGACATTGGGCCAAGAATTAATCATTTGATTTTTGGCTTTTAAATATTGGATTTTGCTTTTAATTTTTCGTCAAATTGTTATTGAATCAATTGTTAATTGCATTGAAAAACATTTCTTGCCATAAAAGGTTTATTTTTCATTTGTATCTTTAAAACCATGATATGCTATTTTTTGCCTAGGGACCCGCTTTTTGGAAAAAGCGACTTATCAGGGAAGTTTTATGTTCTGGAAATTATCAGGGGATATTCAAAGTTCCCCCAAATATCAGGGAAAATGATAGTTTTCAATATCCAAACCGGTAAGCGTCCGAGTTTCGTTCTGAGGAATTTCCTATCATTGTGCGCGGTCAGCTCGAATGCCGATTTCCCATAGGTTGAAAGCGTCCTTTCTCCGATTAAACAGCAAAAATGTCACTTTTTTTGTCTATGAGTTAAGATGATATTGCATTTTTGCGTAAAAAGACTCGTGTTAGCGTTAATGCTTCCGAGAATCCGCCATTTTTGGTCCTGTTCCAAAATTCGGCCTAACACCGCTCTCCAGTGTGTCGAATTCGGGGCTTGGTACCGTGCATGATATTGCTGTGGCGTAACAAGAAGGGAGTCCCTGACCCTCTCTCTACCCCCCCTCAAGTGATGATGTGGAATTTTTTCAAAAATATAGCAGGGAGAGCTTTGTTCTTTGTTTAGTCTGCATACTTTGGCGTTTGGTTTGGTAACTGATAATGGAATGCATGAGCTTCTCTTGGTCAGCGGAATGAGAATCCAAATTTCGGGGGGGGGGGGGGCTTATTCGGTATTTTCACTGAAAGAAAATTGAAGGAAATCACGGGGGGGGGGATGTAATTACATCTTTATTTTATTTTCTTTTTTTATATTTTTGCTGTTATGTTGTAATATAAATTTTATATTATTTATATAAAGAAGTTTTAGCAATTTGGGGGTGGAGGATGTAATCTGCATAGCAAAAATGATCTTTTTTTGAGTGCTTAATATATTTTTTTGGAGTGCTTAAAAACTGCTTAAAAGTGCTTATTTTTCATTGAAAGAATTTGCTATGCACTCTGAATCTTAATAACACAATCCATAAACACAGTATAGCACAAGGTCACTCTGAAAGCAGAGTATCCACCTTGGGACAAAGGCTACCCTTTAGGGTGCTATCAGATTCATCTTCAGATTCTGCAAGACCTAGAAGATGAATTTGTGTAGATAGTGAACAACTTGATCCACTAGAAACACTAGCAATACTCCTGAGGCAGTATCCGCTGGGATCTGTATGAACAGGATACTTACCTTTACGGGAGAAGTTTCCGCCACGACGGTCTCCTCCTTTGTTAATGAAAGAGATGGGGACTCCTCCGTGGGTGTCTCAGTGTTGCTCTCAGGGTCCACTGTAGATGTTGAAGTGGTCCCTGGAGTGTTTAAGGTCATTGCAGTAAGTAGCTGATTTGGGGGCTTGAGGGTTGTGGAGGATCTTTACAAGACCCTTGCCATAGGCGCCTGCATAGAGCCCCATGTCTCTCTCTGTCCCTGATGTACTGGGCAGATTTCTGGTCAATTTCCATAATCCATTTTGCAATGTTATTAGAAACTCTCCTGTCCTTCGCACGCTATTCTGCTGTGTCTGGGCCCTCATTGCGCAGACGAAGTCTGTTAAACAATTTGGCTGACTCGACAATGTTGATGCGAGTTTTGAAGAGTCTTCACGGGTTTCGGTAGCTGCGAAGCTGGCAATATTTCTATCCCCAGCTTGCGCCACTTATCCCCAGAGAAGAACTCTTTAAGCCAAGCTGCAGTGGCATCATTTGCGCAGTTGATAATAAGGGCACCGTCAACCAACCCCAAAGAGTTGATTTGGGGGCCCTTACCCTCCTACATTTCATCGATAGCATCATCTATCTTGCAAAAAGATGTTGTCGACATCCTTCTTCAAAAGTTTCTCCTCTGGGTGATATGTCTTGATGATGGCCATCTTCACTCCAGAGAGAGCCTGACTGTAAGATGGGCCAAGTTCAGTTTTCTGTTTCTTCACAGCAGGCAGTTTGGCGGAAGGTGAAGGAGTTTCGGGTTCAGATACCCTTACTCTCTTTGTGGCCTCAGGTTTTTTGTCTTCTAGGTCTTGCTGTTTTGCATCTCTATTCTCTAGCAGCCATTAGCCTCTTAATTTGCCTTTTTGTCAATTTCTGCGGATTTTCCCCTCCGACTGCCAAGTCGGTAACAGCTGGGGAAGTCGTGGAATCTTTGGACTTTGCTCCGGTTTCTTGGACCTCTAGGGCTATACCTTCGAGAGCTGGAGCATTGTTTTCAGTAATAATAAATAATTTATGACAAGGAGTCCAATACTAATTTTTAAAATGGAAGTGCCATTTGCTCCTTTTTCACGGACTTCACATGAATCAATTATGCTTTACCAGGGGTCTTGCCAGAGGAAATCAGAGTCCAATTACAGGCCCTTCACAAAATTCTAGTCAAAGCAGACCCTTCACAAAAACCAATCGACCAAAACAGACCCTTCACAAAACTCTTATTTACCAAATCGGACATTTCTCAAAATATTTTATTAAATAAATGGCAAAAGCAAATGCAAAATACGAATTCTGTCATTCCAAAATTTGCATTCCTGCCGAAAAGTCAAATAATCTGATCGAAAAATCAATATCCTGTCATTTTCATAAAATTGTTTAATTTTTCCCAATAAATCTCCTTAAAACTACAAAAATAGGATTCTTTTAAGGTTCAGATATTAAAACATTGTCACTCAATGACTGTAATGCTTCAGCATTTCCTAAGCTTACTTTCCATGTGCATGCAAAATAATGCTTCAATTCTTTTCTTTGTACAATCTTTCTGCATCCGTGAACCAGATTTTTCTTTTTACAGCTTTTTAAGTTTTCGTATTACAGCCCTGGCAAATTAAATTATACATATGCTTCCCGAAAAATCGTCTAAAGCTGGAATGCATTTTTAACCCTTTTGGGGGTCCCGAATAAGAGTCCTGTGAGTTTGCAACGGATTCTTCTGCATAAGTTTTGGGAGTCGAAAAAATGCAAAATTTTCGTACTTTTTCGGTTTTTTCCTTATAACTCCAAAACAACGCATCCTACGGAAAAGTTGTACAGTAGCATTTTAAGAGCATTATTAAATTCTGCGTTGAATGGTTTTTATTTTGTCAAAATTGAATTTCAAGTCTAATCCTTATTTTTAATAAAATATTAAATATTAATTGTTCTGGGGTTTCAGAAATTCTAGGATCTACTCCTGGACACTTCAAAATGATGTTATGTGGTTTCAAAAAATAAGAAGGTATTATAGTTAATAACGTTTTATTGAAAGTGGCAAAAGATGTATACATAAGATGCCTTTACAAAAGATGGATTACAATATAAATTGTGTACAGAATGATGTATTAGTTGTGTACATGAAACATAATGTGAAAGATGTAGAAGGTACTCATGTTGATGCTATCTTTCGCTGTTTGGGAGAAAACGGTGGCTCTTCGCCTATCCCGTCATCTAGTTCCTCATCCTCGGAATCTTGAGAATGAGGATTCATTTCTTGCTCTTCGGTGATATCAATCTCCTCATCACACTGGGTAGGTGGGGTCCAGTATAACATCCTTGTCCTCAGAGATGGAATTGAGGCATGCGTGCCCTTGGCAGGTCATGCAGATGGTGGTGCATTTTATCCCTGCCTTCCTACAGAAACAAGCTGCTTTGCACCCTTTTTTACATGTGCACGATATGGAGTTGAGATTTTCTTGTGGGGCCGGTGGATTAGTCATTGTGAAGGGAGTTAATCCATTGTTGGTTATTTTCCATCTCCATCTTTCTGGATCTAGTACTTTACTCGTCTATACACTAAAAAAAAAAAAAAAAAAAACTCTTGAAAACAAGGGAAAAAGTACGGCAGCAGAGTTGCCGGAAACATTCCGTATCTAAAAATATTTTCCCAAGATTTGACAGAAGTTTCATTTCTTTTTTCTCTGTTAATCCAAATCAGGTTGTGAAAATTCAGCAACCTTAAAGTGGAAAAGTTCCGTTCTTGTATTTTCAGGACATGATATTTCCGTTTCTGGAAGGAAAAACCATGTATTGAAGCACTGCAGAAATCTTCCGTTAAAATCAGTCAAAAAACAATCTGAAAATTCAGGTTTTTTTAACAGTGTACCTGCACCTGTAAAAAAGCCCTGAAGGCTAGCTAGCTGCCGTTTCTGTAGGAGGCAAGGACGTGAAGTCGAAATTCTTTTTTGAAAGTGACCTCTGGAAGAGGTCAAACCTCACTTGATTATGGAACTTACTGCCGCCACTCGTGTAAAGGGAATTCAAAGTACAATTCAAGATGAAGGTGGGATTACGTGTGAAATGGAATGCGGCGGAAAATTTTGTCCGGACTGATGGGTTAATTATTCTCCAATGATCTGTGTTGTAGCCTTCAAGGCTCATAGAGGCACCACTCGTTTTTTTTGTGCTAAGTTTGAGTTCTTTGAAGTTTTATACTGGCTGTGCTCCCGGGAGCAGAAAGTGCTTAAAAGTGCGACGTACGTCGCAGAACAAACGCGATCTCTGCAGAACATTTCATCCTTAAAAAGAAGAGGGAAAAAAACGCAAGCACAAACGCAAAAGAATTAAAAAAAAAAAAAAACCGATATGTTTTGCAGAATAAAGGTCTAGATTCGCGGTCGCCACTCGCCACGTGGCGACCTTGTTTGAAAAAGTGGCGATTCAAAAAATTAGGAGCGATCGCCACCTTTCCTTTTTTTTTATTTTAATTTTCTAAAGTAAATCCCTCCTTTTCAAATACCTTCTATGGAATTTTCAACTCTTGCTTCTTTCATGTATGCAAGCACAATAAAAACGCATCAATTCGGCATTCAAGTTACCGAATTTCGGCCGATAGTCTTCTTTCCCTTTTCACAAGAAAAAAATGGCGAAAATTTTTCCCGATTACGCTATTTTTTTTTTCCTTTGAATTCCTTCTCTCTGCCATATAAATCTTTTAAATATAGTAGGAAACAATATTAATCTTGATTTTTTTTTTTTTTTCATAACTTTCATTTCAAACTTACATTTCAGATCTGCCATTTTCGCTTTATAAAATCGGACTCAAGTGCCGCGCCATTTTGAAAACAGTGTGAAAGCTTTAAAAAGAGTTTTGAAAAGAATGAAAATTAAATGTACTGAACAAAACTAGAACTGGAAATATACATTTTTTTATACTTGTGTTCGAAAATGGTTCGTATTGGTGATCGCGGGTTTTGTAAAAGGTTCGTTTCTGTGAGGGGGATTTTTGTTATCTGTTTCTTCTATGATGAAACAAGTAAAATTTTGCATTTACATCTTTTGTGCTCTATAACATTAAACATGAAAAACTGTATTGAAAAAATTCATATTCCCTTAATTTACCATCGCCAAGGAAGCAAGTTTTTTCTTTTTCCAATTTGAAAGTCATATACATTTTTTTTTTTTTTTTTTTTGAAGACTTGATAGTTTTAACAGAATATTATGTTTTCTCTTCACTGAAAATAAGACACATAAGGAATTGTAGTGCACTAATGCACCATTCATCCCCCCCCCCCCCCCCCCCCAGCTTTGCACTTTTGCTTTATGATGCATAGGTGGCCACCAAGTTAATCAAGTTTAGTGGCCACTGGCCACTTGCAAAATTTCCGAGTCTTGACTTTTACTGCAGAACAACTGACAAAAGAATGTTTATATATTCCAATGGTGCACCACCTAGCCATAAATCCGTTAGAAAGTTGTTAAAAGCAGCCATTGTCACAATGTATGGGCCAAATTTTTATAAACATTTTGTAAACAGTACATCTGCATTAATGTCGCATTATCCGACTTCAAAAGTCATTAACAGAATTGCAAATTCTGAATGTATGCCTTGGTTTTCAATAAATAATTTAATATGTTTTGTCAAAAATGAGTAATAAATATTCTACTAGTTAATTAATATTCTTATATCTCTTTTGTTTTGTACTGTGGTCCATCAAATTTGGACGACATGCCTGCAGAACATTTGGAACTGTTTGAGGTCATGTTGCAGAACACTGAATATAATTCTGCTCCTGGGCCTGTGTTCTTTTCAAACATTTTGTAGCAGTTGATGCTGTCATCTGCTATAACTCTTGGGTGCTGATGGACATGAGTGAACTCGTTTCAGGGAATGGATCATAGCACTGAAACCCATTCGCTGAATTTCTGAAATCGTTATCGTTCTGCCGTATTCTGGAGTTTTTTGTATCAACAGGCTTATCGGTTGTTTGAGGATTACTGAGAAGGAGACTTCTCAGTAATCCTCAATTTGATGACAAACATCCACTGCAGTGGGCATGCCAGTCATCCACCAGCTAGAGTCCTACTGCTGATTCCCCGCCCATGGGATAGCCATCCACAAGAAGATATTGCTCTCATGAGCGCTTGCTCGATAGTCATATCTGACCATATTCTGGAGCAATTCTTTTCGCTACGCCTTATTGGGAGGGTGGGGGAACCGGGGCAACCTGGATTTGCTCCTTTGCCACTTCGAAAATTGCACGAGTGGCCCAACTTTGAAATTTGATTGCGGCTAAACTACTGGGACGATTTTGACAAACCATTTGACGCAGAACTTAATGCTGTTCAAAAAGCTACAATAAAACTTTTCTGTAGGATGTGTCGTTTCAAAGTTAACGCAAAAAACTGAAGTGAAAATTTCGCGATTTTTTTTTTTTTTTTTTTTGACTTCCAAACCTTAAGCAGAAGTTGGAATTCGTTGCAAACTCACAGGACTCTCATTTGGGACCCTGGAAAGGTACTAAAACACATTCTAGCTTTGGACAATTTTTCGGGAACCACGGCATCCTTTTGGTCCAATTTGCCTGTTTTATTAGGCAAATAAACAAAAGTTTTATGTACTTTTATTAAAACCTTAGTTCAAAAATATAAATGCAATTCTGAGATAGTTTAAAAATGTTCTGTCAAATCCTGGAGTAATCCCTATTTTATATTTTTCTCACTATAAAGGTACTATGCTATAAAAAGTTGGGTTTTGTCCTCCAAAATGTAATTTTGCTGCTCCAACAAAAAAAAATTTCCTTTTTAAATAGGTTTTGACATATTTTAAAATGCTGCCATTATGTATATAATCACTCGACAAAATTTAAATGAATGAGTTATTTTGAAATTACTATCTGTAAAAACAGTTGCATAATTGAATAATTATGCAACTGCAGTCATTGAATATGTGTTATAAAATAAAATGTACTTAATAATAAATATTTATGCCATGCAAAAGCCATTCTCTTTTTGAACAACAATCTTCCGATTTCTTACTTTGTAAGTTTGGCAGGAATGTACTGGATGAGGGTTTGTTCCTGTAACATTTGGGGGTAATCTGTTTGCAATGTACTTCTCCACCTCTGTTGTAGGGAAAAATCATCTGAAACCACTCATTTTTATCAGTATAGTGCTGAAAGCTAGAAATGAGCAGTTGTCTGCAAAAATCAGACTTTAAAAATTCTTTAATGTTCATCGTGTTGTAACAAAATAGTCAGGACATTAATAGTTGAAATTAATAATAATTAGTTTCCAAACTAGCAATAATAAGCACGGTACGGTATCAATTATTCAACACCAAATATATTTTGCTTTCTTCCTTTTTAAAGATTTAATATGCAAAATTCAGAATGTTTGCCCTTATCAATGTATTGTTAGGACTTAGGAGTAATGGCAAGAATGAAGTTTTGGGAAAGGGGTGGAAACAAGGTCAAAACAACATAAATCTGTTTTTGAAGTTGACTAATATTCAGTCACTATTTGGTAAATTATGAACACTTTCCACAAAATCACATTTTCTAGTTTGGTTAATTGTCTATGTTAATCTTTTTTGAATGTTTTCTTCTCATTTCCAATGAACATCTCTTAGTAGATGTGCAAGGAATATTCTAAATTATTTTTGAAATCTTCTGTTTATATATTTGAAAAATAATGGTTTCTTGTTTTTTGCACTTAGCTTTCTCCATGGACCAAGACATACCGGATTATGACATGGATTCGGAAGATGAGGAATGGCTATCTCTGCAAGCTGAAAGGCTAGAAATTAGTCCATTACAGTTTGAGGAGATTATGGATCGTTTAGAAAAGAGCAGTGGTCAGCAGGTAAGCGTACAAATATTTTGGGACCATTTTTTAAATTAATATGTTTGAAGTGAATAATCATAACAAATTTTCTGAAGAGAAAATTCTAATAAAGATGGCTTTATTGGGATCTAATCCATAATAAAAGAAGTTGTAATAGATCAGTAGAGTTTGATCCCTCGTAACATTTAATTATATGGCAAGTTAAAGGCTATTTAAGTGTTATAAATGGTGTTATGTTTTGCACATTATTTTCTCATCATACAAGGGTCAAGACTAAATAAACTATTGCTGACATTCCTAAGGAATTGTGTTTCTACCTCTTGCTTTAGCAGGACTCTCAGTTTTCTTACATTTCCTACGTTTCAAAATTGGGGGAAAACCCCCCTTACCTCTTATATTATGCTATATTTCAATGGTTTTATACTTTTGCTGTAGACTTTGTGCTCTATTCAAAATTATCTATGTAAGTGATAGTGCCATGTTTGGTCAGCACTCACTGCCTTATTATTTTAGCTACTTTTTTTCAGCAACAAAAATTTTTAAATCGTTAATCGAACTGAAAGCACACATCTTGGTCAATCAACCTATGCAGCCATCATATTTCCCTTTGAGGAAACACAGTGAAAAATATATAAGGACAAGCATGAACATATTCGCTATGTTTGGTCATTCTCAGGAAGTAAATAAGATGACAAGTGCAAGATTTTATGTTAATTGCAATGTAATGTATTGGAAATAATGCAAAATATGATAAAAATTGTTATTTCTTTATTATTTTTTATTTATTTAAATATTCTCTTTATGCAGTAGAATATCGTTTATCCGATGCTGAAAGGACTACCTAAAACTTGTATGATAATATTAGATAAACAATTCTCCAGTATATATGAAATGTCTCTCATGGTTAAGATGCAAGCATAATGGATGAATGGGGGTGGCAATGAAATTGACATGGTGCCTGCCTTGCCTTTCAGCGGCCTTGGTCCACTTAAAAATTTGAATTTTAGCCTTTGCATAGGTAAAAATACAAAGTTCAGAAACTAACTAGAAAAAGAGCAATTAAAATTTGAAACGAAAATTAATTTAATGGCAACCAACTGGCAAAAATCTACTCCAATTAAATTTCATATGTCAGCCAAGTGCTTTTTTATTTAACAAATTTTTGTTAATGTTTGTTTGACACTAATTAAAGCTGAATAACAGTAAAACCTCAGTTTAATGATTGTCTATGAGATGTTAAATGCCATTGTTAAATGGAGTGTTGTTAAATCGTGGAAACATAACATTTGCCAAATCCAATTTGGGACTTTAAATGTCTAATTGTGCTAAGTAGAGGAAATCATTGTTTTGAATTTTGTTAAAAAATATTCTCTTTCCTGGTAAATTTTTTAGGGGCTTGGAACCTTTTTAGTTAAAATTATATGATTTCTCCCCAAAAAAGTATGCAATTTCACAGGAAGGCGGCTTGTATAAACTTATTTGCAAGGAACAGCAGTAACAGAAATCACTGTGCCTAGTATATACTTTTGTTGAAGACTTGTTGAAAACCAGAACTAAATCATTACAACAGCCTGTCAGCCTGTGTAGCTTCTACCAGTCTGTCAAAACATACACTTGTACATTGGCAAAATTTATTTAGGGCAATTGAAGCAAAGTATAACTTCATCTCAGACTTCACTGAAATCATAAAATTTTCACAATAATTTTTTGGGGAAATCTGCTAAAAATTTCCTGAAATTTAGGGAGTATGTTCCCGAAATTCCCCTGTAATGCTGAAAAACTCTGTTGCCCTTGATCACATACTTAAGCTTCCGGTAAACTTCGTCAAAATTCTTTCTGGTATGGCTTTAAATTATACATGTATATATGGTGCAACATATATACATGCAACAGTAGAAATAAAGAAATGTTTAATTTTCATGTTGTATGAAATAAATATGAATGCATTTGACTACCATTTTCTTTTTAGGTTATCACACTAAAAGAAGCCAAATTATTACTAAAGAATGATGATGACATCATTATTTCTGTGTATGATTATTGGCTCAGTAAAAGACTAAACACAGTAAGCATGTTTATAAAATTTGAAATTATTTATTTTTAATGAAAACTAAGTTGGCATCTAAGAAACTTCAGTACTTTTGTATGAAATTTCAGTATTGTCTTATGAATAATATTTTTTTATTTTAGCAACATCCTTTAATACCTCAAGTCAAAACAGAAAAACGTGATGGCTCAACAAATAATAACCCTTATGTAGCATTTAGGAGGCGTACAGAAAAAATGCAAACACGGAAGGTATGTATGTTACGATATGTTTGCAAGCATTAAATATTATATCACGAAATAAATAATTTTTATTTTCTCTCATAGAATCGCAAAAATGATGAAGCTTCTTATGAAAAGATGTTGAAACTTCGCAGGGACCTTAGCAGAGCTGTGTAAGCATATTTCAGTTCATTCAGTCAAAAAACCTATTCTGTAGTATGTATTTTACAGGGTTTATTCTATACTTTCAAAAGGGCAGAGTACTGAAACTTAAAAAGAGGCTCAAAAACTTAACAAATATTTCATTTTCATTTGATAAGCCTCTTTTTTTTGTCTAAAGTGACATTGAGAATTAATATATTTGTAATAATTATTCTTTATAAATAATTAATACTTGATTTTTATGTTTTATAGATGCTTAGTTTAAAAATTTATTTAATCTGTAATGCATTATCTCATGATATTCGTACCATGAGTATCACCCGGAGTAGTAAATTGTGTCCTTCACAAGAAAAAAGAAGAAACGAAACCTTTGTTTTGTTGTATAAACTTGTAGTTTATATTATTTTCAGTACTGCAAAAGAAAATCTATTTTAATTATTTGGGGTAACTTTTAGTAAAAAGGGCTTTAAAAAGTTTTAGAGACTGTAAAGGTGCTCAAATTATTTAGAAATTCTTGAATTCTGCTGAAAATGTCAAATGCACTTTATCAAAATCTGAAATATTACCCTATATTTCGAGTTTTTCTATATTTTGGTGCATTTTGCAAGAATATTTTGAAAATGCTTTGAAAAATATTTTTTGCGGCAGATCTATTTTTTGTAACAATGCCACGTAAATTTTTATGAAGCCATTGGAAAGGCATACAAATTTTTTTATCCCAATAGAGTACAAACCTGGTTGAAAAAACATTGTTTAAAGTATAATTTAAACAGTATTATTTTTAAACTTTAATGAAATATATTAATTTGTTTTTAGGCCATTAATAATGTCACATATTTTTCATTTCAGTACGTTGCTAGAGCTAGTAAAACGAAGAGAAAAAATGAAACGAGAAATGCTGCATTTAACAGTCGAAGTAGTTGAGAAAAGGTTCGTAAAATTTTGACTTTATGTGTACCTTAATGCTTTCATTATTTCCTATCTTATTTTGTTTCCCAATATACATCACTGTTTAGGAATTTCAAATTTCTTCAATAGTTGTAGAAGATTGAAAAGCAGGAAATGCCCTAATTGCGTAAATAATAAATTCTAAAAATCTCTTTATTTCATAAATATTGTGAAACATGGTTATTACTTAATTCAAGAGTTCAGAATACATATGATGAATATAACTGATCGACATTCTAGGCGAGGTTTGTAAAATGTTTCATGTTTTGTATTTTGAACCTGTTACCTACTGAATAATTCAGAAACAAGTATTTTGATTGCACTATTTAAACGGTATTTTGTAGGCATGTGTCTTAAGATTTTCCTTTTGACACGGAAGAAAGCGTCAATCAGCTTCAAGATGATTTAAATCAAATTTCTAATTGGTCAATTAAGTGGGGTATGTCTTTTAATATTGGAAAATGTCAAGTGCTTCACTTTTTCTCATGGGAATAAACGTGCAAGCTATTATTTACAAGGTTCCATCATTAGTGAAGCAGAAGCAGTTGTTGATCTAGGAGTATTGATTAGTCACAACTTCAAGTTTAATCGGCAGTGTAGCATAGTAAGCAACATAGCTAACAGGATGCTTGGGTTTATCAATAAGGCTATTTCAAACAGGTCTAAGGAAGTTGTATTGTTGTTATACAGAAGTTTGGTAAGATCTCATTTGGAGTATGCAGTTCAATTTCAATCTTCTTATCTAAAGGATATTACATTATTAGAAAGGGTTCAAAGGAAGGTTACTAGATTTTTAAGTGGTCTCACAGACTTTGATTATGAGGTTAGGCTTAAAAGTCTCAATATGTATAGTATAAAGCAAAGGAGAGAAGATGGATATAATTCAGTTGTTTAAATTCATTAAAATGGGAAATGTTGATGGGCTACAGTTAAGTGCTGAAGGTAGAACCAGGGGTCATTGTTTTAAGCTTTTCAAATCTCTGGCTAATCTTGAAATTAGAAAAAAAATTACTACTTCAATAGGATTGTGGGCCGCTGGAATAATTTATCGGAAGCGACTGTTAATTGCAGTGGGGTAAAATCTTTTAAGAAGCCTCTTGATGTTCATTGGGGATTGTTAAATTGACTAGGCCTAGCTGGGCCCTGTGTCTGTTGCTGGTCGTATTTTTTTTTAAATATTAAAATGTATAACAGCTCTGGATATTTATCCCTTTTAATAGTGATTTCTAAATATTTAAATAAACAAAGGATGTATTTACTAATTTTAGGTACCAAACTGGAGATTTCAGTGGCCAGTTGCTAGCTGAAGTTTCTGCCATTAAGCACCCTAGGCCTAATTTCATTCCTGTAAATAGTAGTCAAGTTGTAATTAAACAAGAATCACGGGTAACTAAAAGCAAGGTACAGTCTATTTTTGCTAATTAAAATTGATAATATATAACTATGTTAAAATGCTTTACAATGGGGTCATTCCATGTTAGATCGACCAATGAGTGTTGCTCCATAGAACAGATTTTAATTAAAAAAGACTACGAAAACAAATGATGGTGAAACCCTCTATTATCAATTTTCCAAACATTTTGTCCATTATTGACTGAAAGAGGGACATTTGAAAAACAGTCATTTTTACCAAATTTCGGCAATATTGGATTTGGCACTACTGTGAAAAATTGCAATGACTTGAGAAATAATGGTTCAAATTGAACAACTTGTGCAAATTTGAAACCATTTATATGAGGAATATAAATCCGTGTTTATATAAAACTAAATTTGTTTTACTAAATTTTTTCATGGGAAAGTTTAAAAGTCACCTGCAGAATTCGGCCAAATGTAATAAACTATAAAAAAAACTAGTCGACCGTGCGAAATTCCACACTAATTTGGGAGAAAGGACATTATGAAAACAAAAGGGAGTTGGTACAAAAGAAGACATGTAATTGAACACATCAGTACAAATAGCTGTTACAATTTCCCACTATTATTTAGGTATTCAAAATAATAAAATAATCACAATAATAATGGTAATTATTTTTATTAGTAGTATTCATTGCATTAAAATACATTAACCAAAAAGTTACATTACTTAAAATATAGTTAATGTTGGTTGGTTAGGCTCTACACATTCATAATATAAATGAATGTGTAGGGCCTAACGATTGCATAAGTTTAATACACAGACGTGGCTAAGAGTGTCCAATTTGCTGCACAATAAAAACAGAAGAGTTTCTTGTTTGTTTGCTTGATACCAGAGGGCGCCAGCATACTCAACACCAATTTGGCATCCCTTCGTAGATGATTTTAACTGTCAAATTTCAGAGAAGCAGTAAATTTTTTGCCCGTGGGTCTATTTTTCTTCATTAATCGGCACGATATGCTTTAAAATGAGAGGTAAATCCTGGAGTTTTATAAAGGAATAAGGAAGATCTTGTGGAGCGACAGAAAAACAGGCCAGAGAAATAATATATATAAATAAATTAAATGATAAATGATTAGATAAAATAATTTCTTTTTAAATCTGTCTTTTTTTCTGGGTCCAGGAAGCAGGTGGAACAAAAAATGCCACCTTTAAATTGCGAATAGAAATAATAAATAAATAAGTAATTTTTAAAAGCTTAAAATTTGGTAAAACAATAAGCTATATGAGGGGATACAAATATATATCCAGTAGTGCACTGCTAGGATAAGAATGCTGGTGTTTTAAATTTAGCAGCTAATAAATAGCTAATAGTAAAGTATGTTTGATGAATTCATTCCAAAAAGTTATTTTATGCAATTATGAATATTTAATTTAATAAATAATTATAAGAGTATATTTTCTACTATTCTTTAATTTACTGCATGAAAATAAAAACACCAACTAAAATATAAAAGAGCCCTTTTTATATTTAGTTTATCAAAAATCAACGGTCCAACAAAACAATTTATTGGAGAAAACGTAAACAAAATGCACGACTCGAACCACGTGTATTGGGTATACTGGCCTTGTGCTCTAACCACCCGGCCTCTAATCAGCATACACAGTACCAATTTGGCATCCATGAAAGGCCCTCTTAGATTATTTTAAATGTACGAGAAACTGTACATTTTTAGACCGTGGGTCTATTTTTCGTCATTAGTCAGCACTGTAAGCTTTAAAATGATGGGTAAGTGGTTAAATTTGATAAAGGAATAAGGAAGATATCGCATAGCGACAAGAAGCGGGCTAGAGAAGTAGTATATAAAGATTGCTCATCATGATTTTTTTTTTTTTTTATAAAACTTGGTAGAAACATTGATCCATATCTGTCCTTAGTGTTTAAAATAAAAAATTGCAAGTTTATATCTCTGAACAACTCCTTTTTTTTTTTGAAACCAGGATATTGAGGTATAAAAATCTTATTTTCTGTAATATGCCAATGAAAATGTTTCTAAAAAATAACTTTATCATTAAAATAATAATTTAACTTTGTGCAAGTAAACTGTAATAAAAAATAATTTCGTGTAAGAAAGCATGAATAAGCATTAAAATGCAGACATATGTTTCGGGATTGTTTGGAATCCCTGTTTCAATGCGACAGGGAGCTTCTAGATGCAAAACCTCCAAATGACCAACAATTTCACCACCTGAGGGTTGTACTGATATTTTAAATAAAATTTGTTACTATGTAGCAACAATTTTTTTCAATACTGGTTGTTTTCATGTAGAATAACCCAGTAACTAAAATCTCAAATTATTTATAATTCACTTAAATTTTGAAATTGCGGGTGCTGAAGTTCAAATTATTAATTGGTCTAGAGAGACCTCCAAGTTTTTTTGTGAAGGGGATCATAATTTTTATAGAGGGAGAAAAAGTTACCGTAAAGTACCAAATAAGCGCCCCCCTGAATTTTGCGAAAATATCGGAGGGGGCTCTTAAACGGTACAAGTGAAGAAAAGTACCAAATAAGCGCAAGGTGAACTAATGTGATTACCGGAATTCACACAAAAGCTTATCGGAACGAAAGCATGTGTTCAACGTTTTTCGTGGGTAGCCACTGATGAAGTCATTTTCTGTCCTCCCCTCCCCGGGTAACAGGGAGAACTTTTATTTAGTCTGAAATTCCCAGGAAACTTTTAATTCCTTCTGGGAACTGATAATAGAAGGCATGAGTTTCTCTTGGTCAGCGCAATGAAAATCCAAGTTTGGGGGGGGGGGGGGGGGCGCTTATTCCGTATTTTCACAGAAAGGAAATTGAAAGAAATCACAGGGGGGCGCTTGTTTGGTACTTTACGGTACAATAATTACTTCAGTATTTCAATGTGATGTGTATCCCTACATCATAAAATTTTGCATTCAATCTCTTGCTCCTTTTCTCACAACTTAATCCAAATTATTAAAAACCATTTATTTTTAAGTGATTCAATTTTGTGGACACGTATCTCACTACTGGAATATTTTCGAGGAGGGATCTGAGAAACTTGGCCAGGATTCGTATCCTGATTTTATCTGAAGTGTTTTGTGCCTTTCATCTCTATATTTGACTTCATTTATGTACTTCAAATATTTTCTGTGATTAATTTTATTTTAGTAACTTGTCTTTATTTTTGACTTGATTGTAAATACTCATTTTTCCCCATGCAGCCAATTAAAGGTGCACCAGCTAAAAAGCGCCAGTACAAACGAAAGAAGCCAGAAAGTAGTGCAACAAAATCTGCAATTGCCAATAGTCATGTTCTTGATCTCAACCTAGGAGATCTTGCCAGTTCTGAAGATGATGGCCTATCACCCGTAATCTTATTTTTATTTAATATTTTTGTTTTAATAGGATTTGAATTAAGTAATAAATTCAGTTATCAATTTTAATTGTTAATGCAATTTTCAATAGATAGTACTTTACTGCAATAGTAAATCGTTTACTCATGACTAGCAAAACCAAACTCAGTAGCGCCTGTTTATAACAACGAAATCGAAGGGGCCCAATAAAAGATTCGTTATAACTATTTTTTTATGAAAAATAACGAATAGAAGAGTAAAACATAAGGGAATTAAAATTATTACATTATACGATGTAAAAGCAAAGGGTGCTGAGGCTCTTCCCACTGCATTGGTAAGCTTGTGATCCCGTATTAATTAGCCTTTTAACAACCAATTCTTAGTTTTTGATGTATTTTATTTAGCCTAAAAGCAGATTGACAATTTTTGAAACATTCATTTTAGAAATTTAGAACATTTTCCTTGAATTAAAAAGGAGTATGTGTGTACATAAATACTTAAATACACATGCATACAGGTGTACAAATACACATCTACATTTATATACATGAATATACATTATATATATCCACATGAAATGTGCATATTGTGCATGTTCAGTGCAATGTACATACATAAAAATCAGACACGTGTAGATACAAGAGTACACACCTATACAAATGTACACATATACATAATAGGGCATGCATGTGCACTGCTACCCAATAACACTCAAGTACACATCTACACATGTACAAATCGTGTATGCATTTATACACATACATGTGTGTACAACTGTTTGCAAATATATAGTTTGTACATATACACAAATGTACAGAGTAATACACAAGTCACGTCTATGTACTTATATGTACAAGTGTACAAGCACCGAAGTACAACTGTACGCAGGAGTATGCATGTGTGCGCAACACTAAAAAATTATCTTTTAATACATAAGAAAAAGAGCTGAATTAAGCATCATTCAGTAAATAAAAAAGGTTAAAATGAAAATTTCAATTTTGTTTTTTGAATTCATAAGGGAAAATGAAATAATTTTAAATTTGCTATTTTAGTTTGCTTTTAAAAGCGAAATCAATCGATATGTTAAAAGTATATCACTTAAACTTTTGAATATTGTCAATAAATTGTTGTGTTATACTGATTTTTAATACTAATTATGAAACAGGGAGAACAAGAGCACCATCTTTGAGTCACTTACTTTGTCCCTCGTTTTTTTTCCTTGGTGGTTAGTTTTTCCTTGGTTTTCCTTTTTTTCCTTTTTCCTTCGTTTCCTTCCCGTTTTTTTTCCTTGGTAGATAGTGCCTAGAAGAGACACTATCTCTTCTAGGCACTATACTGTGCCTTTTACTTTACGCTCTGCCTTTTTGCCAACTTTCAGAACAGGACCAAACATGGCGGATTCACAGAAAAATGGGGATGTACAGAAGCATCAGACACAAGATTGCAGTATTTTCTCTCTTGATACCCCCCCCCCCCCCCACCCTCCCCAAAGAAAAAAGCCACTTATTGGATGGATGTGATGCTATATAAAATATTTCTACCAAACAAAAAACAATTTACGTATTTTGACAGGATTCAGAAAAAATAAACTATCCAAATGGCAAGTCACTATATTCCCCATCACAGGCTTACCTGCCTGAAAAAACTGAACCACTTCTAAAGTGACTCAAAACATCAACTATATGTATGAAATGCAGGGCTATTGTGTGACATTTATGATTACAGTAGAAACAAATAAAACAAGTTTTTTTTTCTTCTCCCCTTTTTTAATAAGCGAAACATATTTTTGAGGACTTGTGGGTAAAGGGGACTTTTGGGAGAAAAAAGACGAATTGCGCCCAAATTGTTGGAATTTTCCAGGTTTTCTGAGTTTAGCTCCTCTAAATATCAAAGCTAAATAGTTGCTGTAAAATAATCAACAATATTGCTTCTATTTGATTCAAAATTTACTGAGATTTCTAGATTGAACAGCTTCTTGTTTAATGTCCACTTTGGACAAATATATTGTTGGCTGTATATGTATATATGTGTATAAAACTCTTTGAATGCACATTTCGATTAAATTTTCTAATGCAACAAGTTTTCACAAAATTCACAAGAAAACAAAATTGAAATAACTTGTTTAATTTAGCTGAAGGAGGGATAAAAGAGGAAGGGAGGTACTCATTATCCGGAAATTTGTCATATAGATAATTTATTATAAAATTGACTGCATTCTGAAAAAAACTTTATTTTTATGAAGATTTTTCTGTGCTACATTGCTTTATAGTTCTTGTATGCTAATACTCTAATACTACTTTAAAAAGTTAATTTTTGTTTAAACTAAAAATAGCTACATTGAGCAACTTTTATTAAAAATATAAAATATCAACAAAAATACTTTTAGTTATTTTAGAAACAAGGTTCCTATTAAGTATTAAGTTGACTGGTCACATAATCTTAATAAACCAATATATTGTCATACTTAGTGATATGAAGGACTAATATCTCTTGTATAAGATATCTAACTGTCCCGAGAGTTATGAACTCCCCCCTCCCTAACCCCTCACCTAGAGCACTTAGATAAGCAAAGAAGTACTATAGGGTGGGCTTTCAAGCTAAAGTTTAAAAACCTAGTTTTGAATTATTGTCAATTTAACTTTTGAAACGTCATTTAAAAATAATTTTGCAGATCCCCTAACTCCTTATGTAGGTTTGTAGGTCATAACTTTTTAAAATTGTATATTTAGGTTGCATCATAAAATAACTAATAAGAAATTCTAGTTGATTGCAGTACTGCATCAAAAGTGTTTTTTGATTTAGTGACTTGCTTGAATATTGACAATATATTCTGAAATTATTACTAATAAATTTCATCAATGCAAAATTTTTATGGAGAACAAATAGCTTAAAAAATAACTAAACACAGAAAAAACTTGACTTTCAAGAGTTCTGGAATAGAATAGGTGGATTAATCAAAAGTTTTCCCCATGCTGGAATGTATTGCAAACTAATTTGTTACAACTTGAAAGATTTAATTCTTAAAATATTTTGGTTGTAAGATTTTTCAATTAAAATTCAACTAACCAGATCTTTGCGTGAATATAAGTATATTTACATGAAATTTCAATATTGCTTTCAGGTCTTTGTAACTTCCATCCAATGTAGGCCTCTTGTAAAGGATCACCCTTTGATCTGCCGTTTTTTAAATTTTTTGTGGATCTTTGGGTGGTTATTTTAAAGAGGCTTTCTCTGTTTATTTTTTATGGCATTTTAATAATGGTGCGAGGAATTTAAATGCCTGTAATTATTTTGCAACAATGAAACTGTTGTATTAAGTGGAATCAATATCTTATGTAAACAGAGTCAGTCTGACCAGGATGATGACAATGATCCTGATGGACCCTATGCCTTCAGAAGGAAAAGAAACTGCAACTACCATGAGGTATATTTTATTTTCTACTATTTTTTAATGTTCTTATGTGTATTTAAGTGGGATACATGCCTACTTTTTATTACTTTCATTAGAAATTGAAAAAAGTTTAGCAAAAGTGAAGAATATTTAAAGGTAGTTAATTGTTGCAAAAATTTAATGTGCATGATAAATATTAGGGATGTAACGAATAGTGATTTGGCCGAATGCCGAATATTCGGCGGCCTAATATTAAAATTTCTAGAAAATTGTTGTAATAGAAAGTATTTGTCAAATTTAAAAATTATTCACAAAGTCAAACACCAATTACACACAATCTATGATGTATGATTTAATTCTGTTTGTTAAGAATTTAGAACTATTTAAAATTAATCTATTTTCACTATTGTTTTGAGTGTAATAAAACTAAGAATTTCACCCACAAGCAAAATAGAAATGACAGGTTTTACGGTAGTAAGCATTAGCATTATTTTACTAATTATTTAATTGCAATGAAAGAAATACTAATGTTTAGTGAACTTTTACCTTGCTCAAAACTGTTTTATGAAGACATTTTAAAAGTTATAAAAGTTAATATTTTTATTTTATGGCGTTTTTTACATACCTATTTTGAAAAGATCTATTAAAACTTAATGCACTTAACTGGAATATGTTTTTATTTTCAAAAACCCCAATAACTTATGTATCTAAATATTTATGGTATATTCTGGGCTTTTCACATTTCTCTCTAACCCAATATTCACAATAAATCAGTCTACCCAAGCAAAGTCTGGCTTCCCCTTTGTTAATAATAACAAAATTAATTTATCATATTCTCCATTATAATTAACTATTGGCAGCTTTTGGGAGCAAATGCTAAATATAAAATACAATATTAAAAATTTAAAATGTGTTTTGCTCAGTCAAGCCTAAAACAAGATTAAAAAAAGTAGTTTATTCTAAATTATTTTTATTTATTAAAACTATAGTGGACTAATGTATTCTTTTGCAATAATTATAATACAATTTTAAATGTTTAAAATCTACTAATTTCTTTATTTTTTTAAAAACTTTTTTGCTGCAGCAGAACTATTCGGCCGAATAGTCCATCAATATTCGGCTAGGCCGAATTTGACCTTACCCAGTATTCGGCCAGGCCGAATATTCGGTTGGGTGATGAAATGACTATTCGGCCAAAGGGCCGAATACCGAATAGTGGCCGAATATTCGTTACATCCCTAATAAATATATACTCTTAGGAAATATTAAATTCCTTCAGTTCTGTGTCAGGGTTGGTATTTTTGCCAGAATGGTGGCAAAAACTGGAAAAAGCAGGGCAAAAATAAAAAAAATGCCAGAAGTACTTATTGTTTTTAAATAATTAGTAAGATCTACACCTTCATTAGTTTCTAAATTAAATTAATATTTGAGTATTATTGAATATCTTTATTTTGCTAATTAAAAGAAGACTAATGAAAGTCTAAGCTGCAAATTCAGAAGGAGTTAAAATTAACTCAAAGTTATGAAATTAAAAAACTTATGTTTTCTGAGTCCCCTTGTTGTTATCTTCCTTTTGCTTTTTGGAAAAAAAGAAAACCACAACTTTTATTTATGACTTTTTTTTTTTTTTGTGTCTTTGCTATTCAAATCACAAAATTCATCAATGGCATTGTCAAAAGCGTACATCTTAACATCAGTTATAACGGGTCAGCAAGTAAATTTAGGTAGGGCCCATTTAAAACATTTATTTCAGAAACTGAAATAATGTTATGCTTATAATTTTTGTCAGCTATCGAAACTTAAAATTGAGATTTACCTTTGTGGACACTTTTGTTCTTTTATATAGGTATTTCTTGAAGATATTTGTACATAAACATTAAATATTCTTAGAGGTTTTTAAAATTTTATTTTCTTGTTTCCTTTCTTAGAATTATATATACACGTAAATATATATTAAAGACTGAACTTTTATACACATTCAGTTAAATTAAAAAATACACGAGATCAAAACAAAATTTTAGTTGCTCCAAATAACTCCGAAGTTTTTCTTTCTTTTTAAATAGCAGATTGGTCCAAGACTGCCAAAAATAAAATTGTTTGCTTTCAAAAACTACTTGAAATTATCCAAAGTAGTCAACGTATGTGATAATTGCAGTGTTCCTTAAATTGGACCCATCCCCAAATATAAGCATCATATTTCCTGCATTTCTATATGCAAGATTTATTGATTTAATAACTAGTAGTTTCTTCAATAAGTTTCCCTTTACTTGGTATTAATATTTGTTTATGGTTTATGTGCTCCCTTCCCTATATCTTTTAAACTTAGTGATACATTGTGACACAACTTGCCACTCAGCAAATTGCGAAAAAATATATTACGTGTATGTGCTTCTGACCCCCCCGCCCCCACACACACAACTAATGCGTTTCTACGCAGAGGTAGATGTTTATTTCTTAAGTAATAATTTTTTTGGCAAATAGAATTTTTGATAATATTTCATATAAATGTTTAACAGTTTTAAAATTTAAATTAAAACTTTCTTTCCAGGTTTTATGGTTTCCAGTTTTTACATTTTTTTTTTTTTTTTTTTGAGTAAAACAAAATTGCATGATTTAAACATGATATACAGCTTTATGAAATGTAAAAATAACAAGCAGTAGTTGTGTACAATGCTTAATTAGAAATTGAAATTCTTCCTGAAAAAGCCAGAGTTTTTCAAAAACTCGAAAAAAATGGTTTTTTCAAAACCTGCTGAGGTTTAAAAACCTTTAAAGTTATAGAAGGCTCTGGATAGAGTGAACCATGACCATGCAACTGGTTCTCTTTGAAATGCTGTGAATTTTAGTGCCAATGCTCTGATAGAGCAAATGTTTAAGCAAAAATTTATCATTAACTCTATGTAGTTAATTTTTTTTTTAACTTAAGCATTATTTATTTAGTTAATTTATATCAGCATATATTTAATACATTTGAAACGTACCATAATTTCTTTTGTATTCTGTTTTCTTATTTCTTCTGAACTATTTCAATTTTGTGCAGCCTCGCCTTGATTCTTTTGGCAATTGGCCGTGGTGTAGTGCTCAAGAAGGAGGTTCTGAAGACAAGAGGTATAGGTATTGTTTAACATCCATACCCGACTCTGATGACAGGTTAAGGTGCATAGGTTTTGCAAGGAGGAGAATAGGTAGAGGAGGGAGGTAAGCCCTTTTTTTATTTATTTGTTTATATCTAAAAAATATATATTTTTTGTAATATTATCTTGGTAATTGTTAATTATATTTAAAATAAAGTGGACTTTTAATGCTGATGTTGTTCCACTTTACCTCAATATACTGTAGATATATATGTGTGTGTCTATCAATCAATCTTGTTCATAACAATGTTGGAAGGGTTTGTGGTATATATGCCAAAACATGATTGTAGGGCATAAAACTGATCAGTATTGTTTGCAAAATTCTTAAACAATTAATTTAAAGAGAAACTTACAAGCCCTTTCTTTCCTTTTCCCTTAAAAACTTACAGATCCTCCCTCCCCATAAAAAAGAGAAAGAGGAAGATGCATTAAATTCCTAACAGACTGAGATATTTTGGCCAGATTGATACTTTGCTTGTCACGGAAACAATCAACCATCTTGTGCATTTACACTTGGCTAAACAGCCAGAACATAACGTGCTGTTATGGATTATTGGGAGACATAAGGCTTACAGTAGGATCCAAACCCCTAGAACGTGATAGAAAGAAGTGTTAAACTGATCAGTAACATTCATGCTGTTGCTAAGATATTCACCCAGACTGGCCGTAAAGTCTGCTTTACTTTATGAGAATCTTTTGCTCTTTTTTATGCTACTGTGTTTACTAGGTAGGGATAAATATCTTGTTTTATGGCAAAACTAGCCTCTTTTTTTCTTTGAAATTGGTATTTAAACTGTTAGTGCATTTATTATTTCATAAACCAGTGTGTTATTCCCCCAGCCTGTTTTCACTCTTCCACACCTTGTTGATCGATGTTTCCTTCATTTTACAAACTGTACTTTATCTTAAGAGTTTATTCGGGATAAGATTATAAGATTTATGTCATTAGCAGACCAATTTCCATTTCACTTCTTGTCTGATATAATTATTTGGAATTTAATCCATACAAGTCTCAAGAAAGCAAAAGTGCAAGAACAATATAAAATGAAATTTCAAAGCTGAAAAACAGAGAATTGAAATTCAAAGGAAAATTTTTTAAATATTATAGTTCTAATTCTAGCCTTGCACACATAGGCTTGTGAGAACTTCTTATTTTTCTTATTTTATTTTTATAGGGAGAGAAGCTATAACCTATAGGCATGGTTGTATCCAGGGGAGGATTTCGGGGATGCATCAGCCCCTCCCCTAAAATTCCGATATTTAATAATAGAAGCCGTATCAAAAACAAACAGTAAATGGCTCCCCAACATATCCCCTTCCCCCCCAAAAAAAATCTGGATATGTTTCTGCTTGTAGTGTAGATAGGCAAAATGAAATAGTTAAGATGAAATATTTTCAAAATGAACAAATTGGAAATTTACTTTCAAAGTAAGAGTACATAAAAGTAGAACTGAATTTTATAATAGATTTTTGCCTTGAAGAATTGTTTTTCGTTTTAGGCAGTAAATTTGCATGTTGAAATAAAAGTGGAAAATTATCAATTAGTCTCATGTATGGGGCAAAGTGAAAATTGAAGTACTTTCCTAATAAAATTGTTTTCTGTGTAATAATTAAGCCATTGCATTTGTATTTTGCCTTATGATAGTCCAAATAACATGTAAAGATTCATATTTGCGAGTATAGAGGGTTAAAAATACTTTTTAATAAATATGAATAACTGAATAAATGCTTGATAAAACAAGCGAATGAATAAATAAATTACTGAATGTAAAACAATAAATGATTAATTGAATGAACAAATGAAAAATATACTTATTAAATGAACAAATAAAAACATTAATAATTGAATGGATGAATAAATTAATAACAAATTTAGTTATCTGATGGGCTCTGTTGTTGTATTTTATACTAAAGTTGTATTTTATTTTATCGATTAGCCATTTATTTATTTTTAGATTGCCTTTTTATGCATGCTATTTGGCATCAGCTTGCTTGCTGCAGGGAAAGGCTTAATAAATGCATGCTTTACATATATAATTCAATTGAATAATTTCATTTATTGATTATATCTTTTAAAAAATATATAAAATTCTTTAAAGGGTTGTTTTTGATCGAGCATGGACGCCGCTTGATGATCACCTATCGGAACTGGATGACCTTACTTCATCTACACCTAATGGTTTACCTTCCAGCAATGAGCTAGTAAATGAAATAAGAAATGAATGGTAAGTTTTGTTATTTCTCTTTTAGACGAATGCTCTATTGGCGAATGTCCATATGTAACTGTCAAAGCAATTGTTTATGTAATAACTCACTTACATTAACAACTTTAATCTATGAGACAAGTATGTAATTTTCTTCTAATTATTCCATAAAGTTTTCAACATTTCAAAAACAGGAACAAGTGACATTTTTTATGTGTACAATATAAGCTTATCTGTCCCTCATTCAAATAACCAAATTACTTATGTTAGTCTTTATTTTCATGTGTAAAATTTTCCTCGGTACTTAGCTCTGCCTTTCCCCTTCAGCTATGTGTTCCCCTTTGCAATAAAAAAGGGGGGAAGGAAGAAGCGAAACAATACAGAAAAACAGGTAAACCAATTTTGCATTACACTTGCAAATATCGGTTCTGGTGATTCATTTCCCCAACTTAGTCTGAAGGCTTTTTTAGGCAATGTTGCTATATATATTCATTCATTGATATATATATACAGTAAGAAATATACAGTAGAGCGCTGATTATCCGAACACGTCGCGACAGACCCTAGTTCGGATAAGCAAAAGTTCGGATTATTGGGCAGACAATTTAAGGGACATTGTGACGATAGAAAAACCTTCACACTTTATCCAAGCTTAGGACTGGCAGCACCTATTTGTGCTGGCGTGTTTAAAAAGTTTTTTTTTTTTTTTTAATTTTTTTTATTTAACTCTGGATAACTCTTTGACTGTTGCTTGCTTCAAAGAAGACATTCTTTTCAATGCTTTCATATCTCTAATTCTTCTTAGACATCTTAGTTGAATAGGATCTGCGTCGTTCTGCCGTTCAAGCCATTTCATAGCTGTTTCCAAACATTCAAAGGCTTCGTTATGTGATGGACCTGGGTCATTTTCAAAGCATTCGTTTTTACTTGTATTTTCTTCATTTTCACCTTCTTTCTTTTCTTCTTTTTCACTTTGAATCTCATCCACAATCTTATCATCATTTAAAATCTGATATCCAGGGTCATGTACGTCATTATTTAACCATTCGTCAATTTCATTTTCTTCATAACTTAGGATTCTTCCCATCTTCTTTTTTTTTGGCCATGGGTTGGATTAGAGATGTAACATTAGGTAGTAAGAACTTTACCCGGAATTTTCCATTTTCACATTCAAGGGTGTCTTCATATGGATGTGAAGGTGCATTATCAAGAATTAATAGCACTCTACCCGGTTTTTCATCCTTGTGGGGTCTTGCTTTTGCATTGTTCTGTAAGCTGTTACTGTTCCGGAAGCAACATACCTCCAGATTAACGAGTAAAAACGACTGATAACATAGACGTTTCCTTCAACTGTTCACAACTCTCAATTCCATCCATCACTATAATTCCCCCCTACGATTTTAAGGCATACGGCTATACAGAACTATTACGGTGTAGAAAGAACTACAATGAAATGGTCACTGCGAATGGGAGGTGATATGAACAGGAATTTTGTGCTTTCATTTTGATTACACCCCCTTTCACCAAGCCTTTTATTCTCTTGTTACTGCTCCCAACGAAACACTTACCTGGGATTCGATTTCACATAGTAAATCTGAAGAGGGGGAAGGGGGATTTTAAAAAAATAGGGTGTTTGGATAATTAAAAGTTCGGTTAGGATTTTTTTTTCCTTAGGTGGGTGAGAAATAGGCTGTTCGGATAATTGGAAGTTCGGATATGGAAAAATAAATAGAGAAATAAGCTGTTCGGATAATCGGCGCTGTATATAAATAAACTGAGATGGGCACAGTAGGTCTTGGCCCCCTCTCTAGCACTGCCGCGTTTAGAATTAAGAAACATATTAAATCACCCGATTGTTTTATATATACAGTAAAACCTGTAAAGTTGACCACTTCTGTCAGAATTAGCTCGATGATATATAATGTTGTGAAACTTTTGTAACCTGACCACCTAATTTGATCACCTGTTTATATTGACCACTTTTTGTACGCCAAATTTGGGAGGGAGTATTATAAAAAACGCTTTGTAAGTTGACCACCTATTATTTCTATATTTACAGTGTTCCCTCGCCACTACGCGCTTCATGTTTCGCGGCTTCAGTGCTTCGCGGGGTTTTCCAAAATATTCATCAAAATTTTAAAATGAAAAAATACAACCATGTCGGCAGCCACATTGCGGAAAGGAGCGTTGTTTCACTTTGATGCGCGAGAGAGAAGGATCTCTGCATGTCAAACAAAGAGAGGAGTTGACTCAGAGTACATACCACGGGCTCTCAAAAGCTCCCACCAACACAAGGCTCTTCGACTCTCTCAGAAAGCAATGTTGATTAATGTTTATTACTGTACTATAACATTTTGTAATTAACTTTATTAATTAGCACCAACACGTAATGGTTCAGATTAGCGGTCGCCACTCGCCAACTGGCTACCAAAATGTTTTAAATGGCAACCAAAAATTTCATTGCCGATGACCAGGTTGCGCCAGATTGCTATATTTTTTACCAAATATTTTATTTATTCTAAAAAAATAACTTAATATTTTAGATTAATACACTTAAACTTGTGTGCTAAGGAAAATAATAATAAGAAATATCTGAAACCGAAAACAGATGCAAAAAGATTGTATTACAATTACGGCAAAACGCTAATATGCGCATAACACATGGCTATCGAAGAAACATAAAACTAGGCTAAAAGTGCAATGTTTTCAATATATGAAAGATAAATGCAAATTATTTTTAACATTTAAATTAAAAGAAATGCTTTTAGCATTGAAAATTTGAGTAATATCAAAATCTGCAAAATGGCGCCTTTAATAATTTTTCCCGATCAAATCTGCAAAATGACGCATTGAATAATTTTTCCCGATCCTCACTGCGGTAATTGATTCCAAAATAAATATCACATTCAGATGAAAAATATTATCTTGCAAGTTGTAAGTGATTTTAAGTCATGGTACCCAAAAGTAGTAATTTTACTTTTTATTCAATTTTTAAAACTTGATACTGATTATTTTATTTTTGGCCTGTAGTATTTATTTTTGGGAAAGCTCTAAGTTTTAAATGAATTAACACTTAATTGCATAATTAGTAAACATGATTTTTTTTTTCATATTTTGCTTGACTTTAATGTTTGCTAAAGTCAACACAGGAGTAAATATATATTGCTTTAAATAATTTTAAAAAAAAGAACGAATTAACTTGCTGCAAGATTGAATTAAATTTAATGGTCGGAAAATAGCTAGCATCTCACTAATACTATAACTCATAGTGGCAGTGGCAGCTGTCAATTAAAACTTGAAAACTTGACAGCTGGTAGCTCAAGATGCAAGGATTTTTCAGCCTGAATCTGAACGACATATTTTTTGTCCAATGTTCTTCAAATGTACTCAAATTTTAACTTTTAAAACAAATTCTTGTTGCTCTTATTTTTTCACAAAATTTGAGATTTCTTTGACTGTTTTTGTAAAAATTAAATGCCCTGTGCTCCCAATAATCTTAATTTAAAAACATTTTTCACTTTAAGTTCAACACTGATATTTACCATACAAAAATTTAAATGCATAATAAGCATTTAATTGTTTGGTTGAAATAGATATACCTTTTTTATATTTTGACTTGATTTTGGTATCGTCGTATAATCGATTGCATATCCCCCCCCCCTCCCCACATACAGAAAGAAAGCTATGGAACCCAAAGAACAATGACCGCCTAAAAGCTAAGAGAACCCCTGAAAACAATCCTCTAAAAAAATTCAATACCCCAGTGCAAAAGTTGAGACTGGAGTAAATATGTAGTATATTACTTAAAGTAATTAAAAAAAAATCTTGACTTTGAAACTAAAAGCAAAATTGAAAATTAAATTTAATGGTTGATATGATGTTTTATGTAATGATTGGTTCTGCATATCAGTCGTGAAACTAGCGACTTGCAGGCCCCGTAACTGAGGAGAGAGGCGCAATGGGTTAAGAGACACTTGTGGTTTAGTTTCAAGTACATAATTTATGACTGAGGGGATGCAATATTTCGTGCCCAAGTGGGAGGTGTTGCACTGCGGCATAATAAATCTGAATTACTTATGACAATTTAAAAACATTTACTTTTTCAATCAAATTACTTTAACAGAAAGGGATAGGCGAAACAAACTTTCATTAAAAGTAACTTCACTACTAAAATTTTGTAATATACACTATACATTTTGTATTACTTAAGATTAACCATTATCAAATAAACTTCTTTATGTATCAAACATATGGGGGGGGCTTCCTGCACAGGTAGCAAGATTTACTTATTATTTTAATTTTGTGGCTACCAAAGTTTTTAATTTAGTAGCCACTGGCCAACCAAAGAAAAATCCCGGTCTACACCATTGGTATTTACTGCCCTTGATGCAATTAGGGAAAATACCCTGAGAATAAGAATATTCTGCAAATTGAAATTTTATATTTAAGAAAATTATTTTTTCTCATAAGTACGTGACATCTCTTGTTGATATGATTAAAATCAACTTTAAATACTATTTATTCATTATTAGGAAAGCATGATAAAGAAAATTTTTTGGGCATACACATTTTTCAAGTTAGTTTTAAAAGAATTTTCTCTTAAGAAATGTTTGTAAGTGAATGAAAAAAAAGACATTACATTTCAAATTGTGATAAAACGTCAAAATTAAATGAACCAAGTTCATTTTACTTATGTTAATGTAATGTGGTTGGTAAACTAAAATTGCTTTTTTTTTTTTTTTTTTTTTTTTTGTATTTCCAGTTAGTTGAGATACAATAAAAAAAATTGCATTAAACAAGTAAATTAATGTTGTGGCTACCAAAGTTTTTTGGGTTAGTAGCCACTGGCTACCAAAAAAATATCTCAGTCTACACCATTACCGACACGTTTAAGTAAATACGTATACTTTTCTTTTCTACTTCACCCCTTTACCCTGTTATCACGTGGCAGGGTAAGTGAAGTTCGACGACAGCTAGTGGCCGACCGGAGGTGGATTACTAAATTGCTGTGTGGACCTGGCCCGCCTTGATATCCCTATGCTTGAAGAGTATTATTGAAGGGTTGTGGTTCCCTAGTAAATACGTATATTGTTGTAATTTTTGTCTTAAATGTCTAAAGTATAAATACTGTTTACATATTTAGAACAGTCTTAAATAAGTTTTTTTTTTTTTATTCTATCTAATGTAGCCATTTTAAGAAAATATGTATTTTTGGGAAATGTTTACTATGATATAAGTAACTTACATAAGTATTTTACTTTTCAAGTTGTATAGGATATATTGTAAATCATTCAGGTTAAATTTCTCTAATGATATTTTAGGTAATTGAAAAAAAAAATAAGCCTAAGTAAAGTAACAATACATAAAGCTATATTTTAATTAGTTGCAAATGAACAAATGCATAGTGTAAGAAATGACAAAAAAAAAAAAACTCCACCCTCTCTAAGCCGATCGCCTGTCTAAGTTGACCACTAAAGAGCTGCACTGCAAGTGGTCAGCCTACACAGGTTTCACTATATATATATACATGGGTTGCACCAGAGATAGTTCAGGTCCATTTTCATACCTTTCACAAAATTCTGACGTACCAAATTGTACTTTTCACAAAATTATTTGATTTTTCACAAAAATATTTTTATAATTAACAAAAAAAAACCGACCCCGTTAAAAATGCTGAATCAACTTGTGATATATATGCCTACATACCATAAAATCCCGAAAGTAACCTCCCCTCTCTTTTTAGAAACCAAACTGGCAAATTTCAGACTGGGTTATAATCGAGATTTTCAAAAAAAAAATTATGCAAAGAAATTGTTTTTAGTATTAATTAAGAGCATCTACAGAAGATAAATAACAAGTATATCCGATTTAAAATTATTTTTAAAAACTTAAATATAAAATAACATTCAAAAAATAAATAAACAAAAATCTGTCTTATAATTTTCTAACAGTAAATTGATTACATGGGGATGCCATCTTTTACAGAAGAAAGTATTTACCACCTAAGTTAGCAGAAATTCTTATAATTTAAATTTAAAACTATTGAAACCCAAATTTGGCATGTTCGGGACCAGTGCTATGTCGGTATTTCGTAATGTGCCGAAACACAACTTAAAGTGACGGATTTACAAATAAAAAATGGCAGCTTAATGAAAGAATCAACGCCAAGTGAACGAAATTTATTTTTAAGCATATAGACCTTGAATCTTTACGAATAAATAAAAGAAAATAATACAAAATTTGTTTTAAAATCATCAGCCACTTGGGAGGGAGGTATATTAAGGAAGATAGAATGATTTCACTTTCGGCAAGAAAAGGGGTATATTTGATGGAGGAATTACTTACGGAATTTTAGGGGAATACACATACATATTTACATACATTTTCAATGTCTGCTTTTTTTTTCAAGGCCTCTACTTAGCCTGCATATATGAGATTGGGAATGATATTTCTATGATTAGCACATCTAATGATTGCTATTCTTGAGACTGTTAGTTCTGTGAAATGTTCAATGTCTACTTCTATTTCACCATGGCTTCCACTGTCTTGAAAAATTCTTTTTTACAATAACCAGTGTTGCCATGGCTTAAATCGTAGTAGCTGAATACTTACCAACTTGTACAGATTATGCATAACATTTACGAATTTTTGCTGCGTTTTATGCACCAGTCGTGATTTTTTTACGAATTTTGAAATCTGATTGCATCTGCTATTGTAAAACTCTCTTGGCTTAACTTCCTATGTGATTCTGTGGTTTGATCATCAATAATTGAGTCTTAAACATTATTTTAACCCCATCTCATATTTCCTCTTGGGTAATAGAAGGATTTCACTTGCACCTTTTTGCCAACTTTCAATACAGTTGCACCTGAGAGTATGGTGCAAAATAATTTATATGCCTTTAAAAACGAGAATAGAAATTGCCATACCAAATAAGAGTAATTGACTAGTAAATGATTATTTATAAACTAGTAAGCCCGGCGGTCATACGAAATGACCGCTGTTCTAGATATTATAAATATGCAATTCTCCCAGTAACTGAAAATGCACATCAAATCAAAGAGATATTTATCAAATAGAACAGTAAAGTTCAATAAATAAATAATAAACATATAATAATTTCGAAAAAAAAAATACTTTTGCCGAAAAAAAAAATGCAAGTTATAATAATCTGTAAAATAAAAATATTATTTACTATATAATCAAATTATTTGTGAAAAAATGTTTATTTATATCCAACATAATCATTGTCAAAACAATAGTTTTAACGAAACTGAAAAAAAAGAGCGCTGCCATTTTAATATATATAAAAAGCGCAGATGATAAATAAATTAAAACAAAGAAACAAGGATTAAATTAAATTGGTGTTAACATTAATTTTTAATGGAGGTTGCAAATCTAGCGATGCCTCACTCAAAATGCTAGAGAAATGTTTTGATTATTAGTATATTTCACGTGTGTTACAACAATGGTAACTGCATTACAGTTACGCAAGGAACCAATAAGCTATTGGCGACAAACAGACACTTAAGCTGTTTATATATAAAATAATTGTTTTAGGGGGAAGAAGGAAAATCTACTTTTTGCTAATTTTGAACAAAAAAAGTAGCTTCACTATAAGAAACAAAAAAAAAAAAATTCAATTTACATTATTAATTAGGCCTATTTATTTACACCAAAAGTGAACAGTTTTTGAAGTAAACTTATTAAAACCAATAGTGATGTTAAAAATAACTAAAAATAGTTTATTTATAGTATATACTGAAATTTTTTTGAGTCGCGAATGTTAATACTGCTTCGATGAAGTAATTGCATTCACATAAAAGATTTACTGATGACCATTTTCAAAAGTTGGCAAGTACGCAGGTGAGGCTTCTGATAAGTTTTCCAAACATATCTTTCGTTTTGAAAAAAGCAGCATCCAATATTGCAGATAGCACAGAAGTAAACTGAAGATGAGCTTTACTTTCTTTTATAATGACAAAGTAAATATTTCATTTATTCTTTTTTAGGAAATTTTTTCGACCCAAGTCTACCTCGTCTGGTAATGATGGTGATAATCAAGATCAGGGTAATACTTCTTCTAGTGATTTCAATAGAAGAAGAATGGGTAGCTCTACAAGCAGGCCCTTAGCTTGTGAAAATACTGTAATAGACTTTGTAAAAAATTATCTTAGCCAAGATGATGAACTATTTGAAATGCAAAGGAAGCAGGTGGAGCGGTTAAAATCAGATGAATCACAGTCCGTTATAGTGCTTGTGACAGATCATTCCTACTCATCTTTACCCACCTCACGCTTTAATATTGCTTCAACTCCTCATAAAGTTCCAATCCAATATCATCCAGTGACAGCTGAGCTGTCTGAAGAAAGCTGTCCGCCAAACACTCAAGTTTCAACTTCCACTTCCGCTACAGTGCAACTCCAGGATGCCTCCAGTATTACTACTAATGTAGACAGGGTAGCACTAACAAATGGGCCAGTTGTTGATAGTAAGCTTTTATTTATATTTATTTTTTATTTACTCTGGGAGTTAGACAGTAGGGAGTAAAGTGATAGTTTTTAAAAAATTACTTTTTTCAAAATGAATAAATTTGAAATTAATTTTGAAAATAACTGTATCTTAAGAAAGAACTGTGTATTTTATAATAGAACTCCTATTGCAACATTTTTTTTTTTTTTTATTTTAGGCAGTAAATTTTGAATATTGAATTGAAATAAAATTGGAAAAATTGCATATTGTAGCCCTACCCTGAGGTATGCCCTATAGTCTTTGGCACAGGAGCTTTCGGGTATGCCCCTGGTTATCTTAAACAGTTTATCAACCTAGATTAAATAAATAGTCTTTCATTAAAGTCATTAAAATCCATTTGGACATTTTTTTAGTTTTCACTAAATCAATCTGAACAAATTGTACCAAGCATATGAAATCAAAATAACCTCAACATTATCAGGGCTGGTACTTTTCCGGCCGTAGGCCGAAACTCCGGATATTTTAAGGCTTTTAAGTCCGGAATTCCGGATCTTAAAAAAATATTTCTAACTTTTTTTAGCGCTATCCTTATGTTTTTTGAAAATTTTGTGAAATATGTTAAATTAATTTTCAAGATGTGATGAAGAATTTTTCATAGGTTTTATCTGTATTTTGTTTGGAACTGTAAGATGGAAGTTATGCAGTTAACAGTGCATTCAGAATGTTCGTCAAAGATTAATAGATCTGTGAATACATAAAAATTTATTCAATTCTTACAAAAGATGTACCTGCATTTTTATGTGACAAATGACGATTCAGAATATAACTTTTCTTTACAAATAGTAATAATACCGTATATATACATATAATAGCTTAAAACCTTGTTTCAACCTTAAAGATTCCGCAAATTAGTTTCAGGGTTTTTTGGGGAGGGCCAGTACCACCCCTGCATTATATTAACATTGTAGTGGAATCAGTAGGTCTTAATTAATACTTACTGTAAAAATAACATTAGTTTTATGATTATATAATAAAAAAACTATTTTTTACCTCACAAAAAATATTACATATGAGCAGGGTCCGAAAAATCCCGGGCGCCAGTTCGCCCGGGCGACTAAAAAAATGCATTGGCGACTAGTTTTTCAGGTGTTGACAAATGGAAATATTATAGCTGGCTCCTAAAAAGTTTCCCTGACTCCTAAGATTTTCGCATTTTTATCGGACTCTGCATATGAGTGTCTGATTTTGAAAATGGCTTGCATTGTAATATACCTTGATTTTAAGGGGCAACTATGTTTTGACTGAAATCAACCACGTATCATGTTATATATGCAAAATGTTATCATAAACAGGTGTTGCTGCAAACAAAGTAAATATTTTACTTTTTCACTTTGCCCCACCTTCTCCTTCTATTTACTCTTTTCTTTATTTTATTTGAGCTTTATGCTGATGAAATTAATTACTCAAAATATTTAAAAACCCTTTGTTAATAGATTATGTATAGACATATTAGAAATCATTTTATAAAGTTAATGCAATATTTTTGACATTGATCAACTTTTTATATTTTGTTTTCACCTGTCATATGATTCTGGGTTGCAAAACTTTGCAGTTAGTTGGTACTTTTACAAGTACATCCTTGCAAGTTTTTAATTTTCTTAGAATGTTATCCAAAGGACCGAAAAATCTTCTAATGCATTGCTTAATTTTGACCTTTTTGTAGCCTTAGGTGAAGTTATTTGATAATATTTTGCTTATATTTAAAATTGTGTAAAACAAATTACTTTTAAATGTAATTTGATGATATAAAAGCACAAGGAAATTCACAGGGCTGAAGGGGGAGACCAGAAATTAAAGTATCAGTTATTTAAATGGTAATTATTATATAGCATCTATTAAAATATTAGACATTCATTGCAGTAATAAAACAATATTGATGAGAAATATTGAAAAATTTGAGTGAGCAAATTATTTCCTTAGATGTGGCGTGACATTCTGTTATTTTTGCTTGTTTAATTATTTTGTTTTTACCATCCTCCCCCACCCCTCAAAACTTGTGTTGTATCTTATGCAAGTTTAAATGATTTAATATTTCTTCTTTTTCCCCCCAGAATTAGATGTTTTTGCCACAGATAATGCCCTGGAAAGGCATCGCAAAGACTGTCTAAACACGAGCATAGAGTCCATTGTAAATTTTCCTCAAAATTCAATAATCCAAAGCGTGAACTCATGTTTACCAGCAGTACCGTCCATTGAACTTGGAGGTGGAGCTGCTAGCCATTCTAGTGACAATATTCATGTGATACATTCTAAAGCTTTTAGCACTTCCACTCCACAAACAACATTGAGGTTCACCAGTCTAGAACAAAATGGAAATGAAACAAAGTAAGTTGCATTGTTGTTTTAGTTTCCTATGTTGAATATTAATTGAATGCTTGGTAGCAACAGAATTGAGAATTTATTTTTTTAATCATTTGACATATGTTAGAAATTTCCTTTTTTGCACCACAATAAGACTTATTTTTGCTTAGTTATTATCACAAAAATTATTTCTTCCTGGATCAGCACATCATTCAAAAGGATAAGACTTTGAAATGAAAGTAATGTTCATAAGTTTTGAATAATTAATGAATAAGTTCCCTTCCGAAAAAGGCTTAGAAAGTTTTATATATATAGATAATGCAGAAGGTATAGGAAACTGGTAGAGCGTTATGATATATTTCCATCTGAATGACGATTGCATAGAAAAATAGGTAAAATATCAAAGTGTTGTAAAAAAACTTTTATTTCATTTTTTTGAATAAACATGTCTTAAGGGGAAAAAATGCTTCACTTTAAAAAAGACCCTTCTACATTTTGAAAAATTTGATTTGCAGTGGGAACTGGACTTTTCAAACTTTCTATAATTCTTGAGCTTTGTTTAACATGCAAACAAATAAAATATCATTTTATTTTTATTTAAACTTCAATTTGAAATGTGTGACGGCTCAGAGTACAAACTTTCAAACAGCAAAAGATAATTGCTGAATCTCTTCTTTGCTTCATTTTTTGTTTCAATTTTTTAATATGCATAAAATCAATTAATTTTTTTTAAATATGCAGAATGAGAATAAGATTAGGAGATTTGCCTGTTGCATCAGCACTGTTTAACATTTTGACATGATGAACCATATTAATCAATATCTTTTTTTTAAGGCAACAAAATTTCACGAATTGATTTGTAAATTAAGTAATGATCTTTTTAAGAGTAAATTCTAATCTAACAGGCAATCAGATAGATTTTAATTATTTCTTTAGTTATTACCTGTAAAGTAACTGGTTTTCACATCATATTTATTTTGTTTGCAAATTTAGTAGAAATGAGAAATGCAAATATAGTAAGAGATTCTGTCAATTAAACAGGGCAGCATCTAATGTGGGTTCCTCCTCTCCCCCTTCTATTTCTATTAAAAATTTCAGGCATTTTTTCATGTATTTACAATTATTCCTAAATAACTCACCCATAATCTTCTACAAGTTTGTGAAATCATAATTTGTTTTTGTTAGAGGTATATAATGTAAAATCATGTTGTGGATTAAGTTGCGAATATTACACAATTTTGCAAATTAAAAATTAACTTGTAATGACACTTGAGGACTATATTGAAATGTATTCATTAAGATAAAATATCTTGTTAGTGAAGTTATTAACGATAATCTTGATACATTGCAAAAAAAAAAAAAAATTGAAAATCTAACTTGCATCTTTGTGAGGTTTTCGTGTCGGGGGGGGGGGGGGGGGGGCTTCCCCCCTCCTCCTCTCCCTTTCATAGTGTCACAAAAATCTTCTGCATTGTAGCTTGGATCTCTTGTATGACTATTAATTCTTACTAGAAACTGTAAAGATATGGTGTGATTATGTAATGGTATCGTAATTGTTGAAAACCAATTTCATAGGTGATTATTGTTCCTGTTGTGGTTCTAAAAAGCCCCTTTTTTTTAAATATTCAACAATGAATATGAACTCTGTATTTTAAGTTTGTGATGGTGCTAATTAAAATGCATCAAAAGGTTACAATTGTAATGGAACAAGTTACCTAGTGTAGTAAATATGATTAACATGCACATACAGTACAGGGAAAATGCATGATTTCAATGTACAGTTGCAGTGCTGATTTGTATTTGAAGTGACGTTTAACCGTTTCTAATCTTTTTTTTTCTCACACAGATTAAAACAAGAATTATTCCTAAACAAAGTGAAAGTGGAAAAGGTTGCAAGTGAGAGCGGCATGTCGATGGATGTGACATGACACTTAATCTTACTTCCTAAATTAAGGTTTACAAATTCAGTTTGAGGCAAGTTTCTTCAGACACCCAAGGAGCTATGTGCAGTTGTTGCACTTCGGTTCGTACCATTTGCATGCGATGCTTCACAATGTTTTCTGAGTTTTAGAGTAATAACTCAGGATTAGAATATATCCTTTTTCAGCGAGGATTGAGTGGACCTTGTTGTCCACCATGCCATTGTACTAGAAATGTTTGTTTAGCTATACAGATCTGTGGCATGTTTGTATGTACATGTAAATATGAACACTAGTTCACCGTCTTATTTTTAATTAGCATCTACTCATGTTGAGTGATGCTTTTGTGATAATGGTCAAGCTCTTCTGAGTTTGGTGAAAATTTTCCCTATCTAATTTGATTTGTTTGTGTACAGTGTGGAGCATTTTGTCTGCTCAGTGTGTTCTTCATGACCAAACTACATTGTTAATAATTTGTGGACATTTCTCTGTGTATCGTTATTAATTTGTTAAGTCTGAGATACATGATTAGAGTTTAATAGAATCTTCCTTTTATTCAGTGTAGATCCACCACATACATTACGTATTTAAAGCTTGTAAATGAAATTAATAGTGTGTAAATATTAGATTTCTACAAAATAAATTTTGACAGTGAATAGTTACTTTTACCAAAAGGGAACATTTGTGTGTGGAATTAAAAATGCAACACATTTTTATAATGGAAAAAGCTCAGGCAAAAAAAAATCTTACTTTAAAAAAAAAAACTTGGTTTCTAAATGGACATTTCATAATTTAGGTATGTTTTCCTGAAAAGCTGCCTTTTCTGAAACTTAAATTATGATGCTTTGTTTCACTTATAAAAGTTCTTTTTTCTCTTTAGAATTGCTATTACTTTTCTTAGCCTGTGTAATAGCTGAGCATGTAGAAAGTAAACATAGGAATATGTTTTGAATGTATGTAATCGTAGGGATCATTCATAAATGATGTCACGCTTCTAGGGGGGCGGGGGTTCGTGAAATTATGACAAGGGGAAGGGAGAGGGTAACAAGAAGTGTGACATCATGCATTATGCAACATAGCGTGACATATGACAAAGGGGGGGGGGGTCATATATAGGAAAAAGCGTGGCATCATTTATGAACAGCCCCTTATTCCCAATCCTTGACATTGCAAATCTGTAAGCTTACTTCAATGTTGTAAAATTTATTTTATGTAGGTGAAATTCCATTCTGTATTTAATTAGTTCTGGTTTTGCTCTCATTCTACAAATGCTAAAGTGATGTTTGAGTAATTTGATTAGACACATATTTATTTACAGGAGTTAGAAATTCATTTCTAATCATTTTGGTTTTTTGTTGCTTTACCTAGGTTTGCACATATTATGACAATAGTTGAAAGGTTTTTATGGCAATAAGAAAGGGAAACTATGAAATTCTTTTAAATTTTTCACCCTGCCTTTGAATTTCACGTGTTAGATTACATGTGCAACTTTATAATTGAATTGTTATAAAAATTACTTTAAAATTAAGCAAAGAGAAAAAAAAGCTAATATTGATTTAATAATAATTTTGACCACAAAAGTGTACAAAATGATTTTAAAAGTATTTCAAGCTACAGTCATCTCTCACCTATATCTTAGTGAAAAGGACTGACCTAAGATACCATGCATAAGTAACTGAGAGATACTTATAAATAAAATTCAACTTTATTTTGGATGTCAAATTAACTTAAAAGGTTTGCCCGATCATGAGAGAGTTCATTTCTTCTTGGAGAAGTCTTATATTAGCACAGAACCAATAGCTTTGTCGAGACAAACCTGTATTCCTCAATAATAATAAAATTACACGTTAATTTAAAGCACAAATGAGCAATAAAATGCAGACATATGTTTCGGGATTGCTTGGAATCCCTTTTTTAATGCGACAAGGAGCTTCTAGATGCAAAACATCCAAATGAAGCTAGGCTTCATTTGGATGTTTTGCATCTAGAAGCTCCTTGTCGCATTGATAAAGGGATTCCAAGCAATCCCGAAACATATGTCTGCATTTTATTGCTCATTTGTGCTTTAAATTAACGTGTAATTTTATTATTATTGTTTACTTGCACAAAGTTAAATTATTTTTATCTGTATTCCTCACTCATATTTTTAGCAAATGGCATCGTTTAATCCCTCTGCGAAATAGTAGATTCATTTTTGTGAATTTATTTGAAAGGGAAAGGCACTGAAAAAGTAAATTAAATTTATGTAACTGAATAGTAAATACAGTGAAGATTGCATTAACTTTCATACATTGATTAAAATCACCATTGCAATCTTATCCAAATGTTTGTGGGTTAAAGCAAGAACACCAGTATTTATTATGTAATTTTTTTTTTTTTTTTTTTTAAATACGAAAAGAATGCAAGGAAAAAAAATACTGTGAAAAAATTTAACCTACACATAACGGAAAAAGACCTCTAAAGTGACAAAGAAGTTGAGCAACATTAATTTTTATGTACATATGGGGGTATATATTTTCCTTCTCTATTGTAATATTATTTACTAGATGTTTTCTCAATTACGTGATACATTACATGAAGTAATTTAACACAAGTTTGATTTGAAACTTCTCATAATAATTATGTGCATGTAAAAACTTTCACATATATTCCATGCTTACACACAAAACAGTTATTATGGTGTACATTACGAACATAAGTGAAAATATTCAAAAAGAAACAAAGAAAAAAAAAATATATATTTTCTTGCTTGTTATGTAGACTGAAATGAAAATTTTCACTTGGCTTAAGGATTTGCTACTATTCTAATGGATTCAGAGAATTTTGATCCCCCCCCTTAAAAAAAACTGGAAAGAAAAACTTTAATTAAAAACTGCTTTTTTTCAGTAGGATTTAGAGAGAATTATCCCCCTCTTTTTTTTCTTTTTTTTAACATGTACATTATATTCTTTCATTTTTGTACTTAATGATAAAATGTTGGACAGAACATCATCATCATCATTTAAAATGTTTTCATATGGTTTTTAATATTTACTTGGCGTAGTAGTTAATGTCATTAAGGGGACTTGGTACCTTTTGACAATTTTTTTTTTATTTAAGAACTTTTACCTATTTCATTTGTATGTTATGATGTGCTATTGTTCAATAAAATGTTCACATGAAAAATCAAAATTCAACCAACAGAAAATTTTAAAATTTAATTTTTTAAAAATTATTTAACAATTTAAAATGTCCTTCTCTTTTTCATTTCTTGACTTTTTTTACCAAATTTTTTTAAAGTACTTATCATAGTATGGTTTACAATTTTAGGGATGGGTTTTGCTATTAATTAATTAGTTTTTGAGAAAAAAAATTTTAAAGTTACATCGATGGTAGAACACAGAAGTAAAAGCGACTTTTGTTACATTTTCATTTAAAAAATTTTTTTTTTTGAAAATATATAGCAAATTCCATCCCTAATTTTATCAAGCACATCATATCAAACACACACAAAAAATTTCAAGTTGCTACATGAATATATGTAGAAATTTTAGCATTTTAAGTACTACAATATGGCGAAAATACACAAACCGAGAAAACGCAGTTTAAAGAATACAAAATCCTACTAAAACATCAGAAATATTTGAGTTCTCTTACTTCTTAACTGCATTTATATTGGTTTTATCGCTTCAAAACTTTGCTCAGATATACTAGGGGAGTCAAACCGTATTTTAAGCAAAAAATTGAAAAATTGTTATTTTCATCCATTTTCTACATTTGAAAGGTGCCAAGTCCCCTTAAAATGGCATAGTGCATTTCAGAAAGAAATATTATTTTTCTAATTTGGGTCATAATTATCTTATTCCCTTTGTAGTTTATAAACCAAGTGAAAACGATCTCTAGGGGCCGATACAGGGGAAAATTTTGGATGTTTTGCTGCCCTTTCACAAAATTAAAATTTATAAAAGAGAGGCCCTGCTACGAAATTCAAATTTAAAAAAAGCTCTTTTACAAAATTTTATTGCATAGAAAAATATTTTTTTTTATTTTTTCCATGATCACATTTTTTTATAAAAATATTTTTATTTCTCACAAAAAATAAGACGCTTAAAAAAATATTATTACTACCTCTGATTTTATCTAATGTTAAATAGAAATTGAACCCAATTATACATTGCATGGCTGTTCTAAGCATTTTTTATTTTCATTCGGATGCCATTTGTCACATGCACAGCTATTGCACTATTGAGAAAAAAAAAGAAGTTTCTTTACTTTTATTAGAATTATTTTATTTATCAACTAAATTTTTCAAAGCATTTTTTGAATGTATTCTAAGGTTTTGAAATGATTACTAACTTTCTAACTATAATTTGCCTCTTTTTCTAGAAGAAACTTTAAAAAAGCTTAATTTTTTTTTTCTTCCAAAGAAACTTTTAATTGTAGCAATATTTGTTGACTATTTTAAGAAGTTAGTTTTTAAGTCTTTGAAATGTGTTTCCATGTTTTTTATGTGTGTTCATATTTTTTAAACTTTCATGTCTTCCTTTATTCTGTATCCCTGTATTCTGTTTTGCATTTCATCAAGGAAAAATAATAATTCTTGTATTTTAGGTTACAGTGTAGTAGAGTGTATGACTTTATTCATTTCAAGTAAAAACTAATTTTGGAATTTTTTAATGTCCTATCATTGAAAAATTAATGTAATTGTGTAGGAAATAAGTGGTTTCATTCTTAGACTGTTTGTTTATTTTGGTTCTGTAATAGAAAACATTTAATGTAGTATATTATAATGATACTGAAGTATACAATGATCATAGGTTCTTGAAATGATGAAATGTGTAAAAAATTTATTTTAGGTTTGATGCATAGATTTTTTGAAAATTTTTTTACAACTTTGCTTCTTAACATGCTTTTGATCTCAACTTTTATTATTATTTTAAGGTTTTCATGGATACCAAATCCAGATGTTGCTATGAATTAATTTTTGCACAGAAATCCTCATATTTTAAAAAAGCTTTGCTAGGCAAAATGTTGTATTCCAAATTTTAAAGAAAAACCTAAAATTACTAAACAATTCACTTTTATAAAAAAAAAATACTGTACAATGAGTAATGCAATTGAACATAGGTCATTGTAATCTATAAGGAAGAATAAAATAGCTAGAACTAATTAACCGACTTCTTGCAAGAATAAGTTAGAGTTTTATGGCTGTAAATGAAAAATGCCAATCGTTCTTTATTCTATTTCATGATGTTTTAAAAAATAATACACACAAATTAAATGTTTTGCTCATAATTTATTTTAGTTTATTCTTACAATAATCTTTGATAGTAGTAGAAAATAAGCCTTTACCTCTTAAAAAGCAAGTATTTTAGTTTAAAATAAGAAATTTTCCATTTCTTATTCTATTCATTCTAATTTGGAATTATGACCCTTGTTTAGTGTACGTCACGAATAAATGCATTAAAAGACATTTTGTAAAACTTGGTTGGAAAGTGTCTCATCTATCTCCTGAATTTTAAAGTAAAATTTAAAGAGCTATGTAATCTAGTCATTATCACTTTTCATCTACTATCAACTTTGACTTTATTCTGTCCACGATATTTATCGTAAAAATTATTTCATCTCATTTTAACATTATTTTGCTTATCGTTTTTCTTTGTTCTTATATTTCATGATGCTTAGATTGTTTGACATATGTATGGAAAATTATTAGTTCTTTTTCCTGAAGGTATTTCATGAATACCAACTTAGAGTTGAGAAACGGGTCATTTTTCTTTTGGTAGATCAGGCATTTGCCCTTGGATTAGTACACAGTTTTCTTTATCAATATTAAGTTAGAAACTAAAAACAATAAAAGCATATTTTACATTACTCGGTTTAGTTTTTAAAAGCTCGCAAAAGTTGTTAAATTGTTAGTTTTTGAAATTTGTCAGAAAAAGCAATTCATTTCTAAACTCTTTGCTTGAAAATAAGCAATTAATTGCAACATCGGTGTCTTGAATTTAATTTGTCCTTAACAGTAAAAGAATTTTGGTCTTTATTACAAGCAGGTACACATAAACTTGAAGCTAATTGATTTCAGACTAAATATTCTTAGAGTTAGAATAAGTGTAAAGACCAAAATAAGCATAGGAAATTCAGTAATAAATGAAACAAATTTGTAAAATATTAACACCATACACACACAAAAAAATAACGCACATAGTAAAACCTATTAAAATTCAGAAGAAGTACAGCTATATATTTTGTAAAATTCCAAGTACACAAAGGAAGGGAAAAAATATATTAATTGGGCCTGTAAAATAAAATTTTCCAGATTGCACTAAAATAGCACTATACAAATGTATATAGTAAAGTATAACAATAAAAGAGGAAAAGTACTGTACTGTGAAACATAAAATATGTGTTTATGGAATACATTTTTACATGCTAAAAGTGATCGTGTGAAAAAGTACTCGTAAAATCCAGACTTTCAATATATCTTCTAAGCATAAAACATAATTATATAAAAGATAAAAAGTTTTTATTCTTGTGCAGTTATATCAACTGGTTCATTATTTTCAACCGCCTTTCATTGTGTCGCTGATGTAGGAGGATCCATATCAAAGTTTTTTTTTTCTGAAGATGAATTTTTCTAGCTAGTCAAGTATGTGTGGAAACAATCAATGTAGTGATGTAGTGGGTCGTTATAGATGGTTTTTAAGTTAAGGACTGTAAATGTTTAAAAATTTAGGAGCCTTTATTTTAGAACAATGCTGTAAGAGGAAGCCTATTTTAATTCTTTTATCTTTTACTGTTTTATGTCCTTTGAGGAATAATTTTTTTTAATAACGGACACAAGAAAAAATTACAAGATGGACATTTTTCATTTGGCAATAAAAAAACGCTTACAAAATAAAAAAATAAAGTATGGGTAATTTTGTCCATCAAGCATATGTGACCTTACTTTTGTTAACCGGTGTTACCTTGAATTGTATTTATGAAGTGTAATTTTGCCTTTTGTTTTGCATTGTTATAATAACGTAAGGATATATTGTTTCTTTGTTTTAACTGAATGTTGCATCACAAGTGTTTGATTTTTTTCTCGTAATGCAGATTTTTTGTGAGAATGCAACAATGTATTTAGCACCAAAAAGCCCTGTGTGTCTGCAACCAAGTGAGAGAAAAAAAAACGGGTGGGGAGGGAGCCCTATTAAGAGCTGCTCATCTTACTTTGTGTAATCTCAAATTAATGAACATGTTTATTTTATTAAATTTGTTTTGTACATACTAAGTGATTACAGCCAATACTGATGCTCTGAATTATGTTTACTGTAGTGGTTTTGAAACTCTATGGAAACACTCATTTTTTTTATAAATTTATTTTCCAAAGCATAAATGTAGTATGAATAAAGCTAAAAAAAGTGTTCTAAAATAGTTTCTATTCATTATTTTTGAGATAATAAAAAATTCAATCATTTCTCTTTTTGAGATTTTGTTTATATAATAATACTCCATTGAGTTTTTTAGACAAAATTTGCATGAATATGTTCATAGCAAAACTTAGGGATTTTTCATAACTTTAATAAATTATTTGTGATTAGAACAAATTTATTGAAAGCTTTTGAATCAAATATGTGTATGGTTTATTTAGAAAAGTTCAAACTGTTCTTTCACCAATTTCTTGGCAACTTTCTCAGTTCAAAGTTGGTTCTTGGACCCTTCTATGATAAAAATTAGAATTTCATTGCATTTATGTGTTTTTCTCTGTAAAATTTCCCTTTTTTTTTTTTGTTTTATCAGAAAAGCAGTAAAGAACAATATTTCGTGATAATTTTGTTGAAATTATTCTTGCAATAGAAAGCATTTGTTATTGTTGTTAAAATGTTGTTCCTTCAGTTTCATTTTGTATTTAATTCATCCTTTTTTTTTAGCATGTTTCATTAAAATTTAGTGATGCAGTCTTACATTTCGTAAGCAATTTTTAAGTGATTGCAAATTTCATTAAGTTTGTATGTCAGCTATAGAGTGCAAGGTTTCGCTTGCTTGGGATTAGTGTGTAAACTTCAACAGTGCAGCTCACACATATATATATTGTAAATTTTGTATTTTTATATGTTATGTACATAAAGAAGAAAAAGACATAGCACCTTGAACTAAATCCCATTGCTGTCTTGTAAATATATAAGCTTTTGCATTTGTATTTATAGTTCTTTTCATGAGCTAAAACAACTAGGATTCATTGTATGTGATTCCCTTTAACTGGCAAGACTATTGAAGAGTGAACGAGATTTGTGATACTTAACAATTTTTTCTCATATTGTAATGTTTTGTAGAAAACGAGATAATAAATAAAACGTGTCATCTCAACATCAATATTTATTGTCAATTCTGTGTTTAAGAACTAAGGTGCTATATGTTTAATTTATCGTAAAGTGTAGTTGAACCGTTCTCTGTTTCGAATTCATGTGTAATTTTAAGCGCTTTTATCTCTAGAATATTTATTGAGAAACATTTTTTTTCAAAAAAAAAAAAAAATCAATAGATATAACTTTTAATGTACTGTTTTAAATATTTTTCTGTGATGTTCAAAAAAAGAAATTTTTCCCCTCCAAATCCTCTGCTGCTGTTCTCAATTTCTTTTGACAATCATTTTTCATTTGTCCAAATGTATTTTGAAAATGAATATTATTTCTCTGTTTCATTTTTATGCCATGTGTAAAAAAGGACCCTTGTATAAACTTTCCATAAGGTCAAAATAATGATGGAAAAAGTTATTTATCTGATTATGCTGTTCATTGTATGTAAAAGCTGTTAATTTGAAATTGTAACTCTTTCCATTGCCGTATGAGCTTAAATTTTGTAGAAAATATTTTGTTTTTGAATATTTTTGTTAATGTGTAGTTTTTAATGATTTATTACTAGTATGGTCATAAAAAAATTTCATCATCATTTACTGTGATTTTCTCATGACATTTGTCACTTCAAAAATGTATACATCTGCATTCATTATTACACATATGCTCAACACCATCATTAAAAAATATTCTATAAAATTACTTTATATGTGTATAATATTAGAAAATCTTAAGAGTTTCTTTTACACTTCATAATCTTTCCTAAGTTTTAAAACAATTTTGAAGAATATATCAATTTAAATTTACATAGCATAAAAAATTAAATGTCTATTAAGTTACCACAACTTGCAAAGAAACATTATTTTTTAGATAAATTTACTTATTGATGAAAAATCACTTTTTTTCATCAGTTCTAGTTTTTTATTAAAATAGTTGCAAATTTTTCACCACTTCTATCTCTTTTTCACCATTTTTTTTTAATTATTATTTTGTATATGGCAAACACATTAGGCATTTTAGTTTTCTTATTGATTACTTCTCTTTGTACATGAGAAGCTCAAGTTTTTTAACTTAAAACTAATTTATTTTCGTCCTCGGTGATAAGGTAAATTTAATTTTATGCGCTCAAAATCTACGAATCTTCTAAAGTGCAATTATAAAAATATCCATGCAACTTTGTTTTGCATTTCAAGTAGGTATTGTGAAAAATAATTTCATACAAACAAGCCTTATTCGGTTTTTCTTGCACCAAAAATAAATCTCTTAAAATGGTCCTCCACAACCCAAAAGGGAAAAAATATCATTTGTTACAATCCAGTTAAATTTGAAAGTGCATAACATGGTACTTCAAATTTAAATATTGAATAATACGAAATTCTTTAAACAAAAAAAAAAAAAAAAAAAACATGCTATCTTATCAGCATTTTAGAGGATTAAGATTTATTGTTGTTGTACAGAAGATAACAGTATAGCTAAATAACATTGCTCTATGTGAATTTATTGTCAACGTTTCCTACAATCCACTGTGAATAATTCCAAATAAGTGCTGCAGCAGATTACATTGTGAAGCATCAACTTATTTTCTTTGTGAAGGATTAAAGTCTGGTACACATCCTGTTACCTCGCTTGTTGTATGAGCAATTAGCAGATGGCGAGGTTGTAAAATGTTTTGTATTTACTTCAGAAATGCGCTGTCTGTATCATTGTAAATAGCACTATAGTTCGCATACAATTAAAACCATCAGTTTGATCGAAAGTAATTTTGTTTCATCAATTTCTTACAAATCTTAAAACTTTAATCACTAAACAGAAAAGGGGAAAATCTATAATTAAATTTATATCCATCCTTTGAAATTCTACCCTTAACCTTGTTTGAATTCATTCTGAATTTTATTACTGTATCAGTAAATATTTTTGACTGTTAAAAATCAAAATCAAAGTTAGAAGCAGAAAATAACAATAAAACATGCTTGTTGCTTTGGATACGAAGGAACCTGTTTTTCATTGAAAAAGAGGTAAACTTATAAGATTAAGAGTCAAAATTAATGTTAGAAGCTTAAAATTGAAAGAAAATTTGTACACTCGTGTTTCAAGTTACAATGAACCTCTTTTTCAATCCAAACTATGGAACTCTATAAATGAAACACACACACAAAAAAAAGTGGATATGTGTGTGTATGAAAACTATTTTTTTTGCTTTAAAAAAAAAGTCTTGCAACCTTTAAACATGTGCTTGTTATTATTTCTAATGTTGATGGTGATTTTTAATATTTCAGCAAAAGGGTAAACTTAGTACTTTTTATTTTTACCTTTGATATATGAAAAATTGAAAATTTTTCCATGTTAACTTACTCTTTTATTTCTTAAATGAAAAACCTAGGTTTTTAAAGAACAATATTGCAAAGCTTCATCAAGCATTGCTTTTCTCCCCTACATCCTAACATGAAACGCTTTTTAAGATTATCTTGTATTGGCATGGGCGGAGGGACCGAAGGTCACATTACTTTTCTCTCAATACCCCAAGTGTAGCTAAAACCAGTGAACAGTAGAATCATGAGTTTTAAATCTAACATTTAGTATTCAGTTTACTTTGGATCAAGAGCTATTTTTCACTGGTGTTAAGTGGAACCTATGTCATGCAGTATAATACAGTCTTGAGGGGGATATGCTTTCTCGTATGAATATTATTTACATTGGGGACACGTTATATGACGCTTTATCACGAACAATATCAAATGTTTTGTTATGAGGTCGTTCTCTTATTAAAGTCAACATCAAATTAAAAATTTCATGTAGTAACGGCAATTTTTTAGTATAGATTTGTAATTAGCATTACAATTTAACTGTGTATGCAAACTAACTTTTTGCTTGGTAATGACTGATACATTTAAAAAAACAATGCTAGGATTCGCCCAAAAATAAGTATACCCGATATGCGAAGTTCCGTTAATTAAGTTTTGATGTAAATTGTTCCAAGAGAGGTGGTGCAATCCGACTTATTTCATGTTAAGCACCACTGCTGCACTTCAAGAAGTACTCACAGAATGAAATGAAAATATGTACCATAATTGCTCAGGCTGTGATTAATTTTTAGCTCAGATTGCTTAATCTGTAAAGGTCGGTAATTGCTATTGAATATCAAGAAGTAATGCAAGTATTAAACAAAAAATGGTATACAAGTGAATTCCAATATAAACTGGTGCTGGTTAGCTTTTGGCGCTCATCGCTCTATAACGCGGTGACGTAGTAGAACGTTTTCCCGTTGGTGATGAGTGCTATATCTCAAACAGTAATGCAAGGATTCAAGCAAAAATTGATGTAAAGAATGAATTTTATCAGGACTGCTGCTGCAGGTTACTTTTTTGCAAAAACTACTCATGGGAGAAGTGAGAGAGAGGCCCTATGATTATTTTTTTAAGAAAGTTTGAGAATGGTCATAGCACACTGGTTTACGAAGTAGTATATGTGCGCAAATGCAAAATCATGAAAAGTTCAAGTAAAACATTACAAGTTAAGACAATTTCAATATACTTTATTGCATTTCTATTCATACTTGAAGCATAAAATAAAATTTCTGCACATTTTCAGTTTTTGAATATAGTTTTTCTACTGATATTCTGATACTAAATGAAAAGAAGATTTTTTAAAATAGTGTTATGATGTTTTTTTGGCATGATACAAAATTTTAAAATATCTGAAATAAATAGTTTTGAAACATCATAAAATGCATAGTTGATATGTATTGAATACATTTTATAGTTTAAAAAGCACAAATCAAACACACATTAATGAATAATTGAAATGAAACAGTTTCATATTCAAAATGTTAAATAGTTTTGTACAGATAAATAAGTCAAAATGAACCTTGAACTTTTCGGTCTCATTTCCTTTTTCCTTCTATAACCAAAACATTTAGTAGTAGGATTTGTAAGTTAAACAGAAAGAGACCTAATAATTTTTTTTTAAATAAAATTACATATGCTTATTAAGAAAGCTCTGTATCAAGCAGAAAGCATGGATTCTTGTGGTAATTGATTAAGACAGAAGTTAACTTTCTATCAAAATATAAAAGGCTAAATGTTTCACTTTTAGTAAAGATAATTTTACACTCAGTTTTCTGTGCGTTTATTTTCAACTACATTTAATGGTTTATATTTGACACATTGGTTAAATTTAATTATGTTTGAATTGTAATAAATAGATTAAAACTAAATCGATAGAAGTAAATGTTTTCCTGAATATGCTTATAAAGGGACGTATTTAGATAATATATGTACAGTCAGACAAGGCCGTAGCCAGAATTTTTTTCGGGGGGGGGGGGGGGGCGACTTTAAAACACAAGTGTAGGGGAAAGTTTCAGGGAAGAATATATGCTACATTGCGAAAATTTTTGGATTTCGGAGGGGGGGCGTCGGTCCCCCCTCTGGATACGGCCTTGCAGTCAGACTTGAATGATAGGTCAGCCCCTCGAGACTTCACGAAAATGACCTTAGAAGCAGGTTGAAATTCATAAACATTTGATATTCAATTAGCCACAACTTTAGAAAAGTGATCTTATAAATTTAGGTCTGACTGTATATATATTTTGTAATTTAAATTTTCGCTGCATGTGCAAAAGGCAGTTTTTGGCACTAAAAAACAAATCATTATGTAACAGAAACAATTATTTTAAAAATTCAAGAAAATATATGAAACTGAATAAATGGATTATCAGTAATAAGTTTTAAATGTCTTAACAAACATATGACGATTGGGAATAAGTATTTACAACATGCTCTTTTTGTTTTTGTGAACATATAAAGCAGCCTTTCCAAACCATGGTTCCGCAAGAAATCAAGTATTAATTGTACTTGTTTTCTCTAAAAAATAAAAGTGATAACTTTAATTGGGGGTTAATTGTGATATCTTTAACACTAGGTTTACCTGACCAGTCATTTCGACTGTCTCGAAGCTTCCATTTTGCATAATTTTTGTTACTAATTATACTGCAACTTTCAATCGCATTGGCTTTTCCTAATGCACAGTAAGTAGGACAAGTTAATGAAAGTGAAAGTTTTATCATAATTAGTAGAAACTTGGCGTAAAATGGAAGTTTAGAAACGGTTGAAAACGGCCTGGTAAATCTAGTGTCAATACTATATGCTATTAATTTAGGGTAGGCCGGGCCACTCCCGGAAGAAATACAATACTACCGAATAAAGATTTTAATATTTTGAAAATTAAATTAAGAAAATTCTCTTAATATCTAGCTTGAGTCCCTCTTGAATTAAATTCTTATATATGTCCCTGCTATTGAAAGATATTTCAGAAGTCATTCATGCACATTTAAGCTGTTTTTGGCAGTTACTTATGCACATCATTGGCATTTTAAGCAGATTTCTCTCAAGTGTTTCAAAGTAGCATTGAAAAAAACCCTCCAATATTTTTTTTGTCATTTCTTCATTTAAAAAAAAAATCATTTTTTTTAAATTTATTATCATTCAATCTAAATATTGATTCTAAGAAAATATTTTGAAGAAATATTAGTAATGGGTCCTCTGAAACTTGGACATTGTCTGAACAGTTTTGTAAGCGTGAAACAGTTGGGAAGCACTGATACAAGGGATATAAATCTCTTGAGCATGTCATACTTTGATGCAATTTGTAAAATTGGAATCGATGCTTGTGAAAGGTCAATCTGTTACATAAGTAAAAACAATATGTTATATAATATGTATACATATACCACATAGTAATCTACATTGCGTTAAAAATATTTTTACCATAAAAGCTTATTTTTGAATCTCTGCACAATTACAGGAGGTTATTTTGGAAATCACTTTAAGAATTCAGAGGGGAAAAAAATGCATAAGTGAACAATAGAATATTACTTTTTACATTAGCACATCCAGGTATGAAAATCAATTGGATAAGATCACATTTGATTTTATTTTGATATGATTAAGTAATTAAACAATGCACGTTAATATCATCTAAAGCTGCAAACTACTAAACCAATATATTTAAAAGTGGAAAAGGCAGTTGCTCTATTTTATATAAAACTCTGATTTTCGATATGATGTCAACATGATATATAAGTGTATATATATTTCTTTTTTTTTTTCTTTTGAGCAAAATCTTTTCTGTACAAATGGACAATTTTGTGTTTATTCAGTTTACTAAATACAAGAAATTGGCCTATCATGTGCAAACTTTAAATTTCATGTGCATATAATGTGCTCTTAATGTTACAACTACCATTTTCGCATTAATTCTATATCTGAATTAGTAAACTAAATCTTCCATAAAAATACTAAACTAGAAAACTATTAGTCCTCTCTTTCATAAGCATAAACACACTTGAATGGAAGAAATGTTGTTATACTTTGAAGAAAGTATCTCTCTATATATTTCTGCATTTTTATGCCCTTCTATATTTTCCTTAAAATTATCGATCTTTTAAGAATGGAAAAAATGTTTGTATGAAACTAAGTATTATTGAAATGCTCAGATTCAAAGTTATTGGATAAAAATAAGCATTACCATATAAAAATGATAAAAAGTACATTTTTAATGCAAAATATAAAACATCATGAAATGTCTAAACACATCTAGTTTTACAAAGAGAATATAATTGGCTAAGGTTACAAAGAAAGCTAATAATGAATATATATATATGTGTGTGTGTGTGTGTATAAACAGTTAGGAGAAAAATGAAAGTAGTTTAGGCAACAGCTTTTGAATATATCATATTCACCATACGTACATTTTTTAACATTTTCTCGCCGTATATAATGACATTTTCAGATCATATTGCAACTAGAAATATTGTTTTCAAGCTTAAATTCAATTATTTTACCCAAACATAGCTCCCGTCAGTGTATTCTATATATTACGTGTGTGCATATTGCAGTTATTATATTCTTCATGTTATCATGTTCAGCATCAGAAAATTAATGATAGAGCTACATAAATAACATGTTGGAATAATTTAAGTTGAAATTATCCAGGTAAATATAAAATGTAAAAAATTATTAAAATAATTTCAATTAACAGTGCGCAAATTTTAACAAAATTAAGTTGTATGGATTATTATTACTATTATTATTATTATTTTTTTTTTTTTTTAACGCCATTTTATTATAAAACCCGGACAGTCTTCTTGAATAAATATACATGTCAGCAATTTGTGCTCCATGTTGAGCAGTAATGTAGTAGTTTAAGAACATTTACTTTACAAGAGTTGTATAATAATAAATACTAGACATACCAAGTTCATGCTTTTTACATTTTCTATAATAAGCTAGTATATGAATTCGAAGTTTTAAATGATTCAAATAAACATAAGCAATTTGTTTCATTGTTTAAAAGTTTTTCATGGGTTATGGCAGTCCTAGAACCTATTTCGTTGCAGTCAGAAACTTTGTATCATATTTTTAAACCTGAACATTTTTTCAATTAAAAATAGTTAAATATGAGAACTTTTATTATGATTTATAACTTTGAGGAAAATTTGCTTTAGTCTAAAAAAAATTTTAAAAATGAGGATTATTGACGAGGTTTTTGTTTTACTAGTCCATTCAAAACCCAGTTTTTTTTTTAATTTTCATTATTAAAAACATTATTTAATATTTCTTTTTTTTTTCTAATCTATAATGTTCTATTGCTATGAAGCTTCTTTTATACAGATAAAAACTCTTTCCCTGTAACCTTAGAACTGGATGTTTGATGCTCATGTAGTTATATATGAGCTTTATAAGTTTCAAAAGAAATTAATACAGCTTTTAGTCTCAGAAAAATTGCAAAGAGTTTAATATAAAAAATGTTGGAGCTTTCATAAATGAAAACATTCATTATGGCTAACAGATGATAAGAAATAAGTTACTTTTTTCAGTTGATGATGCCTTATGCAATTTTTAGCATTACAAAATTCTATTTTTCTTCTTGAAAATAACTCTGATTGCCAGCAATCAATTTATATAAATTATTATGTACTTCTCTGTATAAATATTTTGAAATAAACAGAACAATTAATCATGCAACAAAGTTAAGAATAAATCTGAATCAAATTATGTACAAATGGCACTTTTATGTATTTTATACAATAGTAGCAAAACATAACAAACACAGAATATATACAACATTTGTTAATTTAAAAAATGAAAAACTTTGAGTTGATAACTATTAAATGCTTTTAGCTAAGAATATAATTCTTTTAAATTAAGTAACACTGAAATCATATTCAGAGAAGCTTTTATATTTCTTTCTTGCAACAAAATAAATTAACTAGTATTGCAGTTTAAAATTGCACAATTTTCACAAACATATATTAGCAGCATAGGTATGCAATATATAAATTTTGAAACAAACAAATATACATTTTCATAAGTCTAATAAATGATCAATAAATTTCGGCTCTAAATATGAAACTTTACTTTTTCAATAACTAATTATTTACAGTAAAACATGTTTCATAGAAAGGAGAAATTTTGATGCATGTGTAGTATATGCCTATATACAGTTACTGCCATCCAATTGGTTTGTTGGTTAATTGGATCAACCAATTCTTAGACAAAATTAAATGGATTCTATCGAAATTTTGCCAGTACTTATAGCTTTTGTTTTTAGTTACATTAACCACACAATTTTAAATAAAATTAAAGGAACCCATGACAAGCTGACACGCTAATTTGCTGGCTTCATAATTTTTGGCATATAAATATTTGGAAAATAATTTTTTCTTAAACATTCTTTCTAGAAATTAATTACTTAACCCTTCAGAACTCGTGTCGTGAGCAAAATGCTCACGCCAAGAAGAAAAAAAGTATATCTGGTACTCCACTTTACAGGAGAAGGTGCTGCTCTGTCTCCTTGTAACCTTCTCATGCTGTTCCAATGTGTTTCACAATTATTAAGTCTTTGTTTGAATGTCAACGAGAGTGTTTGCGAGTCCAAGTAGTCAAACATGAGTTTTTCTCATTGTACAAGTGCTCGTATGATTTATTGAAAACTATTTTTTAAAATCTTGTTTCATAAAATATTAAAGAATGTATAATATTTCTCTATGTACCTAAATGGACTAAAATAAACGATTAAATTAATAACAGTGAAACTTCGGTTAGTGGAACTGAGATAAGCCGAACAGTTCGATAAGCCGAAGAGATCACTTCTTCCCCATCTAACTTAACTCCCCAAGTCGAAATGTCTTTTTTGTTTGAAAATAATGAAAACATTTTTTCCGAAGTGAGTTCAATTTTTCTTTTGCAGAAATGAATTTTCCTTTCTTAAGAATGGAGCTATTTCAGAAGCAGACAAAAGGTGGAAAACCCCTTATTCTGATACGCATCTCAAGAAAATCCAAAAAAAAAAAGTGGGAAAAATTTCTCAAAACTTTTTTTTTCTTTAAAATAAAAGAACTCCAAAAAAGAGGTTGGTTTCCTCTTCAAACATTCACACAACAGCACCAGTCAGACTTGGCGCGGGCCTGCTGAAACCTTCTTTCTGAAACAAAATGCTATTGTCCCCCCCCCCCCCCCAAGAAGCTGGTTCTTCTAAGACAGATTTTTCATTTGTTATAGAAAGCGAGTTTGTAGTGGCGAGGTGATTCATGTAATTATGTTATGCTTTAATTGTGGGAAGTTTTTAAAATATCTTTGGTGCATTATTCTATGACTACTTTGCTCATATTATAAATTTAATAAATTTTGGGGGTATTATATTATATTATATAGTTTTGTTTTTGTTGGGTAACATTTGGTGTTTATACTAATAAAAATACTTTTTAGCTCAAAATATTTCATTTACTATTATATTTTTTGAAGAAATAAGTTCAGTGAGAAAACTTCTTATGTGCAAGTTCTCAGGGGACTGACTTTGACATGAGTTCTGAACGGATGATTAGTTCTTGAAGTTAACCGCATACAAAAGTCACCAATACTTTGCATTTTATATTTTGGTGAAATAATTATCATTAATACAGAGGCTGTAGTAAAAGTTCTGCTGAAAACGTTAAAAGTGTGGCACGTAAAAAAAAGTTTCTGAAATGCATGCAAGACATATTACAAAAATGTACAAACAGGTTACAATATAATTCAATGAATAAAACCTAACAACAACAAAGAGCAACTTATGGAAAGAAAATAAAATAATGTGTGATACTTGTTATGTTAACAATATAAAAATGTTCCTCTTTGAGAAGCTTATGATAATGCTTTATATATTTTCACTTCTTATTAAGGCCAAGATCAAGTGCAAATAGAAAAAAAAAAGAAAACTTTTATTTGTTGAAAGGCATTTCACAGTTGTCCATAAATGATCACATATTCCATTAATATATTTTGAAATTTTCATAGTAAATCATAATTTAAATATCCTGTGAAATTAAACTAATGAAAAAAAGTGTATGAAAACAAAACTGAATCTTTACTTAAAATCTACTTATGAACACAAATTTTACCATTTCACGAAAGGGGGATGCACATGGATCAAATGTGTATTTTATATTTGTATTGTATTACATCAAATTACACTGCAGAAACTAACTTAAAATTAGAAGTTTCTAAAAATTTAATTGCTATTCAGAATTTTTTAAAAAGCTATCATTTATTTAAAACAGTCAATATGAATGAATAAAAAATACCTAATTTTTAAAATATATTTAAATGACTTTATTTTATTTTCTCTGACTAAAACTTGCTTCCACATATTATGACACAATGTTAATTTGTTTAATCACATTTATCTGTTTTTCAAACTCTTTTGAAAAACAAAATTTTGAAACGCTTCCCAATATTTACAAATAATTTGAAAGTCACTGTACATAATTCTTTTTTTTTTTCACTAGATAAAATTCATCAACACTTTTTGTTTCACTTAACACACATAAGGTTTCTTTTTTCGCAGTACATTACGAAACAATTGTATTGTTTTCTAGTATTGGTTAAAAATATCAAGGGAGACATTCCACATAATTTTCTGGTATTAATCCAGTTCTGCCATTCAAACAACCTTCTAGCCATCCTGGCTCCCTTGATTGTCGTACTGAAATGTTAAAAGCAAGGAATACGATCATTATTTAGTATCATAAATGCATTATTATCAAGTTTCACAAGAACTAAATTAAGTAAAGGATGATAATAATAATAAGAAGAAAAAAATTAAAAAATAATAAGATTTAAACAATGGAAACAATTGTTCAATAAACTTTGCAGTATGGTGCCAGCTTCTGTTCCCTGTCTGCCTACATTTGCTGGCAGATTGATTTTTTAAGTTAGTAGATACCATAAGAGGGCACAGCCAGTGGGTAAAAATTATGCAAACAGATCCCAAATATAACAGCAGGGAAACTTGAATTATATAAAATACAAAGCAAGGAAAACAAACATTTGTTTTTTGGATAGAATAGTCAAGATCAATGGCTGAAGTTTAAGGACAGATGAAAAAGTAATACTACTTCTTTTTCCCAACAACCTAAAGCATATATTTTCACAATAGAAAATTCATAATTTTGATTGGTAATAAAATAGCTTTTCGCTTCAGTATGAATATAATATTAAAATATTTATTAACCAAAAATATTCGTTAACTTTAATCCATATTTCTTTTACTTCAAATGATTTTTATTTTATAGTAAACAAATGTTGTTTATTTATGTCAGATGTTTTTGATACAGATAGAAGCCCAAACATTTTTAATATTAGTGCATGTAAAAATGTAACACATTAAAAGTAAGGCATGACATGGTTGAGTGGAGGTCTGTTTAATGGATCGATAGACCTCCATTAAACAAATAAAAATTAAATACTAATGAAAAATAAAACGAGTAGAAAAACAAAGAAAACTGAATCTGTACTAAAAATCTACTCACAAACAAATTTTATATTTTCACCAAAGGGGATGAACATTTTTTAACTAGTGTGATTAAAGTAGGGGCATGGTAGCCTAGTGGTTATAGCGCCGGATTTCCACCTGGAAGTTCGCGCGTTCGATACCCGCCCCACCATATACACAGGGGCAAACGTGCATGTTAAATCAGTGGACCCCACTACCTCGCCCTGTACGCAAGCAATCCTAAGGTCTCGGCTGACAGGTAGGGGTCTGGTGGAGAAAAGAAAAGTGTGGTTAAAGTACCGGTACGGTGGAATATGGAGGTAGTTGATCCTACCTTTTGTTTTGCCATATCAAGACTTGTTTGTGGGGTTTCATATTGATGTGAAAAAAGAAATCAACTGCTTACCATCATACAACATTACATCATATATTCTCAGATTTTTTTTTATTTTAGACCCTTGAACTATGGATCCCCCATTTGAAATATTGCGTGTTTTGTTTTTGAATGTTTTCTCATTTCTTTCATTTGTAAATCACAATTAAAGCGAGCAAAAATTGAATTCAGGGCTATAGCTTCTATGCTCGTTACCTGCCTGTCATCTCACATTTTTTCAGGAGTGGGGGGGGGGGGGGGGGGAGGAGAGTCAGATACGATAAACTCAATGCATATTGCAGTAAAAAACAGCAATATATATATGCATGTACGCATAAATATATCATTTACACAAGAAGGGGGGAATTGGCCCTACCTGACCCCCTGGATGATGGACCTAGAATCGCGCCTCTCAATTCAAGTCTCTGGATCTATATGAGTAAGAAGTTATACATCAAAACGAATCATTTTGTATGAATTTTTGATATAAGCTTTGTTTCCACCCAATAATTGCAGAAGCAAGAATAATTAAACAAAATATTATATTGTGATTTATATTTGAAATATAAATACCATATTTTTTAATTATTATTTAAATATAAATACCTTACCCATTACTTATCTATTAAACTAGGTACAAATTACTTTTGTGAAGAGTGAAATACGTATGGAGTGAGATTACTACAGCGCTACAAATCAATGCAGAAAAGACAGGTTTACAACGATTGTTGGTAACATGGAATCTATAGGAATCTAGCCAAGCTGTCTGGATTTTTGCTACTTATTTCGGTACAAAATTTGGCTCTAACTTCAACATTTGAATTAACAAATAAAATAAAGTGAAATGAAGTAAGATAATACAACATAATTAAAAGCACAAACAAAGCAGACCTATAAAGAAAAGATTAAAAATAAGATTTTTATTCATCATTCTATTTGTGATTTTAATCTTGTTGAATTATTTTACTTTGAATAAAAGAGTACTTTGAGTAAAAAAAAAAAAAAAAAATGCTTACACACGTTCAAGGGCAGTTCTTAGGCTACCTTTATGTTTGCCAATAGGTACCAGAATGTGAGTGCAATTACTAAGTTGTTTTCCCCTTCATTTAAGACTCTAGGTGGAGCTACTCAAACAATCTGTGCAGTTCAGAGAAAAATGTCCCAACAACCAAAACTACCAGGTTTGATGCTGAGATTATATGCCCCTAAAGAAGTGTACAGCATTTGAAAGAATTCAAGGAATGAATGGCCTTTGATAACATCTTCAAAACCCTAATACAAGGAATTTTGCTAGAAATACAATAGCAACCAGAATCTTCTCCACAATTCCAGTAACAGTTGTTGAAGAAGAAAAAGTATTCAGAAAAATATATCATGGAACTGTGGCCAAATTAATATTTTAATAAAATTATTTTTGCAAATTCCTTAGGGGGTTTACATGCTTCTGTGCACCAACAGGCGACCCGCCCTTGTAAGAGGACCCTTTTGGTCTTTCCGTACTAGTCTAACGGATTTCTGTTACAGCCCCTATGTTATCCCACCATTTATAAATATAAAATTCTATTCATCTTTACCATCAGGATCAGTTAAAAAAAAAATAATTATGCCGCTTATGTACAAATGCAATTCCTTTTTTTCTCTCCACTGATACTTAATGTTAAACTTTAGGTAAGAAATGTATGACAACACTACCAATTCCAATTGGTTTTGCTCAAGCTTTTTAAAAAGAGAGCAGTTAGTTTTTTCATATATAGGGGATGATCCAGCATTTTTTAACAGGGCTCTTTTTTGTGAATTTTCAAGATAATTTTGTGAAAAATCAGATTATTTTGTGAAAATTGAAAATTTAAACATATATAGGATGAAAAATTTTATTAATTTTTGCCGCTTTTATAGTATATAATGGTGCGAAAAGTAAGATTAGGAAGCTTGGAATTTTGTGAAGGGTCCCGTTTGATTGATTTGAATTTTGGGAAGGGTTCATTTTGGTTAATTGGAATTTTGTGAAAGGTCTGAAAACGGACCTGAATTTCCCATAGTGCCACCCCTGATATAGGTTCGCTTGTTAACAGAAGTAAATGCATCTTTTTATCTATATTTTTTGTATCTCAGTTTTACTTCAGTTTATTAAGTTTCTCTTTAATGGCAATGCTTTTCGATAATACATTTTGAGAAATATTTAAATGATCATGACTTTTGGTTAATGTTAAGCGCGTTTTAAGAATTAATAGGCTTAGAGAGTTTATGAGAGATTCTTAACAAACAACTATCCAAAGGGTATTGACATTATTATCAAGATATAAGTGGCTACACTGAACATCAACTGCAAAAACTTACCATTATAAATGATTTGATTGGGTTCAAATGATAACTCAGAATCATTTTCTCCAACACATGCATACAGGGTCCGAACTCTCCTATATGTGTATAAAAAGTAGAATAAATAAATAAATTTAACAATTACAACATATGAAAAACACATTTTGCAAATTACATTAGCCTGGATTGACAGTAGAAATTTATTAATTGAGACAGTAATAATGCAAGTTTAAATTCCAAGATTATATTTTTCAAAAACACACTTTTAAATGCTTGATGATTCTAATGTTAGATCCCTGTTAGTATAGCATCTCAATATTCAAGTTTATGAACTTACTTAATCTTGCAGGGAATGCAGATGTAAAGTATAAATAAGTTAAGTTGAAAGCGTGATTGAGAAAGAAACCAAGCATGAAGTTAATTATGAGTTACAATCCTCAAATGAATTGCACAGAAGTTTTGTTTTGTTCTGAGATTACACAAACTAAACCATCTTGAAGCAATGAATTAATTTTGCTAGCAATTAGAATGAAACAAAAACTATGCTGTCTTTTAACCTGACAATTCATAACAAGAGAAATTTTTACAGAACTAAGATCTTCAAACAGCATTACAGAAGATTTGATGTATGATATAATGATTGTATGATATGAAACAAAGTGTTCAAAAGACGCAAATCAGAAAATTTACTTTTAATAATATAATGGAAATGGGGAAAAGTTAGGGAAAATTCAATTCTTCAAAAGCTTCATAGAATTTTCAATACAATTGAAATATTTCTATAAAGTACAATTTATGAACTCTCAAAACCACCCTTTATATATAATATGCTTAATCTAACAAAAGCACACATCTTAAAATTTATATGTGCCTTGCAGGAAAGTAAGATTTTTTAGATATTTTAAAGTCTCACCTTCCATTACTAGATGCTATAGAAGATGAGGAAGAGGAGGATGAAGTTGATGAACTAGCAGGGAAACTATAGAAAATCACTGCATTATGAGAGTTTTATAAAAACATAATGCATTTTTATTTTGGAAAATGAACCGCTTAAACTCAAACATTAAACTGAACTTAAATGCCAAAATATTACAATTAATTAATTAAAAACACATTAACTAAAAATTGGGAGAGAGGGAGGGGAAAAAATGTGCTACATAAGTACTCACTTAATAAAATTTATTTGAATGAAGATAAATATTTCGAACAAATTAGAGGACACCATTATTAATTGCTATTCAACTTGGACATTTGTCATTGCTTAAAATGTTAAAACATATCCTTCATCAGCATTTTTTCTTTTTTTTTTTTATTATTCTATTTTTTTTCTACTTGAACCCTTTGCTTAGCCTTTTACTAAAAGCATTTCAAAAGTTACTTTTAAATTATGCCTACATGAAAAATTAGGCACTTGGAAAAAGAGATGCTTATGCTCCACCAGGAGAGATTACCCTTAAATACATTCAATTTCATAAAGTTAATATAGATTTATTTTTTTATGTGCTCCATAAACATCTAGATTCAGCTATGTACAAAATATGAAAAAGAAATCAACTGACAAAGTGAAACATTTTATTGCTTTGGGCACATCAAAATGCATGCAAGTTTACAAAAAAAAAATGTCAAATTAAAACACTACATGACAGTCTGTTTAGGTAAAAAAATTCAAAATATTACAATTATATTATTTTATGATACCAAAAATTAGCTTTTCTTTTACTTACAGGCTATTTTGTCGGCTACCACTGACGAAATAGTCCCTTGAACCTGCAAAATGGAGCATTTTTCAATGAAATCTTTATGTTACAAATACAAAAGTGACAACCAGCAACAGGCTGGTCTTAGTCTATTCACCAATCCCCAAAGAACGTCAAGATCCCACTTAAAACTTTTTAACCCACTGCAAGTAACAATTGCTTCCTGTAAACTATTTGTGAAAACCTACAATATGCTTATTAATAATAATAATAATAATAAAGAAAGAAAGAAAGAAAAGCAAATCATAATTAGATTTTCTTATTATACCTTATTAGACAAATATTTTGACACCTAAGTATAGAAAAGAATTATATTAAGCACAGGTTGATAGATTTCCCAGGCAGCAAGTCACCCAAATAGGGCAGAAAGTAGTAAAAAACAACTTTTTTTTTTAAACTTCTTACTCATAAAATACATACAAGCAAATGTGATGCAGATGTACAGTAATCTCACTAAGGCGTCACTTCTTTCATGCTTCTCTCTCAGTTGTATATCAACTTTAAAAAGGCCCTAACAAAAGTATATAAAAAAGTCAATGCAATATAAATTTTGTTCATGCATTACTGATTCAGAGGTATCTCTCAGTTATGTGCCAGTAAAATTATAGCTTTTTTTCTCTCTTGAGTCCCATAACTTCAGCAAAAACACTGATATTCCTACAAAGCTTATTGCTAATGCAAAAACGACGTACAATAATGCCCCTAAAGTTGAACCTTTTAGAACACTACATGTGATATTTAATTCACAGAGAATAAGTGCACAAATAAACGAACTCCACTTGATAAAACATGTCCTAGTTTCAGCTTTAAATGAGGGGTAGCAATTCAGCAATTGAGGGATAGAGAGAGAGAGAGTATGTGAATTTATAATAAAGTTTTGAATAAGTACATTATTAATTCACAGATTCTCTCTCTATAAATGAAATAAGGATGTTTTAAAAAAGGGAAGTTAATCATTTTGTGCAGCGAACGGCTCTAAATCAAACTAAATAAAAAACAAAAACTATAGCTTGGAACATTATTTTGTCATAAAAACAAAAGCATTAGTTTTTGTTTAAAAGAAAAAAAAAGTATTTTAACAATTTTTGCCTACTTTTAAGTAGCAAGGTGATCTGATGACACCTTAGGTAGCTAGCTTTGATTAAAAAATAAAAAGTCCCCATTCTGGCTACATAGCATCTGGCATCAAAAGTTCTAACCTGCAGAGCCATGTCTTTGGTGTCCTACATCCAATGATCGATTGCTTCTTCGGGGCTTTTCTGCTCCAACATTAGCCTGTGCCCCTCGATGACCATCGGCAGATCTACTGCCAGCTCTATTTGGGGAATGTGCCGGGCTGTAAGATGACTTATCCATGCGCCGATGCTGAGAGGGGCTTGTCTTGACAGATGGCTGTGATGATGGGGAATGATGGTGGTGTTGAGCTGAGGATGGAGCAGAATGTGTCGCTAGTTGATGGTGGGATGAACTCGTTCGAACTGGTGGAGATCCATGAGAAAGAGGCTGGTGGTGGGAGGAGCTGGACTTCAGAGAAGATGGTGATGTATGGGCCAACATATGATGACTTGAATTTGCAGAAGAGCGAGGAGAATTGAGAGATTCAGAACTGCTGCTGCTTGATGTGTGGTTGTCTTTCAAAGAGATGTAAAAAGTAATTTCAGTTTCAGCTGTTACACATTAGATGTACAAGAAATCACACCAATAAAATAACTTTACATTAAAGGAAAGGAGTTAAACAAAATTCATTATCAGCAATTTTAATGATGATTTTGAAGTCTTTTTTGAGATCAACATGCAAGTCAGAACAAAATATTTTTGTTTATTTTAAACAGGCATATAAATTTGTGTCACACGAATGCATTGTATATTTGAGATTAGACAACTTCTGAACTTGTAAGAGATCCAACTATCTGAACAGATGTGATTATAAAATAAAATGCAAGAACCTAATCTACCAAGAAGCTGTATTTATGCGAGAGAAAAAACAATTGCTCAATTCAATAAATATACATACACAACTGCTACTTTCATCACTATAGACTCAATGCTTATAGTTTTATACATAATGCTGTCTTAAATTTAATTCATCAGGAAATGCTTTTTTTTAGTGCAGAATGCACTGTTTACTTCTGAGTGCAGTGCTTAAAATTATTTTAAAAACTTTCAAAATTCACTAATATTTAAGTAAAGTTGATCGTTTAATAATGAACAAGATATGTTGAATGCATTTTGCAGATTTTGCTGACAGTTGTGCCAATTGATATTGCATTAGGAAAATGTGTCTAGATTTCCAACATCATTTTTGGTCTTTAGATTTTACCTCCAATGCAACAATTATTTTTCTCCCGTTTCACACATTACTTTCAATTCATAATCTTTTGAATTCTTCAAAATTTTTACCTTTATATTTTAATATCCAAGCATAGATTTGGAGATCATCAAAAGCTATTATCATTATTATGTATGACTTTATGAAATCAAAACTACTAAATTAACTTATAAAAGTCATACTTGAAAGTAGAATGAACTATATGCATTAGAAATATTAAAAAACTAAATTAGTTAGAAATACTAATATATATATATATATATACCATTCCATGTAGGATTATAAACGACTAAAGGTTTTCCTCTATTTCTTTGTGGGGCAACATTCCTTGGTTGCTGATTAGAACTGACATTCAGAGAGGAATGTGGAGGCCTGCTAGAGGACTGCTGAACATTACTTGAAGATGAGGATGACGAATATGATTTCTGAGATGATGATGCAGTCACATTAGAATGTTCCTGCACTGATGATGTCATCATGCAGTGGTATGACTGTCTTTGTACATATGAAGGCTGTACTACCATCACCCTTTGGGCAGAGGATGAATTGTCCAAGTACATGCTCTCGGCTCTAGGTGACACAGAGAAGCCTGAATGAGACGAACAAGAGGAATGATTCGAGCGACCTGGTGGTCGACCGGCATCCATGATGTATACAGTTTCTCGTTTAGCCCTTCGTTGTGGCGCCACAGGCTCTAAGTGAGAGTCTGCATGTTTTGAGCTGTGATGAGAAGTGGCAGTGGACTTTTGAGAATCTTTACAGTTCAAGGTCTCTGTCTTGGACTCGCCATTCATGGCAGAGGAACAAAAAATCTGAAAACAAAAGTAATAAATGATAAACGAAAGCAATAATTCAGGAAAACTTATACAAATACTGATAGAAAAGTGATAACTGGCAACAGAGTCAGGGCCCAGTTTGGCGGGTCCTAGTCAATTTTTCAATCCCCAATGAGGATCAAAAACTCTCTTCAAACTATTTACCTGATCTTCTAGAACAGTACCCACTAATGCTTTTCAAATCTTGTAAAAAGTTTCTAACAGTCTGTATTCAAGCTATACCAAGTCCATGCTTCAAAGTTTGTTGAGCAAAACAAGCATATAATACAGTATGCACTTTTTTCCTATCAACCACAAGCTTAAAATATCACTGTCAAAAATAATTGCCCCTGCCATTATGAATATAAAAAATTGTCACTGCTAATATGAAGCTTTATTTCCTTTACTGTGGATTATTAGACAAAACAGTAAACTTCATTTTAATGCTTATTTCTGTTCAGTGGATGTTATACATCTGAGAGATGAATCTTAATACTGAACAGGATTTTAAAAATTTAAAAAGAATAAAATGCAATAAAAAGCAACTGCTTATTGTCATCATAAAAGGAACAAGACATGAAAAGTTACATGAAAAAACTATTCTACAAAAGATTGTGTATGTTCAAAAGGCATGAGTATAAGAACACATTAACATTTCATTTTCCTATCTTTTTAGTGAATGTTCCATATACATGTCATACCTTTTCATGCTGTTCAATCAAAATTTCTAGCACAATGTTTCTAAATTTGATGTCCATAATAGCTGCAACAGTTTCTTCTTCTGCACGTAAAAGGGTCGGACCGAAGCAAACACCCAAATTTGAAACTGTCATCAAATTTTTATCCGCATGCTTAGCAATTCTATAAATGAAAAAAAGGAAATGAAACACAAAAATATTCTTATGAAAGAATGTTATTTAAATATGTTCCATAAATAGAAAGAAAATTAAAGTGTTCAATTTATGTTTCGCATCACTAGCTCAAGCTTTAATTTTCAAAATCATCAAAAATTATGGAATCTTAATACTTAAAATAATTATAAAATACATATGCACAAAATAAAAAGTGTACTTGATTACAGTGGTTTAAAGCAGGCAAAAAAGGGAGGAGGGGAGAGGGGTTCAATTATTTTTTATTGTTTCATTTATCATTAATAAGCACATAATACGCTATTCATTAAACAGTTCAAAATTTATTTGAAACTTCCTTTCAAATAAATAGTGTTGCCTGATAACTTTGTTATTATATATACCCAAGTAAAAAAGTACAAAAATAAGATAATGCATGACAAAAAGTTTTACAGTAGCCTTCCATTTTCAGAACAATGCTTTACAGTTAAGAAAAAAGTTTAATGTGCTCAAATCAAGGCTAATGGAAAGAATAATAAATTTTATTTCCCATGAAAACAATTTACAGATTTGATTATGATTTCATACTTGATCATACTTTTTTAATAATTTGTTGAAATCACTTCAATAATAATTTTTGAACTAAAAGCAAACAGCAAAAGGCTATGGTAACTTTTTTCTGAGCTAATGATGACTTTTATGAAGGCAAAATTTTCAGATCTGTTCCTCCATGTTCATTCTATAAACACATCTTCAAATTTTATAATTATATTTATGTTCCAAATGCTTCTAAAAATATTGTATTCTATTTATTATATGTTTATATCAAGGTCTTTCAGAAGAAACATTGCAAGTCTTGGTTATGACGTTGATGCCTTTTTGCAAGCCAATGTCGACAGTTGCGTCGGCAACGACTAATAAATGCTCACAAGGAAAGCAGGCATAAGAAAATAGCCTAAGAATTGACACTCAAAAAAATTCTTTAATACTAAAAGTGTTTCATTGTAAATAAAATAATTGTGATGATTGGAAAAGGTAAATATACAATACTAGTGGTACCTGCATGGCAATGCCAGTGCTAAAAGTTTACTGAAGGTTGCCAGTGGAAAAGTTTGAGAAGGGCGCCCCTCTTTCATCACAGCGCTCTCCAGGCTAAACGCCTCTATACAGAGAAAACATATTCCCCCCGGAAAACCTTCTCTACCCTCTCCTTCCCCCCAAAAATACCTCAAACTCCCTCTACAGTTAGAAGAAAACCACCTGAAAAAACTGCCCTGGCTAAAAGGAGTAAGTAACCCCCAAAATACCCCCCTTTATTTACAAGCCAGAAAACAGTTTGAAGCCCTTCCACTAACCAAAAAAATTCTTCATGCTAGAACTTAAAAGAAACCCCTTACTCTCACAGGAGAAAAAAAAAACAATTTAAGATTAGTTTAACAAAAAATAAAAGCCCCATTTATTTATTTGGTTAAAATTAGCTCTTGCCAACCTCCAGAGCTGCTTATGCAGTTCCTTTTGGTCTTTTGTGATTCAAGCTTGCTGCACTCGCTTTGCGGAGACCAAAATATTAACACTGAAACTACCAGTATCGGTCAAATTGACTGTTTTCAAACTTTTATAAAAATTACACACTTTAAACGTTACTATACTGTTATCGAACTACATGACAATTCTTAGAATATGTATAATATTTTTTTCACTCTATACTTCTAATTATTTTTTCTCTTTTCAAAGAAAAAGTTATCATTGTCCTACCTATCGCGTCGGTCAATATGACCGACCGTCGATATGAGACAACACTTTACAATTACACTGCTCGCTCGAAGAGTGAAACCGCACATAAAGGCGCTGATAGCCGAGCCATGGCTAGCAAAATCGAGCGTTTACGTTATTTCTACAAACATTTGAAGAGCGAAACACTACGTCCGAATAGTTTCACTCTTCGAGCGAGCAATGTACCTCAGAGTCGGTTGCAATTGAATAGAGCAGACAACAATAGTATCGAGTAGCCTCAAGTAGGGCACTTGCGTTTCTTTGGACAAAACTTCATGAAAATTCTTCATTAGCAATAAATCAACCATTATCTGCATTGGATACTAAAATCGATAACTTTTTAAATTACCGGTCAATTTGACCGAGTGCGGTAGGAATAGGTGTACAAGAGCTGTCGGTAGGTTTAGTGTTAACATATAAAACCCTATGCAATGTGAAGAAAAGAAAAATAAAAGCAGAAATATACATTTTTACAGCCTTTTAAAACCGAAAGGTCACTGATATAAGAAAATGAAAACATTACGTCAATAATACCTGAAGATTTTATGTCTCTATCATAATTAAAACAAAGCAAATGAAACTTACTTGCAAAGATGAGCAATAAGAATTTCTAACATACTGTAGTTTGGTTCTGGTAACTGGTGAACCAGTGAATGTATTTTTTCAATTCTTTCATCCATATTATCTAGTTCTAAAAATAAAGAGGGTGCTCAATTAAATACTAAGTCTTATGGGAAACAAATTAATTTGTGTTACACAAACCTTTTTAATGGAATTTTGCAACAGAATTCAAGAGTTAAGGTGATTGCTAGATAGATGGGAGTCTTTTGAAAATATATAATATTGTTAAGAATAGTAATAATAATCATGAATGCCCAGAATTTTAAATATGATATTTAAACTTCAGTAGTACTCCCTTCAGACTTCATATTCAATCTATAAAGGTCTAAATTTTCGATCAGTATATTATTTATTACGAACAAGACTAAAAACCATTAAAAGGTGGTTAAAACACTATGAAAAGGTACAACATTTGAGAAAGAAACAATTGAATTAGGAGGCACAATGTCAACTGGAAGAACAGAATTAGTACTTTTCCCTCGAACAAAATGTATCAAGAAATATTTATGTGAAGATGATCGTAATGAAGGACAAGTCAGGGGTCGCACAGAGTAAAATTCAAGTCCATTTTCTGACACCTCACAAAAATAAAATTAGTAATCAAAACGGAACTTTAACGAAATTCAAATCAATCGATACGGACCCTTCACAGAATTAGAAGCTTCTACATCTTTCGTTTTACACCATTATTTATTTTTAAAAAGGTAAATAGTAATGACATTTTTCATCAAACTATATGTATTTAAATTTTCAATTTTCACGAAATTATTTGATTTTTCACATAAATCTCTTTAAAATTCACAAAAAAATGGACCCTGTTGAAAAATGCTGGATCGACCCCTACAAGTTAGTAATTTATCCACAGTGGGAAGTTCAATTAATTAAATTTTATCGTTTGGGATCACATGAAGACGGCTCACTATTAGTGCTCAGCCAAGGGAAGGTACCAGAGAACAAGCACCTCCTGGTGGCACATCTAGGAATGGCAAAATGAGACACATGTAGAATATAAAAAATAGCTAAGAAATTTTTTTATGTCGATTGAAATTAATAAAACTTTAATTTCATTGGTTACAATAAACTTGCAAGAAACTTTTCTTTCTTTCTTTATTTATTTTAATAAAAGGAAGCCTTAATTTAAAAAACTAATTAAATTGTAGCAGCTTATTATTTCAAAAAGTCCAAAAATGTGTTTCAAATATTAAATAACAACTCTTTCTGATTCTTTCCAAGATAATGGACCAAGCATGCTTGGGAACTAAATGCTGGGGGTTTCGCGTCAGGCCGACCACTTGACCGGAACTTCTGCTTCTTTACCCCAGGGCCCTTGGTCTCAAAAGCTGGGATCAGCACAGTAGGCCATGGCCCCCAAAAGGGCTGGCATGACACATAGTTTAGTTTTTTTTTGCCTGAGAGTTTAGTATTATTAAAGATTATATGATTGTGAACTAAAACTATATAATTTTTCCTTTTTGGAATACATTTTCTGGAAGACAGATAAAACCCCAAAGAAATTGCCCCCTCCTCATCCAAAATCGTATACCCATTTCTGAACCACACTTGGAAGTTTTTGAAATTCTTAATGTAGAAAATGTAAATAGAGACATGACGAAAAAAATCGGATTTTCAATTTTAAAATATGCATAAAAGAAACATATACTGTATTTTTACTTTATCAACACACACTAATAGCTTTAATAAACTTACTAGCTGCAGCTATGAAGGCACTGTGTAATCGGAATGTCATCAAGGGTTCTGGAAGGTTTCTGTGGAAGCATTGTAAAACATTAAATAAATTTTTCAGACAAATTCACTCTTCAAAGAAAGCAAATAAGAACAAAATAAGGCTTACCTAAAATAATTTTTTAAAGCACTAGTAATAGTTTTTATTTCCCATTCATCTGTGTCATCTAAGTTTAATTTATCATTTTTTCGCCTATCTAAATAATAAAAAAAGAACAACATGTTGGTTTATAGTAAATAAATAAATTTAAGAACATATTTAATGCACTGTTCGTGATAAAGCTAAAAATTTATTTTCTCAATGGTTGACATCTAAATAAGGCCAGTATTTGAAATGTATGAAGAGCAGGGCTTAATACAACATGAGATGGCCTTTTTTTTTATCTCTAGCTTTATATTTTAAATATTAGATTTATATTTACTAAAGTACTTTTTCTATTATTATCTCTGCACAGCTAAACTTTTTATGAGGCTATCATTTCCACCTGCAAACCAATGGTGTAGTGGAGAGGGGTAGTCTAGGGTTATTGAAGTTTGGAACTAAAATAGGAGTGAAATAGGATAAAAGGTATTTAACAAAAGTAACAGGTGATGCAATATCAGTTGGTAAAAAAAGGGAAACTGAATATAGAGAATTATTACAAACAATCAAACTGTATTTTCACAAATAAAATACATTTAGTTCAAAAAGTGAAAAAATAAGCGTTTATAGTTTTTATTTCATCAGGAAATTTTGGCAATATGATGCACTAGCTGCCCTTTCATGTCAGATAATTAGTACTGTATTGTGATTCATACTGGTCTTAGTAATGATTTGACTTCAGCATTATTAAGTTTCTGTCAATCCATTGCATTTTTAATTGGAAACTAGGTCTGCATTGCTATGAAAGTCTCATGAATACACAAAGCATTTGTTACTTGAAATGGAGTGCAAATTTTCAAGACAACATTCGATTTTCATTGGAATGATAAATTGATTAGGAGCAGCCTAGATGGTCTCAGAGCCTCTTTCAGGTTGCCTCTTTTGCATATTGTTTTCAAAAATCAAAATTCATCTAAATGTAATGTTTAATAAAAGATTACATTATTCACTTTTTACTCACCTAATGCCATTTGAGTTAGTTTGGTGACTTTTGAGCTTACGCCAACTAGACGGTACAAGCCTTCATCATTTAAGCCTCGGGATTCTATGACTTCAATGCATTGCCTTACAAAAGCAAAACCTACTTCATCTAAGTAATCTATTAACGTAAAAATAAGAATTAAAAAAGTTAATAAAACAATATACACCTGTGTAATGCTTTAATTATTTAAACTCTGTTAAGTTCAAATTATACACATAATAGTGTAACATAAATCCTGTGTTTAGAAGGGTTATACAATAAAAATGAATAAATATCAAAATCTAGAAGGGAATTCTGTCACATCCTGTGTGTGACCCTTTTACAATTATTGGTTAATGTTTAAAGTTGTCTAGTTGACATTGAATAGTCCACTTTTAAATATACTGCAAAAATTTGGGTTTTTAAGAAAAAAACAATTACAAATTTTAAACTTCTTATATACATTAAAAAACGGTTACAGATAGACAAGAAAAATGAAAATGTTATCAGTGTCACATGAACAAAGGGAAAGCTAAAAAAATTGTTCAATACCAACTAATATAATTATTATGCTACTATCTCGTAAAAACAATAAACTTTTAAGAAAGTAAAATCAGTCTTTGGAATACTGGTGATGCAAAACTTAATAATGATGAAATTTTTAAGCAAATGTCAATGAAGTTATAACAAAACAGTTGTGATCAGCACAATGAATAGTTGTGCTGATGATTTTACTTGAATAGTGAATAATATGAAAATAGTAAAAATAAGAAGTTATGACTGATACAAGGATACCGGTCCGCATGTACACTGCAAAACTTCAATTTAAAAAGTGAAAGGAATCATTAAAGGCAGCAACTGTGTTTAAATGCATTCACATCTGCAATATGGCTAGAAGCAAACATATGGAGGACTCTACACATGGTAGAATCTTCAGCAATCTTGATGAGGGGTAAATATGAGGAGAGGAGAGTGGTCCAAGAATTTTGAACTGCCAAAATTGACATTCTACAAGCTTAAAAGGCTTCCAAAATACAGGTAATCCAATAATGCAAGAACAAATCTCTCAGCTATTGTTCAGAAGCTTCTACGAACTGAAAATGTCAATATCGCCAACATACTTCCATAGTTTAAATCCCATAGACAGCTTGGAACAAAATCCTTTAGATATGATTAAAACTATCAGAGACCACTCAACTATTTTTTAAATGATGCTTTTTGAGAAAAGGACAATCTTAATTCAAGAAATACTAAATAATCTAGCACTGAATATGGTAAATAAAGTGCAAAGTAAACCTTAACGTTTACTTTGCACCCATTTAAGGTGATAGTGCAGTAATATCTTTTACCACAAGACATCTGTTCTTCCTCTTGGTGCAGGCAATTATTTGAACATTGTTTCATTACATACAGTATGCATTCAGTTTACCTTTGTACTAGCATGCTTTTTTCATTCTTTAAAAGGCATACATTACTGTTATCTATATTATTATGAAATTTATGTTGCTCACAAAGTTTTTTGGAGAGTTATGGGGGGATGCTTGTTTTGAATACTAGTACACCATTGTGTTTGGACAACACATAACATCTATATACATGAATAAACTAACTTACATTCTTCTTGCTTAGGTTGTTTGCCAATTTGACTGTATGCCTGAAATGATATAGCACAATTTAAAAAACAAGGTGCCACATTTTAATATTTATGACAAAAGAAAGATATTTGTCTAAATATAACAGACCTTTATACAACAATTTCTTTTTAAAAAAACAATTTTTTTTTACAAAGAAATGAAAATTAAAAGCTTATTCCTATGCTCCTAAACTTGATTATCATTAACAAACTTAGACAGAATATAAGATATGTTACAGCTGTCAAAAAATTAAAAAATATAATAATGTAAGCAAAATAACATAAGATATAATAAAGCATGATATAAACTGTATGTACCGGTTCTTTTCCATCCATTGCATCCATCCACAATCTACGGTCTTCTTCGGAAAGAGCTTGAAAGGTTAGAACAGTTGGTCTATCTTCTGCTATTATATCAAAGCAAAATCTTTTGTCAATGGAGTCGGACATGCGCCTGAAAGATATAAATGTGCAATCTAAATTCTTTTTTCCATACACATAGACACAAATGCAGTGGGGGGCGGGGGGAGAATAATTTAACACTACATTTAATAATAACTTAACAAAAAGGTCTTTAAAATGTTGGAAAGGTACAGCAGTAAACTATAGAGTAAATATTTTTTTCCAATTCAAAACATCTGAAATAGAATAAATAATGGTACTTTTCCGTTTTGGGGGCCATTGGCCTTGGTTAATTTTTACCCCCCTAAAACCAAACTCCAACTTAACACAATTAACTAAGCATCAATAGCGTCACTATTTAGCAATTTTTTACAGCCTCCTGAAATGGAAAGGTACCTGATTAACATGTGAAAAACTTTATGAAGATAATTTTGTTTGATGCCACACATCTCTCAAATTCGGAGTTTCTAGTGTTGATATCAACCCAATTTGTTTCAATAAAGCCTCATTATTACCCTTGTTAAATATTTAGCTTATCTCATTATTCTTAGTAGTGACAACAAATGTCTACATGAGCATTTGAATTTTAATAGCAAACTTAACAGAACAAGAGTAACTTTTTAAAAAATTGTTTCATTGTTAAATTACTATTAATGCTAAGTAATAAATTCAATAATTAAACGCATAAAGAAAAAAGCGTATTGCATTTACAGCATTACTGAAAAATTTAATTTTCCCTTCAATTAAAAATTTAATTTAGTCTTCTGAGCTAAGTTCCCCCCCCCCCCCCAACTTTAAAATAACATGAAATAAACTTACCTAATGCATTCTTTTAGAATAAATGTTTCTGGTAATGTCTAAAGAAATGAAGAATAAAACAAAAGAAATGATTAAATTTAAAACATATGTACATATATATAAAAAAAATATATTTATGCACTGAAATAAAGTTTTAAACACAAACCATTAGTAAATATAATATTTCATCTCAAAAACTATTTTAACTGGCATAATTCATTCTTGGTTTAGATAGTGGCCATGGTTTATTTGCTACTTTTCCATTTTGGAAGGGTGTTGGCGATGGTTAAATTAATTTTTCTAAACCAAATTGGTGCTTTTGTGATTCACAGGCCCGATGGCAACGGTTGAATTATTTTTGCAAAATCAAATTCTGATTTAACACCGTTTGGTAACTTTTTAGAGACCTCAAAAACAGAAAAATATATTCACTTAATATCACTAGCCATCTTGAGGCAGTGCAATGTTTTGGAATGTAATTAGGAGATGATTTACTAAATCCTAATTTTTGAAACTCATTTCATTTTTAACATTTTAAATTAATCTAACTAAATTTACTTTCACAAAGGATCACAATTGCCACAAATAATATTATCTATGTTATTTGTCAATAATAATATTAAATTATAATCTTATTTATAGTTTTAAATTTAATTAAGATGGACATAACATTGAAAACATCTTTATCAAAATTCTTTTTTGAATATTAATAAAGAATTTATATTCGGAGAAATTTCATAAATATTTCAACTGTAGACACAAAAATTATTTACTCAGGGTTCCCACTCTCATCTCTACGTCAAATTTAATGCCTTTTTAGGGCCTTTTCAAGGTCACGTGTAACTTTTTTAGGGCCACATTACATATAACATTTATAATGACTCTTCTTTGAAGAAATAAGAATGATATCATATGTCGTGTGAATATAGTCAAATGTTCAACACTGAAATTAACTTTAAAAAAAAAATAAGAATTCTGGAAATGACATTAAAACTTTGCTATCACAACTAAGGAACTATTTTTTTTCCTCCAATGGAATTTAATGTACATTTAATGCATCTTTATGCACGATCAATTCATTGTTATGAATAAATGCTTTCCTTAGAATGATGATGAAGCAGCAACATGAACATCTCACTGAATTAAATCTTTTACATAAGTCAACTTTTTCAAATTTTATCTTAAATTTAAAGATTTATTCCTATAATAGTTATATTTCCTTCAGAGTTATAAATATTAAGCTTAGCTAACTTTTCAATCTATAAAGCACAACCAGATTTTATTTTGCCTCTAACACATAATCGGCAGTGTTGCAGTGTGTATTATCCAAATAATATGATATGTCTTATGATTATGCCTTTTATACATGTAAATCTATGCAACTAAAAATTTTGAAAGAGTAAAAACAACATATATTAAGCAAATTTTGCAAAAGATTTTGAGGCTGCAACGAACCCTTTTTTCAATGCAGAAGAAGTGCACTTGTAAAAGCATCCAACTGAAGATGTATCAGTTTATTGCCATAAATCACTTTATCTGCTCAGAAGTACGACTTAAAATAAGTGTGTCTTTTTCCTCATCAAAACGAGCTTTTAAACCATTATAAAGCAAGCAATAGCAACGTCTTGAATCACTGTTCTTTTTGAAGGCAGATTATTTAAAAAATAATTTAAGCATTGCATTTTAATAAGGCTACAATAATGAATACTAATAGTTATCAACATGACCGTCGAAAGTTTGGGTTAAGTTAAAGATAAGGGAAAAACTGTAGGTATGTTTCTTCCCATTCTTTTTTATTTTCCCCATAACATAAGATTTCTCAAGCAATTTCATGGTATCCTTGATTGCTCTGTGACCACTTAGCTTCTGAGATTATTTGTAAAATTCCAGAACGATTGTAACATCAAATGAAAATTCACTTAGAATAGAAAATCCATACAAGTTTGCCACTGTGCAGGTGTAAAAATATACATATATATATATCAATACATGTAGATTTTCATCCCATTTACCAGTTTTGAAAAATCCATGTCATGAGTGAATCATCAGTCTTCCATGACGATGACTTCTGAGTTAGAAAAGGAAGAGGGGAAATAAATTTAAGGCCTCAAAAATAGAAATTAGGGCCTTTTGAGAGTTTTTGGAAGAAAATAAGGCCTTTTAGGGGCCCCTAAATCAATTTCCAAATTTAAGGCCTTTTTAGGGACTTTTTAAGGCCGTGGGAACCCTGTTACTCCATAATTAAAAATAGAGATTTTTGTTGTTGTTGTGATGGTGGTGCAGACAACAGAAGATTATGCAATAAAACTGTGAACTCATCCAGATAAATTATATTTTGGACAAAATGTTACATAAATTATTGATGCATTTCAAATTTATTTTCATAAGTTAAAATAAGAATGGCAATTGACAGAAGCAAAATATTAAACATTAAAATATAAACAAGCAAAAACAAAATTCAGCATACTATTTTTCCAGTTGTCTGTGAATATGGTATCATCGTAAATTTGTGATTTTCCTTTTGGTACTGGCAAAAATGTTTGGCCCATGTTGTACCCAGAGCTTCTGAAATTTAAAAGACTTTATTTGCAATGGAAAAGTAAAATGTAAATAGCAAACTAATCGAGATTTATAAGCCAGATAAAATCATTCAAAATAAGGGTATGGAAAAGAAAATTTACAAGGGTTAACAAATTAATAGTTTTAGTGTGACGACGTAAAAATATGAGATAAAAAATAGTAAAACAGTTTGAGAAACAAAGCCGGCATTCATAGCAGAAACTGAATTCTTGAAAATTGGCAATATCAATTAATATTTAAAAAATAATTAATATTGTAATTTAAAAAAAATCACAATCAATTTATTGTTGCATTTTATTAAAAAGCCTTTTGTTTCCTTTTATTTAATTAACATTTTTTAAAAATTATTTTGCACAAGGTTAAAACTTTAGTGTTACCCTTGCTTGAAAAAACCCTAATATAGGGCAACAATAAGGAAAACATCAGAACAGAGACATGAACAACAAAGTGGTCCATCGACCTGATCCATTAGCAAGATGTATAAGAAACTTAAGTAGTGAAATAATATTTCAAAAATTAAGCAACAAAGTTATTTATACGAGTCAAAAACAGTTCACCTATTACTAAGAAAAATTTGTAAAAGCAAAAATGCAAAATAAATAATTTGGATTTTAAATCAAAGTTATTAAAAATCCATGGTAGAAATCTGAGATAAAAGCTGACCTTCAAGTGCATGAAAAACAAAGTTTCCCTTAAAAATCAATTAAATAATGTAAACGGAGATATTTAGACCGAAAGGGTTAAAATCCACATTTTGGCAGAAAAGTAGCAAGTCTGAGAAAATTATTTTGCATGATTATAACCTACTGACATAATCTATCATTAAAATTGTATTTAACATAAACTTTTAAAATCTTTTCTTTTTTTTGTATAACTAAACAACTCCTTTTACTTTTCAAAACTAATTTTGCCCCAAAATAAAAAGCGCAGAATAATACATCAAATGTCTGCAGAAATTTTTAATTCAATCAATAAAAAAATTTACCTGTACTTACTCTTTTCCATCAAATACAAGTATCCTTGTCTTGTGAACATTTTATTAAGGGAACCCGGATCTTGCGGTTCCTAAAAATATAGCGTTATAATTAATTGCATGCAAATACAATCAGCAATTATTACTATAACAATATATCATCATATTCTCTTATAATTTATCTCTCGCTCTCTTTTATATATGAGTAGGCTTGCCATATTTTTCATTAGTGAAACCGGGACACATTACTCCTTAATTAGATTTTTTATTCTATGAGTCCTGTATTAAAACTTTTTATCACATACCTGCATAAAAACTTCCATTAAACGGAATGATATATGACCTGGCTGTAATAATGGAATAAAGCTTTTTTTTGTTTTGATTTGTTCCCACCATTAGGAGCTCCTTTTCATCGTTGATATTGCAAAAAAAAGGAGTTGAAAATTCCTTTGTTGCCAATCTATAAAGTCTAAGATTTGGCATAAAATTTTATTTCTTGAACGCAAAAAAAAAAAAAAAAGGGAACTTTCCAGAGTGGATTGGGTGTTTTTGCTTTTATGATCCTTCTAGCAATGGGGTCACAAAGAAGGAGTTTTTCAGAATTCAAGCGCATCAACAGTAGAATATTCTGTGACCAAGCAAAAGAACCTGCTATGCTGCTTAACGATAATATTGATCAACTACTTTTTTTAGAAAAATTCAATTTTTTGTTCTGTTCCATCATAACACACATTTCTTCTTTACCAGCTGTAATTGATTTTAACTTTTATGTACAGAAAACTTTCATCATTAAAATAACAAGTCCGCATTTAAACTTTACATATGAATATGTGATATTCAGATAAATAACTAATTAAAATGACACAAAAACATCATTCACACATGGAAATACATGCAATTAAGAAGTGGAAAATTAAATACATAATTTAAAATTTAACACCTACATCTAAGAGTCTTTCCATCAAATGTGCAGCTTCTTCATGTGTGGCAGTGAAATTTTCTCTGGTCTAAAACAGAATTTCTGTAAATTTATTTTGTACATAATTAAAAAATATTCTTAGTTAATGAAATATACCAGTAAAGAGAGAGAAAAAAATGTCACAATGGAATTTCATTGATCTGATCTTTTGCTCAAAACCTCTCCTCATAAAACAAAGAAAATTTATTATATCTTTAATGGTATTGCATGGAACCCTTTTTGAGACAATGTTTTCATGGAACCCCTGCTTTCTTAAATGGTATGGTATTAATGATACATAAGGAAAATGGATAATTTGCTATAGAAATGGCAGTTTGGTACAAATATCTTAATTAGCTTCAAAAAGTAATTTCAAAATTAAGTTAAGTGAAAAATTCTTTAAAAAAAACTTTAATTAACATATTTAAACAAGATTTTAGAAGGAAAAAATTTAGTAAGCTAAGTAGTACTGATCTTAATTATAGCAGATATACTTCATATTAGGCTTTATGTATGAAATGAGAACGCTCATGTCAGAATCAGCGTTACATATATTGCGGGCCGCAACTGTCGACATTAATTTTTTGTAGGCACATTGGCCAAGCACTCCGTCTCTGACACTTATATAGTTTCTAAATGGAAAAGACTCCAACGTGATGAGATTCCCTATGCTAACAATAAAATTGTGACATTAAACGGTTGCATTTTCTAATTTTAATTATCTAAATTACTAAGTGGAAACAAAGATCAGTTATTATTATTATTAGTAGTAGTAGTTGTTGTTTTTTTTAAAGAAGCACAGTCTTTTCAAAATTTTATTGCTTTTTCAATGAGTGTCTTGAATGTTGTTAGAGGAAAGAGTGCAATTTTCCTATGGAACCTTGGAGTGATCTCTGCAGAACACTAAGGTTCCACGGAATGCAATTTAAGAAAGGCTGTGCTAAATAATTAAAGGAATACCAACTAAAACGTCTAAATTTATTCAATATTTTTATTAGATAAACTAGGTAAATTTAAAGTTTAGACTGATAATTTATTTTCACATGTAGGAGGATCATTATTTATTGTACTGAGTATTGACTAAAGCAGGTTTTTTTCTCTTTTTTTAAAAATAAACTTAATGATTAAATTAAAAAGTCACTCTTCTCTTCAGCAATAGATGCAATCAAGGACTTAGGATGGATTTTAATACTGTAGCAAAAGATTACAGGCATATAAGATATGTTGACTTTGTTTGCAATACGTATGATACTCTAAAATATTTAAATGCCAAATAATAATAATAATACAAATACAAATACAAAAGTGACGAGGAGCAACAGGCTCAGGGCCCAGCTAGGCTGGTCCTAGTCAATTTAGCAGTCCCCAATGAACATCAAGAGATTTCTTAAACGTTTTCACCCCACTGCAATTAACAGTCGCTTCCGGTAAACTATTCCAATTGCCTATAACCCTATTGAAGTAGTAATTTTTCCTAATTTCAATATTAGCCTGAGATTTGAAAAGCTTTAAACAATGACCTCTGGTTCTACTTTCAGCACATAGCTGTAGTCCATCAACATTTCCCATTTTAATGAATTTAAACAACTGAATCATGTCCCCTCTAACTCTCCTTTGCTCAAGACTATACATATTGAGCCTTTTAAGCCTAACCTCATAATCTTCGCCTGAAAGACCACTTACCAATCTAGTAGCCCTCCTTTGAACCCTGCGTATAAATAAGATGAAGTGGTTAGCTACTTAGATAAGAAATAAAAGATCTTTCAATCACACAACACAAACTGATGAAAAATGTGTAAGAAATAGCTTTGCAAAATGGTTTGGATGAATCATTTCAGAACATAAGTTTAATAAAATGTGTTAAGGCAGAAATTTGCCATGCAATTAAAAATTGTTTCAGAATTACAAAAAACTTCTTACAATGTTAAAAACAGGTTTTTGTATGTGTGTGTGTAAAGTAGCTACATCCCCTTGCATTGAAGCAGAGGTTATATATAACTTGAAATGAAAACATGTACGCAATATCCATTTCAAATTTCAACACCTTAACACATTCAATGTATTCAATCGCATTGCATTTGTATTTGAATTTTCATATAGTTAACACTAGAATCAAACAACTGAAAATGCAAGAAGTGGTTTGAGTTCTCTTTGGGTACCTTTTGCAGCCTTCTTTGTAAATCTGTCATGAAAGATTTAAAATCCTTTGCCACTTCATGTCCTACAAGGAAAACAAATTGGTTAGATTCTTGTCCAAAATTGTTCACAAAGATGTACATAATTCTGCATAATTAGAGCAACATTATTGAGCACACAGAACTTACCTTGATGATAGAATGTCAACCAGCCATACATAAAGCTCAATATCTAGAGTAAATAAATCAATAAATTAATAATAATTTCATTAAATTCAAAGAAATAATACTGAAAACAACAACACATTTTAGTAGCTTATTGAAATTATTTAAAAAAGTCCTAAAGATGTTTTGGGAATATATTTTGGTATCGGAAGGTCAAAACTTTTTTAAGTTGAAAAAAGGCTTCCTTGTCCCTTTAAAATGTGTGCATGTTTGCAATTTTGTTCTTAGTGACAATTTTATCATTTATCTTTTCCTGTATAAAAGTAATATTTTATTTCTAGAACATATATGTCTACCTTTTTAAATCCAAAAGTGGATCTTTTTAAGATTTACTTTTAGATTACAGTGGAGCACCGTTTATACGTTTCTCGTTTATACGTTTTTATCATTTATGCGTTTTTTTGAACGGCCCCGGCGAAATCTCATACAAATTAATGTTAAATAATTTCCTTTATACGTTTTCCTGAAATTGCAAATTTCATTTATACGTTTTTTTTCTCCCCAAGTCATGAAGGAAAAACGTACATTTTAACGTGATTCTACGCTAGCGATTGTCCAGTTTAGAAATCGCATTTAACCTTGACCCACACCTGCTGTGACCACTTACGGTGGTCACGCACCTGCCTAAATGAACAAAAGACATACCCCGGAAGAATGCGAATATCCCAAATTCACAGATAAGAGCACTCTGATTGCGGTGCAATACCTAGAAATAGCAGTTGACAAGCGCTTTTCCTCTCCTACCAGTGTTGCCAGGCAGGCGCCCTTAAATTTCAGTAAGTAGCCTGGGGACTTTATAGCAATCCTGCAACCCTGCTCCTAACAACTTAATAAAATTCTGGGATCTATCGTTCACTAGCATTCACGATGGCTTCGAGCTCGGGTAGTAGAAAATCTCTGTCTCTGAAAGAAAAAATGTCCTTTTTAAAACAAGCAGATGAAAACCAACATTTAAAAAGAGTTGACCTAGCCAAAAAATTTGGTTTACCAGTTTCAATTTTAAGCACCATAATTTATAAGCGTAAGATCATCGAGGAAACCCATAATCAAAGTGGTGCTAGTGCTTCAAAAAAACTTAGAGTTCAAAACGGAAAATTTTCGGATGTAGAGAAAGTGCTTTTACAGTAGTTTAATCAGTGTCGTAGTGCAAAAATTCCCATCAGTGGTCCTTTGCTTATGGAGAAAGCAAAAGAAATTTCGAAGAAGTTAAATGTAGAATGCGATGCATCATCTTCCTCGGGATGGCTTCATAAGTTTAAGTTAAGACATGGCATAACAGGGTAAACTGCAAGTGGAGAGTCAGCAGGAGATGTTGATTGTGAAACAGTGGATGATTGGATTCAAAACCAATTCGCAGAACTGCTAAAAGAATATGAACCAAAGAACGTTTTTAATGCGGATTTTGTGATTTTCGTTTATACGTTTTTTCATTTATACGTTTTTTTCGCTCGGTCCCTTGAAAAACGTATAAACGGTGCTTTACTGTATTACTATTTTTTATTATTACTATTACTATTTTTTACGATCAGGTATGTCTATCTTTTTAAATTTTTCACACATGCTTTTGACATTTATTGTATTACCTGTGACAAGACTGAACAAAAAAAAAAAAAATCAGCTTTCAATTTTAACATTATTACTTCGACAATTTTAATAGCCGAAAATAATACAACAATAATGATGACAGACACAGAATTCTGGCTTATTTGATGTAATAAAACGGTTTAAAGTTTTATTAGTTTTAAAGTTGAAATAAAACTATATATTTGAAAAGATTAGAATCTAATGCTCAATTTTGGATCCAATCTAAATTTCGATTTTGAATCCATGATTTTTTCTTTTTAGTTTTTAATTCAACTTCTTTTAACCACGATCTTAATCAAAATATTTCAATCCCTATTTAATATTATGAAAATGTGTACACCACTGCCAGTATTTAAAAAAAGTATGCAATAGAAGGAAGAAAAACAAATATTTTACATAATTAAAAGCTTTATTGGAATAGGACACTAATTGCATAAAACACTGCCCCTTAAAATTAAAAAAAAAAAAAAAAGAAAGAAAGAAAGAAAAAGAAAAAACCTTTTCATTCTTTTTAAATAATAATTTAAATATTTGAATTATGGACTAAAAGCACAATAAGAAACACAATAAATAATTACTCTTCTAAAAACAACTCACAGTTTCAACAAATTGAAACTTCTTTCGCTCTTGGACTTCTTGCAAAAAAATTATGTACTCAAGAGAGGCTTGGAAAAAGTGTTTCTGTTCCATCTCCAAACTGGCATCAGCCTGAAAAAAGAAAGAATGAAAACAGAATAAAATTAATGTGATAATGTTATAAGCTAAAATCAGTTAATGTATTTTTAGGAAGAGTTAAATAAAAAAGAACTATGTTGTGACCAGCGTTGTAATTTTTAAAATAGCAGAAATTAGACTATACATCAATTTAAAAACTTAACTAACTGAAATATTTGAGGGAAGATGATGAGTAATTAGATTAAAATGTATAAAACAGGCACTAAGAATTTTCATTCATTCATTTATTTATTTTCGAAAATATATAAAAAAAATAGATTCATCTCACTCTCCTCGTTTTTATTCTGCATCAACTGCTGAACGGAGGTTTGACAAACAAGTTGTTTGAAATTGAGCATTTAATGGTTTTATCAGCATTAAAAACTTTAAATTTGATACATTTAAAATAAGGGAAGGCGCTTGTAAATCAATTATGATGTTGCTCATCGAACTAAATCCACGTTCATACTCAGAGCACGGCAAAGTTACCGAGTATAAAATACGTTTTAAGTTGTCTTCCCCAGATTCTGAATTTTCTGCGAAATCTCTTAAGTAAACGGCTATACGCTATTTTTCGTACATCCATGGATGCACTGGTTGTGAGACCCAGCACAAATAGAAGACTACATGCACACACGTGGTTCGCGAAGGGGACAAAAAGGTTGATGTTTTGTGTCGATTTTTTAAAAATGATAAATCAGACCATTTTATAACTAGAATACGATGTAACGAGTAAATATCGCTAAAAAAAAAGCACATTTTAAACTTTGACATTATCAGGTCAGATTCCCAACTTATTTCGCTAATTCTCAACAGTCTGCGATGAAAAGCAGTTTTACTGTCTAGTATACAATAGAGAGGCGAAGACATTCTAATACTGCAGCATTAACCCTACACTGCGCAATTTTTTATTTCTTTGTAAAATATTTTTTGTGTGTGTGTTTGTTTGTGCTAATTATAAGTAGAAAAAATACTAAAAAAATTCTTATTTAATTCGGAAAAATAGAATTCGAGAAAATTTGACATGTTTAAAAACAACACTGCGCATTTAGGGGTACAATAATAATTTTTTATATAACCATTTTAATAAATGAAACAAAATCAATAATAAATAGGTAAGCATTTTAATCATAAAGTAGTAATAAAATAGTAAAAATTATTAAAATATTTTATTTTAATATTATTTATAAATTTAAAAAAAATTAAGTAAAAATTTGCACATGTAACTAATAATTATTAGTTATCATGTGCAAATTTTTATTTTAATTACCAATGAAGTTTAATAATTTAAATAAAAGATTTTAAACAAGAAACCTAACATCTGTAGGGGGTCTATGCGATAATGTTCGGTTCTTCTTTGGTTGAGCGCGAATTGATTTTAAACAAAATTCCTAAATAATAATTTAATCTACCACTTTAAGCGAATTTGTTATATTTATAACAGTAATCTTCTAAAAGATACTAAATAAAGTGAAATAGAACAACCAATGACACCTGCTGTTCTTGTTTATACTACGAATAATGCAGGAGCACAAAAAGAACTCGCAAATGCGCATTGTTGTTTCAAAACAACAAGTAAAAAAGGCGCCCAAAAGTATATTTTCCCCGAAATTTTTCGGACAACTTATATTTATTTTATTTTGTAACTATGTAAGCAATTAAAGACTATTTTTAAAAATTAACTTGTTGTTTCAAATTTGTAGGAAAAAAATTAATAAGTTATTGCTTTTTACCAAATCAACATATCTTACGATTTTGTGAAAAAAAGATGAGCCTTGAGTTAAGTTTACAAGATCTAGGGGAAACTATATTAACTAATATAATCATACATACAAAATAAAACGAAAAAATACGCCACATGTAAAAAAATATACAAAACAAGAGCTTAGTGAACGAAAAATAGAGGTGTTGTTTAAAAACTACATAGCGCAGTGTAGGGTTAACTATGTTCTTCATTGAACAGAATAATTTAAAGTTAATTTTATTGTTAACGAATATGTTACTGCACTAACCAAAATAGTTTTTCAATTTATAAGATATCAAGCTGGTGCGTAAAATGTTTAGTATATTACTTCAAATAATAAATGCATGATATTTAAAACAGCAGTCAGAAATAATGTTAAAATTATGAGAAGATGTTAATAAAAGGGCTGAAAAGTGTAGCTTTGTTGTTGTTAGTAAAAATGAAAAAGAGTTATTAAAATAATTTTATTTGTGAAAATGTGCCAAAGTTTTTAAAAAATGCCTTTTTAAAAGGCTATTTTAAAAAAAATAGCATTTGCTGGAGTGATCAAAGCGATTTTTTTCTCGATAATTGGTCTTTTCATTCCTTCAAGAGAGCTTAAAATTTCAGACTGAAATTGATGAAACAGACACAGCAAAAAGACAAGCGTAAGTCTAGGGAAGTTCTGCTTTTATACAGAATTTTGGTAAGGCCTCTTTTGGAGAATGCTTGAACGCTGTTCAAATTTAATCTCCAAATAAAGTAACCCCTCGTTATATCGTGCCTTGTTATAGCGCTCATTCGGATATATCGCACTTTTCCTATGTCTCCGAAAATGATATGCAGAAAAATTCTACTTTTCTTACCAGTTGACGTTTTACTTGTTCTTTTTGTATTGATTCTAACACCCATTGAATGATAGATAGAGACAGATGTAGGAGAACAAAAAACGCCCTTTTATTGATACCTTTTAGTACAGAAAGGATTCGCACTTGCCTGAATGAATCCAAATTGTACAATCCCCGGTAAAGGAATTTTCTACGAGAAAATAATTTGCTTCAAACAAAACATTGCTTTTACTCAAAAGATAATTCTTCTGGACAGTTCAGTTTCATGTTCCATTTACTGATTTAAACTTTTTCTCTTCCAATTTTGAACAGTTTAAAAATTTAACTTTGGCATGAGAAAAGTAAGTTACGACTTTACGACTCCCGATTTACCAAGCAGATTCGCTGTAGGTACACTGCATCATAGATATTGTTTAACGTAGAATATGCACACAAAAAGATTTTTTATTGGATTTTTTTTTTTCTTTCGAACTTTTTAAAATTATTTGACATTAGCATCTATGAGAAAAGCTTAAAACTTCTGATCTAAAAACACCAATAACGCTAGTAAAAAAAAATGCTTAAATAATGTTTCAACCAAAAAGAAAGGGGGGAAAATGCAGAGGTTCTCGATATGTTCTTAATTTTTCAGTTGGAAGAAATAGAAAAAAGTGATTAAAAATTTTTTAAAGTTTTTGATCGTAAAGAAATTAGCGATTTTATCCTTGATACAATTGATTACTGAAAATTAAATATTTATTTTCCTTCTTAATTTTAATGCAATTATTGCCCCCCCCCCCCTTTCTTTTTGACAACGTACGACAAGTAACGCATCTCTCCCCCCTACCCCTTATAGAATAAACTTACTCACATCATGGGTTTTATGAACTCCTAATGGACTACTTAAAATGTAACTTTCGTTATTGCATTCAATTTGTTTTGACCTCCATCGCAGAGTCAGGTAAAAGGACGTTCTCAGATCGTGCATGCCTGCGAAAATCAATGCTGCTGCTAACTAAGTTATACCATTGGGATTTCATTATAATCTACTTTTATCAGTGTAAAACATTGTATAAAATTTGTTCTTACACGTTTTAGTTTATTTACGTTTATTAGTTACGTCCTATTTAATTAATTGTTTTTATCAATTCAGTTTGAAATGTTATACTTGGAGTTAGTTTTGTTCTAATTAAGTTTCCCATTTATTTTTATTTTTTTCCGCATTTGTACCTCTTCATAATATGACACAAACTTTTAATTTTATTAAATTTTCTTTAAAAAAATCTAGTTAAAAACAAATATATTCAACATATTTTTCACGTTCATCTCGGAGAATTTGTCCCCAAACCCTTATCTTGTATTCTTACGGTACTGATACTTTCGAATTCGAAGTCAACAATCTCTATCAACAGTAGAAGCTTCCATTAAAAAAAAAAAAAGAAAAAAGAGAGGAAGAAAAAAAAAGGAAAAAAAAAAATACTTTCGCAGCATTAGTCACATTAATCTCCGTTGGGGGGAGGGGGGGGAAGCAAAGAAAAATACGTTTAAGGAACCAATTTTCTACGTCCAAGCGCACAGAAAATTGATAGTGGTTTTCTAATTAACCCACGAGGGGATTGGGGCTCGGACAATCAAGGGGATCGAGTGGACAGGGGCAGGTTTTACGATCAAAGATCATGAAGAAGAGTCATTTATATTTATGTTCACTAGTTTTGAAAGTGATATGTTATGTGTGAAAACAATATGTATGCTTTTTCTACTGATGATAAAGTAAGAATTTTAACAATTACACTAATAAAGAAAAATAAAGTTGCACACATATTTCATGTTAAAAGAAAAAAAAAGCTGGGGGGAGGGGGCGTTATATGTAGTGAATAGTAGGGGAAACTGCTGTACCTTTGAAAACTTTAGAGCATTTTAGCACACAAATCACGCTTTTTAATGTCATGCATTTTAAAACACATAACTGTATAAATTAACATAGAAAGTAAATAATATGTTAACTTACATATTATGTAAGCATACAAATACGTAAATTAAGTATCCTGTACAAATGATGCAGCGACTTTTTGAAGGGCAACGTTTCAGATAAATTTTAAGTTAAAATCACGAGATTAAAACCTCATTTGATCACAATTTTATTTTTGACACAGAAGCCAAAAATAAATTGATTAATTAACGGTGAAGTTAATTTTATTCAATCCTTCTTGCCAAAAAAAAAATATATATATAAACGACTTAGAGTGTCTAAAATCATTTAAACACAAGTTTAACGCAATACAAATCCAGCAAAAAACTCTCCTGATTATTAAAAAATTAATCATCTTTATAGATACAACAAATCTGTGCATGAAGGGGAGATTAAGCTGCTACGCTTGATGTTTTTACAAACAAGCAAATAAATAAATTGAAAATATTGACACTGCACAAGTGAACATAGAATAATATTCAGCTTTAAATTGATTTTGTATTAATTCAAACGATCTTTTATTTTTATTATTTTTTTTTCTTTCTCAAAATCTTTATTTTAATTTTCTAATAATGAAAATTTAAGCGAGTAGTTTTCAATTCTCTTAAAGCATGGAAACGAAAAAGGAAATTAAATAATTCCTTACTTTCTGTTTTCCAAACGGCAAATTCAATTGCATTCAATTCATAATGACGATGATAATAATAATAATAACAATAATAACATTATATGTTTCATAATTTTTTTTAAATTTTAAATGCAAAAGCGATTTTTAAACATTTTATGAAATTTTAAGTACAAAATAAGCTTTCATAGTATTCGAGCAATGCATCCCAAATGTAGATAAATAAAACTTTTTAATCTCAACACAAAGCATGTATATGTGCGATGACCTAGTTTCGATTAATGGTCAAGTAATAAAAGAAAAACCCACTTACCTTTTCGATGTTTTTATCAACCCATTTTTACAAGTATCCATACGTAAGGTTACAAAACGCACAAAGTTACACAGAAATAAATACTGAAACCAAAATATGCATCGCCTCTTCAATAATAGTCTGCTTCAATCACGCTTTGAAGCAATTTTTGACAGGAGCAGACATTGTCGGACGATCCCACTTCAAAAGAACGGCGATATTTGGCGTGCGTGGGTATGTTTGTTTTTATCTCGTTAGGGTGTATGGTGCTACGCTAGTTGCGATGCATCCCACGCTACGATGTTATTGAGAGGTAAGGGCAACTAGCACGCATCCGCAGACGAACTTACGACTGACTCACAACAGCAATAGCCACCCGGATTGGCGAACTTATCGCTTGAAAAAGGCGAATTCGGTTTGGAAACAATAGCCAATATCACGCCAGAAACAAGAAATATATTCCAGCAGCATTAAAAAAAGAAAAGATGTCAAAAAGATAGCCGCAATTTAGTAGTGTATGCCTTGTCAAGTGAATTTCTGTTATAAAGATTTATTACGAAGTTACGAATATAACTATTGCGATTAAGTAAATTTAATTTTCCCCATTTCAATTAGATTGATAATTACTTTACATTCTTCGATTAAAATATCTTAGGTTCAATTAAAATAATTTTGAAAGACAGCTGCACTTAAAAAATATTTTTTTAAATAAATCTTGGTATAAAATTTGATATTATATTCTACACATTTGATATCTCTAGGTCATTAATACGGAATTTTACACTGGTGCCAATTAGCTAAAGCAAAAGAAACAATCTTTGACGATGCGATTTTATCAAAACTTTAATACAAACAAGAAAAGCGTAAAAGAAAAGAAAAAAAGAAAGAAAGAAATTTTGAATGATCGCAGCAAAAAGATCGGAGACCCCTGTAAATATGTTTCCTTCACTCCAACGATATGATAGTGGAGAAAACCGATGTACACGGAGAGCCATTACCGGTCGGGAAATGGATGGAAAATGTTTCAAATAATGTAAATTTTGACACGAAGTATGTATAAGAGTAGAAAGTTTTTTACTTATGATTTGTAATAAGTCTCTTTTTCTCGAGAATATTTAAGCGTTATTTTGGTTTGTTGATGTTATTTTTTAAATGCAATTTCAGTTTTTCAACGAGTTACCACTGCTTTGCAACACTTGATATTTCCCCTAAAAACATACACTAAATGTCACATTTTAGTATATTTTTGCATTCTTCAAACAATTTTCCTTTCTTGAATTTAACTAAAATAGATCAACAAGGACAAAAAGAAGAAATTTTTTTTTTTTTTCCCTTGTCTTGTAAAATGTGGATGTTGTGTATAACTCTCTGACATGGGGCAGAATAAACGAAATCAGAAAATTCGTTTTCAAGAAAGTGAAAAATATGTGCTTAGTTTAATTAATGATGCAATTTCTATCGCCCCCCCCCCCAAGTTTGCCATTCATCGTTGTTTTTTAAAGGGTTTAATGAGTTTTTATAACATTATTATTACTGTTTTTTTTTTTCAAAAGCTTGACCTTTTTTTTTTTTTTTTTTTTTTTTCATTTTGAAAAAATAATTTAAGTGAATATTTGGATTACATCACCAGATTTTGTTTTTGCAATTTCGTTGTACGATTCTTTTCCCCTGAAGTGAACAAAGTACTCCTTATATGGCTAAATCACGTATTTCATTTTCATTACAAATTTGTGAATTACCACACTGGACTTTTTAAAAGTATATTAATACTACGGGTTTATTTTAATGAAACTGTCCATTTGGAAAGCAACTTTTTTTTTTCATTTTGTAACTGTATAAGCAACACCAGAGAATTATTTGGTAGATTATATATTTTTTTAAATTATCTTTTATTATGAGAATATATTTTATAGAAAAATGAATTTGGAGTTTAGAGTTTTAAAACTTGATAGACAGTCATTACTGAACCATTGCCATACATAAGTTCTTCCATAAAGTGATCACGAAACGAAAAATAATTTGAAATTCGCTTTTTAAATACAATAATATGTGCAAATTCAAATTATACAAATGCTCATATAGTCTCTTTCAGTTTTGTATTTACTCGCCTCGAGAGGCTAATCGCGGCTTCATTTTTAATAGGCAATGCTTCAATAAAAAAAGGGGGGAAGAAGCAAAAATGAAATCTACATCAAAGTGGATGAGTGAGGCAAAGTGGATGATATAAAAGGCTTATGAAAGGTAAGGTGGGGGGGGGGGCTTATTAGCATTATTATATAGAATGCTTAATTATTTTGATTATCTTTGATTAATAGCAAATAAAATCCCGCGTTAGTAAGGGCTTTGAAGAACGCATATTTTAACCTTTCAACTGGCAAATGGTCAAATTACAGCAATATATATATATCGCTTTCAGACAAAATTGATATATTCTTTGAAATTTACATATTTTAAAGTATAAAAAAAATAAGTATTTTTTAGTATAATATAAAGTACTTTTTAGTATAAAAAATTACAGAATAATTACATAAAAAAAACTCACAATAGTAAAAAATTTTAAAAACTATTTTAATAAATTACAAAAATAATATTCATTTGGAGTTGTAGAAATCTCGCAAGAGACAAAGAAAACACATGCTGCTTCCGAGCAGCAAAGTCAAATAAATTGTTAAATAACATTTATGATATTGCGAGTATCTATCACGCACACAGAGTTCGCATTCTATTGGAATTAAAAAAAAAAAAAAAATCCATGGTTTTTCATGACTATTTCATGATTGCATAAAAATTTTCAAGACCTTATTACACAAACCCAGATTTTCTTTTTTTCTCTTTTTGTTTATTTCTCTTTTTTTATTTTCTCATTTACATATGGAATTCATTTGAAAAAAAAAAAAAAAAAAACTTCGACATTTTAAAATTGATTTAAAAAAAAAAGATGTGCATTAAATTACAATATTTCTGTTGATGGAAAAGTTTGTCCTCTTTTTTTTTTTTTTTTTTTAGAATGACATATCGCATTATACATTAAACAAGCGTTTACAACATAAATATTTGTAAGACAAAAAAAGCAAGCATTAATTATTAACAAAGAATTACTGTTATAAAATGAAGAAAAAAACATGCAGTTTAGAATTATTATCCAAGAACTTACGACAAAAAATAAATAAATAAAGTAAAAAAATAATTAATAAATTCTCCCAAAAACGAAATTGATAGATAAACAAGAAGTTTCATCTAGAATGGTAGGAGACTACTTTCCCGTATACACCAAAATCAAATGTATAGTGCAGCTCTTTTTCTGCTTTAGTTTAATTACTCCAAATATACCTTTATCAACGGTTAATATACATTAATTCACTCATTCCTTCAATGTTTTCCCTCATTCCTTCATTCTTTTTACCCACTGATTTATTCATTCATTCGTTCAAAAATAACCTTAACAACCCAAATCAAAAAATTTAATACACAATCATTCACTCATTCCTTTAATAACTCACTCACTCATTCATTCTTTTACTCATTCATTAATTTATTCATACATTCGTTCGTTCAGAAATATCCTTAACAATCCACATCATAAAATTTCATGGGACAATAGGCTCATTTAGTTCTGATTTTTTAATTTTAACGATATTTTCACGATACATTAAGCCTTCTTTCATACTTTTTAATTTTTTTTTCTTTTACGGGAACGTGGCAAAAAACCACGAGGAAGGATAAAAAGGAAATTCATTTTTAGCATATTAGAAATCAAAACAATTTGGATTTGAAAAAATTAAAAAATATATAATATTTTATTGTAAAATTATTTTTAAGTCATTATAATTTTGCTTTTGCTCTAAGAAAAAGGACAAAATATGGTTTGATTATTGCTAAAGGGTAAATATATAAAATTAATGAGTGGTCCTCAGCATTACAAAAATTACAGAAGGGGTAAAAGTTTGGGAAACACTGATCTAAACCACTATGAAGGAACTATGTGCTAAACCAAACATGTCATTCTCGTTAGCGAAGACGATTTTGAATCGAACACGAGCCTTTAGCGTCTACACGAGAAATTTTTTTTTTCCAGTTAAAAAAAATGTTCTATCAGGAATTGTTTCATCAATGAGACAATTTTTCCATAACTTAAAAATAAATTTCCATGACTTTGAATAAAAATACATAATTTTCCATAACTTTTCCAGGTCTGAAACCTATTAAATTTTTTCCCATGACTTTCCAAGATTTTCATGACACGTGCGCACTTGTTTGTGTGTGAGTTAGGTTTAAGGTAATAAATCCAGTTATAATTAATAATAACCGCAATAACCGCAGCTTATTATTAATAATGACTGGTTATTATAAATTATAACCAATTAACCACAACATGCACATAATATAAACTTATTATTTAGAAATCCGTGTTAAACTGCAGGCGAATCAACGAAAGCTCACCATGCATCAACGCAGTACGTAAATCACGGTAACAAGATTGGATCTTTCACTTTTTCTTCTCATTATTATTTGCTCTACCTTATTTTCTAAGATTAAGCACTCTCGTGCTTTAATGACAACTAGACAGCGTTGTAAAATTTCGTAATATTAAGGTAAATATCAAAGTATGGGATATTTATACCATGTATGAGAAATATATCAACATAATATGTACCACAAATGTTTTCACTCAAACAGTAAAATTTTATGTTCACTTCAGCGAAAGGGGAAGGTGTTATTGGCGTTGAAATGACTTGGGTTACCGCCGTAACTCAACTTAGCGCCAATAACACTTTCCATATTCAGCTAACTACCCAAGAAGAAATAAACACTCTCAAGATCAGGCGTCAAGTTGACAGGGCCCAACTATATTTTTTATGTTGGTTGGTCTTGTGGTATTTCATGGCTCCTGCGGCTCAAGCGCACTACTCAGCACCAAATTTAGTTTACTTTGCGATAACGTTCAGTACAGAAATCTTAGGACTACCTTTGAGGAAAGTCTTCTAAGGGTTGCTGATCCGCATTTACGTTACAAAGGAGGAACTCCGGAAAACTTCCAATAGACAATTTCAGGAGGATTAGACAATGTACTTACAAAAGGCACTTCACCTTCTGAGGTCTTAAAGCAGCAACTGCAGTGCCAGGAATTAAATCCGGGACCTTTAGATTCCGAGGAAAACAAAATACAGTTCGGCCACGAGTCGGAATCTTTGTCCATATCTTTGAAATGTCTTTAATTTATTACTGTAATTTTAGGAATTTAAGGATTCAACTTTCCTGACAAACTGCTTAGTGAGAAAGAAAGGAAAGTTGATTTCAGAGTTCGAAAAAGATTTGGTCATTTATTTATTTATTAAAGTATAACTGCTTCTTTATACACAGTAAAACCTGTAAAGTTGACGACTTTTGTCAGGAATGGAATTAGCCCTTCAACCTCTACCTCACCCTCTATAAGTTGATCACCTGTCTAAGTTGACCACTAAAATGCTGCACCGCAAGTGGTTAACTTACACAGGTTTCGATGTACTTCCTTTTCAGCTACTTATCAGCACATTCATCTATTAATCTTTACTTATTCCTTTATTTATATACATAGCAGTCTGTGTATATTATGTTACATTCGTTTATCTATGTACATAGTTATCTATGTATTTTTTAACTTAATAAATATTTTGATAAATATGTATGGATTCACCCTGTTATATAGTACTTAATTCATTTTTAGCCTACTTTCCCGTACAAAAAAAAAAAAAAAAGAAACAAACTATAAAAGAAGGGTTTTGAGCTAGAGAAAATGTGTTTGTCGGTTTGTCTGTTGGGGGGAACCCCTAATAACTTTTGAGGGAATTGTCCGATTCAAAAGATATTTTTTTTGCATTCAGAAGATTTTGGTGAGGACATCTCATTTCCATATTTTATTTTTTGATTTGAACAATTATTTGTTCAATTTTGAACAGCTCAAAAAATCTTAACATTAGCGGTATTGGAAAAATATGAAGCAAAAGAATGAATGAATAAAAGAGTGAATAAATAAAAAAATTAATTAATAAGTGAATAAATACATGAATGAGTAAATGAATGAATGACTGAGTGAGTGAATGAATATGTACTATCCGTTGAAAATGGTATATTTGAAGTAATTAAGAACTCAAGCTAAATGAGAAAGAGAGAGAGAGAGAGCTAGATTATAAACTTGAAGTTGGTGTATACCGAAAGTAGGCTCGTACAGCTCTAGACGGACCTTCTTTTTTAACTATCTATTTACGAAGCAACTGTAGTATTATATCTCTGTCAATCGAAAATCCTTCTATTACTGGCTATCCAAGTATCTCCCTATTTATCCGAGTATCCAGTATACATCCTTTGTTCCAAAAAAAAAAAAAAAACAACTGTCTTTTTATTTAAATGTATTTATTAATCTTTATGTTTATTTTTATCGATATAAATCTGATACATACCAAGTCAAAGGCATGTTTCCTATTTTATCTCTTTCAGAAATTACCTAGATCCGACACGATCAAACTCGTTCTCCTAACGTGCAGGGTGCATTTTTAAAAGAGAAATCCTCTGCAGAATACAGCGCGGTTAAAAAGTCACTTCATTCATCCATTTATCAAAAGCACAACAGTTGGCGCCAGATTTTGGCGAGGGTCCGGGCAAAAGAACATTTTGCTCACTCCAAAACCCGGAAACCATAGTGAGTCAGTCTGAAATGCGGCGTAAGATACAGAGGGGGAGGTTCTACAATGACGTACTACGGTATCGATCCCTGGTAGCCAGGGGCGTGGGGTCGGCATGCGCGTCGTACGTAATCTAGTACCGAGGATAAAAATGTGCTGCACATTTTTCATTTCTCCTGATGACTTCAGTCATACCTTAGGAACAGCTGCGGCAGATGGATGACTTTAATGCGAATGGAACAATGTTTCACTGTCACTGTATTTTGCAAAATTACGTATTTAATGGAAATTTTTACGACATAATGCGTGATTTTAAAAGTAGAAATGTCTCTCCAGAGATAGTTTTGAAGCTTTATATGAAGTTGGAAAAACGTAGCTATTACACACGCAATTCTATTGAGCTCTACGATAAAATAAAACAGAAATTACCGATACTTACAAGAAAGGAATGCACTACTAGACGGATTGCAATATCAGAGGCGGATTGCAATAATCCTCCCCCTCAGAGCGATGGCGCAACGCCCTAAAAAATACGGAACCCCCCACAAAACGACGACCCCCCCCCCCCAAATCGGCGAAAAAGTCGAACAACCCTCCCTCAAAAACCCCTGAAACATTCCCCCCCCCCTCCCCCACCTCCCGTGGTGGTCGCCCCAGGAAAGACTATGTTCCTCTTACGTTAAGTTATTTAAAAAAGTACAGGAACAATTTAATCTCCATCTTTGTGAATGGTAGAATTCATATGCATATAAATATCTGCATAATGTAGTTGACTGAATTTGAAACCGAGAAACCTTTCGAAAGTAAATTTAATTAAACTAATTTCCAATGAAATCAAGGTTCCTATTTTTCAAATAAACCAACTGTTATATTTGTACAAATACAAAAATTAACTAATTAGTAAGGAAAGTTTTGTTTACCGCCATCAAATCAATATTTTTTGTCTGAGAAAAATATCCCAGTGGTAAGCATGGATTGCTAAATAATGGCACCATGCGGGCCATGGCGGCATTGAAATTTTTACGTGAGCTTTAGTCTTTTTTTTTCTTGGGGGAGGGGGGGGGGGAGTATCGTTCCTGCTCCGTTGGAAAAGGGTTCTCCGTTGCTTTTGAGGAAAGTACGGTATCTCTTTAGGGGGAATAGGCACCCCTGCACCCTATAATGAGCCCGTTATAGATTTGTATTTCTAATCTTTAAAATAAAGAAATTCAGCAGAAAAAAGTATAAGTAAAATTTTAAAAAAGAGAGAGAGAGAAAGATAGAGAAACATTTACATCCAATTAAGTCTCAAAATTCAATGTCAAATTAGGTCTCAAAAGCTAAATCGATACGACACGACACAGCAAAATCTTCCCCACTACAATATGAGAGGCCCATGTAATACCGCATTCATTTCAATACACGTTTCGGTCCAACTCACGCAATATGCTATTCATTGAAGCAAAATCCAGAGAATAACCAAGAAGCCACTCCAGGGGAAATTTAAATATGGCTAATTGCTGCACGAATATAAATAAAAACGGGTGCAACCCTCTTTCAGCGACAGACTGGCAGACAGTGCTTCGGCTATGACGCACGTAAATGGGAAAATGCCCGAAAAAGTAGTCTACTACCATCTTCTAGGAGAAAAATGGTATAAGAGCATTCGATATGAAAATAAAATTAACTTGGGAAATTTAAAGAACAATAGGCTGAATTTCAATATATTTTTAAAGGCCAATATAATTAAAATATAAGTGTCAGAAACAATGTAAGTAAAGCACAAGTTTATAAAAATATTGCATATGCGCATTTCAGAACTACAAAGAACCCCTTTATCAGTGCATAAAGATGTGAGCCTCGGAATGAAAGTCAACCTTGCAAAGAAAAAAAGCGAAATTTAAACCCTAAGAAAGTAACTAAAACGAATAAGTATGCAATAGTTTTGCTTTAACTATCTTTTTTTTCCAATCCTATATATTTTTAATTGTTTCTGAACAAAGGAGAATTTTTTTACTGATAACTTCTTATGAATTTGAGGAAACTAAATGTGAATTTAATCAACAAGTTTGATTTTGACTAACAGAATGATCATCAATTAAATAAACATTAAATTGATACAGTCAAAGAAATCAAAAACAAAATTTTATGCAATTCCAAAAATTCAAAATTGAGAGACATTATTTTTGAAGACTTCATACAACATACAAATGAAAAACTGTATTACATCCGCTTTAATCAAGACTTTTCAGTTTTTATACCTAAGTTTTGTATTTTTGTTCCAATCCAACACGGTCTATACGATTTTCATAAGTTATTTTCTTTTCAAAATAATTTTGATATAAAAATTTCCTTTTGACCTTCCTTTTCAACCAATGTTGTTTTGAATGGTACATATTTTTACCATAACATTGCTTTAAAAGGGAAAGCCAATCGGAAAAAGTTGGAGAAATATAATTTAAATTTACCGAAAAAAATATAAAATATTTTTATGTTTTATTTGCACAATGATATAAAATTAAGGCACATTTTAAACGTTATAAAAAATAATTGCACTGCGGGAAAAATAATCAGTGGTTGTTAGTTTAATCGTAGTTAAATCAATGTGTTAAAAATGTAAATACACTTTGTATAAGAATAACATTAAAATTTTCAACATATTCGAAAATAAAATAAGCTCCTTTCGCAAATCTTCTAAAAACTCCACTTTTGCCAGTTTAAACTCCCTTATTACCGTCCAATCTACCCTCTAATCGAATCATCGCTAGATGATGCGAGCCCCCACTTGTTAAGGGGGCACAGAATATCCTCTCTCGAAAGCCATCTCTTTTTTCTGCCCTCTTCATAAGTACAGTGCTATTTACTAGATTGGGAGTGATATCACCACCCGGATTACTTGTCCATTCTACTTCAACTCTCTTCGTGCGGTATAACAAGATCAGAAATAAAATAAAAAATACAAAAATGACGAAAAAAGCAGAAACAAAAATCCGTGCTGATCGATCAACCATGCGCCGTCGCGTCTGACGAACCACGAAAGGTGAACGCGATGTAGTTCGAGGGAATAGTGGAATAGTGAGAGGATCAATCCAGTAATACATGGGGAAAAAAAGTTTCCATACCCAAAGCTGGATTAGAGCTTGGTTTGTCAGAAACTAAATTTAAATCATAATGAGGCAATGAATTCTACTTGTTTTATGTAAACGATAACATAAGATAAATTAAAAAAGTATTTTATGCGCGTTTTAGAAAAAGTAAGAGTATTTTGCATGAAATACTCTTACTTTTTCTCAACGCTCACTTCTTACCTCCCTTTTTCTCAAAAGATTTAAATTTTGAAACTTTTTGACATATTTCTTAAACCTTGGAATAAGATTTGGAGCTACACCCTTTTTGCAGCAAACCCTTCCATTTTCCTCAGCAAAGGTTGAGGGGGTGATACCTGCTGCTCTGTTTCTGGACAGTAATCAGAAAAAGAGATGATTCTTCCAGTATTCAAAGAGCGAATGAAAAATTAACAGAACATCAGATTATCACGTACTTCAACCTCTGTGAGTTAAAACCCAAAAGGCCATACTTGACTTCCTAATAAGATAAAACTCTTATTATAGAAGTTATACATGTCCACGTTTGATATGTTTCAAGAGAAAACATATTCCAAGTGCTTTGTAAATATAAGGAGGGAAAGAAAGTTTATAGCGCTGTAGATCATAACATGAGCTTTCATTTTTGAAATTATATTAGAATATTCAACAAGGATAACTTTAAATCATCGTTCCTCAACCTAAAGGTCGCTTTCCCCCCAAGGGGGTCATTCCTAAATGATGTCACTTTTTCTCTCTCAATATATTTGATGCCCCTCCCCCACCCTTTCTCACAAAGTGTCACACTTTAACATACCCTCTAGTACCGCCCCCCCCCCCCCCGCGTTGTCACATGTCACGCTACACTACATAAGCATATGTACTTGCAGTTCAGAAACAAAGCATTACGTTAAGAAAGCACAGTTCCAATTTTCCTTTTGAACTGTTAATGATATTTGTAAGGATAAGAATAATACTGATTATATGTGTACTTAATTTGTATAAAAGAAAATTAAGGTTTACAACAAAAATATATAATTAGTACATAATACAGTGGACTCCGCTTAATGGGACCAGATCGGGACAAAAATGATTTGACAACAACAACCGAGTGGTAAAAATAAACGATAAAGTTTCATTACTGGAAAAACCGCACTTTTGCACATTAACAAATAAATAAACTGTCGATATTTGCAAACAACGTTGCCCTACATGTTGTTGAAATAAAAACGTATGTGTTGTTCAGAAGGTATTTAGAGAAAAAATAATTGTAACAAGAAATATATAAAAAGAATCAGTAAATTTGTATATTAAAGAGAAAAGGGATTATACTCATTGTTGATTTTCTGCTGATTTTACGAACTCGGCGTCTTCTTTTCTGCACACATCGACGCAAAATTCGAAGCGCCTTCGTCGGCTAAATACCTTTTTTGACCGGTAATTTCAGAATATAATTTACAAACAGGAAAAAAAAAATACTTTTCCCTAGTTTTTGCTGATTTAATAAAAGTAATCTCTAACTTGATAACAATAAACGAAGTTTTGACTACAAAAACACGTGATTTTTCAATGTATTTTTATACAAGCGGACGGGACTTGCCGATTTTGATAACATTAAACTACTGCCTATATGCCGCGCCGCTTTATGCGATCACATTAACCATGATCACATAAAGCGGCGTCCACTGTAGCAAAAATTATTAACTTCGAATTCTGCAAAAAAAAAAAAAATATTTTTGAATTTTCTATTACATTTGCGAGCATAACAATTATAATGATTACGTGCGTATTTACTTTGCCTAAAATAAAATTAGGGTTTATAACACATAATATACTTAGTGCATCATAGGAAAAAATAGTAACTGTTCGAATTCAGAAAAATTGCACGCGTTATTTTGTCCTAAAAGTGTAAATGCTCAAGAAGATTTCTTTTTAAATTTACTCTTAACTAGAAGTTAATTTAAACCTTAATCAGCATCGATGATTACAATACAAAATAAAATCAATGAAAATACAAACAATAATAATAATAATAATAACATAATATAATAAAATAAAAAATAATTATATGAAAATATATTTTAAATCTTCTGATTTTAAATGTTTTAATTTAAACCAAAAATGTGTCATGTCACACTTTTTAATGCCCTTCCCCCTTTGTTTCGAATGTTCGTTTCGAAGATTTGCAACTTTTTTTTTAAACATCATTTTCCAGAAAGTTTATATTATATTGTGCCTTTTTAGCCTACTTTCCCGTAAAAGTAAAAAAAAATAATAATAAAGCATGAAAGAAGGCTTAATGTATCGTGAAAATATCGTTAAAAATCAAGAAAAGTCAAAAATAAGTGAAGTAATTAAATAAAGATTGAAAAATAAAAAATTTGAAAGTAGGGTATTGAGATGGGGAAAAAGTGTGTCTGTCGGTCTGTCGGTCTGTCTGTCTGTCGGTCTGTCTGTCTGTCGGTCTGTCTGTCTGTCTGTCTGTCGGTCTGTCCCCCCCTAATAACTTTTGAACGAATTGTCCGATTCAAAAAATTCTTTTTGCATTCGAAAGATCTCGGCGAGGACATCTCATTAAGCTTATTGAAAGGAGTTCTCGGCGTGAAATATTGATTTGAACAGTTTTTGTTCATTTTTGAACAGTTCAAAAAATTAACACAGAGCTTACGGGGAAATTTCAACCCTATATAAATCCTGATCTAACGGACCGATTTGCTTGGAACAAACTTTATCGGAAAGCTCTTATAACGTAGAACATGTAGAAATAGAAAGTTTATCCAGACCTTACGAGCCTATTTTGCTATGAAATTTTTTGATCGGGATTTTCAAGGATATTTCTCAGTGACTCAATGAGTGAAATAATGAATGAATGAATAAATGAAAGGGTGAAAGAATAAATCAATGAATAAATGAATGAGGAAAAGAATGAATGAATAAATTATTGAATAAATGAAAATATAAATAAATGAGTGAATAAATACATGAATGCGTAAATGAATGAATAAACACTTGAATGAGGTAACGAATGAATGAGTAAATGCATGGCTGAATAAATGAAAGAATGAATGAGTGAGTGAATGAATATGTATTATCCGTTGAAAAAGGTATACTTTCAATAATTAGAACTAAAGATAAATAAGAAAGAGAGAGAAAGAGATAGCTAGATTATAAATTTGAATTTGGTGTATACGGGAAAGTAGGCTCGTATAGTTCTAGACGGAACTTCCTGTTAAATTTGTTTTCGTAAGTAAGCCTATTCACTAAACTGTTTTATCATCGTATCATTGTATTTGAAAGTATTTTAACCATGAAACCAATTTGTTTTATTTTTAAGGCTCTACTTTTAAGTTTACAAGCTATGCACATTTTGAGGTACTCAAAAGTACAATGCCAAATTGCTACAAAAACAAGACCATTTCACTCAAGTTTCATGTACAATAACGATAGTTTCGCGTGAGGAGAATGAGAGGCAGAAGAAAAAATAAATCCATCTGGTTTCTGCTTCAGCAACAGCCACACCTACACCGTACAGACGTTAAAAGATTAAATTCTCTATTTCCAGCCTTCAGGAAAAATACCGGATACCGGTGTTTATTTATTGATAGAAATGTCGAGCAATGGTTGTTTTGAATAAAGAGGAGCCGCGCATATGCTGATGATTTAAAAGTCTATTTTGAGAAACTTATTTGGTTATCCTTTGCAGAAGGATCTTTTGCGAAAAGTTATTCTAAATCACGTTAACAGGGCTGGCAAGAATTCCATAAACATGGCACGAATCTATCTGACGTCAGAGCTTGAATTCCTCTTTAAACATTACGGTTTCGAATGTTTTCGGTATGTTCGCCACTTGGCTGCATGTGGATGTAAACATTATTACGTTTAAAAAAACAAAAAAAATAAACAATAAAAATCGCCAACTGCAGTCGCAAAATCATATTTATATTTATTTCACTTGCACTTAGCTTGGAAGAATGAAGAAAAAAATTATAGATCTGTTTTTTAAAAAAAGGAATGAAGGAAGAATGAAAAAATAAAAAAATAAAAATAATAAAAATAGAAAAAAAAAGGGGATAAGGGAGAAAGAGGGGGGGGGGAAAAACTGGGGGGGGGGGCAGAAATTATTCGTTAGATTAATCCAAAAAAAAAAAAACAACTAACCACACATTTGCAATGACTATTCCAGTTCGAGATTTAGTAAAAGAAACATTAACATTTCAAATTCCTAATGTAAAAAAAAATTGGATAGAAACATAAATGTCAACTCTCTTCTAAGAAGACTATCTACGATCTAAAAGCACTTCGAGATCTGACTCACCCCTAAAGAAGGGGGTCATCCACTTTCCTTTTATTACTTGGCACACCCCATAGAGCACGGGCAACAGAAATGCCGACGGATCATTTGATGCAACTGTACTCCATCCGCAGACTATTTATAGATCGGCCATAAAATGGAGAAACCCATAGCAAGAGAATTTTCCGAACAAATCCCTCAATCTGATAAGAACGAATTTTATGCGTCCGGACGCTGACGTAATCCACTAATACAACTAAAATATATCAGTAGATGAACAATATTTTAAGTTTTATTATTGTTTTCTTTATAAAAAATAATTAAAAAACAATCAATGATTCAATACATTATCATTATGGCTGAGATAAACTCATACGCAAGATTTATTTATAACGAAAATTTGAAACATTGCTTGACAATATTGTGAAACCACCATATTTTGCGGTTCATGCGACGATCCTATGTCATATGTATAAAATCCTTCTGAGCATTATGAATTTAAAATTTGCAGGGAATAAATTGTTCGGTCATTTCAAAAAGTACTAAACATCAATTTGTACAACCTCCACAAATCAGCAGAAATCTTCCTCCTCATGCACACATCCACATAAGAATAATTCTCTACTTCAATGAAAACCGTTGAGAATCCGATTTTTCAAGATTTATCAAAATTGTGTTCCATCACTTTAGACCAAGATGTCCTCATACACTCACAGAACATAAAGCGAAGGCTCATAACTTTAAAACAGAGGACGACAATTTTCACTTTCGTTACATATGACGCAACCAATTTCAACGAATTTCGCACCCTATTTAAACTTACTTTCAAGGCAAAGAAGAAGGCAATTTGAAACTTATTTCTGCCAGAAAACAGACATTAACTGTCAGAAACCCAGAAAATACCTGAGTTCAAAAAAATATTGACAGAAATATCTGGCATAATTTTAAAAGATAATAAAAAATATTGTTTGAAATAATACAGAATTAACTAAAGCATGCGTTTAATGAATATAATGTACATTAAAGTAAATCAAGCTCATCTAAAATTTGTTTATTCTATGGCATGAAAGTGACAATAACTATTAATAAGTGAAATTTTACTGTGTTAATTTTAAAATGACAAAATTTTAAAAAATCACACAAATTTAGCTGATGAAGAAAATTTCATTTTTTGCAAGTTTAAATGGAAGTACCCAATCTGATTCAAAGAAACTACGAAAAAAAAAGAAAAAGGTGCAATATTAATTTTCTTCTTTGCTCCAAATTTAAGGGATTCATGGCATTACACAAGGGAGGGGGAATTTTGAAGAACTTGAACAGACTTTTTGCAAGCCGCTTGATCGCTGTATTTAATGTTTTTTTTTCCCCTTTTGCTTTTTGAAGCGAAAGATATAAAGAGAGAGTAAAAAAAAATCATCAGAACATCTTAGAAGGGTAGTTCAGAAAAATGTTTCGCTTTTTTTTTTAAACGAGTAGAAAATATATTACAGGAAGGATTTCCTTTGCTTGGGTGCTTAAATTTTTTGTGGAATAGATGAGCTTTTACGGCAATATGTATTTAAAGTTTTTAGCTTAATTTTTCATAGAATGATTCAGTACAGAAACTACTGAAGTTTGATTATTTCCAATACATAGTACTAATATATTTAGTTTTTAACTCCTAAAATTATAACTCGGAATATTTGTAGCTCTTCATCTTTCTTCTTTAATTTATTAGTACTTGATGGATCATCACTTGCTTAGGAAAAACAACTTTTTTTATTGAATACAAATCCCCCTAATCCTAGATTTGATAACTGGGAAAGATTCCTACTGTCTTATTCAAAATCGTTTCTTTCTATTATCCGTTTAAATTTAAATTTAAAAGGACATCATTAGTCACGAAAAATTGTTTTTGTAAAAGCATTTATCTGTCCTAAATATTTGTATTATTAACCTAAACTTTTGCTTTTTTTGTTTAACAAAAAATAAACATAATATTCAATTGCTAGAAAAAGAAACCTGTCTTTAATTTACTCTTAATAATTGACACTATTAAGGGGCTTTCAAAAACTTTGGCCAGTTGTTGCCGGTTTAAATCGGATATAAGCAGTTCTTGACACCGACATGGCAAAAACTAGTTTCTGCCGGCAGCAAGCCAACCCTGGTTTCAAAACTCCGAAAAAATATTCATAAGTTTTTTGTAGTTATGTCTCAACAAGGTTTCAACACTATATCGTAAATTCTAATTTATTTTTCATTAAAAAGGAAAAAGTAAGAAAGAAAACGAGAAATAAAAATCAAGTTTTCGTATTCAGATCTAGAAATAAGCAAGCGATACCAGATTTTTATCGTTTCCATCTATGACCTCATTCGCGTAATAAAACAGAGAACTCATAAAATCCTTCCGACATTTCCCCCCAAATCAAATTATTTTCTAGGAAGGGACAGGGGACACTTTTATATCTCTCTATGCCGCAAACTAGTTCACCATAAATAAGAGATTTTAATTTAGTCCACAAGCTACTCAAGTCAGTATAAATAGGCGCATTCCCAAATATAAACATCCCATTCTAAACAAAAACGTATTTAGGTAGCACATTTTTTATCCGACAATTTTTCATTACATGTATTAACACATTATGAGCGGACGACGTAGCAAGAGCAACTAGGTTGAGTAGCGGGCTAAGTTGACTACGTTAAAAAACGTTCTAAAAAATACACCAATTCATACATTATAGGAAACATTATTTTTTCCCTTGTGTGAGTTAAAAGTGGTGATTTTAAACAGGTACAAATACCAGCCCCGCTTTTAAACGGCAGTGCACGAAACGGTTACTAGTACCTGGCCCCCGCCAGAGGCGTAGCTAGGTGAGGGCAAGGAGGGACAGCTGTCCCCAGGCGCAGCGTCAAGGGGCGCCAATTTAATGTTAATTCATTTTATTTTTAAATGCAAAAAGAAAATTATTTGAATTGAAGAGGTGTGAATATGTTCGACAAAAAAGTGGGAGCACCGCCAATCATATCGGGAATGACCAATGTGGCACAGGAGTGCGTGGGAAAGCAAACAAATATTTTTACAAAGTCATAGTGTCCCATTTTTATCTTATAAGTGAATAGTCGCTAATAAAAATGAAAGTTTAGAGCCATTTATCATTTAGGAAGCATAAAATTTTTAAAATTCCCTTTAGGGGTGCCCCTAGGCCCCCAGAGGCACAGGGGGCGCAAAATCTTCAGTTCTCCCCGGGCGCTGAAAACCCTAGCTACGCCTCTGGCCCCCGCTTATAGGTAGAAATCCGCGAAACAGGTACAAATACCCGCGCCCGCTTAATATGTTAACACTAGATTTATCAGGCCGTTTTCAACCATTTCTAAACTTTCATTTTACACCATGTTGTTACTAGTGATAATAAAACTTTCAGTCACATGAACTTGTTCTACTTACCGTGTATTAGGAAAAACCAATGCAATCGAAAGTTAAACTATAATTAGTAACAAATTATTCAAAATAGAAGCTTCGAAATGGTCAAAATAACTGGTCTGGTAAATCTAGTGTTAATTTAACGATACTTGTGTACCTTATTAGGGATTCACCAATTAATCGGAAATAATAGGTAATCGGCCAAATAGGTAATTTTGACCATTAATCGGCGAAGAATTATTTTTTATTAAAATTACTTTTAGTAATCCCAAAAGAAGAAACCATGCTGAAAACTGCCTTCCTTCATAGAGCGACTGTGTACGCCCCTCCAAAAATAAGAAAAGTATCAGGGTAACATTTATCAAAATGTAATTTCATTAAAAAATATATAGAAGATATAACAAGGGAAACGGAAATTTACAGCAGCTCTGTTTAAATTGATTTGTATTTTATATTTAAGCAGTGGAATGTTGTGTGTATATAACATTAAAAAGTAATTAACTCTTTTAAACCCTTTTTAAAATTCAGTTTCGATTTTAAAACACAAAAACTAAAGTGACCTACAGACAATTGTAGGCATGTTATATGATTTCCCTTAAACCGGTCCCCTTTTTCTCGCCGCGGGAAAGAGCTTACGTAACGTGAGATTCAGATGATTTTGCAGAGGAACCAATATTAAATAGTTGCACTGTCACGTGACCTGAAACCTCGAAGATCGTTTAAAGCGATTTCGCAAGGATTTCGTGGGGATTCATGACATTTAAATACTGTAGATAAAGTGTGATGTTTTATGTTCGATTTCTTCTTATTTTGAAATGTATATTAAACATGTTGTAAATTTTGGAAATGGATCAAAAGAAACCATATGATTAGCATTATTTTGCTTTGACACTCATTTAATAAGATTACATTTTCTCTTGTATTTTGTTCATGACATTTCTTCTTTTTGAATTATAAATATAAAAAAATGCATTGAGTATTGTACAAATATTGTAGATTGTAGATGTAAGGAGCAGTATGAATGTATGACGAATAAAGACTCCTAAAAAAAGTGCTTTGACTCGACGTCGAAAGTAGAAAAAGATAAAATAAACTATTTCCAAAAATTTTTTTAATATATTTAACGCTAAAACTCCGCAATAGCAACTAGAAAAAAGTTAAAATATCGGGTAACAAACAGAGGAGAAATGATACTTAACTGTTTTGTCCTATTTACATATAGATGTCAAAGTTCTGTCCCGTTGTTCAGAAAGCAAAAAAACCTATTGCTTTGACTAAACGTTTATTGCAACATGCTTGAATGGAAAGTTATGTTCGACACACACACAAACAATATAGAAAAAAAAAACGGGTAAACATATTAGCTGAAAAGGTACGAAATTTTAAAAATCAGAATACAAGTTGTTAAACTGAACGATAAAAAGAAATTTAAAGTTTTGGAGGAAAAAGAATAAGAAGGAAGAATTTTCCATTTAAAATATAAGAGAAAGTAAAAAATGCAAAAGTTAAAAACATAATTTTTGCAAAATAATGCTTATGCATCCCTTTAGATGCGATTAAACTGATTAAGAATATATCGCATCATACTATACCATATTTCGAAGAAGATACACTGTCTTACACAAGAATGATTACATCAGTAATGATACGATTTATTCAAATTCAAAACCAATTGCGAACTCCACTTATCGCACTTCGACTCTCTTAAGTAAAACCCAAGATTAGCAAAGCTGCGATTTTCTAATTACGCGCATTTAAATTCAATACGCGAATTCATCTGCAGATTCCTGAACAAGATTCAACTGAAGGGATTCAGAGTACATAAAAATAAATGCTTTAATAAGTAAGTTGACACACCATGTTGGCAAATTAAATTACCGACTCGAAATCCGGAATGCGAGTTTAATCCCGCAGAACTCGCGCCTTGCCACTCTTGCACTGCAATTTCCGATTTCTATTTACGATGTCACGAGAGACGGAATCGGCTCGTGACGGGAATGGAATTTATGAGGCACTTAAGCGCAAAACGAAATCGACGAAAACTGTTTATTCGTTTATCACTCGACAAGCATTCCTGCCATCGAAGCACTCAATGCAATTTCGAATAAATGCGAAGAACATTTTAGAAGGTGATAGCTTTTTAAAGATGAAAACTTTTAAAAACAAAACTTAAATAAAAATATAGTATAAACAAAATATAACAATTAAAATTTTAAATAACAAATTCGGAATGAGAAGAGTCGCTTTGAAATTTGTGCCTTACAAGCCATTATTTAATTTCTTTATACTCTTATAGCTCAAGGAAAGCTGTTGTTTGGGATCACTACTTTAATATCTCAGCAACACAAATTATCTAGATCAGCGTTTCCCAACCAGGGTTTTTGCAAAACTCTAGGGTTCTACAAGAAATCAAAGATCTTGATTGTACTACTTCTCTCCAAAATAAAAAATAAAACTATTTGTGACTTTAACTGGAGTTAATAATGTGGTGTCTTATTTTTAATATCACATGCAATTTCAATTAAGTGTTTAAACATTTCGTCAGTGGCACATTTAAGCAGTTTTTAAATAAGTGATTCAATCTTGAAGAAAAGAATAAAACTCCAATATTTTTCTGAATTTCTTTTCCTCACCTTCAAACTACTTCATGAAAAGATGGTTTTTTTTTTTTTTTTTTGGTATTCATTTTCATTTAATATAGGTATTAGAAAAAGAAAAGTATTTTGAAGAAATATTTGTACCACGAACGCTAGGGTTCTGGGGATTTGAACATTGTAAAAAGGGTTTCATAAGAGTGAAAAGATTGGGAAGAAGCTATTCTAGATCACGTGATTCATGCAAACAAAGAAAAGTCTTACTTCTTGAAGCTGGTTGCCACTCTTTTTTGTTGACAAATTCAAGTGTCGATCTTGGGACTGGCAGAATTTAGCAGTGTCTTTGTCAAATTGCTTCTTTCTCTCCTGCAATAAGCAAAACATTAAGTCTAAACAAAACGATCTGAAAAACCATTGTAGTCACCTTCTTTGTTCACCTACACGGTGGGACAATAAAGTAATGAGACTGATGTGGGGAAAAAATAGCACATACGCTTTTAGTACTTTTTAGAAATATGTCCTTACTAGAACAAATCTACATACTTACCGCAGTAGCATCTTCTTTCTAATTTTTGGAGTACTTTATTTTATTGCTACCGCTTGTCTATAAGACTACCGCACAACTTGGGAATAGGACCTTGGGAGGAAAATTTGTAGGATCATGGCAGATACTAAAATTCTTCGATAAATAAAAAAAGAAAGTGTACAAGCCAGCCAGTTCCAAGAAAAACGCCCCCCACCCCCGTTAAACTTTTCAAACCATTTATATTCAGAAATTTCAGCGATGCTTCCACTGCACTGGCTTAGTTGCTCGCTTCCGTGCAATCGAGACAGTTCAGTTCGATCCTCTCACGATGAGATTTTTTTATCTCTAACTAATTAAACTTAGCAATGTCAACACATAAAATATTTTCAAGTATTAATAATTTGAATAACTGCTTGTTAATTGAAAACTACAATTCTTGAATTTCATTTTAAACAATCTTCAATTTATTTCACAAGCATAAATTGTAATCGTTTTAATTGCGTAACCACTGTTTTGTAAGTGTTCGTTGAAATTCTATTGTTTAAGGGAAGTTTAAAAGACTCATTAAAATGATTCATTTATATTGTTGCAATTCAATGAGTCACAGTTGTAAGGAAAAATAATTTCGAAATTACCTGAAACCTAATTCAAGAGTTGTTTAATTAATAGGTAGTTATTCAGAAAAACAATAGTAATTTTATGATAACATAACGTATTAAACTGTTCCGTTTATTCATAACCGTCATTCTTTAAGGGGGGGGGGCATAACATGCATAATATGTACACATAGGCGTAACCAGGGGGGGGGTTTGGGGGGTTCAAACCCCCCCCCCCCATTGGGTAGTGACTTATTTAGGCACACAAAAAAATTTCTGGCTATGTCCTTGCAAAGCACATATTTTTTTCTTCCTAAGAAAATTAAACACATACAGGGTTCACACTGAAGAAAAATACATGGTGGGATTTCCCACCTTGACCAAAATTTTAAGTGGGATTTTTAAAATTTAAGGGCAAACTAATATATTTTGAGTGGGATTTCAAAAAATATTGCGGGAATCGCGCAATCCCGCGGCCTACTGCGAACCCTGCACATATGCATATGATTTTAATTCCTCTTTCTCTGAAGGGTTGTGATCATGACCAAAGTATGCAGCTCATAATAATAAAGATTACTTTTCATCTGGTTATAATCAATCCCCTTATCACCTTGGGGGGAGGGTTTGGCAGCAAAATGTGGCTTCAATCACCGTACCACACACAGACAAACAGAGATCCTTTCAATCACTCCAGAGGGTTTTCTTTCCTTGATGTCTTTTTTACCCAAAGGCAGCAATTTGGGATGGAGTTGTTTTCTGATAAACCTGTTGTAGGCACTGGGGTCTAAAAATGAAGGACCCCTAGCCAACAATTGTCCTAATAGGTTAAACCCTCAAGCTAGGAAGGGATGCTCATCAAGAAACTTAAAGAGCAGTTTGTACTTATTTATGACTTCCTGTCCAAACACCCATTTTGGTAACATCATTTTTGTAGATGAGCCGATTGGAAAACTGATGAACTGTATTTGCATTGCATTCTCATTTACAGATGTTCTCTCATCTCTTATATTTTAAATGTTTTTTTTTCTTATTATGGTCCATTGCTATTGCATTACGACTCTGGTAATCATCCGTTCAACGTTTCCAATCTCACTGCTACGGTTTAATGCTGCATTTTAATTTACAATCAAGTATTATTTATATTTTAGCTAAATTTTTAATTATTTTCGATACATAATAATGTTTGCACTCCAGCGATGGACACGTTCGTCATCCAAAAAGAAAAGAAAATTTGATTCAGACGCTTCCACTTCTGAGGTATGTTTTGCTACAAATTTAACAAAATTTTTGGAAATTTATTGTAGGGATGAGCATTTTTGTAGGGGAATTTGGATTGTTTTTCTCTAAAGTTCCACTATTTCCCAGTTTTAATATTATGAATGGTTGGACATAGAAGATTGCTTAGCGCTAAATATTGAATTTTCTATCGCGTTAGATTTAAAAAATAAACTAATAGAAGAGTAATGAATGTTTAATATTTTTGTGAATCAAGGCGGTATCCACAGGGGAAGAGGGACCCACGGGCCGCCCCCCCCCCCCGCCCCCGAAATCTTTTGCAATGTATCATATATTCCTCCCTGAAACTTTGCTTAACATAAGTGTGGCGAAATTTGGGGCCCCCGAAAAAATATTCTGGATACTGCCTTGGCTCCGGAGCAGAGGGAGCATGTTAAGAATTAGGAAGGGCAGTGTATGCTTGAAAATCATACCCTTTATATATACATACATATATATATATATATATATATATATATATATGACTAGAAATGATGTTAATATGATTTTTTTAAAATATATGATAGCTTTTTGATGTATATATAGTAGATGTATGTTTAGATCTTTGGTGAAGTTAGAGGAGTGGGTATTTGGGGCTTCCACACCTTTAATTTTTGTAACGTGTCTTACATCTATAATGCTTAGGCTAACTCTGGAGACAAGGGTTCAAAGGCTCTCCCCAGGAAACTTTTTGAAATCTTCCTAGCAATGCAATTTCGGGATACCTTGGTGATATTTGAGGAAACAGAAAGGAGTTTGGTTATTCTCCCCCTTCAATTTTTTTCAAAATAAAGTCTTATATCTTTTAAGTTACTTTTGGTGTCGCTCGTGATAGTGTTCAATGTCCTTTCCCTGCAAGTGTTTCTGAAAGTAAAGTGTCTTAAAAGCGTAATTTCTCTTTTCTTTCTTTTTTTAAAACTTGTGATCTGAATTTTTTGCCGGGGGGGGGGGATTGATTTGCTCCAAGGGGGTAGCTCCCCCCCCCCCCCACCGGGAGATGCCTGAAATAAAAACGGAGTATATCTTTAGAGACAATTATTTTTATTTACTAGTAAATTTTCAAATCTTTTACACTTCTTATTGGTGTTTAGTCTGTACATTTTTAGGGTGACCCCCCCCCCCCTTTCACCAACCCTAGTTACGCCTATGCATGTACATATCCTAACGTACTGCGATTGGCAATATGGCCTAACTTGTCGACACGTGCAGATTTCCGCACCAATTTGGGAGTAACAACATTATGAAGAAGAATAGAAAAAAGTAATCGGGTGTTGGTACAAAAGAAGGCATGTCATTGAACACATCAATACAAGTAGCTGTTTAAAATTTTTTTTCCCACTATTATTTAGATACTAGCGGTACCCGCACGCCTATGCCCGTGTTAAAAAATGAAAAGACCAGTCGGTTCGCCATTGTGTATGTAGTGGTAACTTTTTTATGCGAAAATCATGTTATTTTATTAAAATGTATAGCATTCCACAAAATTAAAAATTACCCACCCACGACAATGAACCAGCGATCCTACACATTTAGGCACTTTTTTTTTTTACAAAACACACACAATAAAAAAGGAAAATAGAAATGAAAGAAACAAAACAAAACGAACACGAAAACGAAAATATTTAAGAGGAAACGCATTTTAATTGTTTAGTTCAAGTACCCATACAAAAAGGACGATTATAATCCATTAGTAGTTATAATTAATAAATTTATAGTATAATTAGTTTTTGTTTATTATTCATTAACAGTGAAACGTAAAGACGAAATTTTGTAGCTCGCAGAAACTAAGAGTAGGAGGAAAAGCTTTGAAAGCGGAAAAACCTTTCTTCCGAGCTCAAATAGGCAAATAACATGTATGCTAATTCACTGGAGAAAAATAGAATAAAATAAATAAAAATGTAAACAGTAATAATAAGTTGGAAAAACAAAAATCTCTATAAAGTAATACATTTGTTTAAGAAACTCTTTAGTATGGAGAATGGTCCCGTAAAATGGATGTCAAAATAAGAAAATCAAAATTAAGCTACCGATCGTCTGTGAGCCGCAGGAAATAAATTTTAACTCGTTTAAAAAAAAGAATAATCAAAATGCCAAAATACTTAATTAATTAATTTAAAATTAGCTGCTCCTCAAAATTCTAAAAACCGCATGAAATAAATTTTAATTCGTTGAAAAAAAGGGATCATAAGCCTTCTGTCGGCATGGTAACAATTCAAATAAAATTAAAGTTAATTACTGTAAAAAAATTATTTCGAACTACAGAGAAAAACGCTTTTAACTTCTTTTCCAGTTAATTTAGAGGCATAAAATTTTAGCATGTAGAGCTTAACTCTTTCCTGGGTAGTTTTTATGCGCTTTTCAATAGTATCAATTTTGTAACGATGCGATAATATCTTCCTATAGAAAAAGACTTTTATGTAATTTTCTGCTGTAAATTGGAATAAAAAGGGAACAAATTTGAATCTCCAAAAAAACCCTTCGTGGTGCACATCCCCATGTTCCAAACTAATTTCGTGCCAAATTTCAGGAAAATCCGTCAAGCGGTATTGGCCGTGCGCCGGACACAGACACACAGACAGACATACTTGCTGCTTTATTATAAGCTGGCGGTACCCGCACGGCTATGCCCGTGTTAAAAAATGAAAAGACCTGTCGGTTCGCCATTGTGTACATAGCGGTGACTTTGTTATGTGTATATTATGTTATTTTATTAAAATGTATAGCATTCCACATAATTAAAAGTTATCCGCCCATGGCAATCAACCAGCGATCCTACAAATTTAAGCACTTTTTTTTTACAAAACACACAATAAAGGAGGAAAAAAGAAAGAAAGAAACGAAACAAAACGAAAAATAAAATATTTAAGAGAAAAACGCATTTTGTTTGTTTAGTTCAAGTACTCACACAAAAAGGACGATTAAAATCCATTAGAATAGTTTTACATTTTTAATATAAATAGTTTTTATCTATTATTCATTGACAGTAAAACAGAAACACGAAATTTTGTAGCTTGCAGAGACTAACAGCAGTAAGAAAAGCTTTGAAAGCGGAAAAACCTTTCATCTGAGCCCATATAGGCAAATAACATGTTTGCTAATTCACTGGAGAAAAAAAATATAAAAGTAATAATAGGTTAGAATAACAAAAATAGCTATAAAGGATAACATTTCTTTAAAAAAAAAACCTGTGCAGTATTTTAATTCGTTAAAAAAAAAAAAAAGAAATCAAATCCTAAAAGAATTAATTAATTAAAAATCGGCTGCTAATCAAAATGATAAAAACCGCAAGAAATAAATTTTAATTCGTTAAAAAAGAAAAGGATCATAAGCCAGTCGGCATGGTAACAATTCAAATAAAATTGAAGTTAATTACCGTGAAAAAATAATTTCGAACTATAGAGAAAAACGCTTAAAACTTCTTTCCCAGTTAATTTAGAGGCTTCGAATTTTAGCACGAAGAACAAAACTCTTTCTCGGACAGTTTTTTACGCGCTTTTCAATGGTATCTAGCTCGAAAAGATGCGATAATTCCTTCCCATAGAAAACTACTGTTTTACGAAACTTTCGTCTATAAATTGGAATGAAAAAAGAACAAATTCGAATTTCAGAAAAAAACTCTCCGAGGTGCACACCTCCATGTTCCAAACTAATTTCGTGCCAAATTTCATGAAAATCCACCGAATGGTCTTGGCCCTACGCTGGACACAGACACACACACACACTCACTGCTTTATTATTAGTAGAGATTCAAAGTAATAAAATAACCAGCCAGTTATCTATATAAATAAAACCAAAAGTTTGTGTGTGTGTGTGTGTGTGTCTGTCTGTCGATCGCCTCCTGGCGAGATGGAACGGTCTAAGAGTACGGAATTTTGGTTACAGGTACCTTGGACCAGGTCCTCGTGCACCTCGAAGCGTTTTTCCGAAAATTCGAATTTGTTCTTCTTTTATTCCAATTTTGAGCAAAACTGTTGATTTGGGTTTATCTCATCGAAGAAACGTCCCACGTATTAGTTTTTTTCAGCATTTGAATGCCCGTAAAAAACTGCACAAGATGATCTCTTTCTGCAATTCGTATAACAAATAGAACACGCGCAGTATTCGCTTGAAGTAGTTTTCGAACTTTAAAGCAAGGCTTACCTCTGAATTTATCTGCTCAAATTGCGTGTTTTCGCCAAAATAAATAGTACTTTTGTCGCCAACTAGATGATTTTTGTAAACTCAAGATTGAAAAAATGCTGTTTTATCGTTATTCATGCCGTTTTATGAGCGAAACAAATTTTTAAAATTCATTTCATTTTTTATGCATATTTTGTGGATTGCAGACGATTTTTAATGACTTTTTCTTAAGGTTGATTCTTCTTTATTTTTTAATGATTTACCAGTTCAACAATTTCATGAAACATTACTTATGGTAGAATAACCGTTTTATCAGCGAAACAAATTCTAAAAATTCATTTCATTTTTATGCATATTTTGTGGAGTATTAACTGCTGACGATTTTCAATTACTTTATCCTGAGGTTGATTCTTCTTTCTTTTTTGGCGATTAAATATTTATTTCTTCCATAAAAACAAAGTTGGAAGGTTTTCGATATCTCTGATTTTTGGGGAAATTTAAAATTTCGAAAAGTGGTGGTAACTTTTTTCTCTCCCCCCATCCAGTTGTTCTCAATATATTATTTTGCGCTTCGAAACTTTACCAAACCGCTCCAATAATCCTTCTTAGTAATCAGTTTAACTGTTTTATATAGAGTTATTATAGAGTAATTCCATATTTTACACAAATGATTTATTTTCTAACATTTATTTAATTTTTGTACTGTCTATTTAGCGCCATTTGAATAGTATTTAGTTGTTTCATTCTGTCAACTTAAATTTCACACGTCAGCATTAGTTCAGTACTGAACATTTTGTATTTTAAATGTGCATGTTTATTTGCCTTTGCAAATAATGCTTTTCTTCCTTCCGTTTTTATCCGAATTTTATAAAAAGTGCTATTGTTCGAAATGTTTGGACGATTTTGCAAGCGGGATTTTTAGGAAGGGGCGTCCTTATTTTGATGGGGAATTTAAGATGGACCGTTGGTGACTTGATTTTAGGAACGTCAGCTTAGGTCTGCAGTTTAATGTGTATTTTTAATCACAGACGTCTTTATTCTGATGGATATTTTTTCGGAATAGTGCAAATGGGGGTGGGGGGGGGGGGGAGCGGCTTTATGAGGAAACTTTTCTTTATTGTAGCAGAAATGTTCTGGGACCGTTGTTCTTTGATGGGATTTTAAAAAGGAATACTGCTCTTCTTCTAATCGTAATTTTTAGATGTAATGTTATCTATATTGTAATTGCGATTTTTTACGGACTCTTGATATCCTTTTGGAACAATTATCCTGGTGAATATATGTATGTTAGTTACTGTTGCCCTTACTCTATTGGCAATTTTTATAAGCTGTTATTGGCATTTTATGTGGATTTTTATGGACTGTTATTTTTGGTCTAAAAGGAATTTTTCAAGGCTGTTGTTTTAATGCAATCGCGATTTTTAATGAGTTTTACTATTTAAATGGGATTTTTAAGGATTGTTGCCTATGTTCTACTTGGATTTTTTAAGAAAATTTTTCGTTATATATCTACAAAAGAATTTTGGATATGTAAATGATGCAATATTATTCCGCGCAACGCCGGGCATGTCAGCTAGTCTTAAATAATAGTATTTAAGATAACTGGCATTTATCTTAACGTATAGTTACTGTTGGTTGGTTAGGCTGTACACATTCATAGTGTAAATGAATGCGTAGAGCCTCATGATTGAATAAGTTTAACACACACACGCAACTAAAGCTGTCAACTTTTCTACACAATAAAAACATAAGAGTTTCTTGTTTGTTTACTTGATAACAGATGACACCAGCATACACAATACCCATTTGGCATCCATTAAAGGACCTCTTCTTAGATGACTTTAAGTCTCAAATTTAAAAAAAGCCGTGCATTTTTAGACCGTGGGTCTATGTCTCGTCATCAGCCGGCACGATAAGCTTTAAAATGAAGGGTAAATCATGTAATTTGATAAAGGAATAAGGAAGATATGGCGGAGTGACAAAAAACATGCCAGAGAAATAATAAACAAAGATACCAAGGGTTCTGTGGTTGTCGGAAGGGGGGCGGGGGAGACCACGGAGCAGGAGGGCTTGCATTCTACCATCTATAACAATGGACACCTTGATTTTTTTTACAGTGTGTTTTTATACTGATCCCGCATTCGTCGTTTTACTGCAAATATTATTCAAAATGAATTGCCTCATGAAAAACCATCGATCGAGATCGAGGTACTGTACACAGTTTTATGTTTTCATGCGGGTGATCCTTTAAATACGTCACCCTTTGGTACGTCACTGATATGAAAATAGTAGGGCGACATCAGTAAAAGTAAGAGAGAAGAGGAAAGTATATATGGATATATATATACCTGCTACTATATAGCCAGGGGTCGATCCAGCATTTTTAACAGGGTCCATCTTTTGTGAATTTTAAATAGATTTTTGGGAAAAATCAAATATTTTTGTAAAAATTGAATATTTAAACATTTTGTGATGAAAAATGTTGTAATCATTTGTCGCTTTTATAATAAATAATGGTGTGAAAAGAACTATTTGGAATCGTGGAGTTTTGTGAAGAGCGACACTTCAACACTCAAAACACTTCAACAACCAACACAAAGAAAGGACTTGAAAGTACATTTCTACATGTTGCCAGATCTACTATAATAAATGAAATTACTGCTCGGTAAACATGCTGATAACTTTTTATTAAAAAAGAACAATACCTTTGCTCCCCCAATGTATTCTTTCCTAAAACTTTCAATGGGGTCGATAAAGGCGGCCTGTGCTTGTTCCAACTAGAAAAAAAAAGAAAAAGAAGTGCAGGTTTTAAAACAGTTTAACAACACACAGGACAAATTAATAAAAGTCTTTCTCAAAAACGTAGGTACATACTATGGTAGGAAAACAGAATCAAAGAAGAAACTAATGCAGCAATGTGAGTATTTAAAACTCAATGGAAGTCAAGACAATAAATATGTTTCATATAACAAAATGATTTTTTAATACGATTTTAAACTCTTTGTGCAGTAACACAGCATTTCAAAAATATGCATGAAAGCTTTGACCTTATTATTCCTTATTCAATAAAAAAAAAAATTTTCTTGTGATTTTTTTAGAAGGAAAAGAAAGATATGAAGGTAATGAATTTTGAGGTATGGTTTTATGTATATTTTAAGAATACAAAACAAAATTTTTAAAGAAAAAATAATAACAATAAAAGAATTTTTAGCCTAATCCACTAAAGTCTAGCCCCTGATGGGCGGACGTGATAGATAAACAATTAAGCGACTTATTTAACTGAATCAATGATTTTATTCATCAATATTAAATTCTCTTTAAAATGAACTCCAAAAAAAAAAAAAAAAAAGTAGGGGAAAAATGCGTTATTAAAAATTTTGGCGGTTTTATTAATGTGTTTTTTTAATAAAATAAATAAACATTTAGATGACAAAATAAACTTTTTAACGAACTTGTTTAGTTCATTTCGAAAAGAATTAAATACTGAAGAAGGAAAAAAACTTTTGTTCAGTTAAATAAGTCGTTAATTTTTTTAGCTATCATATCAAGACGCCCATGAAATAGATTAAAAATTCTTTATAAATCCTTGAATCCTTTTTTACTTAAAAAAATTGTTTTGTATTCGTTAAGTATGCATAAAACTTAAAGCCCATGCCTCAAAATCCAATAACTTCCTTTCTTTTTTCCCTTTAAAAAATTACCAAAAAAACCCCCTCTGTTTTAGTACATTCTAATTCAAGACACCCAACTAGAAAATAATGAAGTTAGCATTAAGACTTTTTTTATGACATAAGCAATACAAAAATACGAACCATTCTGTCTCTTTCATCTTCAATGGCATTCAGCAAGTTGCTAAATTCTTTCAAGGCTCCATCTGCAAAAAAAAATATTAATATTCGAAAAGAAAAATAAATAAGCAAAAGAAGTTATAGCATAAAAAAGAAAAAAAACATTAAAAATACATTTTAAAAAAAACCATAAATGATAATTATTTTTCAAAATTATTACGCATATTGTTTGATATTACACCAACAGATGGCGCCACATAACTCCTTTTCCACAATACATTATATCAATAGGACATTAACAAAACAATAATAAATAATATTCATTAACTAAAATAATAATGATGATCATAATTGTAACAAATTTTGTGTCGTCAGACTTCAAACGTCTCATTTCACACCATTCATTCATTTAATTGACCGAATGATTCAAACTTCCCACCATTTTTCTATAAGATGGTGATGATGTGCAATGTGTATTCTGTGTATTTGAAAATTGATTAGCATATTTTATGTATTTCATGGGTTGTAGTCACGTGTTTCTTAATGTAGATTTTTACTCTGCTCCTTTTATCAAATCCGCTGGATACAAATACAAAAGAAGAAAAAAATCACAAAAGTGCAAAAACATTAAACTCATTTTGAAAATGCGAGTAAAGTCTGGTGTCGGGAGAGCTAGAGGGTTGTCTAATTTACATATCATACATTGTTTTGACTTTGACTATAACTGTTCTTTAGAAAGAACGTTGGGGGGGGGGGGGGGGTGGAACAAGTATTTTTCTTTTAAAGGCTTGCCTTGATTTTTCTTTGTTGGAAATTATTTAAAAATATAAAACTTATTGTTAAAAAAGAGTTTGTTGCCATTAAGATATAATATTAAAAGCAATTATAACAAGAGTTTGACTGATGGCTGATGAACCAAAAATTAAATCCAATCAGTTTGTTTGCTCTAGTGACCTTTTAAAATCGACTTCCAAACGGAATTTATCAAACAAATGATTAGTTTTTTAGTGCCATTCACTGAAAAAAGGATAGCCCTGTGATATGGATTTTTTTAAAAATAGAGTATTTATATAAAAATGCATTTACACTAAAAAGAATAAAATAAAATAATTTTTGGAAAAAAAAATAGATCCGACATCGAATTATAAATTGAGCTAAAAAGTGAAAAATTAATAAATTCTTTAAATAACATTGATACGACTTTTAAACATAACAAGCTGATTCCCCGCAGAACATCTGCGGGCTATAAGTTCAACAATCAAACTAAGCATGACAATGATCGATCAATGATACAATCAAACTCAGATGTTGCCATTCCAAAGAATCGGAAATTAACCATTTTAAAATCGTAGAAAACGCTTATAATTTCTAAAGGCTTAAGAAAAGATCGCTAGATGTAAACATGACAGTGATCGTTCGATATAAACAAACTAAGGTGTTGCCACTTCAAGAATCGAAATTAAAAATTTAGTTATGAATAAAAATACTGTTAAAGAAATAGAAATAAATTTGTTAAAGTCCGTAAGTGACGATAATTAATACAAAACCGTATGTTGCTTTTCTAGGCTAATCATTAAACAAATTTTTAAATATTGTCTTACCATACCTCTTTTTTTGCATGATGGCAGTAAAGTATCGTATCGCAAAATTTAATCGTAACTGGTCCACGTTAAGTGAAATATATATATATATAGATTGTTGCAAAATTATGATAGTTTTTGATTCATATGATTACTTTTATAATCATGAATCAATTCCAAATATAAATGGCCCAGAGTTTGCAACAGTTTCAATGTAAAGTAACACGTGACGTAATGATAATTAGATAATTGCGCCGGCTTCAAACATTATGTTTAAATGTGGTATCGATGTTGTTTAAAGAATTACTATTATTTTATTTATTTATTTATTTAATTTTTTTTTTTTTTTTTTCATTTTTTAGACCAATTTATAATTTGAAGTCGGTTCTATTTTTTTCCAAAATTTATTATATTATATATTTTTTATAGATGGCATGATGGCAACATAGTTTAGTAGTTTCTCACTGCATTTCCTCTCTAGTGTTACTATTCTAGTATTACGGAGGTAGCGAAGACAGGGTTGGTGTTTATTGCCACATTTAAGGATTCCTCGTTGAGTAGACGATTCTGTTAGTATTTAACCATAAGTTTTTTTTCCCTCATTAAGATTGAATTTAATGCATTTGTAACACAAATTATACATACATGTTATCTTTTTGCACTCCTTATCGACATGAACTTAAACTATGAAATCTCACATTGCTCCGGGGGCTCAATGTGTTTAAAAGGGGGTACAAAGACTTTTCTTCACGTATTAATATACAAAAACTAACCCAAAGACATTTTATTCATTTTTCGTTTTGGCAAGAGTTTTGTTTAAATATTTCAATTAGCCATAATCTATTCTCATTGCAACGGTTTGCCCACAGAATTAGTTATTAAGTTTAATGTATTTATAACAAAAATTCTGGATAAATTTAATTCTTTTAGCACTCCTCCTCCATATGAACTTGCGCTTTGACAGCCTCCTGTGTCCGGTCAATTTGCTTAAAAAGGGGTGCAAAAATTTTGCTTCACGCATTAATATATAGATTTGCTACTTGGACGCACTAATTACCAATATATGGAGTTTATATGTTAAGCAAATATTACAACGGAGAGCTTTTATTAGTGCTTGTCATAGTATACAACCATATACTAAGTACTATATGGAGCATGCGTTTTGAATGCTAAAAATACTCCTTTTGATAGTTTGCAATTGATCATTTCTCTATCTAAAAAAAAAAAAACAGTACATAAAATACTTATTTTGTAGGAACATTTTTAAAATATGACAATAAATCAAATTTGAAAAAATAATTTAACGTACAATGAATCAGCAAACTGGTACAGAAGCATGTTCTTTTAAGCAACTTCTTATGGAATAAATACATTATGAATACATAATTCCTCTTTACTCAACACTAAAAACACATTTTAATTCCTTGAAAGAATTTCATTAAAATGTGTTTCTAACTAACGCCGATGAAACGCCGGACGTTAGCAAGTTTCTGACGCGACAGCGGTTTTGTATTCTACAAGTAAACATTTCATTCCGATTTTTAATCTGCTTATACCTAAGGAGTTCGGTTTTAGAAGTTCATTACGGAGCACTGTTACTAACTTATGTCACGTGCTACCGGTTGAATTTAAAATCTCCGCAGCATGCATTATTTTATTCTTTCGCTCGAAGTATCTATTTTAATCGTGAGCTTTCATAAAGCCAGGGCGCTATTAATTTAATTTCTCCACTCGTTAAACCATAACATTTAAATTCGAAATTGTAATTTGCTTACGTACTTTCTTCCGAGAGTTGAATTAGTAATTTATATTTTCTGCTACTGCTGATCAAAGGAACAACTTTATGAAATACTATGTTGTTAGTAACCAATAAACTTCCTTAATTCATTTTAGAAGGTAATACAGTGTCGTGAAGAGACAAAAATAAATTCTTGGGAAAAAAGCAGCAGACAGTACAGAACTTTAAGTTAAAGGAACAACAACAAATTCTAAAAATAACATGTTTAAACTTTACTTTAAAGAAAAAGGATTTAAAAAACAACGTGATTCTATAGCAGGATGACACTTCTGTTTCACTACTTTTTCTGATGACATACATTTACTGAATAGTGCTCAGACGTGAAGTGGAGTAATATTTATATTTCTATGATTCCTTTTCATTAATAAAAATGCAAATGTATGATGAAATATTGTTTTAATATTCCCTAGATCATTCTGAGAAATTTTTGTCATGATCTTAAAATATATTAAATGTATCGCATACTGTTCAAAAACTCTCTTTCAAAGAGGGAGTAAGCAATTTTTCGAAATAAATTGCTGAAAAACTCATATCATTGGCAAAAAAAAAATCGGCTTAAGAATAAGAAAAGATTTTAATTCGTTAGTTAATTCCGTAATTTTATCGCACCACAGTAACTGATAAGAAATTTGGCAATTTGCAAACTGATGCATAAATTAAATACAAATGTTTGCATTTAAATTGTCTTCAAAACTTGACACATTTTAAAATATGAATGAGAAGTTATAATAAAAATAATGCTTTAAAATAAAGCTTTGATTAGCTTTTTACTGTGCCATTCAAACAGGGGTGCGTACCAAGGGGTTATAGCGCATACTGCGCCATTAAGAGGGTTTGTTTTTAAGCCAGTGTTAGACAGGTTTCTCCCCATCCCTGGTAAATACCGCAGAAAAAAAAACGGTATTTACCGTCCTAAGAAATATTCAGCTTTTCCCGCCTGCGAAAAACTAAAAAATATGGCTGCATTGAGAAAATCAAACGAATGCTGATAGAAGTAATAATGCATAAAGTTCTCATTGACGCACGACTTTAAAGCAGGGTTGGAAAAAAACCGGGTTTTTTTTTTTCAAAAAAACCCCAAAACCAGGTTTTTTTGGTTTAAACCGGGTTTTTTTGGTTTAAACCAGGTTTTTTGGTTTAAATTAAAGCAGCACTTTTAAAGCTTAAAGAAATTATTTAAAAGATTAGTTATTGTGTGTTATTGTTCTATTTGTCACTATTTAAAATAAATAGTTGATGTTTCTTTAAAATATCAATTAATTTTAATTAATTTCTTGTCAATATAGTAAAAAGAATCAACTTTATGTAATACCAAGCCAAAAATTCTGTATAACAATGATACCTAATTTTTAATATTTTAAAAGTGAATGTTGATTAATGAAATTGGGAATAAATAAATGATTATTCGTTATTAAAACTTCAGTTTTAACTATAGGGATGTAACAAATAGTGATTTGGCCGAATACGGAATATTAAAATTTCTAGAAAATCGTTGTAATAGAAAAAATTTGTCAACTTTAAAAGTATTCACAAAGTCAAACACCCATTCTACACATTAATTTGTTCTTGTTTGTTAATAATCTAAAACTATCTAAAATTAATGTATTTTCTGTATTGTTTTGAATGCAATAAAACTCAGAATTTCACCCACAAGTGGAATGGAAATGACAGGTTTTAATGTAAGCATTAGCACTACTGTACTAATTATTTAATTCAAATTAAAGAAATACTATTGCTTAGTGAACTTTTACCTTGCTCAAAATAGTTTTATGAAAATATGTTAAAAGTTATAGAAGTTAATATTTTTATTTTATGAGGATTTTTTACATACCTGTTCTTAAAAGTTTTTTTTAAAATTTAGTGCATTGAACTGGAAAATACTTTTATTTACAAAAACACCAGTAACTTATACTATCTTAATATTCATGATACATTCTAGGCTTTTCACATTTCTCTCTTACCCGATATTCACAATAAATCAGTCTACCCAAACAAAGTCGGACTTCCACTTTGTTAAAAATGACATAATAAAAATGCTAGCTTTTGGGAGCGAATGTTAAGTATAAAATACAATATTATAACTTTAAAATCTTTTTTTGTTCAATCAAACCAAAAACAAAGTGTTAAAAAAGTAGTTTTTTATAATAACTATATACTCTTATATTTTTATAACTATTATTTTTATTTACTAAAACTATCTACTAATGCACGCTTTTGCAATAACTATAACACAATTTTAAAAGTTTACAGTCTACTACTTTAAGTTTTACATTTCTACCGTAGCAGAACTATTCTGCCGAAAAGTCCATCAATATTTGGCCGGGCCGCATTTAATCTTACCGAATATTCGGCTTGGTGATGAAATGACTATTCGGGCAGGGCTGAATATTCGTTAAATCCCTAGTTTTAACTTGCATTTTAATATTCATTCAAGCTGGAATTATCAGGAACATAACATTTCTCCATGTGTTTCTTCATTCGCAGAACCTTGGCCTTCGATTTCTTTATAGCATATTTTGCAAATTGCTGTTGTACGTTTCCTCTTATCTGATTTTATTTCAGTAAAATTAATCAAATTTCATGTTTCTTCCAGCCTGACCCAGACATTTTTATAATTTAATCTTTGAATTTAGCTATTTGCATGGGTGAAAGTAAGAGGATTTCAAAGGACGGAAGTTAAAATAAATTTCCGCAACTCCAAAAACATACATTTTCTAGAAATTTTGTTTATGCATTGCCTGTATAAATTAATTATCTCCCCCCACCCCCGATAATAGATTAGTATTAGCAATAACAATATTTAATAATTAAGGTGGGAACTCTAGTCGAACATTTTAAAAATCATTCCTCAAGTATTTTAACAAATTACTAAATTTATTATAATTAGCAACATCATCACATATTAAGCTTTTAAATGAAGAAATCGGAAAAAATTTACAGCACATTTAAATCTGTATTAAAATACTTTAGTTCTAAGTATTCTGTCCTTTTCCATCTAACAATTTACAAAAACAAAAAAGAGACGGAAATCCGTCTATAGACCGAATACTTTACCCATGGCTATTTGATTCAGGACATTCAGAACATAGAATGGATGGAAATTGTTTGAAAATAATACTACATGTTCTTGTAGAATTGAGATGTTTCATGAGAGTAGAAGTTCATAAATAAAAAGGTTTTATTTAAAATACCAAAACTATTATAAAATATTTTTTAAATAAAAGTGGTTTTTTTTGAAATAACCATGTGGTTTTTTTTAAAAACCATTTTGTTTAAACCTTGGTTTAAACCATGGTTTAAACCAAATGGTTTAAACCGTGCCAACCCTGCTTTAAAGCACTCTCAGTAACTGAATGCTACCCAAAAGTGAATGTTAAGCATAGGCAAAAAAAGAAATTTATTTGAGCCTCCTAGTTCTATCATTTTTAGTGAAGAATTTGTACCTATGTGCCATACTCTAACATGTCTGATTTTATAGCTTCGTTTTTTCCCAACAGACGTGTATCATGAAGCGGGTTTGGACAGATTTTTCCCCATCGGCGGTAAATACCATTGTAAAAACAAATATTTACCGTCCCGGGAAATACTCGGGGTGGGTGGGAAAAAATAAATCAGAGGGGGAAAACTAAAAAATGTGGTTGCATTGGTAAAACCAAATGAATGATGATAGAAGAACTAATAAAGGTGTTGTTATATTTATTTACTCTCCTTTTAAAACATCCTCAATTATTGAATTTATCACAAGGGCGAATGCATTAAGGAAAAGGGAATAAAAACATTTCTATCGTGTCTGTTGGAGAAAAAATTACATAAATGTGTTTTTGTTTAGTTTCTCCCCTACTCTTTTCATATTCAGATCATTACACGTATTTTATTTTATTATTCCCCATTTCTATCTTAAATAAACATCACCCCTATAACAAACTTTCATACAAACTATTTTTACGATTTATCCTCTTTCTGTTATACCTTATTTTGTTATTAAGATAAAATATCGCATAAATTATGCAAAAATATATTTTTTTTTACAATGTAAAATATATGTATAAGTCTCTCAATATCAGAAATGAAGTTTGGGGTAAATTTCTTAAACGCAAAATTACTATGCTATACACTAATATTAATAAAGTTTAAAAAAAAAGTTCAAAAGTTGCCAGATTTAGAAAAATGAAGGAATGAGTAAATTTTTTAATATCTAAAAATTTCATTAAAATTTAAAAATCAGGAAACATAAAAAGATGAAATATATCACACTGGTTTTTGATTGACAGTACCTAGTACTAGTTCTTTTTCATCCCAAGCAGAAATCGCCCAATATCCCTCTTTCTAAATTCCTTTTACTTATTTTTAACTAGCTACCCGCACGGCGTTTGCCCGTGCTGAATTTTAAAAACGTGAGTTGTCCGTAAACCCAATGTCAGAATTTATTTTATCTTGAAATGGAAAATGAACTTTTAACCGTATCTTACGAAGTTTTTAAAATTAGTTAATATTTTTAGAATCGTCATAGCCTGAGGATTAAAATGGTATATTCGTTTTAAAATTTGGTCAATATGCGACGATTTTAGCGCAGTTTTTGGGCAAATTTGTGGATCTTACAAACTATGGAATTTTAATTACTAAATCTAAAAATAATGTTTTGAAGCTTATAATTTTAGAATTAGTATATCCCTGAGCTTTACAAAAGTAGTTTTTTTTTAAATTATTATTTTAAAAAATGAAGCGGATGTGAGAATAGATAGATAAACGAAAATCGCAAATATTTTCCCATATCTCTGCTTGCAAGCCGCGGATGGGAACCGTTCGCCAGTGCGTTGCTGGGAAAATTGCAATGCACGCGCAGCAAAAATCATTGAAAAATTAATAAAAAAGGAACTACCTGTCGGATTTTTTTTTAACGGGTCTATAAATCTTCCTCTTGAATCACTGTGTCTGTTGATGAAAACCGCATTAAAATCCGTTGCGTAATTTTAAAGATCTTAGCGTACAGACGCGGGAAGCGACTTTGTTTTATACTCTTTTAAGATTTTCTCTATTTTAATGGAGAATTTATTATTTTTAAAGGATGGATGCCACACATGAAGCTAGAAAACGTTGTCAATGGCTTTTGCTTGATCCCAAATTATGACAAACAACAATTAATTTTAGAGTCCAATTGCCATACTTACTCCAATATATCACAGAAAGTGATGAAATAATATTAATTACATTTTATTTTCTTCATATTACATAAAATTGCACCTAGAGGAGTTGCAATAGTATCAAAAATAACGGATTCCCTAAAAATTAAGATTAAGGCAGATACTATTCGCAAAAAAAGCATCCATTAAAACTATAACTTAATTTTAAAAAAAAATCATTGAAACTAAGAGTCCAGTGGACACTGGCTACTACCTGAAAATTTGAATTTTTAAGTCTAAACTATGCTCTTTATTGGATTATTTCATATTTTATAAAGTATCTCCCAGCATTTATCAGTTTTTCATGGTATTCACCAGTTTTTCCCTGTTTTCACCAGTTCTTCTCATCGGCATGGGAAATTTTAGTTTTGGACGGGAAAAATCCAACCCTATTTTAGAGGCTTTGGACCGAATTTTGGGGGGACGGAGCCCGTTGCTTTTAGGGGATACACCGTCGCTCTGAGGGGGTTGGCACCCCTGTAAAGATGAAATAAGTAAGCAGTATAAACAGTGCTAATAATAATTTTTTCCCGAAAAAGTAGCATTTTTTTTGCGATATGTATCTGGTAGAACTTAAAGTCAAAACACATCGAAGCCTTCGATCTGATCAAACCGCAACAGAACAAACGAGATTCAATTAAAAACAATCATTCCAATATGCTTTTCACAAAAAATAAACGATTTTCATTTTTACTTCCATCAGAACGTTTTCTTAAATAGCTAGGAAATAAAATCCACTCCGAAAACACAAAGTTCTCAGCAAAATTACAGAATAAAAAAAAAGAGGAGAGAGAGAGATGGGGGGGGGGGGGGAAAAAGCAGTATAAAGTGATCACCAGAAGGGAATGAAATATTTTATATCTACGACGAATTCCACAGCAATAAACGACGCTGCCTCTTAAGAGCTATTTACTGGAACACAAAAATAAATACGGATTCCAAAAACGGAGGAATGGAATAAATCTCTGGTGAAAGAATCCATTACACAAGAAAGATTTATTCCGCCAAATGCTCTGATGATTTTCGCAAAAGGCCACTTCAGTTTTAGATTTCAGGCTCATGAATTGCATTTTTTAAAAATCATACAAATTTTTATAAAATGCCGATTTTCCCCTTTATTAAACAGTGTACTTGAACATTAAACATATTTCAGATCACGAATGTTTTATTAAATAAGCAATTTATTTCTTTTATGAACATGTTAAAATGGATGAAAACTCCATAGCTTTTGGCCTATAAACAAATAAATGCTACCAGAGTAAAACCCCTCTATAGAGGATGTCAGAGGGACAAAAATACTTTTCCATAATAGAGAAGTGTACGAAAAAGAGGTTTTTTTTTAGGTTCAATACTTTGCTGGTAGGGGGAAAAAAAATCAAACTGAGATGAGGTTTTCTTTTCTTTGTCAACAATCCACTAGGAGGCTTACAAAAAAAATTAAAAAATAATGAGTTTCAAACAGGGTTGCTTGATTTAAATCAGCTTGATTTATATCATGATTTAAATCAAGTGATTTTTTTTTTTCAAAAGAATCATTGGTTTTACAATGTTAGAAAGTTGTAAAAATGAAATATGTTGCAATTACAACCACTGTTTCAAACAAAACTTTCTAGGTCCATCTGTCATGTCTGTGTGCATAACAGATTTCATAAGTTTAGAACTAATTACTATTTTTTTAATTTTAATATATTACTCTTATTCTTCAAGCATCTTAACAGCAAAGCATAATTCATTCAATCATTCAAATTAGAATTCATATTAATCATGAACCATTCTGCGTTTTTTATCTTAAAAATAGTATTTTCGATCAATTTAATAAATGCCACACAATAAATAATTCAGAATGATAGTTTTTAAAACAACAATTGTTAGAATTTAGAATATGTATCCTTAACGTTTCATCCATGTCCCCTAATAGCTATTTTTTTCCTTCTAAGATATTTTTTTATCACAGAAGTTTTAAATTAAAAGATATTTGATTAAAGCAAAAAGTTTCAGTTTTTAGTAATGGTGTGAGCATATGATGTTACTAAATGGGTAAAAATATTTCAGGCTTTTTTATTTATAAAATAGAAAAATGATTAAAGTACACTCAATGTAAAAATTAAGTACACACAATTGTTACTTTTTTTTTAGATTTCAACAGCAAAATAATTCAGATCAAATTAGTTCATTTTCTCTGTACTTATGAGTGTACTATTATTCTTGTCGAATTTGAGGCGTGCATTTGTATTAAAATGTTTGGGATTATTATTATTAAAAAATATTTATTGATGTGAAAATAGCTTAAAGTGTGTCTTGCATATTGATTAACATGCCATACTGTTTTTATGAATGTTACATAATAAATATCTAGAATATTTAAGGTCTTTTTTAAAAAAATGAAAAAATCCGATTTAAATTTTTAAAAAATCTGATTTAAATTTTAAAAATCCGATTTTTTATATATTTTTTTAAAAAATCGAAAGAAAAAAAATCACGAATCCTGGTTTCAAACATATTTTATTAAAATCATACAGAATGATTTTTTTAGATGATCTCAGAAGAAATGAATAAATTAGTTCGAATGACAATACACCGGGAAAAACATAGATATTTTCATTCTTATTACAGCTCGAAATTTATGAAATGTTTCAGAATTGTAAATTGCTTTTCTGATGCACAGAAATGTAATTGTTCAAAAGGAAAACCATTCAGAATCTGGGAACACTTGACAACTAAGGTCACGGCATAATGCACGTATTTCGCTCGGTGCAAAGATAAAATTAAATAAGAAGAGAATTGCAATATGCAAGGTTTTGCATTTATGCTGATTTTCGCAAGTTGTTGTAGTTTTGCATTCTAACTTTAGTTTAATTAGTATTTTAAGTAATGTTTAAAAAGAGTAAAAATGAAAACAATTTTAGTTTACGCAACAAATAACTAACTCATCTCTTTTGGAAGAAATAAAACAACGCCACTGTGAAATACGTAAGGAGCACTACCAAATTTGACCCTTTAAAGATCAATATCTGTGTTATAAAAAAACACGCGATGAAGAAATGCAAGAAATAATTCATCTTACCTTGTTCACCGACATAATTAAATGCAGGAAAAATGTATTTACTCATTAGTCTGCCTTGTGTACTGATTTTGGTTCAGCTGCAGATACCATGTTAATGCTTACAGCTGAGTTGTTTTACCCAAATTTCATTCAGAATTGCATATACTATATATATTTTCCAAGACATTGGAGTTAAGCGAGAAAATGTCCAAAACATTTTCTCGCATGGGTCTATTTTAAAATTAATATCATTGATTTAATAATGCGACACACAGGTAATGATCCCTCTGCACTTCATAGAGTAACCTTTAGATACTTCAACACCAAATCAGCATCACGTACTGAGTGACATGTTACGTGATTTCGTGAAAAGAAAGCATGGGAAGTAAGAAGCAATCAGGTCTCAAATCAAGGTATTAGATAAATCAATTTCCCAATGACAAAAAAAAAAAAAAAAAAAACACGAAATAGATCAATATTCCAACCAGTTATAGAAGTCTTCTCGGATCGCACTTTTTTTTTATTTTGAAATTATTTGAAACGTCTTTAAAATCTCCAGTAAGAAACCAATAACACATTTGATTGCACATACGATCGAAAGCTAAAAATGCCTCCTCTCTGAGTTTTCGCAAATTTACAATTTGAGGACCTGATAAACGTTCCTTATTTCTCAAATATTAACAGAAAGGTATTTTAAACGGATAATTAAGTTCTGAATTCATAAAGAACAGCTTGAAGTAATTGGGATGACTTTCGAAGCATTCTCGACAGCACCTGTTAAACATTCCGATCAGGACAGATAATTAAACTGGAACGAAATTAAATGGAAAATCAATGACTTACCAATTACCAGTTCGTCGTCCGTCTGACTGCTCCCAATGCATTCCAATTTGAAGTTTTTCAAAGTGTCAGCGAATTTCCTTTGAGCCCTTGAAAGGTCTGAAAACAAACAAAATGGGAATAAGTACAAAATAAATACTTAAAATGAATGCTTTTTGAGTTTTTATTATGCGGAATTACAAAAAAAGAACAAAAGACAAATATTATAAATTGTCTATAAAGACAATTATGGTAATAATAGTTGACCGGATAGATTCGTAAACGAATTATGGTCCACAATATCTAACAAAACTGCAATTTTGGAGCAACGGCGCTGAAATCATATTCTATATAGGAATAGGAACTTAGGCTTTCAAGGTCGGTGTCCATACCAAACATAATATTTTATAGGCCGTGGTCCAACCAAGATATTTCTGGCTGACGTTTCGCCTGATATGTTTCAGGCTTCTTCAGAGTGAAAATGGAGTCAAGGCAGAGGTAGACCTGCTGACCGGAAAATATTATGTTTGGTCATATTCAATAGATTAAATAATAATAAATTAAATAATTTAATTTAGAGATTATGATTGATTAAATTTTAAAATTACAATGAAATCTTCTTAAATACAAAAACAGTCATTTACAAACAGAGTTGAATTTATTAACAACAAGTAAAAAATTATTTAGTAATAAAACAAGTAAAAAATTAAAATATATTAGGTATTAACTAAATGGGAAAATTAAACTTTAGGCATATTTTATCACATCAAATGTAAAACAGACATTCAATAGTGCAAATTTTTTGGCAAAAAAGTTAGTTTTAAAAACAAATTTGACAGGTATATATTTGTTACAAGGAGAGGGTTTGTCACAACTTTGTAAAGAAAATATGGTTTCTGCCATTGGTGCAAAAGAAAAAAAAAAATACAGCAATGGAAGAATTCATTTATAACTGCTTTTTTTCTTCTTATAAAAATACATTACCATTTGAAAGTATATTGTGTGAATAAATTACTGAAAAAAATTATTGTAGCAAATGATATTGAATACTGATTTTCAAAAATTAATGCTCGAAAACTTGTTTCATTAGTATTAATTATTATCACTCTGATAAAATATTAGTCATTTAACTTTTAGCCAAAATATGTTTTCTTAAATTCTTAAGGAAATTTTTTTTTTTTTTTCCATTTCTTCCGGCCGGCTCTTTTGATGTTCTTTTCCACTTTGGAAGAAACCTGCTAATTTAACTTTGAACGTAAATAAAAACTATCTTAGATTTATCTTCGTTAATCACATTATTTAATACTGCTTATGTATTTAATGAGTCTTTAGACTCGGCAAAACAGAAGAATATTTTAGTTCTCTAAATTATATGAAACTTATAAGAAGTTTAAATAACAAAAATTTGTGCTAAAATAAGTTGATAGTTTTATTAAGATGCGTAATTATTAATTTAGCATGTGTAATTAAATTCTTATAGGTCTAACTATATGTACTTAAGGTTTTCTTGAAAAATATACTTCTTTTGTTACAAAATTGTGACTCAAACGGTAAATTCTTAAGTAATGAGTTTCTTCCATTTCTTCCGGCCGGTTTCTTTCGCTTTGGATAAAACTTGCCAACCCTGTTTAGAAACTACACTATAACTACTGAAATATTAATGCAGAAGGTAATATTGAATTAAGGAGCAATCTCAGTATAAATTCACATTAATTCCATTTGTTATAGCGATAGTAAATGAGTCAACTACACTTTGGATGCATTCACAACAAGTGCAATAAGCGACGTACCAACGGTCACGAAACTTTCAGATCGCATCATTGGTTCTTCTGAATTTAATAATCACTGTCTCTTATTGCCTGATTCTAATTTCGTTATTAAAAAGGAATTTCCTTCAGAAGACTGTAATTTGTTGATTGCACTACGATGTAACTTTCTCGTTAGGATGTAAAAGCAGTCAACAAAATCCCGGTCTTCCGTGTAAGTCACTTTTAAAGACTCAATTAAAAATGCCTCTGAGTCAATATTAAATTGTGAAGAACCAATGGCGAATGCTGAAATTTTTCGTCACCCCTAATGGTACATTTGCACCACACTTGGTCAAATGCACCTAGATCGGAAGAAAACTAATAGAACAACAGTGAAATCTTTGACAATGAAATAATTCTTTTACAAAAATTTACGATATCAATTAACTTTTTATACGTATAAAATTATAAGGATTGATAAAGAAACGCAAGGTTTTCTTAATCTTATTTACGTGAAAAAAATGAAACTTGCAAACGTTATATCATTATGCGCGTTAATAAATTGTTCCAGAATATCGACTATTGAGCTTTACTCTCTGTCGCATAAATGGAGTGCATGGAAGCACGGTTGCATAACTGCATAAATGGAAGTAGAGTAAAAATCAATCACTCGGACTGAAATGAGTTATAAGACTGGAAAATGGTTAGGCACTGGAGGAGAATGAAGTTAATTTCAGTGACAAATGACTGACATATCGACGCTTTCTACAGTAGCTGTTGTTTGTAGAGCTGAAACTAGTTCTCAAGCTTATACAAACAATTTCCCTCTTCTAGAGCTAAATTTTTCGATCGGTCCTAGGCTGACTATGATTTATGGACCCCTGAGCCCAGATTGTTTTGGAGTCCCGACCGGAGGTAAAAACTCAGTGCCGCCAGCCCTTTTGGGGGCCTTTACCCACAAAAAAGAAAAATAATAAAAGTTTTTTATTATTTTTCTCGTACGCCGGAACTTTAAACGGAAAAGCGGGACAGCTAGACAAAAAGGACTGTCCCGCCAACAGCAAGACATCTGGTCCCTATATTAATTGCTCAGTTAAGTAAGTGTTCTTCCACAGTATAACAATTATTTCATGTAATTTACATTGCAACCACCCTGCAAAACCGAATTACCTTCCTTAAGATTGTTTGAATTAAAAAGAAGAAAATAAACACATTAATATTGCCAAACTATCGCAATCATCTTTCACGTAGTTAAAGTCCTTTCTTTCGCATTGTATCAAATATTTCCCAATCGCCATGATATAATATGGTAGACAACTAGCAAAAGTAGAATTTCCTCGTTTACGTTGCTTCTTAAAAAAAAAAAAAAAAAAAAACTCACATCACCAAAATCGCGAAACTCAAATGTGGCAAACTTCCTTTCTTCTTACTTTACCGAACTTTTGGTAAAAGAATCGTTGTGACTTACGTCACACATGATTGACAGATGCCAACTCCTAAGAGGACCACTATACACGATTGTTATAAGTTAAATTATAATTTTAACTTGGTGCACATACTTTTAAAGTTTAACACTTTATTTTATACCATAAGGAGGTACATCAATGTGGGCTTATTATAGAAATCTTTTCTGTCTATTACATATACAGAGTGCATCCGGGAAGAAACTGGACAAATAAATAGACCAAGTTTTCGATAAGAAAATAAAAAAAATAACTAACATGTTAGATTGTGCACTAATTTTCAAAAACAAAAGATAACAAGTCAGGGAGAGGCTAAATTCTTCGGCAATGAATCTGTGTCCTGTGGGCCCATGCTAAAATCGGACCTTGATCTTTTTTTTAATCGCTTTTTACTCGTATAAGAAAAGAATTTCCATATTACTCCTCTCCGTACAAGTAAACTCACATTTCTCTTTCAGTACCTTAATTTCAGCAAAGTATAGTTCTAGTCTTAATTATATGCCGCCCATGCCCTGTTGAGCGGTCACGAGTAAACGCGTGTGCTCATGCCAAAACTTCGCTGACAAGCCACGAGTAAACTCGTGATTACTGCACCTTTGTTTCGCGCCAGCTCCTTTCGACCAGTGCATCCTTGGAATTCATAGCTTGTTTGGCACTGACACCATGACGCCTGATCTTGAGAGAGTTCTTGGGGACATAGAGGAAGAATTCATATCTGGGCACAAAGCCAATAACCATCACAGTACGTTATTGGCTATTCTATTGATGATACATTTGAATTTACATCAGATTACAGTACAATAAACGCTAGAATCTCACGAAAAATTTTAAATTGGTCAAAAAAAAAAAATTCTCATAAATTGCACTTTGTTCAATGCACTGAAAACTTACTGGAACTATCAGTCACAAAATAAACTAAGACACAGAAAAAATCTACTGAGAGTAGCAAAGGAATGGTTAGAATTAGGGATGTACCGTGTAGCACTTTGGCCGAGTAGCCGAGTACCGAGTAGTTGTGAATAAAAAAAAGAGTATTGATGTGCACATGAAGAATTTTGTATATATTGAAATGAAAATATACATTTTAACTACATAATATATATAAACTAATGAATAAACGAATGAAAGAAATTGAATGTAAGAATTCCAAAATAGAATTCTTTAAACCATTATAACTCTTTATAAAAATCAGTTTATCAAAAATGATTATTGGTTGCGGTAAAAATTCATTCAATAATGTAAAATGCCTCATAATCTTCTCCTCCCCCCTCCCTCTCCGCACCCAAGGAAAAAAGTCTATATTGACACTGATATTGACTTGATATTTTTATTTACTTTCTTTTCATTTTTTAATTTTTTCTAGTTAATAATAAAATGATATTTTTTATATGTAATTCTATTTTTCAAACATAAGATACAAAATTATTATGGTGTATTTTTACACAATAATTTACGACATATTGAATTTGATATTAATTAATAAAATATTTGTATTTGATAGAATTTTGTGTATTTCCTTTTTCTTGCTAATAATTTCTTTACTTTAAAGACGTTTTTTTTTTTTTTTTTACACTTTTACAATTGGAGCTTTTATGTAGCTAGATTTTGATTTTCATTTAGAATTGTATATATATATATATATATATATATATATTGTGTGTGTGTGTGTAATATATTCAGTTACCCAAAGAGAAATCATATTTAATGCAAATAAGTTACCACAAATTAATCCAGTTAAAAGGTTTAAATGAAAAGACAATCTTTTCTTCATCAGGCATCCAAAAAGATTGCCAGGGCATAACATACGAGTTTCTGACATGTTTCACCGATTTGTTAAATCAAACATGTTGGACGCTACTCGTATACAGCTTAAAAAGTGGCAAACAAAGTATAGAAAGTCGAAAAAATAGTCGAATAAGCATATGAACTTTACCAATATATAAACTGTGTAAAAATATTGTATATACTTCATATTTTTTTTAAATTATTTCATATTACATATTTATATTTGCATATTATTGTCCTAATCAGTTACAAATTTATCTACTATTAGTAAACTTTTAAAAAATGACGAAATTTTTACAACTACTTGGTAATGGCCGAGTACTCGGCTGGCATTTTGCCGAGTACCGAGTATATACCGAGTACTCGGTACGTCCCTAGTTAGCATAGTACGGAATGCTTCCTCTGGTACTTCTGCGATGATTCTTTCTAATGATACACTTAATAGACTTTTTAGACAAGCTATTGTAAGTTATTGCAAAAAAATTTCAAAGCTCTATCGCTTGAGTTAGTATCTATATATCCTAGTAATATATATTCTTTAGTTAGTATCGTTATAAGCTAGTAAAAATTCCGAATAGAATATCTTTCTAAAAGCAAGATGTAGACATTTGATCTAACATTTAACTTGATACATCCTTTTTATAAAAGTGGGTGATTCAACGTCAATCTGTGATGCAGGTCAAGGTTAACGCAAATCGAAATTTGCTATTGAATCACTGGCTTCAGAAATTGCGCAGCATTTTCCTTTTTCTCTGCAAGTTGCAAAACATGAGATGAACCCGGAAAACTAATGATGCCAGTCGTTACATTAGGGAAAACAATAAGCTTAGAAGTTAAAAACGTCAGAGAAGTTTCATGTCTCATAAAGAAACTGGGCACAGGCTTATGTAACCGCGTGCATCCCCCAGTATTTTTAAACAAGCAAACTTTTTTATCTTTATTTCTGCATTTATTTTATTTAATTTTTAATTAATTTATTTTACTTATTTATTTATTTATTTTGCTTTTGGGTTGGTGTTTCGTTCGCAATCATTACGTATATGTATTTTGGGGGTAATTTAGTGATCGAAAAGGACGCCCTGTGTGACTTCGTGGTCTAAAAACATAAAACTTTAGACAAAAGTAAAAATATTAACAGATGCATGTAGTACCCACTTTTTACTGCACAAATTGTCTTTATGAAAAAAGCGGTGCAAACTTTAATTTTAAGATATTCTAAACAGAAACTGTCAATGGGGTTGTTTTTCTAACATACTAATTCCAGCAAAAGGTAGAACTGTTACATAAAATATATATGTGTTGTTTAATATGAAGTTTAACTTGAGTAGATAAACTAAACAAATAAAATAACCTGTGAACGATTGGAAAAACATGCTTTTGGGGTTGCTGTGGCAAAAGATCGGCGCGCTAACTGGAAGTAACGTTGAAACAATAGTATTTTCGCCTCGTGCTCCCTTTTTTATTGTTATAGAATAATTCTGATTTGAATCTGGCAGTGCTTACAAACACATGAATACGTATTTTTCAGTACATGCCACATAATAACCCCCCTCCCATAATTTAAAATAAAATAAAAATTTAAAAGCTACGGGTCAAGTTCTTAAAAATCACTATTACAAAATGAAAGTATTCTACTCTGTGCTAAATGATTAAAAAATGATATAACACAAATAAAAACAATTTCCTAATCAAAACATAAACAATGAAGCAGAAGGGTAAAGAATGTTTTAAGAAAAGGGGCGAAACTTTTAAGAATTTCAACAATAATGAACACTCCTGATCGTGTTGATGATTTAAAACAAAATAAATGCCTCTACAGAAATTAAATTACTGTTGAGACACATAGATACAATAATAAGCAAACTGAAAATTTTTTCCTGATAATTAGAAAAGCAGTAGTAAAGTTTAGAATAAGTTTGTAATAGTTAAATTATTCCATAACATGTTTTCTACCCCCTCCCCCCAAGATAATTTACATAGATTTGAAATATATATTTTAAATATATTTTAATTGTGAACATTTTGGAGGCAACTATAACTAACAGTTCAAATTGCTATCACAAAACTAATACAAGTTTAATGAATAAATTCCGAAAATCTTAATGAATAACATTAACAGCGCCAATATAATTTATTACGTTCATATTAGCCAATTTCACTCATTCCTGTCCAAGATAGTTTTATATGTAGACGAACACATATAATACGTATTGTAGTTTATATGTCTTTCCTGTAAAATTTACAAAATGAAGTTCTTCCTAAACAAGAATGATAATGTTATTGTTTATTAAACTTCATTGAATTTATAGGCTTTAAGGAAAACATGAGAACTTAGAAGATAAAAACCGAATACAGTAGGGTTCCGAAAACTCGGCCTATTGTGGACCGAAGGGGGGCCGAGCTTGAAAATGCCAGGTTATCGGAAATTAGGTTAAAAAAGAATAGGTGTACGAGTGTTTTCTCTGCACATACGGTATTGTACTTGCATATATTGTTTGCTAGAGAATATAACAGAGAATAAACTGCCCACAGGGTGGCGTAGTGGTAAGGCACTGGCCTCGAACCTCCAAGCTCGCTGGATCAAACCTGGCCCAAGTCGGCACCTTTTCAAGATGCAGAAAATTGTCAGCGCTCATGTCGTATGATTATGTGGCATGTTAAACCCCCCCCCCCCCGAGTATCTGTTTGGCTTGGATACGCTCGGCTAAATTATGTATTGAAAATTACAAGAAGGAATTTCAAGAATACGGGACATTTGCAGTCCCGTATTGAAGCTCCCTAGGACGCGGGACAATTTTTCAAAATACCGGACTGCCCCGGAAAATCCGGGACGTTTAGCAACCCTGTGTGCAACCTACCATTGACTTTGGTAAGCCCCTTTTACTTTTTCCATATATATTTTTGCAGCGGTGATCTGGAGAGGGAGGAGAGGGTCGTTCGCATCCCTATTATGTAGAGACATACTCATATTTCAGAAAGTATTTTGAACCATAAGAAAATTTTAATCATTACCTATTACGAGAATTAATACTGCAGGGAGGATCAGTAGCCAGAACTGAAGGTTTTGGCGTTACTATGAGGGAAAAAAAATCACCTTGGCCATCTAATTATTTGATTTTTTTTTTTTTACTAAATCAAAATAAAAAAATTGTGTAAAATTCGTAAATTCATTATCTGTGACTTTATTTATAAAAAAAAAATACATTTTTTTCAAAATGTATTTATTTATTATCATTATTTTACTCAAACTTTTTATCAACATCGAGAGAAAAAGAGAACAATAAAATAAAATAAGATACTGAAAAATATAGATAAGCACGCCATTGTGCTTAAAAATATCGTCCAAATATTGATTAACTAAGTTTGGAAAACTCGCCTGAAAAAATAGCCCTTAAATGTCCATTTAATTACTTTTATCTCGACACTGAAAAATCTGAAGGTCACATATGACGTCACGAACTCGCTTTAGATTTAAATATAGGAAGGCAATGAAAATTAATCGAATGAAGAGTTAAAAAAAGAGAGAGAGAGGATGAGAAGAGGAGGGTAGTCAAATAACGCAACGATGGTTCCTAAAGGCAATAAACTAATAAATACTGACCGAAAAAAATCAGATTCACATTTTTAAAACAAGGCTACTATGTTTAAAACACTACAATGTTCTATCCCTTCTTTAACAGCTTCCTCAACTTAATGATAACATTTACTTGATATGAATTAAAGTACGACAAAATGCGATACTTTTTGTTAGTTTCATTTATTTAATACCCATTTCACTTATTCCAAAGTTAATTGTGGTTTGCGACACGTTTTTAGTATCTTAGAAAAAATTTAAAAACATATTTTTAATAAGTGGACAAAATATTAAGAAACTTTATGCAGCAAATAGCTATAACTACAGTTTGATTAGCGTAAAAATTCAGGAAATATGTTACAAAAGAGCTATTATTATTAGATAAAAGTGGAAGTTCTAAACTTTTTACATTTTGACTAAAAACTTATTTAAAAATATATTTAACAAGGAAACAGTACATAAAATTTTATTATATACATGTTTTTTTATAATTTGATCTTCCTTAGAAACTTGCTTGATCTTTGGACTTTTCTGATTCAAATTTAATTTGATTCGGACCAAAACTTTGATGAACGAGAATGACTTAAAAAACGAATTAATTTTCAACTGTTACCGAATAATTTGATAAATAAGTTAGAACTAAGCATTTTTTACGTTTTTTCTTTTTCTAACAATTTTTTTCTCTCAAACTAATCAGTCTTTTATGTCGTTTAAAAGTACTATAATAGTTTCTTTCTTAATTTAGCTCAAAACCTAAATCCTTCGGCGAAATCCTTCATACACTTCCCTTCTTTTTTTTAACAGAATACTTAACTTCTTTATTATTTCGGTCTACATATGTGGACTCTAGTGGACCCTCTCTCTCTCTTTTTATATTATATTTTTAGTCATATTTTTGTGAATATTTCATTTAAGTGTTTAATGTTCTGGTATACTTCATTCCTCTATTTTTCCTCTAGGAATGTAAGGAGTTGACAAAAGAAAATTACAGGAAAACCGGTGGGAGGTTGAAAAATAGGGGCAATTAAAATAAGTAATAAAACCATACAAATGAATCGTTTTAATTTCAAAACAAACTATTTTCATTATTTACAATTTTTTAAATACAAATTACGACACTTCGGCTCCAGAAATGCAATCATCTGAAGGAAATTTTCTTTTTTGCTTTTTTAAATTTAGGTACCTTAAGGTTTCTTTGAAATTCTGCTATTTTCTTGAATTTAATGTATGTTCCTCACTTGAAAATTGAAAATTCCTCTGTTGCTCCATTTCATTGAAGGTTTTTTCTTGGATCATAGGAAGTTGAGCAATTCTAATGCAGGATTTGGTATTGAAATCGCAAGGGTTCCTGCATTCAAAAGTATTCGCATCCTGCAATAATATTCAAGAAAATTTCCTTTTTCATTCCGACAACTCTGAAGACTTTTCATTTTGCTGATCCTCGCCATTTGTCATATTTATTACTCATTGTTTTTAATTCGAAATCCCCCCCCCCCCCCCGCAGGTTGAAAACCGCAGCACTACATAATACGTACACAAAGTATTTCCTATTTGTGCGTGTTATGTCATGCACTCAAAGGCACAATTTAAAAAAATATTTGTTATTTTAGAAAGCGGAGAAGCAAATAACTCATAAAAATATATGAATCAGTGTGTTAAAGGGTGGACGTCATTTCTTTTGGGAGGCATTTTCTGCCATACACCGCATTGACTGCCTACATTCCTGAGGATAATGTTGCCAACATCCGGATGGAAATATGTTCTCCCTTAAAGGACATTCGAAACGAAAAGGAATACGCAAAGTAGTTGTAGTTCGATTTTGAATACATCAGCATTCCATCCTTATACAGTTGACAACTGTTGCTCCAACAGTTGCTTCCACTTTTACAGTTGACAAGGTCATTATCTTATTAGCCGTTATTTGTGTTTTCTCTAAGATGTTTTTCATTTCTAAGACGCAAACATTCACTGTACACAGAAAAATAAATAAATAAAACATTAAACTGAGAAAGAATGGAAGAGCCCTTCTCTTCTACTTAGTCAAAATCAAGCAATCAGTAAAAGGAAGAAGTTTAACATTCCGGGGGGGGGGGGGGAATGAACGTTTTTCCTATCTATTTTCAAAGTCGAAATAATCCGCAAGGAGAAAGAGTTTAAAGAGCTATTTTTTCACAATTCCGTATAGTTTACGTTGATTATAATAGTTTTATTTTCAATTAAAGTTTAATTTAGTTTGAAAAAAAACATAATAAGTATTTAATCAGCAAGTGAGTTTTAATTAATTACAGCTGGTCTTTTAAAATCACAGATTAACCCCTAAAAATTAGTAATTGAACAACGATGCTAACCTGAAGCACTAGACACCACATAGTTTTATGCATACCTTAAATATTACAATATTTTTTCATGTTTAGATGTATTTAATTTTAAATTCCTTTCCTTACTTTATTGAAAACATAAATTTATTTAAAAGCATATTCTCTCGCAAAATCCTTTTTCCCGAGAGAGTTACACAAAGGCCCTTGCTCGGTCTTCCTTAATTTCTTTCAAAATGTACTCAAATTGCAGCTTTTCTTTAAGGAAAATATTAAATAATTTAATAGTTAAAACAAACCTGCATGTTAAAGAGAAAATGTTCAATACGTGCAGAATATTCGTGAAATTCAAATTCAGTTTCAGATATTGATACCTTGAGAAAATTTATTTATTGCAATTAATTTTCCCTTTTCCCTCAATCTATATGAAATGCTACTTTACAAAACAAAATATAGAACATATATTTTATAATGAAATTATAATATCTCCAAAAATAATTTAGCCAAACAGAATGACAGAGCTAACTAATACCTTTCAGATTAACAATGCACGATTAGTTATATGTTATCATTTGGAGGGATGTAACATTATTCTGTGATTTGAAACGAAACAAATGATCACGTGAAGTGTTAAGCTATCTTAAATTTTCTTCTTGTTAGAATTACAGCTTGCAATTTCGCAATTAAAAAGAGGGGGGGGGGGAGATCTCAAATAACCTTGGAAATTAAAAAAATAATAATTATAATAAAAGGTATACTTGTTTTTAAAAAGCTTAACAGTAACTAGTTTTTTTTTTTTTGCCTCTGTCAAACACAAACCCATTCTTATTCGAATTGCCAATTCCTCCTGTTAGTCATTGATATTAAATTCAATTATGTACCATTCCGAACCACATACAGCGTTTCAGTTCGAGAGTAGCATAGCATAGGAAAAGAAGTGAACTTATGACATAAATTGTAATTTTAAATAAAACGTTTCCTTTTTTATCTTTTCTTAGTTTAGATATAAAATTTTATTACATTACAATTTAATATCTCTCTGAAACGTAGCGGCATTATACAGTAAAATAAAGAAATATGATCAAGTAACAAATAAAGCGTTAGTGCACGTCCACAATTATGCAGATACTTATGATGCACTTAGATTTTAATTAGCGAAATATTAAACCATCTGAAACTTTCAAGAGTTAAAGACAGTAGCAATAAACATGAATAATTAATAGCGTTGTGTAATAATCATGAATATTAAATTCTTTAAGCAACATTTAACACATAAGCAACACAAGTTTCCCGTAATTATCAACATCATTAGTAGGAAGGGAAAAGAGAAGGTTTCTCATCTCAATAATGATTTTCTCAAAGGTAAGTATGAAGTAACTTTCGAATTGATGGAAGAATTGAAAATGTAATGGTTTAGGTTTCAAAATCTATAATTGACAAAACCGGTACACTAATTAAATATATAAACCTTTTCCTCGTTTCGAGAGGATTTAATTTCAAAGGGGTGAGAGAATTTTAATTTCAAAAAAGTAAATAATTTTTCAAGCACTGTGGAGAAATATCAATAATATCGTTCGAACCCTAATCCTGAAACATAATAGCATAAGTTTTCATTGGTTGTGAATCTAAAACGTTTTTTCTTGTGCGAACAAAAACAATTCAATTTGTAAGAGAGATTGGAAGCAATTTTAGTTGAAGCATTAATGCACTAACTCGATAAAAGAAGTCTAAAAATCGAGTGTAGAAGTATTAATGACGTGCTGATGGTAACGGGCCATTCCAATCTAACATTTAGTACAATAAAAAGGCCATTTTGAAACGTTAAAGTAATTTATCATTGCAACAGAAGTATTCATAAAATCTATCTTTATTTATGGTTTAACACATTACACGCATTTAGATATCTTAACATATAAAACATTACTTTTACCTAAACACGTTTTTAATCAAAAGGGGAGGGTGACTACAATGAAACAAGGTACATTTCTATGCATTTTTAAAATTAGAATATAATCGTTTTCATGAAATTCCGCATGCTGTCTGCAAAAAATAAAAGGGGGAGGCAATGTTAACATGCTTAAAAATTGAAATAATTCCCTCAAAAACTCAAAGCTATTGTATACTTATAATGTATACTTTACTGCAGCGTTTCCCAACCGGTGGTTCGCGAACCCCCAGGGGTTCGCGTGGTGTATGAAGGGGGTTCGCGAAAATAATATTGCAATGGCGGAATTTTTAATAGCTAACGTAAATGAAATAATAAATTAACATGCATATTAAGACAAATCATGAAAATGATTCTTTCATTAAATTGTCTTTCCGATAATGCGGAAAAGTTGTGGACTAACAAAGAAGCATACCTACAAAATTTGGAAACACTTATTTCTACGCTTGCCTCATTTCAAAAATGTGAATCACAAAGTAGTTCCGAAAGATATTCATTGACTTATTTTAAATTTTGAACTGTTCTTTTTCCTTCCATTTCCCACTTTTTCCACGCTAGAGCGAAGAAAGTAGCAGAAATACGAAAAATTACTAAAATATAATTTTAATTTATTTTCGGCTAATTTCTGACATGCAGACACAGAAGTGAAACCGGAAGATACTTATTGATTCATTTCAAACTTTTTAATCACATTTAGCGCACTTTATTATAACGTATCTTCATTATCTCAATAAGATATTTGAAAATGCATCAATTTTAATATTTCTGCAAATTTCTAGTACTTTTAAATTTTGTATAGTATTTCAAACCGAAAGTGGAACCGAAAACTGTTTATTGATTGATTCAAAATTTTGTACTCATATTTTTCATACCGTTACACAACTTTTTATCACTATCGTGAAAATGATTGTAAAAAATATTTTTGCAAATACATACGTTTTCTGACCTATTAATAATGCAAAAAGAATAAAAAATAATGAAAAAGTAAATATTAAAAAACGTATTCATTTTCTTATAGTTATTATTTAAACTTATGTGTTTATTTCTTGTTATGAAATATTGTATAACATTGGAAATAAATGTGCTAGCAAATTTTATAATTTTGTTGTCAAATAGTAACGACTACAGAAGGGGGTTAGCCATTTTCTTTCAGGTTTTAGGAGGGGTTCGGCAGAGAAAAAAGGTGGAGAACCACTGCTTTAGTGTGTCTGAAAACGTGCAACTAAATCACAAGCACAGTGTAAACCGCAAATTCTTTCGCACTTTTTTCAGTCATGTCTGAAGCAAAAACAAAAAGTTCGAGCCACTTCAGCAACTAAATGCATTTCAACTTGGTACCGTGTATTATAAAAATAGATACTGCGATCAAAACTACAGGCAATAATTGGTAGTGTAATTCAAACAATAGGTGGCAGTACGCTATTTTACAGTGAAGGAAGAGTTTTTGAAAAATATTCAAAGCCTTTTTGAAAGTAACATTTTTCTCTACAGCTTTCTAGTTCAAGGAGAGGCGTCCATCAAGAAGATTGACACGCGTAATGATTCACTGAGCATACAAACGCAGTCTGAATCATCTGCATAATCCCAAAAATGAATTCATGAGTGCAGACCCTACTCGTCAGCGAATTTATCAACGATTTCGTTTTGAGTCTCCCCACATAGGGAAGAAACTAAAATATGAAATAAATACGTATTTAAAATGAAATCTAAAATATGTCAGGAATCTCAAAAAGGCCATTTTTGAACTTAACTAAGATATTGCTGACCTCTTTTAAAGTGACCTATTTTTCAAATTCTCATTTTCCTTCGCACAATATAATATTTTATTAGTTAATTCCCTTGTACATGAGCATCGTTCAAGCTGTTAAAATAAAATGCTAGTAAACATAATAATAATAATAATAACAATAAATATCTGCAGCAACTGATAAAACAAATTTAAATAACTAACACCGTAATCAAAAAGTCAAGTACCTTCCTTATCACAGCATCTCAAATAAATTTTGCTTTTTCCCTAGAATTAAAAATACATTTAATAAGAATGAGAAAACGGCTAACTGAATTTAAAGTGCCACGAGAATAACAGTTACGATAAGATCGCATTCTCAATAGAAGAAAACAGCAACTCAAAACCGAGATGTTTCCCAGAAGAGACAGAAAAATTTAATTTTATTTATTTATTTATTTACTAGTAGGAAGTCATGCGAAATGAGCGCTGTTCTAGATATTATAAATATACAATTCTCCCAGTAACCGGAAACCAATCTCAGTAACCAATCAAAGAGATATTTATGAGGTAGAACAGTAAAGTTTAATGAATAAATAATAAACATATAATAATTTCGGAAAAAAATATTCTTACCGAAAAAAAACATCTAAGTTATAATAATCTGCAAAATAAAAATATTATTTACTATATAATCAAATTGTTTGTGGAAAATTTTTATTTATATCCAGCATAATCATCGTCAAAACAATAGTTTTAACGAAACTGGAAAAAAAGAGCGCTGCCACTTTAATATATATAAAAAGCGCAGACGATAAATAAATTACTAGGCGTGCCGCCCGGCGTTGCACGGGCCATCTCAAATATTGCGTTGCTTCCATGCGGCGCACGGGCTATGCCCGGCGCTGCGCGAGCTTAAATACAACACGACATTGAAATTCTTTATTATCTATCCATACACAGACATACAGACACGGAGCGATATTAATAAGCAATGGCCTTCGCGTGAGCCTAAATAAGAGCAACAGTTCCTAAAAATTACAGTTTAATTAAGTACAATGCTCCCAAAAAGCAGTTTTCTTTTGGCGTTCAATTTTTATTAAGAAATCGTTGTACACCGGGCGCTGCGCAAGCTTAAATACAACACGGCATTGAAATTCCTTATTATCTATCCATACACAGACATACAGAACATGGACGGATATTAATAATAGAGAAATGCAAAACATTCGCATTAGAATAAGAACAATTAGTTATAGACTAAGAGCTGGCTACATGAAAATGTCGATCATAAGGTACACGGCTCGCTTTCGCACGAAACATCTCTATTTATAGGTCCGAGTACATAGCCACTGGTCTGCCAGGGCTGGTGCGGGGCTTAAAGCGGGGGCGGGCCCTCAAAGTTGACGAATTTTAGCGGAAAAAAATCATAAAGGTACACGAGTCATTTCATAGCAAGTGATCGAAGGAATTTTTTCTCACCCTTTTTGATTTCTTTCAAATTTGGCTCATCAACTTTACCCCTCAAGATAATTAAAAATCTAAATTTTTAGATTTTTATCTTGTTAAGTTTTTTAAATATCAGGCTTTGATTTTGTAAAAAACTCACATTTTTACATGTATGCTTCAACACAAAACAAGCCATAGCTCATCAACAAATAGAGATAAGAAGTTCTAGTAAAAATCATTTTGAAGTATATTGAACGCCGTTTCATATGATATGCATCATGACAAATTTTATAAAAACTTTAAATTTTAAAAAATGACCTTAAAATTTAAATTTTAAATTTCTTGAAAAACGTATAATGATTTTTAAAAAAAAATTCTCAAATATTTCTGTGCATTTTATCTTTGTCTATGCGAAATTTTAACTTGGGGACTCAATGGGATCATATTTTCCTGAATTTTCAAAAATATGTGATTTTCCAAAAAATGAACCTTCTTTTGACTCAAGCTATTTTAAGATAATGGTTCCTTAAAGGCAATGATTTAGTTAGCCTTCTAAACACATCTATGCCTGAATGAATAAGCATGGACATGTCTGTGCATGAAATGAACGAGTTCAAAATTTATTTGGGGGGTGGGGGCAACACATTTTTGTCTTATCATAGCTGTTTTAAAGTATTGTTTTCAAATTATTCAATATTAATTTTTAAATGAACAAATTGACTCATTTTATGCATTAATACTCGTAATATTTTTTTCCTGATTAATTATTTGATTTCAGATATATTTACAACAATTAATAAGGAAAAAATATTAATGCATAAAATAAGTCAATTTGTTCATTTAAAAATTAACAAATTGACTTATTTTATGCATTAATACTCGTAATAATTTTTTCCTGATTAATTATTTGATTTCAGATATATTTACGACAATTAATCAGGAAAAAAATATTAATGCATAAAATAAGTCAATTTGTTCATTTAAAAATAACTATTGAATAATTTGAAAACAATACTTTAAAATAGCTATGATAAGGCAAAAATGTGTTGCCCCCCCCCCCCAAATAAATTTTGAACTCGTTCATTTCATGCACAGACATGTCCATGCTTGTTCATTCAGGCATAGATGTGTTTAGAAGGCTAACTAAATCATCGCCTTTAAGGAACCATTATCTTAAAATAGCTTGAGTCAAAAGAAGGTTAATTTTTTGGAAAATCACATATTTTTGAAAATTTGGGAAAATATGATCCCATTGAGTCCCCAAGTTGAAATTTCGCATAGACAAAGATAAAATGCTCAGAAATATTTGAGATTTTTTTTTTTTTTAAAATCATTATACGTTTTTCAAGAAATTTAAAACGTTAAATTTTAAGGTCATTTTTTAAAATTTAAAGTTTTTATAAAATTTGTCATGATGCATATCATATGAAACGGCATTCAATATACTTTAAAATGATTTTTACTAGAACTTTTTATCTCCATTTGTTGATGAGCTATGGCTTGTTTTGTGCTGAAGCATACATGTAAAAATGTGAGTTCTTTACAAAATCAAAACTTGATAACTAAAAAACTAAACAAGATAAAAATCTAAACATTTAGATTGTTAATTATCTTGAGGGGTACAGTTGATGAGCCAAATTTGAAAGAAATCGAAAAGGGTGAGGTAAAACTCCTTCGATCACTTGCTATGAAATGACTCGTGTACCTTATGATTTTTTTTTCCGCTAAAATTCGTCTACTCTGAGGGCCCGCCCCCGCTTTAAGCCCCACACCAGCCCTGGCAGACCAGTGGCTATGTACTCGGACATATTAATAGAGATGTTTCGTGCGAAAACGAGCCGTGTACCTTATGATTGACATTTTCATGTAGCCAGCTCTCAGTCTATTATCCCTTTCAATCCTTTTTCGACTTCACGCCATTTTCGTTTCATGCATGCAGAATAATTGCCACAATCTTTAAAAGTCCCCGTTAAAATACGAAAAATAGTTTTTATTAGATAGCAGACGATAAATAAAAATTAAAAGAAAGTAGGATTAAATTTATTATTGCAAATACAGCGAAGCTTTACTCAAAATGCTGGAGAAACATTGATTGATTTGTTACAAAAATGGCAACAACTGCATTGATTTTAATTCACACGGCAACTGTATTATATATCGTTGAACGATGCCAACAATGCAAAAATAAAATAAAACTTGCAAAAAATTGCGTTTTTATTTAATATCTCCGCTAATTAAAGCCGGACACGGATGAGACCGGGCGATGTGGCTTCCCCGGAAAATTCCGAATCCGACGATACCCGTCCCGACGTCGGGCAACCTGCCGTTCTCGAGAGATGAGGTGACAGACAGACGCGGACAGGTTTTAATAGCATAGAAAACAAAGAAAGAAGGATTAAATTAAATTCGCGTTTACATTAATTTTTAACGGAGATTGCAAATCTAGCGATGACTCACTCAAAATGCGAGAAAAATGTTTTGATTATTAGTCGTTTTCATTACAGAAACAATTGTGTGGATGGCAGCACGATGCAGTTTTCTCGGAGTAAGAAATTCGGAATAAGCTATCGGTGACAAACAGACACTTAAGCGGCTTATATATAAGAAATTTACATTCATCTGAGGTTGAAATAATATTTTTGATTATATCTTTTTACACGAGCATTATTAATTTTAAATTCATGTACAATTTTGGGGAGTGGGATTATCTCACATTTCAATTTTAGTTATAACTGGAATTATCTCGAATAATTTAAAAATGATGCAAATAAAAACATGAGAAGAGCACAGCAAAGATGCATTACAAAAAATATAAATAAAGAAAGTGTAAATAATAATCAGAAAATAAATAAATAAATAAAAATATGAAAAGATTAGCAAAAGAATTTACACGATAATTGTTGGAAATGTGTATCTTATTACTTAATTACGCTAAACTGCTCTGCTTTCATAAAGCAGATGTTCGTTTTCTTCTTTTTCACTTCCTTGTACGAAGTACAGGTAGTTAGTTAATCGCAAAAAATTTCGCACTCATATTTCCGCCTAAATTTGCAGTTAAATCACAAATCAGTTTGGACAGTTTTTTTCCCCCCAATGTGCGCATGTATGTACATATGCACGTGTGTATGGGCCACTAAAATATCCACGGACCATCCCCGAGACTATTTTGATGAGCTTTGTCATACCGTCTGTATGTTCGTATGTGAGTATCTCGCATAACTCAAGAACAGTTTATTAGTCGTAGAGGGTTGAAATTTCGTGTGTAGGATCTAGTTGTGCCTCTCCCCTTTTGGTTGCAATCAGATGGTCCTAAATGGGTGTTTTATGCGATTTTGAGTCAATTGCATGCAAAAATTTCCAGTCATTTTCCATAGGCTTTAGTCAAACCAACTCCATAACTAAGTATATTGGCGCCCATTTGGCGACAACTTGCGAATAATTCGCGAAATCAGCGTTTGTTCGGCGGTTTATGCAATAGGAAGTCACGTGGTGCACATATCAGCTCGTTTTCTTTCTTTAATTTTTTTTTTATAAAACGCAAAGAAACATTGAAACGATAAATGCTTCACATAGCTATCAAACCAAAGTAGGGCTGTCAACTGTCATCATTAAGATAAGTGAAGACGAAGAAAAACGACAAAAGTAGTGATAAAGTATTCAGCCAGTCACATTATTGCTCTTCAGGATTTAGGTTTCTTTTTCCCAGTCTCATTCACATTAAGCGAACGTTTTATAATTTAAAAAATTCAATTTCTTTCTTTTTTGGCAAACATTTTAAGCTATAATATGCACTAATTTTCTAGTTTAGGACAATATTTTTCAATTTTAAATTGTACTTTGATACGACGAATGATAGTTTCTGTTCCAAGAAGATGCATTTTTGGACGAAATCGAAATAAAGTTTGGTAAAATTTTCTTGGGGGGCATGGGATGTCAAAAAATAAAAGAACAGCACTCTGCAAAATGAAGCAGTACAGCAAAATTAAGAGGCAGTCCTTGACTGTTTAAAAAATTGGACCAACACACATTTTCTTAGATGACAATGCTGCCATTACGTAGATTCATCGTCTGGGCATTCAACTTACACATTCACATTAAACGAAGTTAATTAATCTTAACTCATTTTAAGTGTTTATTAGCACAGCTCTTCTAAAGGAGCGTAATAAAATTAAGATGATTTCCTGACACAGGAAATGCGAATGCGCCGAACAAAAGCATTTCGCAGACTTCACGTACATTATGTGAATAACTAGTGCCAACTGTCTCGATAGAAATTATGACACTAAACTTAATTTTATTTACTTATTTATTTTTTTATCACTACAATAAATTGCAAGCATTAGATCGTTTGTTACACACGTAGAAATTTCAAAGGCAAGCAAAGTCAGGCTAATAAAAAATTTGTATTGGAAACATGACCATTTTTCTTTTTCTTTTCTTGTTCTAAAACCTTTAACGCTCACTTGAGGATGAGAACAGTTAAATAAGAGTTCTGCCTCCTTTACGAATAGTAATTTTCAATTTCAACTCCCTCAATCAAGTATATACAGAGCATTCAACGGGTAACACTGCCTTCCACGAGGACATTCAAAAGTATTAAAACCAGCATATGTATAAAATAAGATAAACCAGAAAAAAATCCTTATTAGGCAACTTTTTCATGGTTAGACAAGGTACCAGAATAACCACATCATTTTCTTGCAAACAGCAACGACTCCAATGCGGGGTTTGAGCCCGGGAGCTTCTGATTTTGAGTTAAGTGAGAAAGATTAACTGGTAACTTGTAGTAAACACAAATCATAAGACAAACAAAATTTTTATAACATTATAGTAATTTGTCAGGTAATGTGACAAATAGAGATCAGAATGAAAATGTGTACAAATTCTCTTATTTTGCGCCTGAAATATTTTTGTTAGGACCATTGAATATTTCGAACACTTAGGCGATACTCCTCAGAACCTCAAGCGCAGATATAATAGGAAGTAGGAAATGCAAATTAAGGTAATTCATACATATCTGTGCGGTGCGTGTGCCGTGTGTGTGTGCACATATACCTTTTTGCCAAGATCTGCATTTTTTCTTTCTTTCTTTTTTTGGCAATTTTCAATTGTTTTTGTAAAAGTGGTAATAATTTTGTGTTTACTCTTTACTTTTTAACTATTTGTGGATGTTTTTTTCTTCTCATGCTAATAATTCAGAAAGGGGTCTGTTTTAGCGACCACGAACTTTGGGGATAGCCCATTTTGAATCGCCTCCTCCCCCTATCCCCCCCAAAAAGAGATACTTAACAGATTGTCCTTGCTTCACAGACACAACGTTCATCTTTAAGTCTGCATTTAGACTCCCCTTCTTTTTGCGTTTTGACCCCAAATTTTCCTAGACGGCAGGTCACATTCCAAAGGGTAGGATTGCTTGCTCGTGGAAACTTCAGGGTTCTTCCCTCTCTCACATGCTTCAAAGGGGAAAGAAAGTCCCCCTTCGAGCATTTTATATTTCCCTTGCTTTTACCTTTTCAGCACGATAGAAACTGGAACCATATCAGTGGAAAAATATGACTTCTTACAAGCAATGTAAGATCATACATTTGACGAATATATAGTGCATGCTGTTTTGTGATCCAGGGAGCCTCTTTCTCAATACGATAGCGAAAAACCAATTAAAGTTAAATCACTTTTTTATCAAAGCAATTACATAAAAGCTTGTAGTAGTACTTTGTTTCGAAATGCTCGAAAAATAAAAACACTTTAATAAGTAATAATATTGCATCTCGTATCTTACAAAATAAAGTAAAATTTGTTCACATTTACATTCTCGAACACACATTTACAATCTCGCAAACTAATATTTATTTAATCGCATAAAATTATTGATACTCTCTTAATTTTAAAATAAAGTTGTTACCTTTTCCTTTTTTGTTGATGCACGTGTTAATAAGTGCCACTTCAGAAAATGTACTAATTTGATCTGTGATAACCGAAGCTGAGATGGCACAAATTGCGAAGAATAGTATACACATGTAATATGGCTGAAAGCAAGAATGTCGATCTAGAAGAGAAATCTTAATCTTAAGCACAGTCCTTTCTAGTGCGTGTTTTTTCTTTCTGATTTACTGTTTTATTTCATCTTTCTAAGAGTAGATAAAAATTAATTTATAGAACAGATTTAGAACAGCGTTTCTTAATTTTTTTGATACGAAGAATCCTATCATGGTCAACTTTTACCGCAATTTCAGTAGTATGGTATTCATGCAGAATTCTAGAAATGGATAATTTGCAATAAAAATGACAATACTTCCAAATAATATTTATTGGCTTAAAACCGTAATTTGAAAAATTAACAGTCAAGAGTAAAGGCCTAAAAGTAACTTCAGTACTATATTCAAACAAGCTTTCAAAAGATAAAATTTTAATGAAAGGAGTAGTACTGATTTTTATTATCGCAGATATGGCTCATAATTTAGGCTTTAGGTATCAAAGCAAAATTCTCCCATAAGGATCAATTTACCGTAAGCACTTATCTACATTACAAATACTTAATAAAAGTGGGCGTTAATCCTTCTTGTTCTTCCTTCTTTTTAAATATTTCCAAGTGGTATGACGCCTCTTCGAATATTATGAAAATAAAAATAGGGTCATTCCATGTCAACTAGACCAGTGGTCCCCACTCGACCATCTCCAATTTTGGTGAAATTTTGCACAAAGTTTCTGGTAGGTATAAAACTAAGTTAGCCAAATTTTCACACCTTGAAAGTAAAAACTCATGTAGCAGGGGGCGCCTAACTGAAGGAACCAAGATGGCTGCCATTGACGAACGAACCAAGTAGCCATGTTTGGATGTACCTGGAAAGCCACATAATAAAAGTACAAAGCCGAAATTTATTTTCCTCAGACAACTTTTTGTGCTTAATCTAATAGCAACGTTTTGAAAGACCACAAAGAAATTTATTTACTATTGTGTTCAGTCAAAGTTGGCTGAAAATTCAATTTGACAAAATTTTTTAAAACTTTATACTGCTCTAAATCGTCAGTAACTAAACTTATACACTTGTAACTTGGTATACATCTAAGTCAACTACTTTTCGACATATTCTGAAAATTTCAAAAATTTCATTACGTTAGGTTTTGATTTATATTTACCTAAACATGAAGCGGTTTTCAAAAATGGCCAATTTTGATCACTTTTGAACCATCATATCTGAGGGGGAACTTAATGAATTTCCATCGTTTTACTTTCATTACATAGAGGAAAGCTTTCTCTACCAAATTTGAAATTTTTAGGACATTCTAATACTGAAAAATTGATTTGCATTTTTGCTCAATATGCTTTGTGTTGTGAATTATTAATAAAAGAACTAGAAATATTGTAAAATGAAAGCAGATGCAAAAAGATTGCCGCGCGATTGCAGCAAAATGCTCTTACTGTTCCTAACAGGCGGCATCAAAGAAACGTAAAAAATAAGCTAATAGAAAAAAAAAATCAACATATAAAGTCCCAATGTGAATAATTTTGAACATTAAGATAAATAAATAAATACATTTTTAAAAAAAGAAAGAAAAACTTATTATAAAGAGTTTAAGAAATTCAATTTTTGGCAAAATGGCTGCTGTTTAATTTTTTGCATCAGGCTTGAGGTCCTACAGAAAAGAGACCTACGCCTTTGGCTGAGTAGCGTGACTATTGGGCATGACCCCTTGGTAAGGGGGTTACTAGGGTAAACATAAACTAGTACAGTAAAACCCCGTTATACCGCGCCTCAGTATACCGCGGAATCAGATATACCACGGTGACTACCATGTCCCCCGACGTTTAAACTACCCTTTATTATTGCCATTTAAAGGTGATTCCATATTGACAATTGTAAATGAAGCCAGCCCAAGCACACAAATATTCTAGCCTAAGGGAAACCTCCCCCCCCCCCCCCACCACCACCATACACACTAACAGATTGCGGGAGGCGTGATGTACACCTTTTTCTGTCTTTCAACCTAGAACATATAGCTTGATATCAAAATCGGGTGTAATCGCCCTGACTTGTTTCTCTTGACATGAGAGGAGCTCAATCTGTCAGGGACTGTTTGTTCAGTTCAATGCTTAACTATTCCGTTTTTAGAAGTCTAGTTATGCGTGTGTAACTTCTTTTATAGCGCTATCAACCTTTGTATTCCAGATTCTTTAGCATTCCTGAAAAGTAAGCATATTTCCAGTGAGAAGTGCGTTCTTCCCCTTCCAAATCTAATCCCCCCCACCCTTAAGACCTCTCCCTCTTCACAATCGCATGTTGATAACATCAAGAGATTTTTAAGCACCTTTTTCTCAGAACACAGTTGGTTTCTAAGCTATCACTCGATAGGCTGATTTTGCAGCTGAGATGTGTGCTTCTTGCACAGCAATTACAGTGAATAATATAGCAGCCAAAAAGAACTGAAAAAATTGTACTATAGGGGGAAGAAAAGTTATGAGTCATTGATAAAGTTAAAAATGATGCAACAAGAGCGAGTATTATTTCTTGAATACGGCTCTGCGGTCTAGTTTCACATTACCGCTGTTATGTTATAACGCGGGTGCCAAACATGTCCCCCAACACCCGCGTTTTAACGGGGTTTTACTGTAGTGGTTTAACCACCATGAACCAGTGGTTACTCTAGGCTTGAAAATATGCGCATATCAGGCTGACTCACAATTTAAAAAATGTAAATCAATTTTTAGAAAATGAGAGCCAATTTAGATAGTTTAACGAAAGAAAAAAATATTTTTAAAAACGCTGTCGTAATCGTGATGATTTTACTCTGAAATAAAAAAAGTTCTACACGAAAATATAGAAGTTTTATTATATTAATTAGTATAAAATTTAGATAATCTATTAAAAACTTTTCGGGTGTATATTGTATGTCATTGCAAATTACATAACAAAACTTTTTTTTTTTTTTTTTTAATTACAGATTTTCAAAAAAAAAAAAAGTTCATTGGAGGCACTGTCTGATCTCGAATGTTTCAAACTAAATTCTTGTTTTTATGAAAAAAGAGGTGAATTTAATTTTCAATAACACTTCTGAATGCAAGAATAATATTTTCTTGTTGAGTAACTTTTCGTGCAAATAAGTAAATGCTTAATTAAATCAATTTAAAACGTAAAATCCTAATTCCTTCAAACATCTTAATAACGTTTTGCTGCAATCGCGCTGCAATCTTTTTGCATCTGCTTTCATTTTACAATATTTCTAGTTCTTTTATTAATAATTCACAATACAAAGCATATTGAGCAAAAATACAAATCAATTTTTCAGTATTAGAATGTCTTTTGGTCGAAATTTTACCAAAGTGTGACTCTCATCTTCCAAAAATGAGAGTCAATTTTTTCAAATAATATTAATTATGTGTCAAATGTGAGTATGCGCGAGCCCTGCAGGACCCAATGCAAGTTTCTTTCCTTTTAAATGTCAAATAGAACTTCAAAAAAGCAAAATTGAGGCTAAAATGCACACATATCACAATACAAAGCATATTGAGCAAAAATACAAATCAATTTTTCAGTATTAGAATGTCTTTTGGTCGAAATTTTACCAAAGTGTGACTCTCATCTTCCAAAAATGAGAGTCAATTTTTTCAAATAATATTAATTATGTGTCAAATGTGAGTATGCGCGAGCCCTGCAGGGCCCAATGCAAGTTTCTTTCCTTTTAAATGTCAAATAGAACTTCAAAAAAGCAAAATTGAGGCTAAAAATGCACACATATCAGCATGGTTTTTAACTCAAATTTGAACCATTTTTTCTCCGGCTTACGAAAAAACACTCTCCTAAAAATTTCAAATTTGGTAGAGAAACCTCTCCTCTATCTAATGAAAGTAAAACGAGGGAAATTCATTAAGTTCCCCCTCAGATATAATGGTTCAAAAATGATCAAAATTGGCCATTTTTGAAAACCGCTGCATATTTAGGTGACTATAAATCAAAACCTATCTTAATGAAATTTTTGAAATTTTCAGAATACGTTGACAAGTAGTTGACTTAGATATATACAAAATTACAAGTGTGTAGGTTTAGTTACTGACGATTTAGAGCAGTATAAAGTTTTAAAAAATTTTGTCAAATTGAATTTTCAGCCAACTTTGACTGAACACAATAGTAAATAACTTTCTTTGTGGTCTTTCAAAACGTTGCTATTAGATTAAGCACAAAAAGTTGTGTGAGGAAAATAAATTTCGGGGTTGTACTTTTATTATGTGGCTTTCCAGGTACATCCAAACATGGCTACTTGGTTCGTTCGTCAATGGCAGCCATCTTAGTTCCTTCAGTTAGGCGCACCCTGCTACATGAGTTTTTACTTTCAAGGTCTAAAAATTTGGCTAACTTAGTTTTATACCTACTAGAATCTTTGTGCAAAATTTTATCAAAATTGGAGATGGTCGAGTGGGGATGATTTTGAAAATTGGTCCAGTTGACATGGAATGACCCAATAATGAGTTTCATGGAACCCTTGAATGAACACTGTGGAACCCCAGAGTTCCGCGGAAATACAAACCAAACGCTGGTTTAAAGCTACCAGAGTTGTGCGAAATAATTTAAATCGCAAATTACAAAAGCAACAATAAAACAATACAAGTTATATAACTTTTTAAAAAATATTGTTATTTATTTGTTTATTTTTCTATTTATGTATTTTTCTCCTCAGCAGTAGTAAAAATGAAAGACAGCCCTCCAATATCTATATAAAGAAAATATGCAAAAAATTTGCTTTGAACTTGCAAATATTACAAATTGAATTGCATGAACGTTTCAGGAAAAATTTCGATTGCTTCATTATCTCTAACGTGTGGCACACACTTGAGGTTGTCACAGTGTAAACCTCCGGCTTTTTCAGATAAGAAAAGGAGAGATAAAAAGAATAGCATTCAACTGAAAGGATTTCATAAATTTACTTATCTATTCAGTATTAAGTAAGAAAATAAATAAATAAAACTAATAAAAGCACAAGAATACACATTCGATCAATCCCTTTGTAATTCTTGAGGAGAGAATTAAAGAAACGTCAGGGCAAATATTGTAGAAGGGTTCTTATTTCCATGACATGTCCTGATGAGAAAAACAAAAGATAACAATGTATATATATATATATATATGACTGAACATATTTTTGACTTCCTAAGTATATGACATTCATTTTTAAAGGTATTTTCTTTCTTTAGTCAACGGGCACAAAACCCAACCTCTTCTATTAACTAGCATTTTTCAGAGAAATTCTAAACAATGTTCATGATAATCATTACTGTTTCAAATAAATTGTACATATTTATTTTTAAGTCCGTAGTTGCGTGTCCCAAAAAGATCAGAATCGCTTCGAACTATATCAGTGTTTAACAAACCGCAAAAAAACAGCTGAAAACTATTAATAGGATCATATCGTGAGATGAATCAAACAATGAGATCTGAATTTTAATAAAGTAAAACCCACAGTTTACTGACCTCAAAACAATCCCTTTGAACACCTTTTTTTGCACGCAAAAGAAATTTAAAACCTTGCTTCAATGAGTATGGAGGATTCAAGTGCTCCAGATTTACGATGTCCTAATACTGTTAATTGCATTCATTTTCCTTTGCCTATGCAACACACTCAGTTGAGATAGTGATTTTTGTCAATTTTTTCGTTATTTATGTATTTTTTATTAGTATTAATTCTCCTACTTCTATTCCAAGGTCTTAACTACATACCGTGGAGTACTTGCATGTATGAGATGCATAAATGTATGAGAACTTTGAAATTTTCGCATTTAATTGCGCAATTTTTTTTTATGGTGTAAAGAGTAATATAACCGATATTCAAATGCACGAAAATTTTCTGTTAATGCGCTAACTATTGATAAACGCGTTATTTATGAAATCATACTTCATAATTTTATTTTTCCACTAAATTTCAAAGTGTCTTTAATCGATTTAGTTTGTCAGTGGTCACTTTTTGAGTGCAGATTTTATTAGTGCCATCATAGGAGAATTTAACTACTGCTATTAGCAGAACAAGTACTATAGTAATTTTTCTAGTGCTTTTCAAGGGATTTGTTTTCTTGCGAGAAGAGGAAAATAACTAAGATTTTACGTTGGCTTTGAGGAGAAAAAATAAATGATTTTGTTGTGTAGAGTCACCAAGAAAGGTATAAGCAATCGGAACAATACTAAAAAATTGGTTTCTGATACTGATAACATGGAAAAATATCCTTTATAGCGTTTAAACTCATATACGTAAAAATTCTTGTGATTCATACTTAGAAACAAAAAAAAGTTTTAAATATTTCCTAATGCTCTCGTAAAATACACAAAATATTTTCAGAAGATCAAATGTCTCATTCCTATTATAAGCATTCCGAAAAGCACATCCCAATCCAAAATTTCAAATTCGTCGAATATTTCTTAGTAGGTCGCCTTTAAGAGTCATCTCTTTATAATTACGGAAGACTTAAAAGTGTCATTCCCAAGACGTGAACTCACCTTTTTGTGATTCATGACACTTCAAATTTCATCATTTACTTCCGAATTAACGCAACTAGGAGAGAGTCATTAAAGTAATGCACCTTACGAAACGTTTTCAAATTCAATAAAACCTGTGTAGATGTGCCACTTGCCGACAATGATGAATCAGAGTTAGCAGAGTTCATAGTCTAAGCCGGTATTTTTCTAGTTTTCAATAAAACCTCTGTTTCAAAAGACTTTTGAAATACCTAAGTTTTCTACATTTCGTGAATATATCTGAAAAAAAACTAGTTTTCTAGTATTGAGATAATAATTAAATCGACTCATCAAAACATCCCACATGCTTATAGACGTCACACTGCTTTTGTTGGCCTACATATTCAAAGTTGATAAAAAAGAAGAAGAAATTGAAACCCAATATGAGTCAGATGTTATTATGGATAACGTGGGAAATTGGGTTTTGATAAAATAATTTAGTTGCTCTTTCGGAATTGGCAATTCCTCGTTTCGATAAAAGTAGAATACAGATTGTAGTGAAAACTGGTAGGTTTCAGGAACTTCTTATACATGCTGAAAATTTCATGAGTATAACTAATTCAACGCTTTATACAATGTCTGATGGATTTATTTCATTATATTAGGTTAATCGAAAATAATAAGTGTTTATCAAATGCTAAAAAAATAGCATTAGACGATGTCTCACTTGCATAGATAGCCAAGTTGAAAATTCATCCTTCTCCCCCCCCCCCCCCCCCCGAAAAAGGGGAGGGACGTACAACAGAGAGCATGGAACTTTTCAGATATCATTTAGGAAGACATAAGACATAATAAAGCTCTTAGTAAAAAGAAAAAAACTTACTTCAACTTACGTTCTCTGGAATAAGGATTATTAAGATCAGACTGATGGCGTAGCCCTTAAGTCCAGTCGTTGCCAATTTTTATATGGAAAAGTTTGAAATCAAAGCTCTAGAAAGTGCTAGTTTGAAGCCTACAGTTTGGTTTAGATATGTCGATGATACATTCATTATTTGGGATCAGGGTGAAGAAGAGCTCAATAAGTTTCTCAAGCATATTAACAGCGTTCACCCTGCAATCACATTTACGATGGAAATAGAAAAAAACTCGAAGATTTCTTTCTTACACATACTTAGTACTCGCAAAGATCACATCTTGGGCCATCAAGTTTATAGGAAACTACCCATGCTGATCAGTATTTGAACAAGGGATTAAACCATCACCCCCAGCAGAAGAGGAGCGTTATCAAAACTCTAATTGACCCTTCAAGGAGAATTAGTGAACCCGAACATTTAGATGATGAAATTAAGCATCATCTAAATGTTCTAAAAGCACTGCAGCACTTGAAGCCAATGGTTATAATAAAGCTGAAAACAAAAGAGCTTTACGACCATGTGTCCAGCCTTTAGACGAGAGCTCAAAAAACATCGAGGTCAAAGGCAAAGCTTTTTTGCTATATATCGAGAAAGTCAGTGACCGCATTGGTAAACTTTTGCAGAAGTATAACATCAAGACTGTTTACAAACCAACATCAAAACTACAACAAACCCTTCGGTCAGAAAAAGACACGAGGGACCCCCTTTCCTCGACAGGTGTGTACAAAATCCCTTGTAACTGTGGAAAGGTTTACATAGGCACCAAAATGAGGAGATCAATACAAGAATAAAAGAGCATGAGAGACACTGCCGTCTTAAACATTCTTAGATGTCAGCCATTGCTAAGCATATTATTGCTAGGAGACATCAGCCCCTGTTTGAAGAAACTTAAGTGCTCTCTCCTAATATTCATTACTTTGCTCGCCTTCATAGAGAAGCTATTGAAATACATAAACATCCTTACAACATAAATAAAAAAGAAGAAATTTTGAAAGTGAACAAGTTATGGGTTCCATTGCTTCAGAAAACACCAATTAATGCCAAGAACAAAGATGAGGAACCAATCAGAATCAGTCCCAGCAAGCCTGAGATTGGTGGTTTAACCAATGAGGTTTAAACATTTGTGATGCTTGATATATAAGGACCAGAACTCTGCCGTGACTTCATTTTCACTCTGAAGAAGCTTGAAACATGTCAAGCGAAACGTCAGCCAGAAATATCTTGGTTGGACCGCGGCCTATAAAAGCCCGGAAGATATTATGTTTGGTAAAAAAAAAAAAACCTTCAGTATTACTTTTTTCCAAGAAACTCCCTTTTTGTTAAAGTTATTGGACTATGGATAACATTGCCAGGAATACGGCGTAGGCTGCCGCACGCCAAAGCCACTTACGTTTAAATCATGCTTACAAAAAGGAATTGTTTGCATTCTTTTTTGTCGCATAATCGATAAAGCAGACGGCTCCTCCGCCGAGGACCCGAGTTACGTGCCGGCAAGGGCATGGATGCTATGTATGGTATAGCACTTCTTCCAACCGTGCATCGTATTAGCTTTGTCTCGTAAAAAAAAATAAATGTCAGTAACGCCTGTTCCAATCATTCTAGAGTTTTCGAGAAAATTTCATTACACGCCTTTTTTTGCCAGCTTCAGAATGACATAAACTTTGAGTTAAAAGGATTATTTTTTCTTCTTTAAAACCGGAATTTCAACAATAAATAATTCGAATTTTCGAATTCATTGTTTCATGATCAATGTCTTACAGATAAAAAATTTAAAGGGTAAAATCTAAAAGCTCCTTGAATGTTTTATGAAAACAACGGGAAAGTATTTACATTGTGAAATTTAATGCATCATAAAAAAATTTTAATGTGAAAGTTAAATTTGGTTCCTGGAGGTGAAACCAATTCCCACCTCATTTCGACAAGAAGCTTCGAAATCTCTCACAAAATACTCACACATGAAATTTAACATGCGCATCGCATAATTAATAATAAAGTGAAAAATAGTTGGGCAATATATAGTCATTGGAATTTTATTATCATAGCACCATTTACCTAAAACACCTTTTAATTATTCGTCTCTGTCTTTTTTTCACACTATACATGCAATCCATCGTCCATATGATGACTCAACCCCAACGGATCCGGCGCTATCAGCAAGAGCCGCGGTCTCAAAGGCTTCATATATTCCAATAAAAACGACGATACCGTTAATGAGTTCGGTTTTTATTTATTCCCTTTCAGCGAAAGATAACTTACGAAAAAGAGCCCTTATTTTCAACACTGTCAGAGTTAAAATAAAAGTAAAAAGGAAAAATTTTTTCGTAGTTGAGTCATGTTTGGCGGCTATCCGCATCCGGAGATATGATCCGAAATTCTAACGCTTGTCGTCCAGATAAAATTTAGGTAAAACTGCATGGTTTCTTTCGCATGCTCTGATAAAAAATACATACCACTACTAACTACTTCCATAAAACACCCAAAAAAAATTTCTTTTTTTTTTTAAATCAAAGACATGATTCAAAAGAAGAGTGACGCAATCTATTTGGACAAGCTTCTCTTTATTTTTCACAGGTTCTTATATTATTTAAAACAACTGAAAAATTTAAACCACAATAATCTCTCCTTATTTTCGTTTAATTCAAAACTTTTCAATGATTTATTTAACCTTAATAAACGTAACAGCTGTGAATAGGAAAAGATGATGTCGATAGTAGATTTTATGAAGAAAAACAGCAGGCCCGTCATTTGGGCGATCAGGGAAGGGGGACAACTCTTGACTTTTTAGAATACATTAAATTTATTCACGTTTTTATGTATCCCGTTTTTTTTAACCTATAATATGCATTGAAAATATACCCTTTGCTCCCCCCCCCCCCCTCTTGGAAAATTTTGAAATGACGGGGCAGAGCAAAAGATTACGGGAAAAAATAACTATAAGTATTTTTTTAGTACCACAAACACGTTATTGGAAGTTCTAGATTCCTTTTTGAATGCACAGAAATGGAGCTCAATGAAAAATAACCAAAACAGAAACCAAGTATAACATACCTTAAATACCTAAATTTGTTATATACAAGAACTGGTCTGTGAGTGAATTAACGGAATAAGGTGTACTACGTAAGACATTAATTACTTCCATTCAGAATTCGCTCTGCTGAGCGTTCGGGCTTTTTTTCATTCCCTTTTCCCACAGCTCTATTTTTATACGTTCGGGGTTTATTTATTTATTTTTTTTTTCTAACTATCCCCTAACGAACTTTGTTTATTGCTTCTCTTGCACGTGGTGTTTTGTTTTCTATTCGAAATTACCCATTTTCTGTCATCTATACATTTTACACAGTGCTGAAGCTTTTGGATTTGTTACGTTTATTTTGCAGATAGAGTAAACAATTTTTATCAAATAGAAAACAAATCTTTTGCCTCAACGTGGAAGGATCCTCCTCAACTTGGTTATTACAATAATTTTAAAAAATTGAACACAAAGTGTACTCTTCTTCTTCTTCTTTTTTTTTTTTGAACTTCAACCAAATAACACAAGAAGTCCAAATTATACCTTCTATAGTACAAAAAGTATGGAGAGCGGAAAATAATAGAGAGAAAAAAAAAAAAAATTCTGCATAATTGGAGAATATTACTTTGTATTTCGAGCATAAGTATAATATATCGTGGTTTTTATCATTTTGGGTAAACACCCAGAGTCGCTACCTGACTAAATACCCGAGATTCATAAACACCTAGGCATTTATATAGGGGGAACCAGGGGATAGGTGTTACACACGCGGCAAGTTGTTACATTCGAATCTAAAAGGTGTATCGATACTTTCCTCCATAATCTAGCTTTAGCATAGTGCTTAAAATTACTTTACAGCAGGGTTTGTTGATTTAAATCAGCTTGATTTAAATCAAGTGATTTTTTTTTTTTTCAAAAAAATCATTTAGTTTACAATGTTAGAAAGTGTTGTAAAAATGAAATATGTTGCAATTACAACCACTATTTCAAACAAAACTTCCTAGGTCCATCTATCTGTGTGCATAACATATTTCTTAAGTTTAGAATTAATTACTATTTTTTTAATTGTACAATATTTCTCTTATTCTTCAAGCGTCTTAACAGCAAAGCATAATTCATTCAATCATTCGAATTAGAATTCACAATAATCATGAGCCATTCTGTGTTTCTTATCTTAAAAATAGTATTTTAGATCCATTTAATAAATTCCACACAGTAAATGATTCAGAATAATAGTGTTTAAAGCAGCAATTGTTTTAATTTTACGTAATACAATTGCATGTAATTATTTTTTTAATTTTACAATATTTCTCTTATTCTTCAAGCGTCTTAACAGCAAAGCATAATTCATTCAATCATTCGAATTAGAATTCACAATAATCATGAGCCATTCTGTGTTTCTTATCTTAAAAATAGTATTTTAGATCCATTTAATAAATTCCACACAGTAAATAATTCAGAATAATAGTGTTTAAAGCAGCAACTGTTAGAATTTAGAATATGTATCCTTAAAATTTCATCCATGTCCATAAATAGCTTAAGCTTTTTTCCTTCTAAAATACTTTTTTATCATAGAAGTTTGCAATAAAGATATTTGATTAAAACAAAAAGTTTCAGTTTTTAGTAATGGTGTGAGCATATGATTTTACTAAATGGGTAAAAATATTTCAGGATTTTTCATTTATAAAATAGAAAAATAGTTAAAGTACACTTGCTGTAAAAATTAAGTACATACAATTGTTACTTTTTTCAGCTTTAAACAGCAAAATAATTGTTCACTTTCTCTATATACTTATGTGTGTACTATTATTCCTAGTAGGGTTAAGTTTCATTTGAGCCATGCATCTATATTAAAATTTGTTTATCATTATTATTATTTAAAAATATTTATTGCTGTGGAAATAGCTTAAAGTGCGTTTCTGCGTATTGATTAACATGCCATATTGTTTCTATGAATATATCATAATAAATATCCAAAATATTTGAGGTCTTTTAAAAAAAATCAAAAAAATCCGATTTAAATAAAAAAATCTGATTTAAATAAAAAAAAATCCAATTTTTTTATTTTTTTAAAAAAATCAAAAAATCACGAACCCTGCTTTACAGATATTATGAGAAATAAAAATTCTGGATAAAAAGGTTTCTAGAAATAAAAAAATGCTCTTAAATTAAAAGTGTCGCCGCCCACCAGCTATGTGGCCGCTATCTAAGTGTTCGAACGTTCAGGTCTAGTTAACAGAATGAGATTTTATTAACCATCAATACGGTTATTTCTCAGAATTTGAATAAAATCTGAAAGCATTCATTTTTAAAGTATGAAAATAAGGAAAAAAGAAGTATTACGCGCAGAGCTAATTTTGTGAAGCTGAACAGTAAAGAAAAAGAATAGTGATGAAAAATCGGTAGCATTAGAAATAAGTACCATTATATAAATATCATTATAATTAATCGGTAGCCGATTAATCGGTATCGGCCGATTATCTTTAGCCGATCAAATTTGCTTTTGTGCAACCCTATTAAATACATTTTAAAACAGACCGAAAACTATAAATAACCTGATTTTGGGTAGTTACCTAGGCCAGGGGCAAATGCCTGTGTAAATACCAGATTATAAATACCTCACCCAATGGCTATTTACGCGACTCACATCTTTAATTCAGAGTCGACGGGTCTTCCTTCAAACCTTCATGGAAAATAAACTAATTTGGACAAAACAAGGTTAATCTATACTTATTAAGGCTCGACCGATGCATCGGCCTCGCCGATGCATCGGCGCCGATTGTTCAACAAACTTGCCATCGGCCATCGGCATCGGCGGCCGATGTTAAATTCAGAAAAACATCGGCCCATCGGCCTTAAAAAACATCTAAAAGCCGATGCCAGGCCGATGTTTTCCAACTTTCCACAAAACTTGATACAACTTTCCACAAAACATTCTGTCTTTAACTGTCTTCCTCCTCCATAGCTAGTTTTCTATTTTCATACAATAAGAGGCAGCACAGCAGTTAAAAACAGTTTTCGCCATCATGGGGGAGCCAGGGTTGCTAATTTGGCTATTTTTAAGATAAATACGAAACATTTGGCTTTTGGAGTAATTTGCATGGCTTCCTGGCTTTCTTTTGGCTCCTTAATAGTTTTTGGGAGATTTTATAAATATTTTAGTTTTTTACAACAGAAGTTTTAAAGATTTTTAAAAAACAAATACTATTTTTAATTTTAGAACTACGCCAAATTTTGTTTTACACCGTTTTGATAACAAATGGGTGTCGCTTATTTTATATCAGCTCAGGCTCTTATTATCCAGTTGCCTATTTATACCCAACATGCCCAATTTTTCTGCTGGAGTTAATAGACATTCGGAGGGAATACTCGGAAAAGCAGTCGGATATCTTGTTCTGTGACTTCATTCGACGATTCTGCAGAATTCGCTCTTTTGTTCCGAGTCAGCGAGAATTATTCTAAGAATAATTCTCACACATATAGCAAAAGAAGAAGAACAGAAGAGGGAAAGAAATATTGATGTTTCTTCAGCAAGAAAAATATCTGCAGGAATGCTGCTACAAAATGTGGGTTTTTTTTTTTTTTGCTTAAAGTTGGATGCTTTTGTGATATTGTTGGTATGTTTGTAGCATTTAATCAATCAGCACACCGTTTACTATTAAAATGCATTTTTACGGATCCCAACCGCTATAGATTAACTATTCATGTGTAAATAAATAAGTGAAAAATAAAAGAAACCAACTTAATTTTTGCTGCGAGTTATTTTCGTAAACGCACGACACAAAAATTGAGGATCCCAGTTCTTATAACAAGTTATTGAAAGAAAAAAAATAATTCCACATATGCGAGAACGAGAATGACAACAACAATCATAATAATTAAATTGTTACTCATTCTTAATCTTCTTTCGGCATGCTCGCTACTATTTACTGGTTTTTTTATAATAATTACTAGTATTATCAAGATCCACTTGCATATTGCATGCGTATTTCGTCTTTTTCTTGAACAAATTGCCATAACGGTTGGGATTCGCAGATTTGCAAACGAAGCACAATCGTTCATGTGTATAGTTCTTGTGTCCTAAAATTCCGTGATGCAATCACTGAGCTAAATGAGAGAAATCTGGAGTGAGGACTCCCCATGCTTCAACAGGGCAGCTTGCGAGCCGACGCGCATGAATACAGTGCTCGAGCCATCAAGGCAAAATATCGCCGACTTCCCATTGTGGAAGCATTGGCTCGTATGGTGTATTGTTACAAATTTCGGTTTAATTTATCATAGTTTATCAAAAAAATTTATTTTCGTCATTTAGCAATACGTTTGCATCCTGTTGTGCAAAGGGATGTAAAAATAAATTCGTGAAACTTAAAAGAAAACGGTGTTAAAGCTCATTTTGATGGCGAATTGCCTATTTAAACTTTAAATGCCTTGTTCTCGTATTCTATCTTTGAATGGCTTTTTTTCACAGAAATTTAATTACTATGCCCATAATGTACACAAAATTGTTTTTGGATGAATAAAGTTTACCTTAAATCATAATATTACAACTTAATTACATTGCTGAAAAACTTTTTCTTTTAGCATTATAGCCTAAATATTTCTCCTGTTTTCTCGATAATCAAACCTTATTACGTAATATTTTATTATAAGTGAAAATATCAGTTACAAATAGTTAAATCATGTACCTTTTTTGCTTTTATCTTAATTTGCTAGTTAAGGCAAATTTCAATAATAATTTTGATGTTTTTGAATTACTTTTCATTTGAGCAAAATTTTGATTTTTGCGTGTGTTAATTTTTATTTTGTCAAATTGTGGCTGTTTTTAAAAAACATTTATTTTATTATTATTTATTATTTTATTACTAAATTAACATCTACACTCAAAGATTTTTAATGAGTTCATAAAGCTTTGAATTGCAGCACTTTTCCCCTGTAAATATACTGATCAGCTGAAATTTTTATTTGTGCATGATTTAAAAAATCATGATAAATATTATTATGATCATGTTTTTTTGTTACTAAATTAACATCTGCACTCAAAGAGTTTTAATGTGCTTATAAAACTTTGAATTACAGCACACACTTTTTCCCAGCAGATGCACTGATCAGCTATATTTTTAATTAGTGCATGGTTAAAAAAATAAGTAGTATTTCTTTATTATTCTTATTTACATTTAATATCCATAAATGAAATGTTCCATTAGTGAGAAATATTTAACTTTGTCATAGGCAAGTAAACTTGTAAAATATAAAATTTGTAAATGCTTATACATTTCAGATTCATCTCAAAATGACATGCTCCATTCCAGTTATTTGCAAACTTTTTTTAATAAAAATGTTATCCTATAATATCTCCAAAAAAAAAAATGACTTCTTTCTTCTTATTTTAAGTGCTTCTTCTTTTTTAATTGTATTATGTTTAAGTGCAATATCGAAGTGTAAGAACTCTAAAAACGCATTTATCGTTTTTGGGAATAAAAGTCGCTATATTGATGCTGTTCGAAGCTGCTCACTGAAACTTCTTATGAGATTTATAATTTAACTGTGTAAAGTATTTATTCATCAGTAGTCAAGGAGAGTAAATCAATTAATCAGGGTGTCTTCCTGTCTAAATAAACATTTTTTAAACCTGCCATAGTCGCACACTCCCATATAGCATTCAAAGATAATAAAAAGTGTCGCAAAATGTTTTTTATCGTGAAAAAATGTATGAATAATTGTTCTAAAATGCTATGAGAAATTTTAAATTATTATATGTCAGGCATTAGAATAAATTTTTTTAGAAAAATCGGAAAAGAATTAAGAGCTCGAGAGCTCTTTAAATTTAGCCGTTTTATCATTGCGCGAATTGGTAGTTTGCGCGTTTTGCCTTGATGGCTGAAAAGGGTGTGAAGCGGTTCGACCGCCCAGTCCTCGCTCCAGGTTTCTCTTATTTAGCTCAGTGGATGCAATGGCGTGCAGCAATAACTGTCGATATTAATTTGTGTAAAATGAATTGCAGTTTATACCCTTGAGACTCCAGAGCCCTCTCTTCCCAGAATAAACGTGGTTTCGTCACCGTGAGAACTTTTTTAAAATTTGATAAAAAAGAAAAGATTTCCAAAATATTGCAAAATTGAACTAATTTTGTGTTTAAAAATAGCGTTAAAAAGGTAGACATATAATTTAAGCGAATTCGAGTCTCAGGAATTTTGAACAGTTAATTGTTTTCGCAGAAGGTAGCGCCACATATAAAAAATTGTCGGTTATGGGAGGGTATTTCGAATCGGGTTGGAGGGTTCAATTTGAAACGCAACACTGCTTTTTATACAAACTGCCGTTGTGAAATCGACCATTCTCAAATACGAGAACGAAAACTGCACGTTATTAATTTTAAATTCGTCCGTTTTGACCCCTGGTATTTTGTCTTGCAAAAAACTGGTAACCAAGGCGCAAATTGAAAAAAAAAAGTTTTTTTTATTTTCTTTAGCAGTATCAAATCCCAACTTTAAACAAACTGGTAGCTAAAACGCGTAGTGCATTTCTGGTCTAACCGTACGTAATAAAAATTATTATTTTTCTTTTTTAATTCCTTATGTCCAACTCTCACACTATTTTAAAACAACGCGACATTTTGGGCACTCAGGAATCTTTAATTCAAACAAAATACTGCACTCGTTTAAAAATGAATGAGTTTCATATAAAAAGAATACTAAATGTTCTAGTTCCTCTGCATCAAAATCAAGGGATTTATGTAAAACTCTACCACGAACTAAAAAACGGAGTCAAAACGATGAATAATCGGAACCAATCTTTGCTTCGTGCACGTGCCTTACAAGGTCGCTTTAGCTGATGTTTGTTTTCTTCTGATTGTTTATTCTACATTTATTCAGTTTTGTATTTAGTAGTATTACTATTAGTATATCTGAAAAGTAACGGATTAGGGGAATATAAGATCGAAAAATAATATCGCGATCGGGAAATTGTCCTGTTTTTTTTTCTAGATACAGGAAAGTGATTTTTGGTACTTTTCATTCTGAAGTAAAAATAAATTAAAGTCTGGAAGATATTTTTCCATACGGAAAACATAGGCATTGCATCGGCATTTAGATGTTATTCAAGGTCGATAGGCCAAAGTTTTTCCGAAGTTTCCGAAGATTGCCGGTGGCGATGGCTAGATTTTTTAACTATCGGCACTGGTCCATCGGTCGAGCCCTTATATTTATTTATTTATTGCTCAGTTAAAGATGTTTAACTGCATTTCACATGAAAGGTTGCAATTTTAAGCAAGTCTCTTTAAAAAAAAATTAATAAAACTGAAATCGGAAAAATGTCCGAACTTTTAAAGTTACTGTATCATGTAAACTTCCCCCAAAGTCTTTTATGGTGCTTGAATAAGGCATTTATGTTTTTATAAACATAAAAATAAATAAATGATTTAAATGACATTTTTGACAAGCATTCTACACGTGGTTTAAAGGGAAGTTTTTCCATCGGCCATCGGCATCGGCCATCGGCCGATGGAAGAGCAAAATAATCGGCCATCGGCCGACCTTGGAACAATCGGCCAACAATCGGCATCGGCCCATCGGCCAAAAAATGCCATCGGTCGAGCCCTAATACTTATAATTCGTTATACCCCATGCATGTACCTAAAAATTTTATTTCCAACCTTCAAGAAATCTATAACTTTTGTAGTTAAAAAAATACATGTTAAAGTCTTCCCTAAAGTTCAAAAGAAGAGTCTTAAAAATTCATTTTCTGCTTCTCTGATTTTGTAACTTCCCTACAACTTGATTCGGATAATAAAAGAGTCTCTTAAATGGGGTTCGGATAACGCTGTTAAGAGTGAAAATTTTACAGAGATAATATTTGTCTTTCATATGTTTCGAGTCACTAAACACGAAAATTACCTTTAAATTGCCAGCTAGCTCTGATTTCACTATTTACATTTTAAATTATAATGCTTAAGCTTTTGACACACAAGTTTGAAAAACGCGGCGACAGAAAGCACGCATCCGAGACTCCATATACGTAATTGTTCAGGAAATTAAATTTACTGTTTTTAAAGATTTAACAATTAAAGTTTTCTTGCAATACAGGACGTACCAGAAACAGTAACCCTGTAGATTAATTTTCACACGATAGTAAATGCTCAGGAAAATATGACGTCTTATTTGTAACACAAAATTAGCCAGAAGCATTATTTGGAAGTACCATCTTCTGTAGATGCTAGAAGTTTTAATATGTGACACAGAAAATTTAAACCAATAAATTTTGGGAAGAACATACACCGACCGAAGCGTGTCTATGTGAGTTTAACGAACGGAAGATAATATTTTGTCGTTCAAGATACAGAAAATCAACCTCACGGTGATGAAGCAGTTGAATAAATAGAAAGTCTAATGCCATCATTTCTCGGTCTTTGACTTAGCCACACCAAACAGCTATTAAATTTTATCATATTTTCAAAAGATTAGAAGTTCTTAAGAACGTACAGAAGTACCTACGAATCCTTTTAAGAGAACTTTAAAAAAAACTTAAAACAACTTAGCGTCGACACAAACCCATTAAATATTGAAAAAAAAAATCGATAACATCCTATAATATAAGTTTGTACCATTTTTCTTTTTAAAGTATGCACATACATCCAATGAAAAAAATAATTTTCAAAATTTATTACAAGTTAATGAGAACATATTTTTTGGGGGCAAATAAGCTACCCTATGGGGAGAACTTTCTATTATGAACATTTGTGAGAAAGAACTTAATAGTAGACTCGCGTTTCTTGATGTTTTGATTTCTAGGAGTGAGTCTGGTTTCACTACTTCTGTCTATCGTAAACCTTTCGCTGTTTCTTTCGTCTCATCCTCCCAACCAAAAATATTCGGTTTTTAATGCTCTTGTCCATCGTGCTATTAATATTTGCTCTTCTCCTGCGCTTCTCAAGATTGAACTCAACTATCTGAAAGCTGTAGCTGTGGATAGATGATTTTCTCACTCTTTAATTGATTCTGTTCATAACAAACTTTCTAAAAAAACTTCTGGTCCCAATCATGTGGTTTCTAGAAAGAATTTGGTTGTGTTACCACTCTTTCATTCTGTCAGTTTTCGTGTTGCTAAAATCCTAAAAAGATTTCAATTTCAAGTCGTTTTTGCTCCTAGCAACAAACTTTCCTTCTCTTCTCTTAAAGATCCTGTCGATCAACTTAACGCTTGGGGTATTTACCAAATTAGTTGCCTTTGCGGCCTTTCTTACATTGGACAGACAAAACGTGCTCTGAAAATTCGGTTAGATGAGCATAAAGGTTATGTACGAAAGCAAGAGTTAAATAAGTCTAGCATTGCTCAACATTGTTGGAATTCCAACCACTCTTTTGATTTCAATTCTGGGAAAATTATTCAAAAATGTTCTTCCCCTTTAGAGCTTGACTTTTGGAAAGCTTATCATATTAACAGGAATAGTTCTAATTTGGTTAATGATTCTTCCTCAACTCCTTATTTTTCACAGATCTGGCATAAGTTCCTTTAATTTGTTGTTCTTTCCTGGTTTTCTTGTTAGTTTTCCTTTTTTTTTTGTGTCTATTTTGTAATTTTTTCTCCCCCCTCCCCCTCCTTTACATGTGTACTTTTTTTGGTATTTCCTGTACTTATTTCATTTCCATTTTATTCTTTGTATTTTATTTTATTATTTTTGCAATTTTCATGTATTTTCACAGGTCTGGCATAAGTTCCTTTAATTTGTTGTTCTTTCTTGTTTTTCTTGTTAGTTTTCCTTTTTTGTGTCTGTTTTTAATTTTTTTTCCTCCCCCCCCCCCCGCTCCCCCTCCTTCACATGTGTACTTTGTTTTGCTTTTTGTTTTGGTATTTTCTGTACTTATTTTGTTTCCATTTTATTCTTTGTATTTTATTTTATTATTTTTGCAATTTTGTTGTATTTTCACATTTTTATGCATGTTGTCGTCTTTTTTGCTTTGTTTTTATTGATATTCCTTTTTACTTCCTGAACTTTCAACTGGATTCGTTTGTTGCTCTCTTATTGGTGCTTTCCCTGCTACTTCTACTTCCACTTCACACTGCCTTCATTCTCATTGGTTTACAGTTAATTTTTAGGCTATATAAGCTTTGTTTTTGTTGTTTTGTCGGCTTCATTTGGATGTTTTGCATCTAGAAGCTCCCTGTCGCATTGAAAAAGGGATTCCAAGCAATCCCGAAACATATGTCTGCGTTTTAATGCTCATTTGTGCTTTAAATTAACGTGAAATTATATTTCTATTACGTTATGATCTGCCTCTTTTTTTGGGGGGGGGATGGACGTTTTAATGGATCAAGCTTTAATAGAACAAACGTGAATGGAGGGGGGGGGGGTGCGACAGTAATAATAATCACATGTAGGGATGTAACGAATATTTGGCCACTATTCGGTATTCGGCCATTTGGCTAAATTTTCAGCCAGGCCAAATAGTCATTTCATGGCATGGATGAATACTCGGTAAGGTCAGATTCGGCCCAGCCGAATAGCATGGACGAACTATTCGGCTGAATAGTTCTGCTACAGTAGAAATGTAAAAAAATGCAGAAATTAGTAGATTTTAAACATTTAAAATTGTATTATAGTTATTGCAAATGAACACATTAGTATATATTTTTAATAAGTAAAAATAATTCAGAAAAAATTACTTTTTTTAAACATCGTTTATAGGTTTGACTGAACAAAAACAGATTTTAAAGTTATAATACTGTATTTTATGTTTAGCATTTGGCAATAATTAATTATGATGAAAAATATGACACTTCTATTTTGTTATTATTAACAAAGTGGAAGTCAGACTTTGTATGGGTAGACTATGGTGAATATTGGGTAAGAGAGAAATGCGAAAAGCCTAGAATGTATCATGAATATTAAGATAGCATAAGTTATTGGGGTTTTGAGAATGAAAATATATTCCAGTTAAATGCATTAAATTTTAATAGATCTACTTAAAATAGGCGTGTAAAAAACCCATAAAATAAAAACATTAACTTTTATAACTTTTAAAATATCTTTATAAAACTATTTTGAGCAAGATAAAACGTTCACAAAGCAATAGTAGTTCTTTAATTTGAATTAAATAATTTGCAAAATAATGCTAATGCTTACATTCAAACCTAGTCATTTCTTTTTGACTTGCGGGTGAAATTCTCAGTTTTATTGCATTCAAAACAATATAGAAAATACATCAATTTTAGATAGTTTTAGATTCTTAACAAACAGAATTAAATCATACGTCATAAATTAGTGTGTGGATTTGGTGTTTGACTTTGTGAATATTTTTTAATTTGACAAATACTTTCTATTACAACGATTTTCTATAAATTTTAATATTCGGCCTAAGAGATTGGCTGAATATTCGGCTTCGGCTAGTAGAAATGGCCCAATATTCAGCATTCGGCCTAAGACATTGGCAGAATATTCATCTTCGGTTTGGAAGAAATGGCCCAATATTCGGTATTCGGCCAAATAACTTTTCGTTACATCCCTAATAACATGCTTAAAAGCTTTGTGACACCCTTGCTTACAATATTTTATTTGTACAATATTAAATTTTGTAACAATTGATTTTATTTAGGATATTTTACAATAAAACGACGTTTCATAATTTTCTATTAGATTGTGAACCTCTTATACCAGAACACGATCCCCTCCCCCTGTGTGATCGATCGGATACATTATACATAACGAGAGAAAAACCACAAAGTAATTAATTTCCTGCTCAAATTAAAAGCGATGTATAAACATAATTGCAATCGTACCTTCTTGCTAAATTCCGCCCTCCTAAAATAAATAAATTTATATATTTCGTAAAATAAAATAAAACTGCATTTTTTTGCTTATGTGCATCATGTGTTTATGCAATAAGTTCTCCTTTTTTTACAAATCTCGTTATTGTTATTATATTACAACTTGTTATTTTTTGCAGTAAACTCACAATTCACGGCGCACTTCATTTTAATCGCTGATATATTTAATTAAAGGCTTTTTCTTTTAAACAGCATAAGAAAGCAAGGCAGTCTTTTACACTGAAGCTGATGACTCTGCTGACAGCTCTCCCGCTCTCGCTAACAAATCATTTTATGTAATTTATTCTACTGCATAAAATTAATCTTCCGTTTTTATACAAAGCTTTCCATGAATATCGCATTCCACATTTCGTTGTCATAAAAGCCACATTGAATTTTTAATCATTGTATTCTACAGAGTGCATTCTACTTTACATCACCATGTTGACCTTTATTTGAAACCGATAATGAATTATTCAAAACAGACGTGTTCGAAATATTTTGACTGGTACAACAAACACGTTTTTCTTCTCTACATCACCCCCCTCCCCGCCTCTGTCTCTCTCTCTCTCTTGCTTTTACCTTTCCTGTCTGTCACACAATTTCGCCTTCCTGACTTCCTGCGCAAACAGTTATTTAACAAAAATTTAAAAAAAAAAAAAAAAATCTAATATATATGGTGGCAAGAGAAGTAAACATTTAAAAGGAAAAGAAAAAAACAATAGTTCAAGTTCTTGAAGTCTCTGATGGAAATTTAGTATTTTAAGCAATTTTGAAGCCTTCTAAAACCACAAATAAGGCAAACTTATCTGAAGTATCTGCGATTAATTTCTAGTTATTATTTTATAAACAATATGAGTTAAAGTCAGGCCACCTGCTTTGAAACTTTTTATAGTAAAATATGGGTTAATTTCAAAATAAGCACAAAATGACACTGTAATTAAACAGCATCCCCACTATATTCTTAAAGTAATATATCTAAGTTGAAATTTCGGTGGCCGTTGATGCTATTTTAAATACCACTTATTTAGTGCAAGATCAAGGTGAGGTTTCTACAAGCAGAACTAAATTTCGTGACAGAATATTACATCAAAATAAAATTCTTAAAGACAAGCCCAACCAATGGCTTATCGGTAACGTATTTAGCTCGGAACCATAAGGTGTCAGGTTGAAATCTTAGCTAAGTTCTTAATTCCTTATATATAACAGCTGGACGCACATCTCCGATGTGCTCTAGCATTCACTATCCGTTCATAGTACACAAAATTTTAATCATTTGCACTCGTAGCCTCGTTGCGTAGGAAATTTTTACCGGCATTTTTTTAAGGAATTACTTACACTGTTTCTGGGGGACAAAGATGGTTGAATCTTTAAGAAAATTAAAAAGGAAAACATCTTTGAGAAACGTCAATAGCAAATGAAAGTTAAAAAAAAATAAAAAATAAAAAAAAACAGCGGCAGTTGAAAAAATCAGGACATCAATTAGAGCAACGAGGGAGCATATGATCACCCACATATATATATCATCTTAACAATGATAATTAATCATAATTCATTTTCAGTTTATCAACGAAGGGAAATTATAACTTGTTCAGAAAAGTTGAATTTATTTTAAATCTTTTGAAAACAGCACCTTAGTTACTCCCCCCCCCCCCCCCACTCAGAGCAGATATGTCACTTATCATCAAATGGATCAGCGAAATATGTATAATTAAATGATTTTTTGCTTTTACAAAATTACAAATGGATCTGGCGGGGAACATGGAGAAACGATATTTTGCTCGAAATCGGAGCGGAGCTACAGCAAAAAAATGCTCTGATTTTTTTAAATCTTTGTAAAAAAATTTATATAAAAAAAATTAATTTACTAAAAAAGGAGAAAATATATAATCTATTAAAATTATTTAGAGCTCGAAGCAGAGCAACCGAAAAAAATGGCTGTGTCAGATCCCTGGTACTCACATTTTCAAGAAATACACTACACTATTTGTACGCTAACTTTCCGCACATAAACGCAAAATGTCCTTATGAATTCACTAAAACAAAATTTATTTGGAAACTTGATCATTTAAAAAGGAGAATATGGTCCTCAAATGGTCCTACATTTTTTGAAAATATTTACTATCATACTGAACCTTTGAAACAAATTTTTCGAATCTTCTATAAGTACATTTAAGTATTTCTTTTCGGTCTGTTTCAGACAACAAGCAAATTCTTTAAAGACTTGTCAGTTTCAATCTCATATCTACAAGTACAGAAATTGCTCCGAAACTATCGGAGACTCGTTCTATCACAAAAGCATCTCAAATCATTGAGATTTAATCGAAATCTTTCCAAATCTAGAAAGTAAGTGTTCCATTGCTACATGCGCTAAGCTTCTTTTCGGTCCAAGATTCGAAAGAAGGATAAATTCGATTTCCCCTCCTATGGAAGCCGATCAAATTATCCAGAAGAAAAATTGGGAAGAATTCCGGAAACGGAGTACTCACCCATGTCGGTTGCAGTTAAATAATAAGGAAAAAAGTATTGATCAGACGATTTTGAGAAAATGAATTTTGTGAGAGGGTTTGAGAAGTGGAAAATTTTAAAGACAACTAAAATAAATATTTTAAGTTAAACGAGAGTACCTAAATCTAGTGTTTCGGTGCGAATAATATTAGGTGGATATCAGAAATATATTTGTCAAATATATAATGTATAGCATTAAAATGATTTCAGTATATTTTTAAGGTAAAACAGTAAATTATGATCTCAAAAAGCAAATGGAACAGAGACAAACAGTGAGTAACATCACTGGGCGAAAAAGATTAACCTGTACAAATACAAAATTACATAAACACATCGAACCAAAAACGTTGAGGGAATCATTCAAAAATTATGTCAGGCTTCGAGGGTTTGAGAAATTGTAAATTGTGACAAGGGGAAGGGATAACAAGAAGTGTGACATCACATATTTTGGTTTCTATAAAAACATTTGGAATCAGAAACTTAAATTTATTTTTATTGTTTTTTTATTTCCATAACTCGATTTTAAAGTTCCATTGATTTCATTTTGTATCGAAAACACTAATGCTGATTAAATTTTAAATTTACTTCTATTTAAAAAGTAATTTTAAATTTTTTACTATTATATAATAGTTATATTTTTTGTTGTAAACCTTAATCTCATTTTATACAAACTAGAGTTCGACAACGGTAGAAATTCTACATTAACTCATTAATTTAGCTGACCCTTGAACGTTTAAACAACTTTTAGACATTTTAGTTTTTCTGGTTGACAACAGTTTATTTTGCTTAAATATTTCACTTAGCGATAATTTCTCCTCAGCGCGACTGATTGACCACCGAGTTCGGTATTTAAGTTTATGGATTTGTAACACATATTATTATATATATGTAAGAACGGCTGTCCCGTTCTATCTTCTACAGCAGTGGCCGCTAAGACCCATGTAAGACGAGGCACAGGGCTTCGTTGCAATTCTTTATTGGTACATTTTAACACACAACTATCACAACATTAATATTGTTAGAACGAACGACATGAAGTCATCAGCAAGTTTCAAGAAGCAATAATCCCGATTTTCGTTTGGGCAGTCGTATTTATATGGGGGAAAATCTCTTATACTGCAGACAACGTTCCCTACACCACGTGATGGCACGTGGTTTAAATAGGAGGGCCATGTGGAAAATAAAATATATTATTGGCTTTAATGCCGTAGACAGAGGCTGGCCTAAGTCTACGGGGAAAAAAATAGCCTGGAGGGAATTAATGAGGTAAACCAAATTGAGCTTAGCCATGACCATATATGGTAACGCGTTAGCGAAATTTATGAGTGGGACAACCCTGAGTTGTCAAGTTTAATATGGAAAAAGCCAGACAAAGGAGACAAAGGGATACAAAGGATTTTTCCATATTACATATATATATAACACAATTTTTATCTTTTTGCACTCCTTTTCCTGTAAAGAAAATAGAAAAAAAATGATCATGCGACCCTATTATTATTGACTAAATTAGAAACACAAGCACTCACTTTCAATAAACCGAAAGTTCAAAACGCTAATGCAAATCAACAAACTTATGAAACGTTGATTCGAAGCAAAATAACGCTTCACTGCACTTATCTCGCTTTACATTACATTAAACATTGTTAGCTTTAAATTGTATTTTATTTTGTTTGACATAGTACTGGAACACTCTAATCGACGCGGCGGTTCGAGTGTTTGACACATGTTCGCATCGGTTAGTGAATAAGGCTGTAAGCATGGGTGATTTTAAGCAAAAAATAAAAAATAAAAAAACAATTCTGAACTTGACTTGAAATTTTCGGATAAAGTATGCATTACGAATTTAACATAAAAACTATGTAATTAAGTGACTATATAAGGTAGGATAGGTTAAAATACCTTCTAACTTTTAAAACAATTAAAATATTTATAGGATGCAAAAAGAGTAACGCACGACAAGCGATTAATTTTAAAATTTTCGGAAAACCGAATTAATTTTCAATTTTCGGATAAGGTTCTGAAAAACTTTCGGAAATTTCGGATCAGAATCACCCTTGGCTGTAAGGCATGTGCCAGTGATGTTCTCAAATAGGCACACTGAACAAAACCAAGAACTTACATTAAGTATCGCATTATCATAGCTTAAGTGCAATTATATGAAAATCTTGAAGCGAAAGAGCTTATCGTGTATACATTGCTCAAAACCTGCTTTTAAAATTCAATCTAATGCAGCACTCAAAGTTCCTAAACACGAACATATGCGTTTCGAGCTCAGTATACTGAAAAGGGCTGTGGTAGCCTAGTGGTTAGAGCGTGGGACTTCCACCTGGAAAGTCACGCGTTCGATACCCGCTGAAGACCACCCATTACACTTGGGGTTACGTGCATGTAAAATCAGTGGACCCCCCCCCCCCCTACCTCGTCCCGAGCGCAAGCAATCCTAAGGCTTTGGCTAACAGGTCTGGTTGAGAAACGTATATTGGAAACACATTATCATTATTTTTCACTTTCTTCGTATGAAGAGACAGAAAAATCGTCTTCGCAAAAAATTTCCAACTCAAATTTCAAGCAAAATTTCCATTTTAATCACCGATGAATCAATTCTGACTAGTTTTTTTTACGACGCCCGTAGGTACGTACAGGTGTAGTAAAATCCGTAAAGTTGACAACCTGCCTAAGTTGACCGTTTTTACCAGGTACGGAATTATTCTTATAAAATATTATGAAGAGAAGCCTTTGCAACTTTACAACCTTCATCTTGACCAGCTGCCTATCTTGACCACTAATATACGCCAAATTTGGCTGTGAGTGTCATGAAAACACCCTTTTTAACTTGACCATTTGGTCAAACATTTTTTTTTTCTTGAAAAAAATCTAAATGGATAAAATGATGTTTTTCCAGGATACTTTTTTTTGCAACAAAATTAGATTAGAATTTCACTGAATATAAAACAGCAATATAAAGCTTGTCAAAACATTTTAAATTGAACATCTGAAAAAAAGAAAAAAAATACTGAAGGCTCTTTTATCCTTCAAATAAATTTTTTCTATTGTGTTGTATCTCAAGTTTTTGAAAACAAGTGTCAGTTGAAAAGTGCAAACACAAAATACTTTCAGTTGCAATGCTTTCTAGCCATGCTGGAACTGTGCTGTTCAGAGAGACCTTCTTTTTAGTTATTTTGTTACAGAGATAAGGAATTTTTAATCGCTCCTACAAAAGAAGAATTTAAAGTGGAAGACAATTAGCTGAAACCAAATGGAATTTCTATAACTACAATGTCTAATGAAGTAAAAAATGAGGGAATAATAAGTTAGGAATTAATAAGGGAGGAAAAATGATTCTTGGAAACTACTATCTCAGGCACCTATTTTTTTAGTTATTCGGTATAAAAATAGCTGACTTCTTTGTAAGCTTAATATTGTTTAACCCCTTGAAGCACAAGTTTTTTTTTAGAAAAACTGCCAAAAAAATGATCGAGTTTTTGTTGACAGAAAATTAATATATAGGTATAGTATAAATTGTTTTTGGAAATTTCAGTTGTAGGGGGTGACCAGAGAGCGGGGGTGGGGTAAAAGTTACATAAAAGATTATTATAGAAACAAAGTGCAAACGGATCTTAGACGGTATCTATAAAGGGGGTTTTTAAGAGGGTTTCCATAAAATATTCAGAAATAAAATAACGCGAGATACAAGATCGCCCGTGTAAGACACGGGCATGTCAAATTTGCCGGTAACTTTCACCCGTGTCAGATACGGGGAAAAGCGTTAAGTGGTTAATAAGCGTACAAGGAGGTCTTGTGATGCGCACATTAGATTTTTTCCCATACATATTTTGCGATACAACTATTTTAATAGTGATTGTCGAAGTTAAAGCAGAGGGCTATGAAGGGTGTTGTCATGGCGTTAGAACATCATATGCTCGGTATTTGTTTAAAAAGTAGTACAATAAATGGCGATGTTGACAAAGCCGTACTTATATATATATATATTTTCCCGTAGCTCTCCACAACCCCTTTATCCGAACGTAAAACTAATGAACCTATGAGGCTCCAAAAGGGAAAAAATATAAAGCAAATGTTCATCTTCATATTAAAGGACAAAATAAGTTCGGTTGATAAGCGAATGAAAGAAAAACTATAAATATTTGTTTGCAATAATGAAGTATCTCAGGAGATAGTAAGAAAATAGGAACACAATGAATGAAAGTTACGGCCTTAAAATAGTAGAGACATGCGGGGAAAATTTCTACACAAAAATGGTTCATTCACTGCCAATAAAGACGAAAATAGATTACATACAAACACAGCTTTAATACATTCTAGGAATCCGGGAATAAAAATTTGTCGGAAATGCAACACACAATCCGATGTTCTGTTTTACGATTCGTTGACGGAAACGATTGTTCTTATTCCCGGAACACGAACAACGAAATACTTAAATCACACGAAGGAATTCATTCTTTCGGACTCGTAATAGATGGATGTATGATAGGGTTGACTACATATGCTTCTAATGGAGGAATAGCTTATTTTTGATGTTCTTAAATTAAAAATCATCAGTCATTCAGATCAATAAAATATTTTTATTTTCGTTGACAACATCCAATATATTAGGCATTGTTGAATGAATTTATTAACTAGTTGCTTTTCCGACCTTTCAGAACCAGTTACCACAAGTGGGTTTAATCGACGGTACAGTCGAAGTAAGTCACGTAAGAATAACCTAAACAATCATTCAGTGAACAAAAAGCTAATGGAGAACAACTAGAGGTCCGGAAGCTCTTTCTCCTATAGTCGACAGGTGGAAGCTAAAAAGTCGTAGTCACATGATGCGGAACATTTGCGAAATAAAATGCAATCAGGATGGTTTAGTCTACATCGTAAAGGTCTATGCTCTTTAAGTGGGGGGAAAACCGAGGAAAGATCAAAACTAAACTGAAATGGTAAACTAATGAACTAGTATATGTATACAGAACTGGATAAGAAAAATTCCATCCAATCTCGAGTCATCACAAGCTAATTTTCACAAAGATTTGAAATGTGCATAATTTAATTTTAATATTTATTTTAATATTTAAGCTACTGGCCTATTACTTTCTTGCTTAGAAGGACTTACGAGACCGGTGAATCACGCATCTTTGTAAACACTGGGTACTGGGTTGCCATCTTTGTAGTTGAATGGGTTAATGCTTCTGAAAAAGAGGCCATTCGAAGAAACGAAAAATATAGCAAATACAAAGCTGAAACCAAAAGCCTAAATAGATGCAATATTAAATCTTGCAAAATTATTTAAATAACTTATTTCTTTTCGAAATTATGAGCACAAATATTGACGGAGAACCCTATAAAAGAATATTATATTTCTCTTACACAATTTTTGCAATTTCCGGAGAATCCCTAGGCGGTTAAATCATCAAAAACTTTTTGAAATAAAAACTTAAAATATAAGACTTCTATTAAGTCACCTGACTAAAAAAAGATTACCATAGACTGCTCTTTCTCTCTTCCCTCAAACAGACAGTTTGGTGGTAACTGTCAAATATTACACAGCAATCTTACATTTTTGAAGACTGAAAAATGTATGAGACTCACAGCAGAAGTACATTAAATTTCAACGATCAAGACACTATCAGAAGCCGAGAAGGATAAATTGAACGAACAGTTGGCTCGGTGTCAAAGAAACAGTCGCAATTTCAGGCACATTTATCAGCATGATTCTTACCATGAAAGAGGGGAACATCTTAGGTTTGCAGAAACATAAATCAAGATTTATGGTATCAAGAGTGGTACGATTTTTTTAATCGAGCTTTTAGAGTCGGTACGGAAATACAATGGGTTGTAGCAACACCAGAAAAAATATAATGATCATCGTTTTTACAGGCAACTATGTTCATCTAAAACGATGTAGTTTCAGTTACTTAGTAATGATTACAAATTACACGTAAAATGATGCGGATGAACTTAATATCCGCTGCAACTATTAATTAGAGTACAGCAGCCTCTTCAAAATAATAATAATAATAATAATAAAACAATAAAAAGACGAAAATTTCAAAACATAACATAATCACGAAACTGACTTTCTCCCTGCTTTGGAAGCCATATGGGCAAAAGTCGTTTTGCTTACGCACATGATTTTAAATCTAAAACTCCACAAAATTTTTACAATGGCTTTTTTTAACGAAAAAAGAAATTTAAATCCCCAAATTTCTAGTTTTTAAAAACTACATAATGCAAGCTAAGATTTTTGTAATATATTTCCAAAAGTTCTCAGTCTTACTCAAGACTTCAGTTTAAAACATTTCAAAGGAATTATAGCATTAGTCACCGAAAAACAATTCCCCCTTCCAGCCGAAAATAAACAACAGCTCACTTTTAGAGTCGAAAATGACAAAATTTTCAAAGGCTATTAAATTAAAAAATGCATTGGGATAGAAAGAAGAAAGGGGAAAAAAGAAAAAAAAAAGGAGGTTGTCATAAAGGGAAGCAGGAAGTACGCCAAGTTTCATAAAAATCATAGTGAGTGTTAAAATCCTATTTATGTGGCTGATGTGACATGGAATGACCCTTTTCATTATTGTTTGCATCCTATGTAAGCTATGCGCATAGTAGGAAAACTAAACACAGAATTAGACGATTGGTTTGTATAATGTACTAGTGACGACTGTAATTCCTAATATATACGTGCAAGAAAATTTGCGTTAACTACCCACAAATCGAAGAATAAAAATCTCGACAGTTGACTAAATAAAATCGAAAAATAAGAATGAATGAATTGGAAAAAGAAAAACTTAAAAATAACTAACATTTTTTTAAAAAAAAGTACGATGAAATATATATAGTCTGCCCTTGACAAAGTACAGTAGAAGAGCCGCGGTTGTCCGAGCTCTAACTAACCGAGTTCCGAGTTAACCGATGTAGATTAGTCTTTTTTAAAAACGCCCTTGGATTGAGCCATTTCTCCTTTTTTTTTTTTTTTTGGTGGGTCAATGGCACCCTTGCCGATTGCAAACAAGCAACTGACTAACGTTAGTTGCTTTTTCATTTTGATAGTGATTTTTTAAACACGTGTACGGTTTGTTTATCTTTATTTATACCGTTCTGTATTGGTTACTTGATGAATGCTAAATGCAAACGAGCTGTTATGACTTTGGAGGCTAAATTACAAGCCATCAACAAACGCGATAAAGGAGAGACACTCAAAAAAGTTGCTTCAGATTTAGTTGTAGCCATCACCATTCTATAATATGTACACAGCAAATGAATTTTTTTTTACATCTTTTTTGACGACCTTTTCATTCATTTCACCCATTTACCCACGTTTCCCTCCGTGTTATCCGAGTTTTCCATTATCCGAGGTACACTCGGTCCACATTACCTCGGATAATCGACGCTCTACTTCAAGTTTAAATATTGCACACGCATACATTTAAATATTTTTACTATTGATATACGATAAAACTATTTATACGGTGCAATATTTATTACTTTTCCATTTTGAACTGTACTTCTATCCCAAGAACCAATTAATAGACTTATATAACCCTACTGGCTAGCAACTCGTTAGTAAATCAGGTAAGGAGTGAGACTCAAGCACACATACATGAGAGAGAGAGAACCGCTATTGTAAAGTAATTTGTGGCTAACTTCAAAATCATTAAAATGACATTGTTGTAAAATTTTGTACAGCTTTGGAAATGGAGTAACTAGGAGATTTTCTAGTCTTTAAACTAAAATAACCTTTTAATAAAGCAACATAAATAACTCCTAAGTTATGCATCTGCTGCAGTCCGAAAGAAAGCAAGTACGTTTAGTTCCACCATGCAGTAAATCAAAGATTTTTTAAACAAGTAAAAATTTGGCAGTAAGACGAATAGGTTTCACTGATAACACCCTTCATTTGTCACGCATGCATACATACAACAGACGTAAGAGATGCGGTTATTGAAAAAGCAAAAACGGCTCCTTATCAAACCGAAGAGACAGCATCCTATTAATGTTGAGATGGAATGAAAATAACAGGAGGCACAGCGTAAGATTTGCATGGAGGGCACTTTTACCCGAACTTGCTGGAACTAATAGATCCAGACAAACATCGTTTATGCGTTTGCCTTATCATCCATGTTCCTTTAAAAAAATCCCTTTTGTACTCCCGGATTACCTCAGTCACACTCATCAATAATCTACATATAAATTAAATGAAAAACTTTTAACTGTTGAAGAATATAGAGCATTTTTGATTACACATTTCTAGTGCGAAGAATGGAGAGTAGAAAAGGAGACAATTTAATAATCGATGTGCTACTAGTAAGTTTTTTTTTTTTTAATAGGTTCTCCAAAAATTGACCTTCAATCACCTTGAATTCGATTTTACCGTCATGCATGTATGCATGTTCCAATATCTAACACAGACGATATTGAACGTAATGTTCCGTGTAAATCCATATCCACACAGCCGTGTGCGTTCCCGTTGTGGAAGAACATGGTGCCTCTTGTTGGAGTTACGCGAAAACATTATTAGTGAAGGCAGACTTTTTTTAAGGAACGGAAAAGGGGGGGGGGGGGGTAATAGGCATGAAATAATTGATCATTGCCCCCTTCTCCTCCAAATGCATGTGCTTTTTTTTTTTCTTTCCCTGTGAGTGTTATCAGTGCTTAGTCTGAAGTGCCAAGCTATACAGCGTTGATGCTTTGAATGATTTCTTTCTCCCCGTCGACACAGTTTTGCATCTCAAAATGGATGAAGTGGATACCATTACAAGAGATCTAAAGCACTGAAAATCAACCACCTGATTCAGTAGCTACCAGCACTTGCGTACAATTTCATTTATGAGGTACAAGCGCCAGCATTACGCAAAAGTATCACAGCCAAAGTGCTCCTCGAAAGGAGGAGAAACTATTACTAATTGATACTTTTCTGTGGATTTCAGAGATGAAAAATAATTACAACATAAGCTTCCTCCCTTCCCCCTATATTTTTTGTAGACGGATGAGCAAGGCTATGATAAGAGGGAGCATTACGGTCATTTATGAAAAGTTTTAGCACAGAATGCGAAAAGAATAGAAAAATATAAAACGGTTTTAGAAAAAATAGTTCATAGAGGTGCCAATTAAATGCAATAACTTGATTTTTAAATTGTTTCAAAAGTTGATCGATCCAACTGTACAATTCTTATTCATTAAAATTTAATAAAATCATAAATCAATACCCAATTTAATCAAAACTTCAAAAGAATTTTATTGCAGTGCACAGGGTACCTTCACGTATCGGCTCCAATGTTTTGGGTTGATAATTTCTACAAAACATGCTCACACACGATTACGATACTGAATATACATAATAATGATATGGAAATGATTATAAGTGCAAAACATGTGCCACCACTAGCAACCAATATAACTTTATTCTCATCTTTTGTACTATAGCTATTCAATTTCTTTCCAGTATATCTTCATGTAAAGTTATATGGAGCTCTGTTCATAAGAGATTGAACATCGTTTGCAAAAGAACATTTGGAACGTGCTGCATGAGTATCATTAGTAGAAAAGAAGATACACCCAAAATAAGAGATTTTTCTGAAAAATCTTTCTGCACCTTAACTGGCATACACATTTGAAACCGAAATTATGAGATTAACCAACACTGTCAATTATCTCATAAATCTACTTTCATATTTTTCAAGTTTAAATTTAAATTAATTTTCGCTGAAAAAAAAAAGTAAAAAAAAAAAAATGTTTTTAACATACATTAACACTTCTTACGACTTGCAGTGGTTATAAAAGTTTCTCTCGCTTTTTGTTATTAATCGTTCAAAAATTGTAGCTCATTTGGTGTTAATGTGACTCATTTGGCGCACGAAACGGGAGCATGCACAAATTATATTCAAAACTCAACACTTTATATACTATTCTTGCGATAAGCAATTCTTGAATAGGGTAGGATGGGGTAAAATGGGTCATGCGGTAAAATGGGTCACTTGATAAAAAACTCAAAATAATAGAACTTGAAACTGATATTTTTAAACCCATATTTTTTATGTTATATTTCAATGCGTTGGCAACATTTTTCCATCAAGAAAAAGATAGGTTCTTAAATATGGCAACACAAATTTTTTTTTTTTGTAATTTTTGGATGATAGTGTGCTAAACACATGGTTTACCAACTTCTGAAAATCTCTATATTTTATCAAATAACAACCCAAATTTAAAAGATTTCCACACAAAGAAACTTTGGAGAACAATTACAGCCGAGCATGTAAGAAAAAAAATAAATATTGAATTTTTTACATCAGTTTTTCTTGGGTAAAGTGGGCCAGGGTTAGGCTTAGCTAGTTCTATTCTATTATTGTTTTAAATTTACTCTGTTGCAGTTCACTGCAGAAAATTCCTAAATTTAAACAATGTATGTTGTTTGTTTTATTGAAAGTACATTTAAAAAAAATGTTTTGAATGTTTTTCCTAAAAAAGATCGTGTTGATGTGGTACAGAGAAGTGATGTTGTTGAAGTGCTTTGTGAACCAATATATAACAATCTAAAACAATATTGTTTTAACATTTCAATGTAAATTACAATTCAAAATGTTGCTAAATTTGTTACTTACTTTTTTTTTCAATTTCAAAGTAATAAATAACTATTTTCAGCATTATTTTGCATTATGACCCATTTTACCCCACGATGGAGTAAATCACGTCATAACTTTATAAGCTCAGTTAAACTATTTCACAATTAAAAAATAAATATTAAAATAACATAAAATTGATCTAAAGGAGTTCAATGTTAAGATGCAATCAAAAAGAAATGGAAAATGTTTCTGGTTTTGTTGCTATGAAACTTTAAATATGAAAATAGCTAAAATTGACCCATTTTACCCCACCTGACCCTACTTTTTCTACAAAATTTCTTAAGGATACAGAAATAACTTTAGCCATATAGATAAACATTGCCTTATAGAAACAAAATGAAAAAAGCAACATTCATATCCTCTATATATACCACGAAAGGTTCCATGTTGATCAACCAGAAATTCAAAAAACTAAGAAAATTCCCTAGTTCTGGTTAGGATTTAAACATAAACACTCCTGCACATTTTCTCCTCTGACAATAACCAGAAACCGAGTGTCGAACAGATGTTGGAAAAATACATTCATCATTCAGATTGTTACGATGAAATCTAAAGTAGGTTTACAGAACAGACGGATGAGATCTCATTTCCATTCAGTGAAGATGGGACTGGAACCCGATTTAACTACAAAATTTTCATTAGTTAGTTTTAGAGTTTCTCTGTGTTAACGTCTCTAAGTGACTGTTAGCAGTTATTTTTCGTGATATTCTGCTGCCATTGAATCTGTTGGGGACTGATAAGGTTATTATTGCACTTGTTTGCAGTTGTTTAAAGCTTTTTTTTTTTTTTTTTTAAAAAATATTACTCGGAATTTGAGCGATAATTCTCACTCCATAAGAATCTCCCATTTCTTTTTACTTGTACTTTTCGACAGAAAAGAAAGACGACTTATGTAACGTACCATATTTCTATCGATATATGTATCGCAATATTTATCGCAATTATAAATAAAGCGGAAAACTTTTCTTTTTCTTTCACGAAAATGCCTTTTCGGTACAGATATCTCTTGCTTAGACTTTTTCACATACACATAGACACACATATTCAAATAACATAGAATGCCTAGGTTTTAAGAGCTACTGTTCAGCGGTACACTATAAAGTTCTTCTGTCCACCTATGATGCATTGTAGTCAGTTTCGTTACGTAGCCTTTTTGAATACGTTTGCAGTTAAGGAAGGAATCGTTTTTTCTACTTTTAAGAAATGTATACAGCCAAATTTTCGGAAAGGTGCATTGTAAAATAAAAGTAAGCGGAATGTAGACTCAAAATTTTTACACATTGCTACCATTTTTCAGAAGCCCGTTATATCGTACCATAGCGACCCATTTCACGGCTTACTAAATGTTCATAAAAATACTTTTATTTTTTTTGCTAATTTTGCTTTTTTACTGCATTTTCACCCGTACGTAAAATTTCACAGCAAAATTTAGGGTGTTTTTTTTTCTCTTATTTAAAAATTAATAATTAAAAACTTCAAAGATTTTTATAACCGTTTTTTTTTCTTTTTTGGTAAAAATTAATATAAAATAGTTTTTTTCTCTAAAAAGTATTGAAGTTTAGTCACGGACGCAAATAACAAAAAAAAAAAAAAAAAAAAAAAAAAAAAAAAAAAAAAAAAAAGGTACTAAGAGCTTATAGAATTTTCTCAGAATTTATGACACTTTTTGTAATAACATTTTGCTAACTGATACGACATAAATATATTCTTTTAAAACACATTAAATTTATCTCATTAATAAATGGCAGTTAGTTATACGTATGGAATACCTGGTGAAAAACAACAAATCTCATAAAAATTTTAATTAACCTTAATTTTAGTGGAAGTACTATTTAAAACAAAGTATTTGTAAGTTTACAAACTGAAAAAAATATATATATATGAATTAAGTCATGATTTTTTAAAAATCATATTCAAGACTTTTTTTTTTCTTTGAAAATTACTTTTTTAAAAGTGTGAAGCCAAATACTGTGGAATAACCCTTATTTGCAATTGTAAAATCCCACAAAAAGTTTGTTATTTTCATTTCGTTCAGTTTAAACTAAGCCTAACACTTGCTGATATTTTATAAAATAACTTTTAAAAATTATAAGTTGCAGTAAACCTTAACAGATCATTAGCGTCGAGACCCACTAGCGATCCACCAGCGAGTCGCGGGACCAAGTTTGGTAAACGGTGTGCTAAGGTAGTAACCAAATAAGTGTAATAGCATCGCAAAAAAGCATTAACACAAGTCGATACATCTTAGCGTTAGTACGAAGGAATCCAACGTTACGAGTCAAACACGTACTCCCTCGATTATCTCAGATTCCCGTCTAAATACAAAAATGAATTCCGATCAATTGGCAATCCGTAATCACTAGATGAAGCAACGTTTATAAGAGCATCTTAAGGACCCCTTAAGGAAATTAAGAGCCGACATTAAGGAAAACGGTCTCCGATACGTGACATGGGGCTTAATGAAGCCAGTATTCTAACATCTACGTTAAAGGGTAGAAATAGAAATAATTTCAGAACGGAAATAAATGACCCCATATCCTACCTGCCTCCTTTAATTCTCCAGATTGTGGATCGATTTGCTTTAGCAATAAAGGCATTGAGGTTATTATACTGTTATGGGTGGAAGTCAAGGTGAAATCTGAAATTTTTTATTCAGACTGATGTTGCGAGCAAAAGCATTAGCTTAGTCGAAAATACCTGTAATCAAAATTTGGAAAGTACTTATGCAAAAATTTAGGTATCTCGGCATTAGTACTCAGCAGAGGGTACCATGGAATATTCCAGTATATCTTGCTGCACGGCAGAACTTACAGTATATCAAGATATCGTTCTAAGATACACAATTAACCTGTTTCAACGGCACTCATGCATCCCCAAACCATAACGGATGTCACAAATTTGACAGAGCGCCTTGCACAAGATTTCTCAAAAACTTTATTTTTTTACACGCGCCAAACCCAAACACCTCCTTCGCCAACTTACATTTAAAATAAAAATTCATCACTGAATAAAACATTGATAACATGTAAACAATAAAACATGATTGAAACTCCCAATTTATGCAACCGCCAAAGTGTAGTTGACTTTTTGCCGCCACAACTCTAGTCTTTTCAACACTCATTAACGCAAAAAATAGTTTTAAAGTAATTATTTTGAACCGATTTCTTTTAATTTGCGTCAGTTGTTCAGGGTTGACAAAAAAAAAAACTCTGGGGCTCGAAAAACCCAACCCAATGGGCATTTTCGGGGTTATAGTTGTTTTTTTTTTTTTTTTTCAGCACACACTTAGGCTAACTTAAAACTGATAGTGAGGGGCGCATTTTTAACAAAGTCCGTTTTTCGTGAATTTTAAAAACATTTTTGAACCCTTTCAACCCTTGAAAGAGTATTTTAAAACTTTTCTTTCATTCAGAACAAATTAAGAAACAGTCTGGGTTCAGAAAGGTTAGCAAAATTAGTCGTATGCTATGAAATGCTCCGTGTAAAAAGTGATAGCATATTTGAGTTCAAGAGGTAATTTTGAAAAATAATTGTAAGAGATATCTCATTTTAAAAGATTTCTCTGATATTTTTTGCGCTTCAATTATTTACTGATATATTTTCTCAAGAACCATTTCTATCTGTATATAATAGATAATATTAAACTTATTGACATTGCGTTGTATTATTTATTTAAAAATACTCTAAAAAATGATTTGCTAAAATATCATAGAATTTGTTGTAATTTTTTTACCTTTAAATAGAAATGTAACTGTAAACAATAATATTAATAGTTAAACTTGTACAGCATCAGATTACCATTATGATTTTTTTTTCAAGTGAAAGAAAATTAGTATTATATAAACAAAGTATATTTATATGATCATTGAAGCTTTTTGCTACTTTGAATAACATTCATTATCTTAAGTTTTAATTTGTAACCTAATTGTTTACATATCAAATACATGTGTGAATTATGAATCGCAGATTGAAGTTCTTATTAGTATTATTTTTTAGTTTCTGCCAGTTTTTGCCACTTACTGGCAGAAACTAGTTTCTGCCATGCCGGTTTAAACCGGTTATAACCACTGGTTTAAAACTTGCCAGCCCTGCTGCTCTGGATACAAAATCCAAGTTCCCACGAACAAGCTCACTGGAAGAAGTTCTTGGCGTGAAATATTGATTTGAACAATTTTTTTTTCGTTTTTGAACAGTTCAAAAAGAATTAACATACCGCCTACGGGAAATTTCAATCCTATATAATTCGTGATCTAACGGACCGATTTGCTTGGAACAAATTTTATCGGAAAGCTCTTATAACGTAGAACATGTACAAATAGAAAGTTCATCCAGAACTAACGAGCCTATTTTCTACGAAATTTTTTGATCCGGATTTTCAAGAATATTTTTGAATTAATGAATGATTAAATGAATAAGCAAAAGAATGAATGAATAAATGAGTGAATGACTTAATAAATGAATGATTGAATGAATATGTATTAACCGTTGAAAAAGGTATATTTGAAGCAATTAAGAACTAAAGCTAAACGAGAAAGACAGAGAGAGAGATAGCTAGATTATAAATTTGAATTCAGTGTATACGGGAAAGTAGGCTCGTATAGTTCTAGGCGGAACTTCTTGTTTTTAATATAATTGGTGGCGCAACCCTAATATTTGAGAATCGTTATTTTAAATGTCGATTGACACCTAACTTATTTTTCTAAAGCGAGTGATTGCATCGATTTGATGGTTCAAGTTGATTTTTATGTTGATTCGGAATTTATATATAAAGTGCTAAATACAATAATGACATTGTGGCGCTTAAATAGAGAAGACTATTTATGTACGTAGCATAACAAGCAAGCTTATCAAACTGGATTTGGAAATTTGATTGCAAATTTATGCGCATTACTGTTACTGCCATTTTCTCATGATGCTTTGCATCGAATGTGGACACACAGCAATATAGGATGCAGAATGTGAAAAAATTATTTAGGGTAACTTTGAACCAGTCATAATTTTTTGGGAATTTGACTCAAAAGAAAAATAATAAAAAGTCCACTGCTCCACTCAGCTGGCTAGTTTTTAAAATAAGTTTTCTACTCCTAATTTTATAAAATAAGTTTGCATCACTGTACACCGATAATTGCATAATACAGTCATTCTGAAGTCACAGTTTGGAAACTATTTTTCAAAGCTGGTTGCACTATCATAAATTATAAAAATCCTACGATGTTATGGAATAACTTTTTTTATAATATTAGAAATTTTAACTTTTCCAGCACAACTACAATACTTTTATTAAAATAATTCTTTCTAAAATCACTTTGCTGACGTGGTTCCAAGTTATCCTAAACGAAGGATCATTTTGACACAGAGTAATAAATCATTTTAAATGGTTTTTATAATTCTTATTTTAATTTTTGGTGACTATGCAATACTTTGGGAATTATTCTTCCAGTTTTGGGCAAATAAATATTAATAATACCATTAAAATATGAGTGCGGCAGCTAAAATAGAGAAATTGAGGATCAAAGTTAGCCTCATTGACTGTAAATAGCAAGCTTCAATTCCACTTATGAGAGCTAGAACAAATCAGCTTAAAACTCAATTCATGTCTCTTAAGTTTGCCTAAATAATAAACATATTTTCAAAAAATAATTTTGCAACGTTTACATCGTGATTGCAGCAAGTTAGCTACTGAAAAAACCTGGTAAAATCGATCTCTAAAACCTTTCGTAAGATGGATACAATTGAGGCCTACTGTGCAAGTTGGAGGCAGAGGCGTAGCTAGGCGCAAGGAGGGAGAGCTGTCCCCGGGAGCAGCGTCAAGAGGCGCCAAATTAATGTTAGTTTATTTTATTTTTAAATGTGAAAAGAAAGTTATTTGAACTGAAGAGGTGTGAATATGTTCGACAAAAAAGTGGGAGCACCGCAAATCATATCGGGAATGACCAATGTAGCACAGGAGTGCGTGAGAAATCAGACAAATATTTTTGCGAAGCCAAAGTGTCCCATTTTTCCCTTTAAAAGTGAATGGTCGCTAATAAAAGTGAGAGTTAAAAGGACTGCTTTTTATAGCTATTTATCATTTAGGAAGCGTAAAATTCTTCAATTCCCTTTACGGGCAAAGGCGGGGGAGGGCGCAAAATCTTCAGTTGTCCGCGGGAGATTAAAACCCTAGCTACGCCTCTGGTTGGAGGGCATTTCGCCCTCTGTTGAGCAACGCGCTAGCTATGGATAGCAAAATACCACTGGAATTCAAAGGTTGGATAATAGTGATTCTGATGGTAAGTTTCAATACTCAGACACGGGACGACTGAGGAGAAATCAAATGTGAAGATGACATCATTATGTCAACTTTGTTTACAAGTGGCGAAGACGAAGTTAAGCAAATTTTGAAACACCGTTACCCAGGGAATGAAAACTCATTCTTAAGAAGAAAGTCAGAGCACGCACAAATGAATCATCAACAACGTCAGGAGAGAAAGGTTTCAATTTTAAAAGGCTTCTGCCGTGTGACCTCCCAACGAAGTTACAGAACTCTTTTGGACGGAATCCAAATGAAAGAAACACGTCGAACAAATCGGAAAAGGGAAAAAGAAGAAAGAGAAAGAAAAAGAATTCATCCGTGTGAGAAGATGAAGTGTCAAGGGAAATTGGAGAGCAGGAAGATAATTATTCTTCCGTACAGTTACGTACCGACGAACATGGAAACAAATGGAGAGGGGCTCGGTTATGTCCCCTTAAACCCAGATGTTCACAAAACACTTAGCAGCACCTTTTCATGTACCCGAGGGAATAAGTAGACTTTATATTTAGAATAAAAAAAGAATTCAAATCAAATCATCGTTGCTTAGTTATTTAAGAAGTGCTTAAAATATAATACAATATGACAGAAACATTTAAGATGAAGCATAGTACGAAACAGCTCAAGCGTTTTGTTTCCAAAAGTAGGGATGTAAAACTCTCAGTAGAATTCTTTTGGAGAATATTCTCATGAAACAGAATGGTTCGAGAATATTCTCTGAAAAAAAAAATTACAGCAATTTAGGGTTGGCCGAAACATATAATCGGATTAATTTAAATCACACCGAGACAGAGAATTCTTTTTTTTTTTCTTTCAATAATTGATTCACATAAAAAATATAATTTTATTCTTTTGGATTATTATTTTTTCAAGAACGTTTACATTTACTTTGAAGAACATTTTTGGTTATTCTGCAAATTTCAATTGCAGGAGAATTATCTCAGAATATTATTGTTGTCAGAGAATAATCTCATAAGAATATTCTCGACTTGCATGTCAATATATCAAAATAATAATAAATTATGAAAATCTTTTTCATTTAATATAAAAAAATAAAGCACTAAATGTAAGTTCATTGCAAACTGCAGTAAAACATGATGCTATGACGTTGCAGAATTTCTTTTTGTTCTCATAAAGTTTCAAAAATTTAAGAAACATTGTACGAGTATATTAATTTGAACAGTACATTAGCACGTTACGGAAATACTTAAGAAGCATACGACATTCAGGAAGAGCGAGAAGTCTACTATTTCCATACAGTTACTTCACAAAAAGGGAAGAAATATTTTCCTCTCTCCCCATTTCCATTTAAAAATCGATAAAAAACTTCTATTTAAAAAAAGCAGAAATATGAGAAGGCAGAGTTGAAGAAATATTAAGCAAATACGGAAGGAATATTAAGATGTGTTAGACAGGGGAACTCAAAAAAGAAAGATAAAAAGGGGGGAGAGAAAGGGAAAAAAAAACGTGCAGAAGGGAAAACTCACCTAATAATTTAGTAATTACATATTAAAGCACAAAACACCTTAGATGTTTTTGCATCTAGAAGCTCCACTATTGCATTGAAAAAGGGATTCCAAGCAATCCCGAAATATATGTCTGCATTTTAATGCTCATTTGTGCTATAAATAACGTGCAAAGTTTTAACTTTACTTGTGCACAAAGTTCATTTTATTAATTTACATATTATATTTATAACCAAGTTTAGTAGTTCCTAGATAACATGTGCCATCCAGAACAATAATAATAATAATCGATAAGAAATTTTAGCAATTTAATTTCAGATTACAGCAGTCAATAACAGCAGTTTATCAATCATTCACAATAATAATAATAATAATAATAATAATAATAATAAAAATAAAAAAAACGTTTTTTTAGGACGACAAATCCCTCTGAATCCTGATGTGATTAAGAGTTAATAACAGTAATATTTAAAACATTAAACAAAAAATTATGCATCAATTCAATTATTTTTTTTACTAACATATATCATCTTGCGCAGATAAGTCAAATTTCATGCTTCAAATGTCAGAGATCAATGAGAAGTAAAATCCATGCTGTCGTCAAACTCAATAATTCAGGTTCGATACAAACCTTTCACGTAAATGCATTAGTTTGTTAATGAATATGAATTGTAAAGGTCAATTTAACAACCTAAGACTTATTCATCTATTGACAAAGAAATATAATCAATATCATACACATCACTTTTAGTTTCTTATTCTTTGAAGTCCCCTCTCTCAAAAGTAACAACAGGAAACCCTCTGCTATTTCTTTTTTCCACAACAGCAAGACAGAACAACATATACGAGCCCCCTTCAAAACAAGAGATCTATAAAAAATTTCTCCATGTCCGTTGTGAGTCTACGAGAATCAATAATAAACAAAAGAAAAAAAACAAATATTCCTAAGAATAAAAGGAAATATAAAGGAAACATTGTATACGTTCGATGGACAAAAGAATAAGGATTTCTTCTAGTTTTCTGAATTTTTTCGCGCCATTTTTTACGCACAATATCGCTAAATCTTGTTTTTTTCCGTTTTTAGCCTATTTTCCCATAAAAGTTAAAATTTAAATAAAAAAGTGAAAGAATATGAAAAAAAAAATAATGTATCGTAAAAATATCGTTAAAAATAAAGGAAAGTCAAAAATAAGGAAATTAAATAAAAAATTTTAAACTAAAAAATTTGAAAGTTGGATTTTGGGATGGGGAAAATCTGTGTGTGGGTCTGTCTGTCTCCCCCCCCCCCCCCCCAACAACGTTTGAAGGAATTGTCCGATTCCAAAACTTTTTTTTTTTTTTTTTGCATTCGAAAGATCTCTGAGAGTACATCTATTCTAATTTATGAATTATATATTTTTTTTATTTGAACAATCTTTCGTTCAATTTTGAACGGTTCAAAAAGTCTTAACATAAGCGCTATTGGGAAAATGTAAAGCAAATTACATAAACCCTGTACATAAGTACATAAGAACCAAGTTCCCTTAAATAAGCTTATTCGGAGGAGCTCTCGATGTGAAATACTTTTAATTGAACATTTTTTGTTCAATTCTGAACAGTTCAAAAAAAATTTGCATTGGTCCCTACGCGATTTCAATCCTATATAAATCCTGATCTAGCAGACAGATTTGCTTGAAACAAACTTTATCGGAAACAAGTTACGACGTAGAACATGTACAGATACGAAGTTCATTCGGAGCTAAACGAGCCCATTTTCTCATAATTTTTTCATACGGATTTTTAAGGATATTTCTGATTGAATGAATGAACAAATGAATAAATGAATGATGGAATGAATACGTATTAACCGTTGAAAAATGATTATTTAAGCAATTAAGAACAAAAGCTAATCAGAAAGAGCGAGATAGCTAGATTATAAATTTGATGTTGATGTATACGGGAAAGTAGGTTTGTACAGTTCTAGAGACAGAACTTCTTGTGTCAATACTAACTCATTAATTGCTTTCGTTGTTTTTCGTCTTCTTTTTCGAGAAAAGCTCATTTGGTGAGATTTAACTGCTTAAGTTTTACATTCTCGATTTTCAGGATTTTCTACTCAACTTAGCGAAACATGCGATTTACAAGCACTTATATAAATATATCTCGCAGTCCAAGAAACAATGGATAAAACAATGAACTGGAAAAGCTACATAAAAGAGGAATTCCTGAGGAATTTTTGTCCTTCTTCTAATTTATTTCTCAAGGACTGATTTCATAATTTCCAAATCGATTTTAAGGGCTCTTGATATTATTAGAAACTGTAGGATTTAATTGGACTGGGATTTTTAGGTAGTAATATCCTCATTGTAATGGGGATGTTTAGGGATTGTTTGTTTTCCTCATTCTAATTAGAGATTGTTAAAGGCCTTAATTTGATTGGGAGTTTAGAAGATCCGTTGACGTTATTTAGGAAATTTTGTTCTTATTCTAATTGGAATTTCAATTACTCATGTTCTGATTGTAATGGTAATTTTTAACGACTGTCGTCCCTATTCAAATCGAAATTTCGCCTGTTATTTTAAAACTATTGTCTTTAAACAGTTGGGAATTTTTAGAAGTACTGCTAATCATATTCGAATGAGAATTTTTAGGGATGGTTGACGTTATTTAGGAACTATTGTCTACTTGAATAGATTCCCATACTCAAATGGTGAGTTTTAACTAAAGTTATCTATTTTCTAAGAGAAAATGTTGCATGTGTCACGTTATTTCCCTTCTGGGAATTTTACAGTATTCGAGATAGCCCGTGCAAGGGCGGGCACGTAAGCTAGTCTCCAGAATAAAATACAAACGCTTTATAAAATCAATTTTATTTATCCGACTAATTTAGTCACAAGTCCAAAATTTAACAATAAGAAGAAAAGCACATTAATTGTTGCCATTTGAAAAAGCAAAAACTCTTGCAGCCAAAACTTGCTTGTGTATTACGAAACCATTGCTGTAGTCCTTGAAGAAAAAGTGGACAAATGGGGGGGGACTCTTGTGATAAAATCAAAAGTAGGACTCCGTCCCGCTGCGTCCCCATCGACTACACCACTGTACGAAATCGAGTGACGTACGTACGAGTGCAGCCTATACGTCCAGCTCTTTCTTTGATTTATTTTTTCAAATCAAAATCCGAACCACTTTTTTCACTTTTTTTTACATGGTGAAGTACCCCCCACCCCCCCAATTGAATCATCTATTTCAAAAAGGTAACAACTCTTAAAAATAAAAAAAAATTCAGGAGATAGAAAAAAAATAGCTTAAAAGTTGGAAAACTTTCTGGGTCTGACCTTTTACTATTTTATTTTAGTAGGTAATAGCAATGCAATATTGGTAAGTTAAAACGATTTTTGATTAATTATGCCATAAAATGCAATATATTAATACTGAGAGTTCTTCCTTTTTAAAAATGGGGATGTTACCTTTTCGAAATAAATGATTCAATTATGAATCCAAACAGGCAGAAATACCGAGAGAGGCAGTAGTGGTCTCTTTCCGAAGCCACAGCCGAATGAATTTCTGTCGTTTTACAACGAACGCCCCACCGTTATCGATCACGCTGTAAAACTTCAGAAAGCGTTCTTTCCAGCCGAGGGCGTTACAAAGCTCGAGGGGGGAAAGCGAAGGTCTTGAAAAATCCATTTAAAAGTTTTAAGGTTGCTCAAGTTTGTTGGTAACTCAAGCGAGGAATTTTCTTTTTTACTTCACTGCAACATTTAAACACGTTGGTCAGCCTAAAAGAGAGAGATAAAACAAAAATGGGAGCGCTCACGTACCCAAGTGAAAAAAAATAAATTTTAAATTAATTTTAATAATATTGAACAAAGCTATAAAATTCAATTTCATTTTCTGTATACTAAGTAATTTCGGGAATTAAATTCAAATATTTTCCCTGCGTGATGTCCAAAGTTAAACACCTTCCACACGATCGCTTTTCTCCTTAAGCAGTATTTTTTTAAAAACTAAAGAAAGTTATTATTCTATTCATCAAGCAGATTTTGTGCTCTTTTTAATACATTTTTTTATTAATATTCTTATGTTTAGTAAAAGTAAATGCATTTTTCTACACACTACAGAAAGGCTTTCTATTGGAGCTAACTTTTCTTTTCAAAAATAATTGACTTTCATGTTGATTTCACCCAACATTGTTATTTCTATGATTAACAAAGAAAAATGCTTTTTTAGCCTACTTTCCCGTAAAAGTAAAAAAAAAATAATAATAAAACATGAAAGAAGGCTTAGTGTATCGTGAAAATATCGTTAGAAATCAAGAAAAGTCAAAAATAATTTAAGTAATTAAATAAAGATTGAAAAATAAAAAATTTGAAAGTAGGGTTTTGAGATGGGGAAAAAGTGTGTCGGTCGGTCTGTCGGTCTGTCCCCCCCCCCCCCTAATAACTTTTGAACGAATTGTCCGATTGGAAAAATTCTTTTTGCATTCGAAAGATCTCGGAAAAAATATCTCATTTCCATATTTTACTTTTTGATTTTAACAATTTTTTGTTCAATTTTGAACAGTTCAAAAAATTTTAACATTAGCGCTATGGGTGAAAATGAAGCAAATTATGTAAACTCTGGGTACAAGATATAAGTTCCCATGAACAAGCTCACTGGAAGAAGTTCTTGGCGTGAAATATTGATTTGAACAATTTTTGTTCATTTTTGAACAGTTCAAAAAAAATTAACATACCGCCTACGGAGAAATTTCAATCCTATATAATTCCTGATCTAACGGACCGATTTGCTTGGAACAAACTTTATCGAAAAGCCCTTATGACGTAGAACATGTGCAAATAGAAAGTTCATCCAGAACTAACGAGCCTATTTTCCTATGAAATTTTTTGATCGGGATTTTCAAGAATATTTTTTAATTATTGAATGATTAAATGAATAAGCAAAAGAATGAATGAATAAATGAGTGAATAAATACATGAATGACTTAATAAATAATGATTGAATGAATATGTATTAACCGTTGAAAAAGGTATATTTGAAGCAATTAAGAACTAAAGCTAAACGAGAAAGACAGAGAGAGAGAGAGAGATAGCTAGATTATAAATTTGAATTCGGTGTACACGGGAAAGTAGGCTCGTATAGTTCTAGACGGAACTTCTTGTTTTTTTTTAACGTAAGAGAACATTTTTTAGTGGTAGATCATGCATTTTTTTAAAAATTAATTAATAAATTTAAAGTTCCCTGTAACTGAATGCTACACAAAAGTAAACATTAAACAGTAGTGTCACCAAAGATGGGGTCACTACAGGGAGGGGGAGGGCGGTTCGCCCCGGGTGACACCCAAATGGATTTTATCGTTTCTGAAAAATGTATTTCTCAAATGTACGTTTTCTCGTAATATATTTTGAATGTAATTAATTTATTAAGTATGCCTACATCCTAATTTTCCGGAAAAAAAGCAGCGGCTTTTTTTTTTTTTTTTTTTTTTTTTTGCGTGATACATTGATTATCCATTCAAAATGAACCACGTCCTTTTAGATGGAGTAATAATGTTTGAAGATATGGCTTAATATCTGCCAAACATTATCCAAAACTTTTTTCTCCTTTTTTCAATTTTTTGACGGTCCCTTCTAAATGCAATAATGAATAAATTTTTGGTGTACTTTAAAGTGTGAACATTGTGTATTAAAACATAGCCAAATAAGTAAAAAATGAGTTTTTGCATCAGAGTGTCAAGTATAAAATTACGAAAACTCTGCAGTGAGCTACAGAGTAAAAAACTCCATTAATTGCGAAAACTTCATTAATTTGGCCAGGGACTGTAGGCAGAAACTATATGCCGAAATAAAGCAAAATTAGAAAAATACATTCAGACCGTTGTAGGAAAACAAAGTTCCGAGTTGTAAAGATATTACGCAAAGGATAACAAAAGAACTGCGAATTCCCTTTTTCTGCGACAAACTGGATTTTCACCTCAGAGCTTGGGAGGATTTTACGATGGACGTGAGCGGCGTTAAAGAAGGATATTATTGATTTGTCAATAAACCCACAACTTAATCAATGCACTTTCGGTTTTGATGCTCACACGCACGTACGAAATGAGAAGCCACAATAAAGTATCTCAAAGAAACGCCAAAAAGAAACTTGTTTTGAAGTTAAAGCGTAATTTGTGAATAGTTAAAAGCAAATTAAAGGCAAAAAAAAAAAAAAAAATCGCATCAAAAATCAAGAAAAAGGTGGGGCAAGAACATCTTCTTAACCAAGGTGCCCCCTTCCCCTGTTTATCTTTATTTTAGCTGAGTACTTTAATTTTAAAATTGTGTGATACATTTAAGCCATTCAGGCTAAATTTCTCTAATGACATTTTAGATAATTGTGAAATAAAATAGATAATTACTATATTAAAGTAGGGTTAATACATGAAGCTAAACTTTAAAAAAAATAACTAGTTAAAAAAATGAATGTATAGTGTAAAAGTATCAAAATCATTCTCACCCTTTGTAAGTTGACCACCTGTCTAAGTTGATCGCTAAAGTGCGGCACCGCAAGTGGTCATCATACACAGGTTTTACTGTATTAAATATCTTACACATCCCAAAGCAGAAATAAAAAAAAGAAAAGAAATCATGAAATTAATAAAAGAAAATTTTTCGGAAAACCGATTTTTCCTTCTTTCTCTTAATTTTTTAACGGTATCTCTCATAAGAAGAAGCATTAGAACAGAAGAGTGGAGCAGACACGCACAACGAAATTTTTCCCGAAGCTTCAACAAGAAACTTTGGTGTGCTCCACTGCTCCGATTTTCTTTCTTTTTTAAATTTCATTTAAACGTACAACTAAATTTAAATGTGTGGATTTCTTTCTTTCTTTATTTTGTATGCTCATTTATATTATCAGGGGTCGACACAGAATTTCTAACGAAGTCCGGTGTTTGCGAATTTTAAACAGATTCTTTGTGAAATTTCAAATAATTTTGTGAAAACCCAAATAATTTTGTGAAAATTCAAAATTTAAACATAGAGTGATAAAAAGTTTTATTATATTTTGCCGCTTATGTAATAAATAATTCTGTAAAAAGTACGATTTGGTAGCATGGGATTTTGTGAAGGGTCCGTTTTGATAAAATTAGATTTTGTGAAACGGACCTGAATTTCCTATGGCGAGCGCGCGAGCCCTGAGATTATGTTTTGCCTTACTTTATATTTTAAATTTTAGTTATTTATACTTTCTCAAATTTGTTTTTCAATTGCACATTGAATATTTAATTGCTGTGTTTCACATTGAAAACCAAAACTTCCGTTATAATTGACTATTGTTTTATAAATGAGGTCTCGATGAAAACAATGAAATTAATAAAACGTTCGTTTTGAGCATACTTTAATTACATAAATAAAACGTGAATAGTTGTTTTTAAAATTTCATGAGCTAGGAATGCTTTCTTCTATAATTGTTGCAGATACCATATACATTCATACACATAATAGTCCAGTGGCGTACGCAGAATTTTTTCAAGTTCATAATTTTCTGAAACTACTAAAAGAAATTCGAGTATATAATAAAGCACTATTATTTAGGGTTCAAGGGGGGTGTTAAACCCCTAACCCCCCCCCCCCCTTGCGTACGCCACTGTAATGGTCTTTGGGAGAACCAAAATATCGCACAAAAGAGAATCCTTTCACATTTTCAACAATAGGCAAAGCTCATGGCGGGAATAATACTTTTCGAGAGCCCCCCTCCCCCTCCCTTTTTTTTGGCCCATATAAAAGAAACCGTCTGTTCGCCTGAATTGAAATTATTTAAGTTAAAATTATTTATACTACAGGCAACGCCGTGGAAGGGAGATTGGGCGCCTTAAGTGGCTTGTTTGAAATTCTCTTAAGAAGGTCGCCGTAGTTATTATACGAAACGTAGTGCCGGAATTACTTCATTTTAATCATATCAATAAAATGCAAAGTCGCTGCAAGAGACTCCTTTTCAGCTCTTAGCACGGGCAGCCCCTTGCGGGTACTGCTGCACATTAATACTGAAATAAACCAACGATAACTTATAATTTGCTCAAGAAGCTATTCTTTTCTCTTTTGATTTTAATCTCTGCCCTTTCCCTGCTTTTTTAAAAATATATATTTTTAAAAATACGCTACATGTTTTTAACGGTGGTCATGACATATTTATGAGGATAGAGCTTTCAACATTATTTTTTTTACAAAATCTTTGTATTTTCAGCTTTTAACTTATCACAAGGTCAAAATATATTATCCCGCGATTTTTAAGATTCTAAAGAATTACATAAAATATACTTTTCACCACCATATTTAAACACCAATAAGATTAGCTTTGACGTGTCGCTGAGGGAGTAGCGGCCGTACATTATAAGCTTTTTTTTTAACCCCACGGGCTATCTGATCAACTGAAAATTATTTCTTCGGGAACCGATTGCAGCGATACAATAAATGTTATTTCTCAGACATAAAGTAAATGAGATTACAATCTATATGTTATTTTACGGTTCACTTCTATTTGTAAAACCAACGTTATTTTGATCTATTTTTTTCCAGTACAAAAAGCAAACTTTTTTTTGCTTTTATTTGAAAAATAATCTTTTAAAATCATCTTTAAAACTTCAGACATCATTCATTATAGAGCTAACTTTAAACAGCAATCAATGCAAGAATATTTTCATTGGCGTAAAAAACTAATGTAGTTTCCATTGTGTGTTAAGAGCGTTAGTGTGTATGTTGACTATTCCAGAGGGGCAGAAGTACGGAGTATATTAATTATTTAATTGAATTTTAATTGTGATTGCAATAAAAATAATATTAGTTTCATCCTCATTTTTTAATGTATTTTAGCTTGAAATTGAATTTAATTTCATGGCTCTTATTTTTCTTTTGTACTAGTTAAACAGTCATTGCAGCTACTTTCATCTTGCATATTTAAGTGTGCAAAATAGCAATTAAAAACAAAGATCATTTTATTTTCAATTAAAATAGAAGTTTCAAGCAGTGTTCAGATAAACTCTTGCAACATAACACTAAAAATTAATCGTACTGAACCAACTTATATTTTTTCATTTATACTGGAGGTACTCTAATGCAGAATATTTCTTAAACTTGAACAAGTGTATTAAAATCGATTTGAATGCAAAATTATTTAGCCGAGTTTTCATTAATTTCAAACAGTGAAAACGATTTGTTTTCAATTTCCTCAATCTTCTTTTCTGTCAAACAATTTTTACTTAAAAAAATTGAAAACGTATTTGTGTTGTTCATTTAAAACTAACAAATAGTAATTTTGCTGATGCTGTCACTACACAATATTTAATAATTAATTTTTAAGCATTATGTTAAAACCGAAAATGTTTATGTAATATATGTATAAATATATTTTTCCCCAATTATATTTATAAAAGAAAAGAAAAAAAAACAAGTTATCTAATTACTTACATGTAAAATTACGATTCTTGCCTTAGGAAGAATTTTAATTTTGAAAATAAATAATAAAGAATAAATAATCTCGTTACAAATGTAACAAAATCTATAAATATTTTAAAATTTTCAAAGACAATACGAAGTTAGCTCGAATTCTTTATTTTTTTTTTTACACTTGGCTGAATTTGATGAAACATATTAGCCACTTTTTTAAAACAATGATTGTAAATTTCAGGCCCATACGAACGAATTGAACTAATTTGCAATGAATAGCTTCATTTTTTATTTGTGAAATAAACAGTTTTCATATTATATTGTAAATTTAATGCAATTTTGTCTACGTAGTAATTCTACCTCAGCTGGGGTAAAAAATAGTGATTCTTGAATTTTTAAATGCTAAATAAACATATAATATTTGAAAAACTAACCAAGATTAAACATAATTCTGCATAAAAGTACTCAACAGTGTTTTTCATGCTTCTCAATACTTAAAGTTGGTTCAACTCTAAATTAAATTGCAAAAACTAGTACATAACACCATATTTGCACTTGTAAAACTGGAAGGAAAGAATTATAAACAAAATTGCAAAAAACTCACGTTTGGCAGCCGCTAGAAGATCTTTAACTTCTTTTATCAACGCTTTAATTGATTGACTAGTTCTCTCCAATTCTTTTTCGTGGGCGTGTAGATTGTCACGAAAATAAGGACTGTTCGTAAGACAGTCGGTAAACTCCAGGGGTAATAATCCCATGATATAACAATAATCAATTTTTACCCCTGCATAAGTTATGCGTTGGGTATGATATGATCCTTAGTTACAAATGCATTCTTCGGAAGAGCAAAATTCATCAAAAGCACATCAAATAACCAAAAATAACATTTGCACACATGCCTTCGCATCGAAGAGCTACGATCCTTTTCAAGCCTTATTACATCTAATAATGAAAATACTAGAATCTCTAGATTTCATTCAAACCTCTAGATGGCGCTATTTCGTCTTAATTCAAGTTAAACTTCCGGTTCCGGTTTTTCACCAAGTCAAGTTTGGTACTGTTGCATGTAACATTTGTTAAACTTGTATAATTTTGTGTAAGTATTAAATAGTTTTTGTATAAACTATAGTCCTTGTGATTCTATGTTTCCGAACCCTGTTTTGCATGTAAATCGTTTTGAATATTAACGTCAATGAAATCTAAAGTAGCATTTAATTCTTGTTAATCATACTTCGTGATAAAAATCGGGTTTGAATTTTTACTTTAATTTAAATGTCACAAATCAATTTATGAATGAAGAAAAATAGTTGAATTTAAGTAAAGAATAGCATTTTTTTTATATTTTGTGCGAAATTTTATACTTTTTAAGCTTTAAAAATAGTTCAAATCTTAGATAAGAATGTTAAAAGTGCTGTTTATTCCACTGCTAAGCGATTTTTGTTAAAGTCGTTTATATTAAGCAATAAAATTGCTAACTGTTGCATAATCAAGAAAATGTTGAAGTAAATAATATCTAATTTTAAACGATCGCCAAAAAAATTGCCAAACGCTGCAGTGTGCTAAACAGCACTTCTACAGAATTTTAATTTACACTTTAATGAAGCAACTCTTACCTAGCCTATATTTATTTTACTCACTGTTATCTTATTCAAATATTAGTGAATTTCAGTAGATTTGTTGATTGAAATGAAAAATAATGTCGTACTTATCCTTCGTAAACTATGAACCTTGTTAAATGATTTGTGTGAAAATAAGATACAGCCATGTTTTATATTATTTAATTTGGAGTAAATTTCATTTGTATAGCTCTGTTTTATTTTGGATTGGTATGAAACGTGAATATTTCTTTGATGATATTTAGAAAAAGGACATTTGTGTTTTTTGTAAACTATTTTATGTTTAGACAACTTTGAATGATGTGTTTAGATCTATGCTTATGCAATGACGTATTGCACAGCAAAGATTATTTCCCTAAGAATAATTGTTATATTGATGTACATCTGGTTTAATTTATAAATTATGGCCAAAAAATATATATTAACTAAGGAAGAAGTTGTTTCAATGTGGCTGCATATTGGCTGCTCTCCATTTGCAGACCTAATGCATTCTTTAGGAACATGCAACTATTTTTAATGAGTTGCCACTATTCGTAGCAGTAGGACTTGAGAACGATTGGCAGACTCCACTTCCCCAAGTCCAGGGGAGGAGTGATTTTTAATTCCTTGTACTAACAGAAAAAGGGGATGGAAGAGCATACTACTTGGGAATTTCGATGGCCAGTTTCCCATTAGATACAAACACTTAGGCTCTGAGAATGTAAATTGCACTAGGAATTTAATTTAGCCAAATGTTTTCAACCGAGATAGATACTTGAGGGATCTTTAACATCAAAGTTGGATATCCAGTATCCAGAGAAGGGGGTCAGGTAGGTCATTTCAAATTTTTTCCCGGGGGGGGGGGGGGGCAAAGGGCATATTTTTAATAAATACTCAAAGGTACAAAACAACAAAATACATAAAAACATGTATAAATTCAATGCTTTTCTAAAAGTCAGCAGGGTCAATTGACAGGCCTGGGCCACTGAATTTACTAGTGCACCATCCTGCTGGTTATATAAGCTATCAGTACTTGCCTTTTAAATGCTGCTACCCACTTGTCTGAAACTCGGTTTGTAGCCATCCACTTCGTTCCCAGCAGATTGAATGGTAATTTATAATTGCAAAATTGACATACAAAATCAATATACATGTCATAATTTGCTATTTTTAAGTTTCATCAACTTTAGTCAAAGTTCAATTCACAATTCTAATGGTATATTTTAAAAATATAGGAAAGCTAGTTGAAATATAGTAATAATATAATAGTGAGTTGAATTTCTTTAAACTCTTAAAATATTTGTTTTAGAAATTTTGTTCTCCTAACATTCATTGCTCAACTAAGATTATAAAAGAGGAACTGATGCAAACATTGTTGTTGGATGAATTTTAAAAACATTGAAATTAAAAAAATAGGGGATGCTTGAAATAAATAATAAAATGGGAGGATGCCATCCCTCTGTGTACCCCCTTGATTACACCACTACTCTATGCATGTGCACTAAGGAAGCTTCGTGCAACTCATTTTGTCTTTTGTAATTCCATTGCAAATTTTTGCCTTATATTGTATTATACTTAAGTGTACAGTTGCAGCAAAGGCAATCATTTATAGTTATTTTTATCCATGAATTTTAAATTGTGGTATAATTACTAGTTTTAGAACAAAGCCTAAGCATGCCTAAGAAAAAAACAGGTCAAAGGAAGAAAGCCGAAAAGCAGCGCATGCGGCAAAAAGAAATCAGAACTGCATTCATTCAGAAACCTCTAGCAGAGCATCCATGCAATGCTGCAATGGTAATATTTATCATATCAATTAATTATAATAAATAAATATAAAAAGCAAAATGGGAATTAAAGCAGAATTTAATTATACATCCTATTAAAATAGTTTTATTTATTTATTTATTTTTATGAAATGAAAATATAAATGAAAGTAAATATGCAAAACATCAACACAAGTAATATTAATTGGTAACTCGGCATAGTAGTTCTAAACATGATTATATAAAATGCAGTAAAATTTTGCTCATTTTAAAAGCTGTCTTTTTAAAATCCTACCTGCTCTAAAATTATTCATTACTGCTTCTCCAATTAAAATCTATGCATGTGGTATTATTTGTATATATGTAGTGTTCACATTTTTTTAAAAAAGGGGCAGGGTGCAATTTTCATAAAGGGCATTTTCTGTTGAAAAAAAAGGCACTTTTCAGTTGGAAAAGGGCATTTTTCATTAAGAGAATAGGTATTTCCTAATTTCCCTAAAAAGGGCAAGGCGCATCCACAATTTTCCAAAAAGGGACTGGGCGCCGCGCCCTTTGAAAAATGCAAAACAATAACACTATATATATGCAATATACTCTCTTGATAACTTAAACTTCGACAACTCAAATTTTTCGATAGCTTATGTGACACTAATATAGAAGGAAAAATGCAAAATAAGTGCACTGAAAAAGGGAATCTTTTTTTAGTGCATGGAAATCACAAGATAGGCAACCAATCCAAATTTTTTTAAAAATGTATTGATCAGGATTTATTGTTCAGTAATGTAAATAAAAATAAAATCTAGTCAGACCCGGACTGGCTCCCTCTGCAGCCAGTGCCGGATCTGGGTTAGAGCTAGTGGAGCGGCCGCTCTAGGTGCCAGCTGGCAAGGGGCACCAAAAAGCCAAATGCAAAAAGCAATTTCCAGTGCAAAAAAAAAAAAAAATTTTTTATTGCACCTTTTGAAAGGCGCTGGAACAGTGTTGCCAGATTGAGATAAAGCCCTCCCTTTTTAAAGCTAAATCTGACTATTTGGAGCTTCTAGTCCTAACCTAGTCCGTAATTAAATTACTTTAAATTTTACACTCTGTATTCGAGTTCTTCCATTCACTGAGAGCAAAGGACTTCATCTTCGCAAGCGAGAATTTTTGCTCATTCTTGTGATTTGGTATGATTTACTACACCAAATAGATGTTGTTAGCAAATCCACGCAATCAGAGTCGGCCACCTTGTTAAATGCAACGAATCTTTTACACAAATGTTGCCAATTTGTTAAGTAGTATAGGGATACTGGTTACGCATCAGCTATAATCATAGCAAAAGAAATTGCCAAAAAAGCTGAAATCCCGCCTGTATTTCAAAAAACAAGAAACCGAAAAAGAAAAAGAATCTTTGACTATGAATCTCAAGATGAAACGCCAATAGACTCGGAACGACATTTTAAGACCACTCTGCTCTATTCTTTGATAGATACAATTGTAAATTCGCTGGAAATACGTTTCGAACAGCCGTCTAATTTTAATGCAAGTTGGAGTTTCTTATATGATATAAAGTGACCAGTCAATAAGCCTGAATTGGAGCAATCCTGTTTAAATTTGCAAAATATTTTGACACATGATTCACACAGCAATATTTCTGGAGTAGATCTGGCTCAATACTAAGCCTGAAATAATTCTTAGACACAGACTAAGAACAACCGAGAAATGTTCTTAATGTCTTGAACAAAAATAATCGGTGTGATTTGTTTCCACACACTTGGACTGCCCTCCGGATACTACAAACTAATCCAGTAAGTCGCAAAAGGTAAGCGAAGTTTTAGTAAACTTAACCTGATAAAAACCTACCTAAGATCGACCCTAGCTCAGGAAAAATTGTCAAACCTGGCAATTTTATCAATTGAAAATGATATTGCTCAATCCATACCTACAGATAATTTAACTGAAAAATTTGCCAGTGCTAATTATTGCTCATATTTCGTAAACTTTTATGCTCTGGTCATTTTTTTTGGGGAGTTTTCACCTTGTGAGGGCGGGGCACTGATAAACCCATAAAATTTTTCAGGCCCAGAGAAACTACCAGGTTCTGTGACATGAACATTAGGGGGATAGCGCCATATGAAGGGTCTCCCCTTTTCCGGAGATATGAAATTCAGACAGTTGAAGGGGGTCCAGGGGGAATTTTGAAAACTGTATGCAAACTGGTGCATTTTAAGGCCTTAGGAAACGCATTTGGGACTGCAAAAATATTAGGAGAAAACAGAAGCAAATTAAAACTTTTTAAAGTTTAAACTCTTTTACTCATAAAAGAATAAAATGAGCATTTTTTTAATAATCCGCGCCATCTCCGCCTTCTTGCATACGTTCATATCGAAGGGACACGTGTCTGCCTTCTCAAACGACTCTTGCAAGCATCCCCCTCCCACCTTTTCCCGAACGGATGCTTTGAAAATTTGTAAAAGAAAAATTATTACGTTGTTTGAGCATAACATGATTTATATTTCACTATTACGAGGAGAGAAAGCCTTGACTTTTTAAAATATAAATCGTTTAATTTTGGCATTGCGAAATTTGCCGCCTCCTAAACTTGCCTTTCCTTGTCTGCCACAGGAGGCGGCCGATTCTTCAACGACGCAACATATTCAGTATAACTCAATTTTGGAGCTTCCTACAGATTCTTCAAATAAATAACTCTCTATAATTATCGGTTTAAATCATTAGCAAAATAGCCAATCACTGATCAAATCGGAGCGCTGAACTAGGATTTTATTTCTCTCTTTGCAAAAGTTAAACTTTCAAAAATAAGTATATTTTTCTTTTTTTATTGTATTGTCTTTCTTCTTCTTCCCTTTTTTTTTTTTTTTTTTTTTTGTGCATCACAGTTGAGTATGCCCCCTCCCTCCAGATCCGGCACTGCCTGGCATCCTTGGAAAATTACTTTATCATTGTACCTTAGTCAATTTGTAGTATAACCTGCATCTAAAAATCTAAAAATACGATAAGCCAGATAATGTAGTATAACCTGTCCTGTCCATGATATTGTCTATCTATTGATACATAAATACCGTATTTTACAAAATACTATAAAACATTAGATTCACCTTTTATTTTTAAGCAATTTTAAAGAAAAATGTAATTTTTATACTTTTGCTTATTAATATAGTATATTGCAAAAGGCAAAAACTAAGAAAAGATTTTTTTTTTACTACTTTATAAAACCAAATTGGCCTTCAAAATAGAAGTCATGCAATGAGTTTATCAGTAGAAGTAAAATCTTCGTCAAGAGCGCAATGAGAAGTTTGGGGACCCCTGGCGGTAAAATAAATATGGGGCCCCCTTAAAATATCCTTGGAAACATTAATGTGAGTGCCCAGTATTTGAATTGCTCATTTTTTTTCATCCCATTCCTATTCTGTACTATTTGCATGAAACATCATTTATTGCGAGGCCCTACCTGTATCCATGTGGTCTATAGTAGGGGGGGGGAAGGAAATTTGAAATAATGAAGGGGCCCCTTTTCAAGAAGTTGACTTATAGGCTGTTATCAAATCCGTTCACATTAGCAGCTCTGACAAACGGGCAAGCAATAATATTTTATGTTGAAGGGCCCCATCTAGCTAGTTTTGATTTTACAAGCTCATGCAAAGCAAAAGCAAGTCCAATTGGGCTATCGACCACTGTTATGTGTAAAAGTCTTTAAACTTTGTCAGATTGCGATAGCGAAGCATCCTGGGAAAAAGCATAATGAAGCAGAGGCAAATAGTTATGAAGAAATTAAAGTCCTGTAAAAGAAGTTTGGATAGAAAACTATTTTGCTCCCTTCCCCGTTTGGGCCCTTGGCGATCGCCGACCAGCCGGCCTGGCCAGTCCGGGCCTGAATCTAGTGTTAACTCTAGAAGAAAAAGATTGCTAGATGGGAAATATTTTGAAAAGGGCATGTCATTGAATACCTTTAATGTATGATTACAAAAAAATTTCATTCTACATAAAACACTCACAGAAAAATGTTCAAATTTAAATTTAGGTCTTTAAGCTTTACTTTGATTTGATTACTGTAAAAAATCTATGAACTCAATGGAATACAGCTAATGACAATTTTTGTAGCATTCCAGCATTAACCTTTAGTTTACGGCGCTTGAGCTTCCAAAAATCATCCATAGAACGGCAAAATTCCCGAATTTTTTTCCCCTCAGTGTAACCACGGGGGTCATGTCTAGTCCTCAAGCTCCCATTATACCTCTTTTGAGTGTGATTGACTTCATTAGAAGGGTTGCAGTAAAATAAACTTTCCTTGGTCAGCCGCTATTTTCTGCTCCAAATCGCCAATTCGAAGCAACTACACGATTTCTAAAGTTAATTTTTCGAAAGGGTTAAAAAAAGGAACAGAACGAAATAATAATAATAATAATAATTTGAAAAATAATAATTCCCCCCCCCCCCTCTTTGTTTTGTCTTTTGAGCTGCAATTTATTTTATTTTATTTATTTGCTTTTTTTGAAATCTAATGTGAGTTTTTCTATGTTTGTCTAAAAAAATTTTGCTGAGCTAAGGCCACCAAAATTGCAGCCCAAATTCGACTAAAAATTAACAATAACAAGGGTTATTCCCCTTTGTTGAGTAGTTGGGACTATTCGTTATGTTAGCGATTCAATAAACTAGATTTTTTTTTTTGTGATTTCTGATCTTACATTTAATTTGCTTTAACTTTCTTGAGTTGTACGCAATTTGTTTACTTTTCGAAACGATTCCTAGTCTTTCTAAGTATAAAATCTTGAAGAGAGCATTATTAGATTACTATTCTTCTACTAAGTTTACTTTTTGCTTGACGGTGTATATCACAGTCCAAAGTGATTATGAACAGAACAAGTAAATTCATAAATATGAATTAAAGAATAGAAAAGCCTTAAGCAGGAGTAAAACGGATTCACTTTATCCTAAATAACTGAAAAATCGCAGGATAAAAGATAATTTTCATTTCCTATTTTTACTACATTGACCCGTAGATTCACTCATATAATTGAAGAGAGGTCATATATCGAAGATACTCAGAATGTACTTCCAACTCTTATTATTAGGTTGCTTGTCTGTTGTACTTCTGAAAAGCTCAGCCCTTTTCTATTAGCTGACGACTTCGGGGTGAGATCCTTTGTTACGAAAAGGGAGATCGAACCCGCTGCCTATTGTACTAACGTTCCCCTCATCATTTCAACTTACTTAGTCCGATTATTTTAAGGCTCTGCTTCCCAACTCTGTATCAGTTCAATTTCATGAACGGAAATTATGACTTGAGGCAGCGTAGTGTACATGTGTTTTTTATTAGAGAACGTAGAAAGAAAGAGTTTGAAGAATAGTGTGTTACCGCCAGCCGCCAGCACATCGGGCTGCGAACTCTATTATAACCTGGGGGGGTGGGGGTGGAGGGGACTCTGAGAGCGACAAAAACACCTTTTTTTTACATTAATACAAAAATATGAAAAATACTAAAAGTGTTCCATCCAATTAAGTCATTTTTTAGTATTTTTAAACACTTCTTTTTTCTCCTTTTAAATATTTCTTTTAAAATACCTTTGGGATGGTAGGGCAGGATTTAGCGTTCCCTAAAGAACATCGAATTGGAAAGCTAATCTCGAAAAAATTAAAAATGACCGCATCGGCATTTTGTTTAGTGTCATCACGAGGGCGGATGCTCCCCCCCACCCCCAAAGGTTTTTTGGAAAAAGTGGTCACAAAATTTCAATATAGTAATAGTAATGGGATCTTTCATAAATGATGTCGCGTTTCGAGGGGGGAGGGGGCTCATGAAATTGTGACAAAGTGTGACAAGGAAAGGGGAGGGTGTAATAAGAAGTGTGACATCCTACTTATACAACATAGCTTGACATGTGATAAGGGGGAGGGTTATCAAATATGTGGGAAAAAAAGCGTGACATCATTTATGAACGGTCCCAATGGCAAAAGAAAAAAAAGAGGGGGCGCTGAATGAATGAATAAAAAGATGAAAAATACTGAAAGTGATTCATCCAATTGAGTTATCTTTTAGTATTTTTAAAGATTGTTTTTTCTTTCAAATATTTCTTTAAAATACCACTGTAATAGATAGGGCAGGGCTTATTGTTCCCTAAAAAATATCGAATAGGAAAACTGGGCTTGAAAAAACTCAAAATGACCACTTTGGCATTTTGTTCAGGGCCATCACGAGACGGAAATCTTACATCCCCTCCCTCCTCAGTTTGCAGAAAAAAGCAAGATAGGGAATCGGGGGAAAAAAGGGGAATGGGTGAATAAAAATTACAAAAAATATCTTTTCAGTAAAACTTTTAAAAAAATCAATCATAAAATATTATGTATTAACATTGACAAATCAATATTATTATAATTGCCTAACTAAGAGCAGTCGAAATGCGCGTTTCAAACCTTCCTTTCTAACGAAAAAAAAGAGAGAATTCAATGCATTATAGAAACACGTGGCAAGCCTGAATATGCAAAAAATAAACAGATAGATTAACGTAACAATTTCAAAGTCGGGAGCCGACAGTTTTGTATTTCTATATTTACATATTTTTTTTTATTTTTTAATTCGAAATATCATTGCAAAAATCGTACAAAAATGCATGGGCCGTGGAAATATATTTCAAACTGATGAAAAGGGAGAGAGGAAAGCAAAAGTAAGTTACGGGGTTGTTGTAGAGTCCTCGCGAGTGGCGAGTAAGAATGTGTACGCTTTCTCCCGAGTCTAACGGAGCCCTTATAAGCAGAAGTCCGATTTCCGCCCCTTTGAAAGGTCTCTTAATTTTTGAACCAGCTCCCAGATGAGGGCCGTCACCTGGGATTGGAACCCCCAGAGGTATCGTTTCACTTGGAGGACATTGGAGCCACGACCTATTTAACGTGCACCAGCTCCCTGTTTGCGTACACGGACACCACGGCAACCGACCGCGAGAGGTTGTCACCCTCCCAAACACTGACCTCAGTCGATGTTGCTTCACTTTCGGTGTTCTGCGAGAACCGAGCTTTTACCGACTGGTCCACTGCGGGACGTAAGTTACGGTAGACATGATATTTAAAATAAAACAAATTGAAAAAAAAAAATCCCTAAAGTGTCACTGCAAAATACTACCCCAATTCAAAATGTTAAAAGTTTTTGCAGGGATCGTAGGCGTTTGTATTTCAAACCAATAAAAAATGGGATTGAAATAAAAAATTTTATATATAGAAAATCAAACAATCAAATGTTTTTCGAAAATGAGAAATTTCAGGAAGGGACTTACGTACAGCATTTCTAATTGACGTGAATGAAAGAAGGTAGCGGGTGTGGTCAAGAAGGCTTGAGAAAGAGTCAAAACGGTCAAAACTTCCCCTTCCCCTTTCCCCTGCACACGCACAGGCTGGACACAATCTCTTTTTCTTTGTTCGAGTTGAAGTGTGGAGAGTCAAGTTGGTGTGTGTGTGTAATAATTTCAGATGTATTTGTGACGTCATCAAAGATAACCTAATATGCGTTTTATGGCTTGAATTTCAAAAAATTTCAGGAAAAAGACCGAGAACCAACCCTCCCCCCCTGTCTAACATCATCTATAGACGCCTAAAATTGCGGATTTAGAGCTTCGATTTCGATAAGTTTCCGGGGAAGACTACATGAATACATCTAATCTTTTGATGATCAGGTTTAAAAAATAAATTTTCTAATTCTTTTTCCATATATATAACGAAGTTCTCCCGATTTCTTTGCTGATATTCTACTGATGAGCCGCTCCTAAACCAGATGCTGGACTAGTTCATATTATATATACATTGGTAGATACAGCATTTTTAAGGCTTTTTTTTTTTTTTTTTTTTGTGATTTTCGAAAAGATTTTTGTGAAAAATCAAATAATTTCGTGAAAATTCGAAATTTAAACGAAGTTATAAATTTTTTTATTATTATTTGCCGCTTACTCATTAAATAATTGTGTGGAAAATGCGATTTGGATCACGGAATTTTATGGAGGGTCCGTTTTGATTGATTGAAATTTTGTGCCGTTTTGATTAATTGGAATTTTGTGAAAGGTCCGAAAGCGGAGCATACTTTCGAGAAGATAAACATACATGTTATCTGACAGGCTATAAGTGTGACTAAACCAGAACACATTGAAGCTACTCGCCAGATAGTAAATGAGCGCCGAGTATTTCGCCAAGACTAGTTCGTGAAGACAGGAAATGCTAATGACTCTTGATCGTTTTCTCACCTCCTGGGGATCTCTCTCCGCTCAGGAAGGGGACGATGGGAGTCTGGTGGAGAAAAGTAGTGAACATAGATATTAGTGATGGGCATAATCGAGAGATTTCAATAATCGAATGATTAGTACTCGGGTGGTTTTTATAATCGAGTGATTGATGATTTCGAGTTCTCGATTGATCTTTTCGAGTTCTCAAGTTCTCGATTAATCATTTCGAGTTCTCAATTGATCATTTCGAGTTCTTGAGTTCTTGTTTGATCATTTCAAGTTCTCGATTGATCATTTCGAGTTCTCGAGTGATTAATTCGAGTTCTCGAACGATTATTTCGCTCGAGCGATTTCAGAATGGAAGGAATCTCTAACAGGGAGGCCATTTAGTGAGTCAGAAGGCAAAATTTTCCACCCCCTCCCAAGCCTTAATATAATGTATTTCTCCGTAGGTGCAAGTATTTTCGTGTCAGGGAACTGGAGCAACTTAAAAATTTTTAAGTTGCTCCGATCCGACTGTTAAATATTTGTTCCAATGCTGCTCCATGCAGCGAATAGCTTTAATAGAATTCATCTTTATTTATTTAATTAAATAATTAAATGATAGTAAATTTATTTATTTATAGACAATTTATTTTGAAAAAAATCTTTTTAAAAAATCCCGTTTTGTTTTACGTTGTTGTTCACTTAAAACTAGTTTTAATGAAGAAAGATGTCAATGTTTGATGAAATTCTAATTTTAAATGATCAGAGCAGTTAAGCGCAACAAGTTTCCGTGTTTTGGCTTCGCTCCTACTTCAAGCAAAAACTGGTTGCTCCACTGCTTCGCTCTGCTGCTCGGCGCTCCGCTCCAGATCGCTGTTTATTGTTTTTTTTTTCATGTAACATGTACCGTGTTTATACCCCCCCCCCCCCCTTGAAATGAAGGGGAATGATCTCGACAAGTTAGAGGTCATTCATAAATGATGTCACGCATCGAGGGGGGAGGGGGTTCATGAAATTTTGACAAAGTGTGACAACGGGAGGGGAGGGGGGTCCATTGATGTTTGACATTTTGTGACAAAGGAGGGAGGAAGGTCAAATATATCGAAAAAAGAGTGAAGTCATTTATGAACAGTCCCTTAGCCATGATTATTTCAAAAGATTTCTGCGCATGAAATTAAAGATGGCCCCCTCCCACCGCACTCGAAGCATACATATTTATGAGCATTGAAGGGATTTCAGCAAAAGAGGAAGTAGCGAAAACTTTTAAGCGGAAGGGTGAGTATGGGAGTGTTATTCAGGGTTCCCACCAAGTCACTTTTTTCACCTAAAATCACTTTTTTTTTCATTGGTCACTTAAAGTCACTTTTTGTAGCAAATTGTCACCTAAAATCACTTTTTTTCCATCGGTCACTTAAAGTCAATTTTGTAGCAAATTGTCGCCTAAAATCACCTTTTTTTATGGGGTATCTCATAAAGTGATACATAACCACCAACCTTTTCTTATAAACACCAGGAAAAGTACAAATGCCAGGAAAAATGCTAATAAAATAGTTTTCACAAAGCTACTTGCCAAAGCAAATGAAAAGTTAAAGGAGGGCATTAGAAATCAAGATTTTACAGAAATACAGCTTGCTTGGGCAATGATAGAGGGTGCTAAATCTATAAAAGCTGATAAAGATGAGCAAAGGGGCACATAAAAGTGAAAAAAAAAAATTACAGAAGAAAAGATCTTCCGTACTCACAACATTTTTTCAAAAGAAATCAAAGACTGATTAAATTGGAATTTTTACAGAATGCTGCCATTTATATACCGGGGGCGACAGTTCTCTAAATTTTTCAAGCATTCTTTTCTGAGATTTTCATATTAACATTTAAAATTTTCGAGCATTCCTACTGTATTGATTTTCTTTTCTGACTTTTTTTTTGCTTTTTCAAGGTCTATTCTATCATATCATTTTCATTTTTAGTCTTTGAACGATTTGTAAGTTAAAAACTTTTTGCTACAGGATAAGTAAGCACTTAAAGTATACTTTTCAAGTATTTTACTTTTGGTATCTGTACTTTCTAAATTAGCTTTGGACAAAGGATTATAATCAAAATCATTTCTTGCAGAATAATTCGAACAGAATGCATTTAATTTAGCGATTTCCTTGCTTGATTTAACTGGGCATTGATCCTTTTTCTGTTTTTCATGCATATAATTGATTTTATTTGCTTCTTTAGTTGTCAACCAAAAGATTTTTATTTTTACTTGCTCTAAAATATGTAATTTGATATAAATATAAATAATATTCAAATTAACTTTATTTCTGCAGTAATCCCAATGAAAGCAAATTTTGAAATATTAAACTTTTTTTCTCTTTTGAGCCTTGCCCTAGCATGCATTTGAAGTACAGTAAAATCTGTAAAGTTGCCCACCTTTGTAAGTTGACCACCTGTTTAAGCTGACCACTTTTTTCAGGAACGGAATCAGCCCTTCACCCTCTACCTCACCCTCTGTAAGTTGACCACTAAAGTGCTGCACTGCAAGTGGTCAACTTACACAGGTTTCACTGTACTTAGCTTTGGTGTTTTAATTTTGGCATCAAAGAATATTCTGAATTAAGTTTTTTAATAAAAGATTAAAATATTCCTTGTATATACATACCTTTAATTTATATCAAATATTTTGCACATGCTCCTGTGATATTCTAAATGTTTTTATTACCGGTAATTAATTTTATTTTTGTGATAAAACATTTAAAATAATTTTTCTTGTTTCACACATTAAAAAATAAAGTTGATTCTGTAGATTGCTAGCATTATCGGTCATCCCTGGCATATATATGTAGGACTGCTTTCTTTCTGTGTCTGATGAAAAACCATTGGTTTTTTTAAATGATTTTTTATTTAAGATGATAGTGATGTTATTATGGAAGATTAGTTATTTATCGAAGATTAGTTAAGGATTGAACTTTCTGCTGCTTTTAGCCTACTTTCCAAAAAAATAAATAAAGTGTGAAAAAAGGCTTAATGTATCGTAAAAATATCATTAAAAATAAAGAAAAGTCAAAGAAGTAATTAAATAAGGAATGAAAAATTTGAAAGTAAGGTTTTGAAATGGGCAAAATGTGCGTCTGTCGGTCCACTCCCCCCCCCCCCCCCCAATAACGTTTGAGGATTTTGGCCCATTCAAAAGATCTTGGCCAGAACATCTGATTTCCATATTTTACTTTTTCATTTGAACAATTTTTTGTTTAGTTTTGAACAGTTAAAAATATCTTAACATTAGTGCCTATGAGCAAAATAAAGCACATTATGTAAACACTAGGCATATGATCCAAGTTCGTATGGACAAGCTTATTGAAAGAAGCTCTCGGTGTGAAATATTTTTTTAGATTTGAACAATTTTAGTTCCTTTTTGAACAGTTCAAAAAAATTAACATTAGCGCCTACGGGGAAATTTCAATCCTATATAAATCCTGGAGGCTTAGTCTCTGCCCATACGTAAACTTGCGTACGTAAATCATGACGTCAGCGCACGGATGCATTTTTACGGTCGCTAGTAACGTATCTTGATTTAAGTACTTTGAAAGACATAGTAGTCTCTGCCCATTTTTCCGTACGTACGAAAGCGTTTGATGATTTTACGAATGTGCGGTACTTAATAAGCCCCGCCTTCATTCCGATATGTGTTAGCCAATGAAACATTCGATTCATCATCGAAATTTTATCGCTATCGTTGCGTTGGCTTGGCAACGCAAGAAACATTTTTCTCGATTGCACCGTGCGCGTTTTTTATCTGCTAAATAACAGAACACTTATTTAAGGATAAATATTTTTTCTTTCTCTCGTGTTGTGTATTATTTTAGTTAGTTTTAAAAATTATTCTGCATGTTTTTTCTTTGTAAAATGAGATTCTTCCTATATAATAATAATTTAACTTTGTGCAAGTATAGAGTAACAAAAATAATTTCACGTTAAGAAAGCACAAATAAGCATTAAAATGCAGACATATGTTTCCGGATTGCTTAGAATTCCTTTTTCAATGCGACAGGGAGCTTCTGGATGCAAAACACAAAACAGATGTCTGCATTTTAATGCTTATTTGTGCTTTCTTAACGTGAAATTATTTTTATTATTCTTTCTATAGTTAATATTTCTACATTTTGTTCTAAAATGACAATTGTAATGCGTCTTATTCAGTTGCTTAGAGCCCAACATCTCCGGATCTAGGGAAGAGGGCAAGTCGGACTATCTATGCCCCAGGTGGCAAAATAAACTGTCAGAAACTCTAAAAAGGGCTCCTTGGGAAGGCAGCTTCAGGGGGTAAAAATTTTGCAATGTCAAAATTAAAAAAGCCAAGGTTTTCCCCAATTTGTAATAACAAAATATAAATCATGCCATGCTCAAACAACACAATACTTTTTCTTTTACAAATTTTCAAAGCACCCTTTTGGGAAGGCGGGGTGCGTGGGGGGGGGGAGCTTGTGATAGAGAAATATAGATCATGCCATTCTAAAACAAGTTTTTCGTTTTCACGAATTTTCAAAGCATCATTCCTGGAAGGGGCCAGGGGGGGAGCTTGTGATAGAGAAATATAGATCATGCCATTCTAAAACAAGTTTTTCTTTTACGAATTTTCAAAGCATCATTCCTGGAAGGGGGGGGGGGGATTATAAGTATCATTTCAGGAGCCAGAGCTTTTTGATATGGGCGTTAGTAAGGAGGGTCTTTTTCCCCTGGATAAAAAAAGTGCTAATTTTGTTCTGCGTTTTTTTAAGTAAAAGCGTTTAAATTTAAAAAAAAATTTTCCTCCGATATATTTGCAGTCCCAAACGCACCAGTCTGCATGAAGTTATAGAAAATTTTCCCAGGGGAGAATTTTGTTCCCTTGGCCCCTCCCCCTCCCCGCCCCCCTCCATGGTTATTCTTGCAATCCCAAATGCAACAGTTTGCATATAGTTTAAAATTTTTCCCGGGGGAGAATTTGTCTCCCCAGGACCCCCTTCAATTGTCAGAATTTCATATCTCCCGTCAAAGGTGAACCCTTCATGCAACCAGCTCCTGCGACAAGCAAAGGCTCCCGGAAAGGCAGTTTTAGGGAGCGGCAAATTTTGCAATGTCAAAATTTTAAAGTCGATGTTTTTTCCCCTTTTAGCGGCAGAATATAAATCATGCTATGGTCAAACAATACAATATGCGTCTGCATAGGTCTCAAAATGCACCACTTTGCATATAGTTTTCAACATTTTACCAGGGGGAGAATCCCCCTGGACCTCCTTCAACTGTCGGAATTTTATATCTCCAGTTAAAAAGGGTGGCTTTACCCCCGTAATATTGAGCTGAAAGGGCCATGCCATGGAAACATTAACGAACGTTTCATGAGTTATCAATGCCCCCCCCCCCCCAAGTGAAAAATCCTGAAAAAAATAGCCAGCGCATAAAAGTTTATGAAATATGAACAATAGTCGGATGGGGGAGCATCTTTAAGTTTTGCCCCGCCACAGAAAAACTCAAAGATCCGGTACTGGAGCCGAACTATTACTCAATGAAGGTGAAGGTAAAGGTAGCCAAATTAGACCGAGAAAGTACTATAATTGTTACTAGTTTGTCATAATATCTAAATGATATGCAAGTTAAAGTTTCTGTTCTGATTTCATGCTTTGCACAACTAAGTTTTTGAAGACAATTTCCATAATCTATTTCATAACTACAAGGTTGAAATTGTGTTTAAATATGAAAAAAGCAGAAATGACTTTTTTAAATTAATACTGCATGAAGTAAACTTCGTGCTATTCTCATTGAGAACTGTATTGCTTATAAGTCAAGAAGCGACACATCAAATGCTATTTTTTTAATCTTGTATTTCAGATTTGCTGACAAAGGTCTACTCCCAACCACTTTAGTTAATCGAGGTTTTACGGTAGATGCACATTTAAAGCTTCAAGAATTTAATTATAAAAAAAGCAAATAGAACCAAAAGCAATTGGCTATTCCACACATGGAAATACAATAACTCTTTTGAAGTTTAGAATGTTTCACTAGAAACACATTAATAAGACATGAAACACTTATCAAGTAGTAAAGAAGATTTATTTTCCAATGTTTAAAACAGGGAGTTATTTAACATTCAAGAAGCAGAGAGATTGGAACGTAATGAGAGAAAACTTATTCGAGAACCACGAAACATCGTCGAATTATCTGATGAAAGATTTATTAAAGTGGTTAGGTTATATTGAAAGAATTAGTTATCAACATCACAGAAGAACTGAAACAATGCTTTCCCTCTGCAGGAAATTATGAGACATTTTTAATTTGGCGTAAGTGACCATATTTTATAAGTGTTAGCCGGTATATACAGGGTGCTATTAACTAAAAGTATATAAATTTTTAAAAATATATATAATAATTAAATTTGAAAATAATCGAGAAAAAACAATAAATTTGAAAATAATTAAAATATAATAAATATGTCCCAATCAAGTTTACAATTAATTAAAATCCGGAAGTTATTTTGTCCCTGATGCTCTTTTCAACATTATCCAAAGCTGAATTTGGAGAAAGGCTAAGGTGATGAATCAGCACCATTCTACACAGGATCTTATAGAAGAGTGGCAACTGTTATAACGGAACTTCTAGGTGCCAATAGCAGGATATGCATGAGTGAGGAGCTAAGGTTCCAGAGGGTAACCACTATCACCTATAACAAAATTATGCCAATTTTAAAATGAATGAAGTATTAGAAATCATAAGCACACTACGTAATACAAAAAATCACATAGCCCTAACTTGAAGCTCAATTTTTAACTTTAATGCAATATAAAACAGTTTATTTGAAATTGAAAAAAAGGAGAATTGATGCAGGAAGTAAATTAATAGCAAGGCCCAGTGGTTGTGTGGTAGCCTTCCGTGCTACTATGCCACAGACCCGTGGTTCGATAAAATGAGGACCAAGCATGCTTTGGAACTAACACTGGGGAATCCGCGTCAGGCTGACCACTTGACCGGAACATCTGCTTCTGCAACCTTTGGCCCTCAGCCACGAAAGCTGGGATGGGCACAGAAGGCCCATAACCCACATTGGGCTTTCCAACCACAAAGTTAGTTAAAATTAATAGCAACAAACATTTTAACCTGTGCATGAAAATATGACATTGAAACACAATAGGCATGCAATTCAAGTAAACTTTGTTAAAACTAATGTATATATGTTAAGCTGAAAAGCAGAATGAATATTTCCCTCCAATTATTTTTCTCAATGCATGGCTCTTAAGAGCCATGCATTGAACAATTTGTGCTTAAATTATTGCATTAATGATGTAATATTGTAATAAATAAAAATTAAATAATTTTTCAGTAATTACTGAACACAATACCCACTTTTTAGTTTTGAATCATATTTTAAACCGAGAGTCACCAATGACTGATGCGCAGTGGTGTAGTCGAAGGGGGACAGCCTTTTTATTTTAATACAAGCGTCCGCCCAAAATGTTTAAATTTTAACGTAAGCGTCCCCCCAATTTTTGATTTCAATTGCTTATCTTCTTATACAGCCGCTCCCCCCCCCCCTCCAACTTTTTTTCCAGGACTACACCACTGCTGATGCGGCACTCAATGTTTTTTACTTATAATTTGTTTATTTTGCATTTCCTTAATTTAAACACTAACCAAAAATTTCCAACTCCTTGGTTCTAAAATGCTCCTGCAGCATACAGTGCTTCTAAATAAAATTAGCCGAGTGTATTAACACAGTCATCCACAACCTATGTAATATAAGAAAAAAAAATCAGATATACTATACATATAATACACATACACGCACATGCATAAATATATATGATACGGATATTTAATTATTACATCAGTAATTAACAAGTCTTAAAATAAGTTATAATGAATAAATATTCAGCAATGGTTCTCAACGTGGGTGGTAAGGGTATACTGAGGGGCGGTGAATATATTTTGGGCAGCAGGGATGGTGGGTATGTTTTGGGCGGTAGGGGGCGATGAGCATGTTTTGGGCTTTTTGATGAGATGGATTCAGTTTTATGACGAATCTTGAGACAAGAAAGAAATAGAAATCGTGCAAGAGGGAACTTACAACCTTCACCTTACTAAAAATGTTGAACCGAAACTGACCCTGAACCAATTATTTCAACCATCGTACTGACATAGGCATTCACAAATGTTTTTTAAATGCTATGTTTTATAAAAGCTTTATCTTTTTTTATTAACCACATTCGGTGCAAATAAAATTGCGAAAACCTTTTGTTGCTTATCAACTCCCCCCCCCCCCCCCCCGGAAATTACAGGCTTTTCCAAACGGGGCGTTTAAAACTTCTTCATTCCTTAAGGGCGCGGCAGCATTGAAAAGGTTGAGAATCACCGAGAGCAACAGCTTTTGAATCTTAAATTTATGTTTGATTACATATACATATACCTAATACTTTGGAGTTGAATTTTATATATATATATATATCAAATGCTTAAAAATTCAAAAGGTAATATTAATTTCTGGTACAACTAATATGTATCGAGATACTATGGCAATACAGTAAAAGACCGAGGATTTTTTTTTTAGCAGGAATAAGACGTGATCATATGGAAAGGGAGGCTGTTAATACGTGGTCGCTTAATGGAGGGAAGTTAGCAAAATAGAACGGGAAATACTTCTGCTCAACCAAATATTGGTAGGTTGGAGAGAGTTCTCTATAATATACATATATCTTTACATAGAGACAGCTAACTTGAGTTAATCCAAGATTCTTAAAACTTTGAAACTGAAAAATGAGTAGTCAAACTTTCAAAAACTTATGTATAATATGAAATTGAAGTTGATCAACACAAAATTCTATCAGGTGGATCAATGAGAAATATAATTTACTCCTTTCAAGGAAAAATATATGTCATATTTTTGCAATTTGTTACATTACATTTGTTATAGCAAGAATTTTCTTTTAAAAAAAGAGATTCGTTTTTTAAACATAAGCATTTACTATTCAAAGAAGTTTAGTTACATTACAATACAAGTAATTACAGCACTTAATTAAATTTCAGGACATTGTATTCTTCTATTTTACCAACAAAATAACCGTTAAAATACGCACTGTGTCAAACGAGTCGTTATGTTTAATATTTAAAATAAAACAAGCATATTAATATGAAATATTAAGTGGCTGATAGAAGTTGCTCTCGAATAATGTATCTATACGAAATAGAGCAATTTTCACGAATCCAAGGTACAACAGACTCCCTAACACTTATACAACAAAACATATTGAATGCAAATAATGAAAAGTAACAACGCTTTGTTAGCAGAATAATAAAAGTTGTACTTACTCGTAAATGAGCAGGCATTCCTCCAGACGGAAAGCAATGTGATGTTGATTCAACAGCGATTCCTTAACGAGTCCTTTCTTATACATAAATATTTCTTCAAGAAAACTAAAGGGAGTTGCATGATCACGAAATACTTCTCGTTTACGTTAAAATCTCTATATTTCTGTTGATTGTTGTTCTAAGCAACGCGACGAGCACGGCAGCCATCTTGTTTTGAGATACGTAAACGGCGTTTACGCCAGGAAATTGTGGTGGAAAAATAACCGTATGTTTACATTTCAGCGTACGTACTTTGCGTCCGGAAAAATGGGCAGAGACTAGCGCATTTTACTGCTGACGTCAAAATGACGTCACGGACTGGTTTTGCATGCGGATTATTTTTACGTACTGGGCAGAGACTAAGCCTCCTGATCTAGCTGACGGATTCGCTTGGAACAAACTTTATCGGAAAGATGTTAGGCCAAAGAACATGTACAGATATGAAGTTCAACCTAAACTAAATGAGCCTATTTTTTTAATGAAATTTGTTGACCGGGATTTTTAAGGATATTTCTCAAGGAATGAATGAATTAGTGAAGGAATAAATCAATAAATAACTTCGTGAGTAAAAGAATGAATGAGTAAATAAATGAATGAGTGAAAAAATGTACAAATTCATGAACGAGTAAATTAATTAATGAGTGAATGAATATGTATTAACCATTGAAAACGGTACATTTGAAGTAATCAAGAACTAGAGCTAAATGAGAATTTAGAGAGAGAGATCGCAAGAGTATAAATCTGAATTTGGAATGTACGAAAGTAAGCTCGCATAGTTCTAGATGGAACTTTTGCATGTGAAGAAAACAATGTAATGGTATATTTTTTTATGCTTAAAAACCTATAAACCTTTTTTCTACATGTGTTTTAGTGGTAACGCAAAGCTTATTCTCATTTGGTCACTTTTTTTTTAATTGATCACTTTTTTTTCTTAAATGGTCACTTTTTTTGTATCATATTCTTGGTGGGAACCCTGGTGTTATTTCTACTACGTTCCTGATATTAGTTAACCCAAAAAAATATGCTGGCCTAAGGCTGCATTTCCTAATTTTGTTTCGTGCTAGATCTGTTTACTGCTTAATGCTTATGATTATTTTGTGAATAACCGAGTAACGTTCTTTATTGATGGCATATTGCAGCATTTGTTCATTTTATGTTTATTTATTTATTTTATCGGCTAGTAAAATGACAGCAGTTTGCTTTTGACGAAAAAATATTTCAGCAGAAAACTTAGACCGAAATTGGTTAATGTCAACAATCACGAATTCCATGAAAGTCCGAATATTTGGTTATATCCTTATACATTTGGGACATTCAATACTGTATGTCGACAATCACAGATGTGCTATGGTGGAAGTCGAAACAAACAGCCTGTGCTAATAAGAGCAGCGGCGGTCTGATGAACTTTAGTCAGATTGTATAACGTTAAATCCTTAAAATTATTGTTTGTATTAATTGTTATTATATTTATCCATTTAGAGTGTATAATTCGTTTGACATAAATCAAAGTGTTTCAATAATGTATGATTTAAAAACACTAGGGACTTTGCATTTGCTCATTTCGCTTGCCAATCCCGTTGCGTGGTTAAATGCTCCATGAAAATACAACATTAAATACCTCGGAATAAATAAGATACTGCCTCATAAAAATACGTCAGTGTAAATAAAAAAATGTCAGAAAGACAACAAAGTAAAATCAATATTTATTATTAGCAACTAAAAGCAATATTCAATTTCAACTAATTTTAATTGTTAAAAGAACATTAAAAATCTGCTCTACCCTCAAAATGAGTTGAAAATTTGGTTACTAATATATTATGTGCAACATCAAATTTATGCTAGAAATCTTGTGCCCCTACCAGATTTCCCTCCCCCCCTCACACCCCTCGGGGCGCCCCTCGAAAGGAATTAAAAAAACTTTCATGCTTCCTAAATGATAAATAGCTCTAAAAAGCAACCCTTTTAGCTTGCATTTTTTTTAGCTACCATTCACTTTGAAGGGTAAAATGGGACACTTTGGCTTCGCAGAATTATTTGTCTTTTCCTTCTTTTCAAGTGACCTTTCCTGGGTTACCCGGGCGTCCGGTTCTCTCATCTCTGCTGCTCAAAGAAAATGCCCCTAGAGAGAGTTTTTGTCGAACATATTTATACATTTTCAGTCCTTTTCTATGTAGATCAAATTTAAGCCTTGGTAATTTTCTCATGTTGTTTAGTTGCATATTTAGCACAGATAATTTATGTATGCATTGATGATGTTTTACATATTAAAGACTTCAGTAATAATGAACTGTATCACGTTTTTTAGCTTTTTCACAAAACTACTTGTAATATAAAACTAATAGATTAAATAAATAAGATATTAATGATATTTTGTTTATAAAATAATAGTTATACATATAAATATATTAAACTATTGTGAAAGTCCGCTCTTCTGAACAATGGTTCATGAGCGAATACAGGGGAGGATCAAAAAATGGAATTACAGAGGTCTGGAATTAGAAATTATATGATTAACAAGCTAAAAATTTAGCAATTCCCCCTTTTGGTACAAATGTTTTGGGAGCAGGACTGTCATTTAAAGGGCGGGGGTGGGGGGGTCAGGAATGGGCAATTGCCTTTCCCTGGCTTTGAGAAATATAGTATATATTTATCAATGCATGTGTTTGTTTTTTTTTTTTTTGATGTAATAAAAAGGAGAATATACCCCTTGCCTCCTACTGGAAAAATTCAAAATGTCAGTCCTGATAAGGAAAGCTAATAAAGATCAGGTCCGACTCAGGGCCCAGTGGTAACGTATTCTATCGTTGTAGTCGTTGCTTTGGAACTGAGGAGAGAAACTTGTTATTGTAACACGATATATAACACACATCCTACTCAGTAAAAGAACCGGCGATGCCTTCCAAACTCCCACCGTTGCCCTAACATTTCGCAATACAGCTTATTAGGAGTCATTCATAAATAATGTCATGCTTCGAGGGGAAAAGTTGGGTTCAAGAAAATGTGACAGCTCGTGACGAGGGGAGAGGAGCAACAAGAAGTTTGACATCGCACATTTTGATTTCTATAAAAACATTTAAAATCAGCAAATAAAACTTATTTTATGCTAATGTAATATAGCGTGTGCTGTCGCTGTGACAAAGGGTTGTAGGGGGTATGTTGAAGTGGGACACTTAGTGAAGAAGGGGGGGAGGGGGTCAAATATATTGAAAAAAGCATGCCATCATTTATGAACGGTCCCTTAAAATCCCGATTTTAGAATGTCAATTTAAAAAACTTTTCAGTGGACGAGCAACCGAACTCCCCTCCCCTTATGCTCTTACCTATGAGGACACACTAACACACTAACAATAACCTAGAAATGCGTTTGTAAAACTTAAATTTCGAAAAATGTTGGGAACCCCCCCCCCCCCCCCCCCCCGTTTTTTTAACGTCATCAAAAACAGTTTACCATTCCGTTTCCTGCAATTACCGGGAGATGGCCGGAAGTCCCCTAAACTTCTGAACCACTTCCCATCACCAAAAATATACTAAAATAATGCACATTTCCGCAGATAATTCCGAATATCAACTTTCCCAAACGGCTCTATAAATACAGTATTAAGCTGCGAATTTATTATTTAAATTTCAAAAAAATTCTAGAATTGTGCCCCCTCCCCCCAAACGCCACCAAAAAGTTCGAAATGTTTGCCAATTTCAAAGTAATGCCCCATAAAAATCCCCCTTTAACCCTAATAGCCCCATCCAAAAGCCAAAATTGTGTTTTCAGGATTTCAATTTCAAAAAATTTTTATTATATAATTTTAATTAAAATTTTATCTCTGGGGTCCCTTTTTTACTAACATCTGCAAAATGCAACACAAAACTGCGATTTAACATCTAAATTTCTAAAACCTTCGGAGAAATTGTACGAACCCGTTCCCCTAATGTCACCAGCGATAGCTTTAAGATATATTTTGAGAATTTTAATTCAGAAAATAATCCTCAAAGACTCCCCCGTGAAACCCCTTTTCTCTAGCACTTCAATTCCATAAACTATTCAATGTAAAGAGATATGTAACCACACCTAGATATAAAGCAATTCTGCGAAGGTAAAAAAAACGAGAGGTGCGAATCAAATAAACATGTCAACTTTAAAAAAAATGCATTGCTTTCGAAAGGACGGGAGTGCTTCCCGGCCTCTAAATTTGTTTACAGCAATAACTTCCTTTTAAATAAGCAACTATCCGCCTTTGTTACCTACTCACACACATAGCCCTTTTCGCAATCACGTGACTATGAATCATCCAAATGTATTACCCGAGAAGAAAATCATTCGAGACATTCATTCGATTCTATCTTCCGAGAAATAAACCAACCGAGTTCTTGAGATGTTCAGCCGAGTTCTCGAGATGTTTTCGAGTTCTTGAATGTTCCGAGTTCTCGAGATGGTCGTCTGAATCGAGTTCTCGAGATGTTCAATCGAGTTCTCTAGATAGTCGTCTGAATCGAGTTCTCGAGATGTTCAATCGAGTTCTCGAGATGGTCGTCTGAATAGAGTTCTCAATTATGATCACTCGATTATGCCCATCACTAGTAGATATGTACCATATTGTTTTTTTTTTAATACTGTGTTATAACATTGTTTCTTACTCTTTTCTGAGCAATTGCTCTTGCTCCAGAAATCTTCAATGGCATTTAAATTGTTTAAAAGATTCTGATGAATTATCCTCTTTCTTTCGCTGGTAGAAGTGAAAAATGACTTTTTTATTTGTTTTTCGTATTGAATTAAAGTTTTCATAGTAGGGACCACAAATAAGGGGTTTGACTTATCCAATGGCTCGAATTAAGCGTGTTTGTCTTAAACGTAGAAAATAGCGTTATTGGTTAATACATTAGGACAGGGATCGCAAATGTAGTTTGTCTTCTCAGTAATTCGTTTTAAACTTGTTTGAATTAACGAGGTTCGACTGTAGCTGATTCCATTGTAGCACCATTGTCCACAGGCTGCAAAGCATTTTGAAATTGTTTCCTTGTTCGCATTTTCCAAGTAGAAGTTATCTATGTTGACCTAAGAGATTAAAGTTACATTTAAATTAATTTAGAATTAGATAACGGAAAATTTGATTGTGGACTTTTCTGAGGGGAATACATTACAAAGTATTTGAAAATAAATGAACATTTATTAAACAAGTTAAAAACAAGAATCAAAGGACCTCAAGTGAATATCGCACATTCCCGAAGTAAAATAACATCAAAAAAGAACAATATATTCATCAAAGTTCCCGATTTAAACGCACACTTCTTGAATGCAAAATCACCGGAGTCCAGATGTAAACATTCACCTTCACCGGTTTTAAGATGAAAAAAAAGTCTTGATGTTGGACGTTCATCCAGTTGATTACACGCCATCAATCTATCCAGAGAGGCAAGCTGGAAACCTCACACTATATGGTTGACCAGGCAATGATCTTCAACAAAACTTCAGGATTTCATATTGGGAGGTATTTAGTTTCATTGATGAATTTTAAACTCGGGAAATTGATACACTTCCATGCCGGATAAAACGGTCCGACAAGAAAAACACTAAATTAAAAGATACATTCCAGTGGCCACACACCCCAAACAAAGTGGAGGACTTAACCTCCAAGGAAGAGCTTCTTCAGAAGCACAACACGATGTGCAATCACATCGGTAAGATGAGGTCAAGTTAAGCACTGATGCCTGCTGCCGCCTGCCTTATATATTAGTTGCGATCTCCCCATACAAGTACCTACGTCATCCGTAATTTGCATGAAGAGTACACAACTCAACATCGGCCGCAAAAGGTAATTGCCTCTTCACTAACTTCTCGACTATTTCTTTTGATCCTGTAGCCCACTTGTTTATGTGGGCGACATGGCAGAGATGTCTGGATGAGGGAAAGCAGGCAGTGAACGTGATAGAATCGATCATCGCATTTGATTTCTCCAAGAAAAGCTTTTAGCCCAACAATCTAAGAAACAGTATTTCCCGCTGGGGGTTTTTTTCCCGATTAATCAGCCAAGTTTTCATGGTACTCAATCTGAGAAATTATTTTATTTATTTTTTGGTTAACTTTACATGAAATGAAGACTTTTTTTTTTTGGTGGGATGGGATAGCATGGAAGAGCTTTGTGCTTTCTTGAAATTCTATATATATTTTTTATCAAAAGTGTTAATGAAAGCATTACTTTTGTAATCTTTTATGTCTTTCTAGTGAAACCTATAAATAAAATTTGAAAATTGCTCTCATTGTCAAAGGAATGGAGGAAGCTTTTCCCTGGGTAAGAATGGCATAAGGAGGAGCAATCACATGAAAATTTTTATTTTATTGACAGAAATACAGGATTTAGAGCAGTAAGAGCTTTGTCAGTTGATTGCCTTGGTACTCCCCTGTGTGTTTAGATAACACTAGTCTTTCATGGACTTGCCGCCAGTAGTCTGGATATCACTAACTTTCCAGATTTGTATACCATCTCCCTTAAAACTTGATGGGAAAGGCAAAAAATTTACAAATGTACACATGCATTGGAGTAACCTTGTTTAGTATGACTTCACTCGTGCAGACCTTACTATAGTTTTCCAACTTTTTAAAAATATGATTATAATTATGTTTAAATTAAGCAAAATGATCACAAACGAGTAATCAAATAAAACAGTGGTTGTTGAATTTTTATTGTACATTTGAAGTATACTAGTTCATTAAATAGTTCATGTACATCCCTTTTCCTGTTATATTTTGGCCATTTAAATTTTAAATAGTATGAACTGATTCAAGATTGACTATTCCAGTTTTCTATCTAATTTTCATTTTATTTTTTTCTTAGGAATGTGACAAATGTGATAGGTATGTGCTAAATTTAAATTCTGTTTGAAGTTTTCTATTACTTATGTGACATATGCCTGTATAATTTATTCATTGTTTCATTTCAGAAAACAGAAAAACAGAGCCTTTTGTTACTTTTGCTCTAGTGTACAAAGAATCCCAATGTGTTGTCAGTGTGGTTAGTATAAAAATTATTTTTAAATTGCCAAAATTAGAAAAAATGTTTTAAGTTCATAATGTTAGTTCTAATATTAATTCAACATGTTGTCCCAAGTCTCTATGATTACAAAAAAGTTTTTTTTTTTCATGTTTCCAAAGCGACCAAAAATCATTTCAGTAGTAACCTAAATTGTCCGTTCCATTAAAAAAAAATTTTCATCATAAAAGAATTTATTGGCATTTTCCCCCAAAAGCAACAAGTTTCTTTGAGAAGTAGAGGCATACTATTTCTTTCCTCTTTATTAAAGGATATTTACGTTTCAATTTAAAATTTTGAATGTCGGCTTTTTCATAGCACATTGTGTTCAGTTTGGCTGATGCAAGAAAGCTGCAAATCATTTGCAATTATAAAAAACTTTTTTTTTTCCCCCCTCAAGAAACAGCTCTCACGTGTCAAGAAGCCAATGCAGAAGAAATTTTTAACAACATTTTAAGGATTTTAGAAAGTTTCTTGGCATGAAAAAATGTTAAATATTATAAATGTATAGAAATATTACTTTCCACATTTAGCATACAGCATGTCTACACTCAATTTTAAAAATATTTAATTTTTCAATTGTTTTTTTTTAGTTCTGCATTTAAATTTATCATACTTTCTTACTATAAGATGCACCGTAATATTTAAGTAATTTTACTGAAAAATAGCATTTATCATTAGATTGCAAAGCCAGACTAAAAAATATTCTTTTATTAGTTGAACTTCCCTTTACAAACTCAGAAAATCATCATTTGAACTTCCTCCTTCTTTTCTTTGACATTTTAAGACGGAAGATAATTCTGAATCAAACTATGGACATTTTAATATTATTTTCAAGCATAAGATTCATCTGAGTTTTTGAGGCAATTTCTTGGAAAGAAAAGTGTTTTATAGTCTGTAAGAGATTGTAACAATTTTTTGATAGCATTTTACTGCTAATATATATTAATCTATCTTGACTTGCGGTAAAAATATATAAAACTGTTGCATATATAAAAAAAATATCTTGGACTTGATTCAAAGTTGAATGCAGCCTCAAAAGGTATTTTAGTAGCTTTAGTCTTTAAATTTGTCTGAAGGTATTGAGTGTGTACCCTGTAATGTTACCAAAGCTGGCCTAAACTGCATTTTTATTACTTCCGCTTCCAAAATTTTCGGGAAGAGAGCCCCTCTTTTCCTAGTGTCATCATAGGCCATCTCCAAATGCATTTCCCAGAGAACCTCCAAGTTTAAATCCCTCCCCTTCCCCTCATGTTACCAAAGAAAGCCTGAAATTGCACTTTTATGGTTTCAATTTTGAAAAAAAATTTGGGGGATAACCATGATTCCCCTCCCTTAAATTTCATTTAAAGTTTCCTCTCCCCCCCCCCCCTCCCACATTCTTTGAACCAAAGCCCTAGCCAGAAATTTTTTTCGGGGGGGGGGGGGCTGACTTTGAAACACTAGTATAGGGGAAAGCTTCAGGGAAAAATACATGCTACATTGCAAAAATTTTTGGGTTTTCGGGGGGGGGCGTCGCTTCCTCCCCCCCCCTTTGCATATGGCCTTGCTTTGAACCATTTTTTAAAAACTCATGGTGAAACAGTAACAAAAAAAAATTAATTATTTTCATATCCCCCCCCCCCCCCCCAAGTTTACAAGTGGAAGCATTGAAAACATGGTTTTATGCCTCTCTTGCTTTTTTCGTTGTGTAGCCAAAGGAACAACAACACTCCATTTGTATTGTAGCTCGATGGAAAATAAACCTTTTAGAAAATGGTCATGTGAAAAGAATGTCCATGTAAAACGTTTTGCACATTCAAACATCCTAGTAGCAGAGAAAAGCTGCCACTGAATGTTAGTCTACTGGATAGCATCATCTAAAGTTGGATTGGATCAAATTTAGCTCCATGCCACCTATAGGTCTAATAAAATCTGCCCCTTTCCCGTCTAAGCCTCTTCAACTAACTTATTTATATACTTGGAAAATATTTTATTTTAATGACATGAATGAAAGTAAAGATTATGTCATATTAAGAGAAGTATCATTATAGAAAGTGAAAAATATATTAATATTTTGACTTCAAGAATAGTAAAAAAAAAAATCAAAAAAGTCGAATTTGCTGCCATAGACAGCTTGTCTACTCTGTCTTTAGAAATTTGGCTCTGACATTCAGGCCTGCTGCTAGTATGGTTTAAAATGCTGTAAAAAGTATTAAAGCTATAATTACTGATTAATTTTCTTATGTTACAAACCAACTCCTCATCTAATTTATAAAGGAAATGAGTATATTGCAATTGGAAAATTTTAGTTTTTTACTTTTACTTACATCTTATTTCATTGCAGTTCATAGATCTCAAAAATAAATAGGAAAACTGTGTTTTACAAATAAATAAGAAGAAAAGTTTTTTTACAACTTTTTCATTTACATTGATATTTCAATTGTTCTTTTGTTCAAAAGAAAGCAAAGAAGTAATTCATGGTATCATACACTAATCTTCATTTAGATATTGTTACTTGTTTCTAGGGAAAACAAAATGTATGTTGAAAACCGGAGACTGTGTTGTAAAACATCCTGGTGTGTATGCTACAGGCTTACCGATGGTGGTAAGATACATTTTATTTACATTTGCAACCTTTTATGTCTCAAATTCATTGATTGTTTGAAATGTACTCTCACTTTCTGCATAACCTTTAAGTAATTTTGAACTTAAGAAACATCTATGATTTATTCATTGTTAAAAACTATTTTAAAATATTATGATGTGCCACTCTTATAAACTAATATTATTGTGTTAGTTTTCCATTCAGTTTTGAAAAGTTGCACTTTTTAGCAACTAAACTGCATGATATCATATGTGAAAATCTGTGCCAGGATGTGCAAAAATAAATTCCTCGGTACATCCTGCTACAGAAATAACAAAAAACCTGTTTTTATTCCAAAGTACACCAAATAAAGGGGGATTGAAAATCTTCATTTCTATACGCTAATATATCCTTAACAAAATTCATTAAACATTTTTTAAACAGTTAATAGAAGATGGAAAACAACAAAAGGCACTTTTTCATTATCCTGAGAAGCGATAAAGTCGCAAATAATGATGCAACCAAAGCCAAACGGAGAATTCCAGCTGGTCCAGTAGCAGAATTTTCTGTATCAATCTGCAGCACAAGTTTCAGAAGTCAAAATTTATCTGCGGCGCCAAAGATGTGCAAATTTACAATCATAAAAAAATAGGAAACTATGCATTGAAAAATAGTTGACATATAACAATAATACATGCAGGCAATAAATAAATATTATAATTATTCAATTTATAAATAAATAAATAAAATCTAAAATTAAACATGCAATTAATGCATGCTAAGAGAAAATGATGTAAAGACAATACAGCACAGTTTAATATTTGAAAATTATTTATTATATTACTTAGAGAAAATAGGATAAACATTTATCTGAGTCATTAATAATCCTACTAACAACTTTTGAAGTAACATGTTTAAAAGAAAATCTTTGTGGACAAAATTTTTTGTAAGATGACTAATTAATCTGCAAGTTTCAAGATAAATCTGCAGTGCTTGCTGCCATGCTGCTTAATTTCTACTACCGGGCCTGCTGGTAACCTTTTGTGTGTGCTGTCGGCAAAAGTCTGCTTGGTGAGGTTTGCGCCGGGATAATGGAATATACCCAACAAAAAAAAAATTATTTTTTGTCACCATGAGCTCTATTTTCAGTCCATTAGTAGTAAGGTTCCTTTTTTTTTTGGTCTTGTAGAAATATATTGCAATTTAAAAGAAAAATTTCTTAGTTTTTCTGATTTGTTAGTTTGGCTTCCCTGACAAAACTGGCAATTTTAAATTTTAATATGTTTATATTATTATACGGATTAATTTCCTGTTTAAATCCTTCAATAATATTGAAATAAGCACATTTTGAAACTATGGACAAATTGATATTAAAATTTTCAAATAATTTTTGTTAAATTGCTTATGTATACAGCTTTTGTTTTAATTGAATTACTCATTAATTAAAAATTCCAACTTTCCCATTTATTTATTCTGTTAGCCAAAATAGAAATATTATTGTATCCGATTAGATTCAGCCATTATTAAGAAAATCTCCATAAACTAACTATTTTGAAAGTAAAGGTTAAGTGACATCATCAAATAACTCACGCTTTCATGTATGTTGTGCTCATTTTTCCGAAAAAGCTTTTTATAATGAAAAGTTATTGTACAGGCCAGTGATGGCGAACCTTTTGAGTTCGACGTGTTGGAAATTCGAAAAGCACTATCTCACTGCAATGTCATAGAAATATCCATAACTTTTTGACATTTGCAACCCTAGTAAAAAAATGTATCTGATTTTTCAAAATTTTTTTTTTGATGATTATTTTTAAAATTACTTTTAAGAAAATATTAATAAAAGGAAAAAAGTACTTGAAACATTAATTTTTTTTTTTGTAATGGAAGTGTCATCAAGCATAATTGAATCTGAGACCTTTGCTTTCCATCAAATGTAGCTTGATTATTTTTATGGTAAAGCATGGTAAAACTTAATTGAAAACATAATTTTTATACATAGGAAGAACTAAAATCTTTCTGAATTACTCAGCTTTGCATTCCTGTCTATGGTTTTGGAAATGCATAATGAATGTGTACAGATGTAAAATACCCAGGTACTGAAAATTCAATAGCTGTGTTTTTCATTTTAGTTTTACAAAATTATATATATTTAAAATACAAATGAGTTTTGGTTACGCTGACAGTACCAAAATTACGCATTTGTTGTTTACTACAAAGAAAATTTAATTTTATTGAACATGTAAATTGTTATTGAAATCAATGTTTTAATATATTCTTTATTTGAGATTGGTTTAGTTCTTCATAAATTCACATTGCAGTACATAATTCCAAATATTTGTTGCAATTTCATTTTGTAATTTTAAAACTGGGTGGTGGGAGGGAAGGTATTGACATAAGTGAACCCTTTCCAAGCTTATCATTTCAAAAATTTGTTAGGGGAGGGAGGGTATATACTTCATGTATTTTATATTTTACAAAGATAAGCAATTATATTCACACTCATCAAAATGCACTGTATTCTCAAAGCTGTGAGGAAGGCATAATTATTTTCTCATTACCTCCCTAAATGAGGGTCCTTCCCCTTTCATTTGTAATATCAAATATTAGATAAAAAAATTGTTGCCAGAAATATATACATACATATATATTTTTTTCAATCAAATCTTTAATCAGTTTTTAAGTGATTCACTTTACAGGATGTTAAGCCTACAAAATGGCTGCTATTGGTTTTCCTGAAAGTTAATAATAAATAATACTATTTTATATTATAATTTGATCTATATTTATGTTGTGATGCTGTGTTCTTTTAATAAAACTTAATGCATTAGCCACTTAAACGGCTCACATTTTTTTATCATTTGGTATCATTATTAGTAAAACTGATCTGATGGATGAAAAAATGCATTATGTATGTTAGCTGAAGTGCTTCAATATTTTTGCACGTTTATTAAAAATTGTTTCATTTTATATCTACCTAATTATATTTAGGTATAACTATGTTTAGGTATAACAAACTGTGTTGCAATGTTTTTAAATGCAACAGTGCACCAAGGAATTTTTCATCTGGGTAGTTATAATTTTTAAAAATATTTTCCTATATGGCTGTTACGTATTTTAAGTTGTACAGTAAGACCTCGATTATCCGAGCTAATTGGGACCGCTAGTACCTTGGATATCGGAAGTCTCAGTTAATAGAAACCATGTATGAAAACCTTCCATTCTTGCGAATTTAACTACTTTTAAAATAAAAAACAATAGAACGTCTTTTAAATGATAACATATTGCACCTGGTATGACCACTGTTAACAAAGCATTCATGGATGTTGTCATCTCTGTGTGTAATATTTCTTCTAAGTTGAGTGCTTTTGTAGGGAAAAAGTGCCTGTAACACAGACAACGAACTAAAATGTGTATAATTTTTTCCAAACTCATTTTGGAAAGGAGAAATAAAAGGTAAAAAAAAAAAATTAGATTTCGTTATTGCCTCTGTTAACAGAGACCTCGGTTAATCGAGGTTCTACTGTAATTTTATTTGTGTAAATTAAAAATATTTACATGATTTCAAAAGTATAGTCAAGACAAATCATGCTTAAATACTTTTTAAATGACTGAAAACTGTAAATATCCTGATTTTGGGTAATTACCCAGCGCAGGGGTAACTACCTGAACAAATGCCCTACCCAGAGGGTATTTACTTGACCCACATATATATGTATGTGTATCGTGCAAAATGAGTTGGCATGTCACTTGTGACGTGTGCATCATAAGTTTGTCATCACTGTTGTATGCGCTGCAGAGATTATTCAAATTATCTGTTCAGTTAAAACTTTAAGAAATTATGTACAATTTTCTTAGTGAAAATATTTATCTACTTTTTTTCTTTCTATCAGGGTGCTATTTGTGATTTTTGTGAAGCATGGGTATGTCATGGACGAAAGTGTCTTACCACCCATGCTTGCAATTGTCCTCTGCAAGATGCATCATGTGCAGAATGTCAGAGAGGAGTCTGGGATCATGGTAAAAATTATGTAATTATAAATGAAAGCTTTATTAGAATGTGCCATATGCTCATTCTGTTACACAAAATAAAAATAAATCAACCAAGTCTCATAATAACATTTTAATCAATAATGTATCATGATAATTACTTTTATGTTGTAAATGGCTTTATAACACTGAAATTTTTACAATCCAGTCAAATGTTTAATAAATGCTGAATTTGCATTCAAAGGATCGATAGAAAGCAATTATATTTCTTTTTCAAAAGTATACAAGTAATCAAATGAATATGATACAATACAAATAGAAAATGGGATAGAGAAAGGATACTGGATAGTTTCATTGATCAAGGAACACTGGACAAAATATACACATTTAATAATGCATTAGAAACGTTAAATAAAAATTAGGAGTCATTGTTCATATGCCTTGAGATACAAAATGTTTGATGAAAAAGGAGGAACTTACCTAGAATTTAAATGTGAAAATGTTCTTACGAGTAGATACTAGTGCAGAAAGCAAGTTCAATATGAGATCATATGCTTCATGTCCGCTTTTTTTAGCCTACTCTGCCGTAAAAGTAAAAAAAAAAATAAATAATAATCAGAGATGCCGAATGCTACGGATTCTCCGTAGTATCTACGGAAAAATACAAAAATTTGAAGTTGACTAAGATTACTTAAAACGCTTTTTTTTTCTACGGAAGAAACAATATTTTAGCGGAATTCAACTTTTCGCGCTTGGAGCGAATATTAAAAAAAGATTCACCAACGGTCGCCAAAACGAGCGCTTACTGACGATTTGTGGTAGTTTACAGCTGCGAAAACAATAGGAGATTGGCGATGGTAGAAAGCTCAAAATTCCGGTTTTAACCGGAATTTCTCCCATCATGGAGCAATATTTACAGCAACCCTGTTCTACTCGGCGACAGAGTTCGGGCAATGTTCGGATTTTTCACTTACTTGCACGACACGACACGTGCTTTAGCATTAGCAGTTGCTTATTGCATTCTTCGTTGCGTACGTCGCGTCGTTTGTTCGTTTGGTTTTTAACTATTTGGTCCTAAATTAATTAACGAATTCAGTTAAGAAATTAAATTTTTATTTTATATTGAAAAATAATCTTATTGGGTGGAAATCAGGGATGTTTTATGTTTTGGGAAATATCAGGGGATATTTAAATTTTCAACAAATATCAGGGAAAATTATTCAAACCGGCAAGCATCCAAAGTTTCGTCTGCGAAATTTCCTTTCGTTGCCCCTGGTCAGCTCGATTGCCGATTTCCCATTGGAGCCACAAGGGGGAGGGGCACAGAGAGCCCATGCCCCTCCTCCCTCGAGTGATGATTTGGAATTTTTAAGACTTTTCTTGACTCAATACAGGAACAATATGCATTTTGAGAAAATAAAGTAATATAAGTACAAAATAATGATGGGGACGGGGGGGGGGGGGGTGATCATTCTTTAAAAAAAAACTTACGATTTAAATCTCTCGGCAGTTGCAGATTACATAACTTAGAAACTTACGTTATTTTCTCCTTCAAAGGGAGGAATGTTATGGAAAAACTGGAAATTTCCAGAATTTTTTTTCCCGAAGCTCCGGAAATTTTATTTTGCTTCTTGACCTTAAATTTTCCGCCCTCATTTTGGTTCATTTGCTTTAAGTTGCTGCAATGCATATTTCTTAATTGATTTATGTAATTCTTTAAAATATCGTGGGCCTTTCCACGGGCAAGCAAGAAAACGTATGCATTCTTTTCTTTACGCAATCTTTCTGCATCCTGTGCAATAATCGTAATTTTTCCATTTTAACTTTTTAAAATTTAATTATGAAGTAAGTAAATAAATTCCTTTTCATTTTTATCAATATCTTACCGTATATACTTACTTGCGTGTAAGTCGATTCGCATGTAAGCAGAACCCCCAACTTTCAGACAAATAAACAGAAACTCGCGTGTAAGTAGACCCTTCAGAGATAAATTGGGAACGTTTTTGCCGCGAATTTTTAGGCATAAATGTTTTTAAAAGAAGGGGGATGAATCGTAATTACAATGGGAAATTTGTAGGTATGATGTGGAGTTTCATTTTTGCAATCGCGATTTTCGTAAAGGGTTAGTGTTTGCTGTTAGATTGTTAATTGTTGCTTTTATTCTGAATCAATAAAAAAGAGCTTTTGTGTTTTAATTTCTTGCAGTCTTATTAAAGGCAATAAATAATTTTAGTAATGTTTTCTTCATCATTTTGATGATTTTTTAGAGTAAAAATTGTATTTCTTTTAATAATCCACACATTTTGTTAAAATAGTACGCCCTTTTTGTACCATTTTCCTACTGTCCTATATTTTATATATTTTCCATTGCGACCCCAGTTAAAATAAGTACTTTTTTCCATTTCTGTCTGAATCAAGTAGTTTTCATAAATTTCAACTAGATAAATTACATTTTGTCTTATATGCCAGAAAATACAGTACCTATGAAAAAAATTCGAGGTTCAGGAAATTGTTTTGAAAGTTCAGGAAATGCAAATCCTTACTACTACCACCCCTGCCTTCACTGGAACAAAGGGAATTGCACAAAGTTCAGTTGGAAAAGTAGTGTCACCCTCCCTCAATATTTTTTCTGGTTTCCCCACTGTGATACTGTCATTACACATGGCAATGACGCTGTGTAACTCACAATTTCCTCATAATTTCAGAGAAATTTTTGGAGACTAATCAGGGAGTTATCAGGGTTTTTTTTTTCTCCCCTTGGATTCTGTTGCCACCATAGTTCAGCTGAGGCAAATATTTGGCTTTTAGGTTGAATATTGAGTAGTTTTTGCATCCACGTTTCTCCGGTATTATAAACTACTAATAAGCGCTGAAAACTACTGAAAATTGTTCAGGTTACTACTGAAAACTTTTAGATTAGAGTGGCATCTCTGAATAATGAATTATAAAAGAAGGCTTAATGTATTGTAAAAATGTCTTAAAAATAAAGAAAGGTCAAAAATAAGTGAAGTAATTAAATAAAGATTGAAAAATAAAAATTTGAAAGTAGGGTTTTAAGATGGCGAAAATGTATGTGTCTGTCTGTCTATCTTTTCCCAATAATTTTTGAAGAAGATTTCCAATTTGAAATAATTTTTTTTTTTTTCATTCAAAAGATTTTGGCAAGAATATCTCATTTCTATATTTTACTTTTTGATTTGGACAATTTTTCGTTCAATTTTGAACAGTTCAAAAAGCTTTAACATTAGCGCCTATGGGCAAAAATGAAGCAAATTATGTAAACTGGCCATAAGATCCAAGTTCCTATAAACAAGCTTATTCAAAGAAGCTCTCCACGTGAAATATTTTTTGATTTGAACAATTTTTGTTCATGTTTGAAAGGTTCCAAAAAAATTAACAGAATTTCAATCCTATATAAATCCTGATCTAACAGATGGATTTGTTTGGAACAAACTTTATGGGAAAGATGTTATGACGTACAACATGTATAGATACAAAGATCAACCTGAACTAAACGAGAAAATTTTCCTATGCAATTTTTTGCTCGCAATTTTTAAGAATATTTCTGAATGGTTGAACGAATAAATGAATGAGTGAGTGAAAGAATGAAAATATGATTGAATAAATTTAAAAAACATAGATTAGTGAAAAATACATGAATGAGTAAGGGATTGGATGAGTGAATGAAAATGTATTAACCTTTGCTAAAGGTTTATTTTAATTAAGAACTAAAGCTAAACGAGAAAAAGAGAGAGAGATAGCTGGATTATAAATTTGAATATGGCGTGTACAGGAAAGTAAGCTCGTATAGTTCCAGACAGAACTTCTTGTTTTAAACTCCACGTGCTGCATAAAACAAAATTAATAAAATTAATGCTGCAATATCTTACAAATTCCACAACTCTGGTTGCGAAACTAAAGAAAACTAAACTCGCTGTTTATGAAAAATCTAGCACTCATGGCAGCCCACAAAAATGCTATTTGATATGATTTTCACATTTCTTGCATGTTTCTTGAAAATACTTTGGTATCTGCTGTATTTTTAGGCCAAGAAAATGAACCCACTCTCTTTGCTACAAGCACTGCCATCTTGCTTCTGAACATTAGCAACGGAGAACTCCTATTGGCTGTTGGCAAGCAGAAAATGCTGGCAGAAACAGAAAAGTTGAAAATGTTTCATCTCTCGATTCTCTCCCTTTTCTGTCAAACAGAAACTGAAAATACTGGAAGTTGGGAAGTTTTTCTTTTCTGGTTTTTGTTTCCGACGGATTTCCGGTGATGTGGAGACTTGACTTTATTGTCATCAGAATTGTAGGAGTAGGCTTGTGCTGTTTATAGTATTTCAGTTTAGTGGAGGAGCAGGAAAAAGTGAAAGAGCAGTAGAAACGTCGTAAACCTTCAGAACTCTGATTTTGTCAGAACGGAAAAAAGGGAATTTTTTTCAATAGCTTGGTTAAAGCAGAATTCGGTTAAGCTAGACTTTACAACATTGCAATTTATTTCCTATCTTATTTAATGTGTGTAGAGAGTTAAGAATATATTTTGTAATGTACCAAAATGTATTTCATTTGAGTCAGATTGTTTTTAAGCACTTTCATATCAGGCAAGTATTGCAGGTATGGAGTTTTATATGTAATTCATTTTAGTTGAAAAGAAATATAGTACTGAGAATTTTAAACATCTGATTTTCTTAATATTTTTAGGTGGACGTGTTTTTAAATGTTCTTTCTGTGATTCCTTTCTTTGTGAAGATGATCAATTTGAGCATCAAGCTAGCTGCCAATTTTTAGAATCTGAAACATTAAAATGTGAGTTATGCATTCTTTATGACCTTAATTTTACAAAACTTTACCAAACATACTTTAATCTCACTCACTATGTTGAATCACAAAGTTAAGTATTCATAAAATTTGTTGAAATGTTTACCTTGTTATAATTCAGAATGATAGTAGAAGTTTAAATGTTGATTCTAGCCATTTGTAAAGGTTCCAATAATTAATAAAAATAATTTATTTAAAAAATAAAAATTATTGTTTCAGTTAAAAGTGTTTTTTTATTCTTTATTAAGTTAAAGTTTTTTAAAAAGTATTTCTACAGTAACAAAGCATTATTGCCATGGGTGAAAGTACTCCATCTAAAGTCGGATTACTGCCTTTTTAAAAATAAATTGTTAGAGGGAAAAAGCCAGAATACTTGGGACTAAAATATTTATAACATTGATTTAAATGTGTTATAAATGTTTTTCAATACTACTTCATTTAAAGGCTTAATGTGTGAGGGTGTTGCTAATTATAATAAATTTAATTATTAAAATACTTGAGAACAATTTTAAAATGTTCAAATTGAGTTCCCACCATAATTATTAAATATTGTTATTGCTAATATTAATCTAGTTATTTTTGGCCAAAAAAAAGATAAATAATACATACAATATATTAACAAAATATTTGGAAAATACATGTTTTTGGATAGTTGCAGAGTTTGTTTTCGACTTCCGTCCTTTTAAATCTTTTTACTTTAACGCATGATTATTGCTATTCAGTCCCACCTTCTTTCTTTCATCTTAATTTTAAGATTCGGAATTGCATTTTCCCTGTTGCTTTGGTTACTTATTCCTTCAATTTAGAACATATGAATGTAGTTTTATTTCTGCACTTTTTTCTGTTATACTCTTCCCAATTGTTGTGAAAAATTTTATAATTTTAAAAGTTATACATTGTTTGTTTCTCTCTGACATTTCATTTTACAAACAAGTTGGCATTGTTTATTTCATCCATAAAAGTATAGTTTTAAAAAGAAAGAAAAAGATTTAATCCAAGAATAGATTTTTCCTAAATAGAGAATATTGTATATCATATTTTACTTTCTCAAAATCTTGTTAAATTTTTCATTTTTTATTATTGATATAAACATTTCCAATCTTGTAATCAGAATGGTGGTTTAAAATTTATGCCTTAGAACATCTTTTCTTCCTTCACAGGTCAGTCATGCAACAGACTTGGTCAATATTCTTGTTTAAGGTGTAAAGTAAGTGCATATATATGCATAAAATGCACATCTAATTGTATGTATGTTTTATTTTGCAGTATATTTCCAAGGTTTTATAAATATGATATTATTATTATTTGTAATCTTAGATGTATTTTGTATTAGTTAAATTTTGTTTTATGAAAACTTTATCTTTATTTATTTATTTATTTTTTATTTTTTATTGATATGTGAAATCTTGTTTCCCTTCAAGCACTAATTAGTAATCATAGTTATGTGAAAATCTAAATTTAAGTTTAAGCATTAAAGAAATGAAAAATGTGCTCTTGTATATAATGTTGCAAAAATTATTTGGGGGTGGGGATCACATTGCCTGAGGAAGTATTTGTTATTTGAATTTTCTTCTTTGGATAATATAAAAAGAAAGAATTGAAACCTACATTTTGGAAAAATGCAAACTTTTTGTATCCAATGTTCCGGTATGGAAAGCCATTTTTATTTTTATTTTCAATGTTTATTAAGTTTTATTAGGAGGTTAATATAGTTAAATTTCTGTCTATTTTCATTAAATATCTAAGTTGAAAATTTCTGAGCAAAATTATGTGACTGTTGTTGCCCATGTGCTGTCAAATACTGAATATATGCTTTGTTTTGTTTTTGTTTCAATGGGAGGGAGAGAAATAAATAACGACATTTGAGAAGCTCCCCATTCCTAAATTTCTTATGGTAAAAGCAGTCTTTTTAATTTAAATACATAATGTATTTTGTAAATTTTTAAAAACCCATAATTTTAATTTCAGAGGAAATTTTAGTAAAAAATTCTTTTTTTTCTTCTTATCTGCAATAGTTACATATTAATACAAATCAGAATTTTGTTTTTCCCTTCAATTAAAATTAATGTGTTGCTTAGATTTGTAATGTTAAATATGTTGCTTTCATTTCATGTGCACATGAAATGATCTTTTCTTTTGTGCTCTCACATTCAGGGGGGGGGGGAGTTCATAATTGTTTGTTTTTGAAAATGAGATACTTAATTAGAAAGTAACTTTTTTAATAATTGTATTTATTCATTAGTTCTAAATTTATTTTCATGTTGAAATACAATTACAAACAATTTTTTACTGTATGTAGCTAAGGTGTTAAAAAAGAAGACAAATGTTACATAAAGTGACATTACATTTCCTAAATCTTTTGCAAGCTTAAATATGTTTTACTAATTCTTCTGATTAATTCAACCAGACATGTTACTGTGAAGATCATGTGAAGAGGAAGGGATTCAAGTATGAAAGAAATCAACCTATTCCTTGTCCAAAATGCAACTATGACACACAGCAAACAAAAGATCTAAGCATGTCTAGTAAGCAATTACTACTTATATATTTATTTTATATATTTTTTGTGCAAAATTTTATTAAAAATACCCCCCCCCCCCCCATAATAAAAAACCTGAAATGATGGGACTTTACTGCCAAATATAAGCTGGTATAATCCGTGTCAATTCAGGCAGGGGGGTACCTTCATAGTCTCAGAAGTTTTTGAATTTCACATATGTTAAAATTTCGAACTAAGTGAGTTATAGGTATGTTTTTGTTTTGCTCAAAAAAATTCTTGGCCCCAGATACAGGCCGCCAAAAATGGCGCCTCTGGCTCCATTTCTCACTTGCGATTTTCGACAAAAACTTTTAAGTGCTCTATTTCCTGAACAGTGCAAGATATTATGATGCGGTTTTTTTTATTTGAAAGATAATTGTATTCTGTTTAAGATGAAAGGGCAAATTTTAAAATATCTGTTTAACTTTTTTTGTTGCAGCCTTCTGAAACTTTTTTTTTTAAATCTTTTATATTTTTTCTCAAAAAAGCCAATCTCAAAATTTTTTATTTTTTTACTGTTGGTTAATACCATTAAGTACTACATTCCCTGAAAAGGAGAGCTTCCACTTTTGCATTTAACAATTTTTAAAAACAATTTAAGATTTTGCCATATATTTTATCAGTTTTGTTAATCGGAAATTTTGTTTGTCTTAGCCGAAATTTATATTTTAGCCTTCGTAATATGCGTGAGATATTTAGTGTAATTAAATAGCAAACCAAAATTAATGAACAAAATGTTCGTTTTAGCAGTGCTTTCATATTAACCGTGTTTGTATTAAGAAAGTTCAACTGTATATGTAGATTATTGTAGAAATCGACCAAAAATCCTTACCCTATGGCCATGGAGATAAACCAAAGAGGTGTGTCTCTCTATCGTTTTTATTTTACAATTTTAGTTTTATTCTTAATTATTTATATATTTTAAGCTTAATAAACTACTTGTTGGTTATATCCCTTTTATGTCTTATTGTAATGGGCAGCACCATGATATTTAAATGCACAAGTATTATATTTTGGGTCATTCCATGTCAACTGGACCAATTTTGAAAATCGTCCCCACTCGACCATCTCCAATTTCGATAAAATTTTTCACAAAGTTTCTGACGGGTATAAAACTAAGCTACCCAAATTTTTAGCCCTTGAAAGTAAAAACTCAAAATGCAAGGGGCGCCTAAGTTTAGGAACCAAGATGGCTGCCTAAACTTAGGCGCATTTTGGCATTTCTTTGCATCAGGCTTGAGGAAGACCTCAAGCCTGATGCAAAGAAATAAACAGCAGCCATTTTGCCAAAAATTGAATTTTTTAAACTCTTCATAATTAGTTTTTCGTTTTTTTTTTTAAATTCATTTATCTACTTAATGTTTACAATTATTCACATTGGGTCTTTATTTGCTGAATTTTTTTTACTTTTAGCTTATTTTTTGCGTTTCTTTGATGCCGCCAGTTACGAACAGTAAGAGCGTTTTGCTGCAATCGTGCGGCAATCTTTTTGCATCTGCTTTCATTTTACAATATTTCTAATTCTTTTATTAATAATTCACAATATAAAGCATATTGAGCGAAAATACAAATCAATTTTTCAGTATTAGAATGTCTTTAGGTCGAAATTTTACCCAGTCAAAATTTCTCTCATCTTCCAAAAATGAGTCAATTTTTTCAAATAATATTAATTTATGCGTCAAATGCGAGTATGCGCGAGCCCTGCAGGACCCAACTCAAGTTTCTTTCCTTTTAAATGTTAAATAAAACTCCAAAAAAGATAAATTGAAGCTAAAAATGCGCACATATCAGCATGGTTTTTAACTCAAATTTGAACCCTTTTTTGCTTACGAAAAAACACCCTCTTAAAAATTTCAAGTTTGGTAGAGAAAGCTTTCCTCTATCTAATGAAAGTTAAACGAAGAAAATTCATTTGGTTCCCCCTCAGATATGATGGTTCAAAAGTGATCAAAATTGGCCATTTTTGAAAACCGCTGCATGTTTAGGTAAATATAAATCAAAACCTAACGTAATGAAATTTTTGAAATTTTCAGAATATGTCGAAAAGTAGTTGACTTAGATGTATACCAAGTTACAAGTGTATAAGTTTAGTTACTGACGAATTAGAGCAGTATAAAGTTTTGAAAATTTTTGTCAAATTGAATTTTCAGCCTACTTTGACTGAACACAATAAAAAGAACTTCCTTGGTGGTCTTTCAAACTTTGCTATTAGATTAAGCACAAAAAGTTGTCTGGGTAAAAAAAATTTCGGAGTTGTATTTTCATTATGTGGCTCTCCAGGTACATCCAAACATGGCTACTTAGTTCGTTCGTCAATGGCAGCCATCTTGGTTCCTAAACGTAGGCGCCCCTTGCAACTTGAGTTTTTACTTTCAAGGTCTAAAAATTTGGCTAGCTTAGTTTTATACCTACCAGAAACTTTGCAAAATTTTATCAAAATCGGTGATGGTGGAGTGGGGACCACTGGTCCAGTTGACGTGGAATGACCCTTTTACACAAAAACCCAGCGGATTTTTGTGGGTGGCCCTACTCAGAAAAACCTGGGCAGGTATTTCTAGGCTAAGCCCAGTTGCCAACCCTGTTAATAGCTGCCAGAACCAGATGCCTAATTAACAGAATGTGGCTTAATCTGCTCTTAAGCCATATGGGTTGCATTTATTGTTTGAAATATAACTATCTCTAGCCACATATATGAAATTGAGTTTCATTTTAAATGAAAAGTTTATTAATGCTACAATTTTTAGGAAGTTACTTTTTATATTTTCAATAATTTTCAGTACTTTATGTTTTGTTTGATAAAAATCAATTATTTTATTCATAGTTCGTAAACATGATTATGGTCGGCAAGCCACAGGTACGGGAGAAAACGGATATAGTGATGAAGATGAAGGAGCTTGCGGTTACTCGGGTATGATGTTTTACTCCTATTTCCAAGGCAGTTTTTTAGTTTTTATTAATTGACTCATTTACGTATTTCATCTATTTATTTCTTTTCTTTTTTTAAAATTTCTATAGTAGCAGTTTCATGTCTGACTTTGCTTTCTTGATTTTTAGGCCTTATATCAAATTACAAAAAAAAGACAAGTAATAGTTTTTTATTTGTTCAGTGTCAAAGCTTGATGTATATCTAGACACACAGCAGTGTGTCCTCTAAGTTCAGAAAGCCAGCCAAAATAAGAAACGGCGACACCGGCCAATGTGTATATTTAGCCGAATCATTTCGAGCTGCTTTTGATCCCATCATTACCCAAAACTATTAGACCTACATACTTGAAATTTTGTACGTCTAATAGTGATCCCCTTAACCCCTAGAATATCATATTTCATTGATGTACCTCTTATGGTTATGGAATTATTAAGGTCTGAAAAGTGTCATTTTTATGACTCACTCACTCACCAAAAACCTAACCTACTTCTAGGGGACTTAGAAACTTGGTATCAAGGTAGACAATTTGGCATATATAAAGGAAAAAATCCGAAACTTCAAAAAGTTACATTATCTTCGAAGTTAATAGCATACTCATAAGTAGCATCATACCTAACGACTTCAAACAGCAGCCATATTTGTTTGCCGTTAACATAAACAATACTCTCTCGCGCTTGAAGGAAAATAATTGATGCATTGAAATTCACTTTCCGCTTTATTTTTTCGCCTTAAGGCTAAACTCAAGCTGAGAACAAAGAATCCAGTGTCGTAGTTATACAGAACTTTTCAACGCTTTTTAAAAAAAAGATTAATTAAGTAAAGATGTATTTACTGACTTATTACGGAGAAATGTAAAGAAATGAAAAAAATCTTAAATAATTCGTAGCAACTATTCAGCTTGGTTTAATTTAGTATAACTTATCATCAATATAAAGACACACATTTTAGCTTTTTAAAAATTAATGATATCCCAACAAAACATAAATGTGAAAAAAGGGCCAAGTTCGATGGAACAAAAACGAGCTTCGGAGTAGTCGGTGTCAGAGATAAAAGAATTGATATCTAACGTGTGCCAAGTTCCATCGCAGATCCTTTGATCATGGCTGTAAGAGTGTACAATGTTCCCTAATTTATTTAAAAACTTTTTTTTTTTAATCGGATTCCTATCTTGGAAAGTTTTAATTAAGATAACTTACGTTCAAGAAGACTATAAGAAGACAATTAGAAATTAACTACGTATAATAGCTTGCCACATGATTTTACTAGCTATTAAAAATTGCTAATTGAATGAGTTATATTTTTTGAATGAAATTTACTTTAATTAACACTTGCCAAGTTAGGAATCCAATTTATAAAAAATGTTTTTAAATAAATTACGGAGCATTGTACACTCTTACAGCCATGATCAAAGGATCTGCGATGGAGCTTGGCCCTTTTTTCACATTTATGTTTTGTTGGGATTAAATTAATGCAAAAATATTTACATGAGTTGAAAGAAAGCTCAGAACAGTGTATGGAATATATTGTGCAAGAAGTAGAAGCTAAGGGTAATTGAATACTTTCAGCACATCCGTAAGAGACAGGACTCTCTCTGTAGAAATTCTATCTCTGCTTTCTATTTTCCCTTTATGCAGCATTAAACAAAGCAAAAAGGTTAACAATTTCAAAATTTAAAGAAAAAGTACATTCAGAATGGTTTAGTTTCAACTCTGCATGCTTTGCATCCCGCACCACGGAACTGCCTTTGATGAATGAAAATGTAATGGAAAATGTAAATCATGAATGAATGAATAATAATGAAAAATGTAAAGCATCTCAAAAATTTTCAAACAGAGAAATGTTGAAGAATTTTAAGAGATATCATTCTTTTTGATCATTGTATTACTTCACAGGACAGTCAAAAAAAAGTGTAAGCATCAAATAAACGTTAAATCGATGAATGAAGTAAAAATTCAAGATTATTCCTAAGTTTTATGAGCTTAATGCATTTTTATTTGATTAAACAAGAAGATAAAAACAAAGTATGCTTTGTTGTATAATTTGTTTAATAGAAAGAATGTAATCACCAGATAATAAATTTATCATTTTTAAAATATATACTTTTTTTATGCTATTATACAGTGTTACTTTTTGCAAATTTGATCTGGAAGTTTTTCTGCTTAGTCAGTGAAGGAAATGCAAATATTCATTAACAAAGTTAAAATTATGAAGTTATTATGAATCTTTTCTGACTTGAATGGAGCCTGCGGTTCAATTTGACTCAACACGGGAAACCTTACCCGATCCGGACACACGAAGGATTGACAGATTAAGAGCTCTTTCTTGATTATGTGGGTTGTGGTGCATGGCCGTTCTTAGTAAAACAAAGTGAACTTACATTTTAGTTTCTTTTTGTTGGGGGGGGGGGGGGGACATGTAAAAATATCTGTGTAAGTAAACAAGTAACTTGCCTTGATTTTCAGAAAATATTTTGCATGCATTACTTTTGAAGAGGATATTCAATTTGAGTCAGTTTTAGAAAGTAATAGATAATTTGTGTTAAATTTATCAACTATACTATGTCTACATTCTTTCTATTATGATTAAATCTGCTTAAGAGAACAAAGGTTAGGCTTATTACTTACTAGATGGTTATTTTATAGTTATCATTTTTACTGTAATATTCTTTTTTAACTTCTGACATTGAAAGTTTTGCATGGTGTCATATGTCTGACCAAAATGTACTTTGACCTTGATACACTTTGTAATAACATAAAGTTGTTCATGATGAAAAATATTTTTTACTCTTTTAGAAAGTGCTAAGTTAGCCATGTATACATGCACACTCATGTTTTCAATAGGGTTAAAGGATGATATCATACAGATATTTTCCTTTGACCTTCATTAGTTAAGATGTTAAAAAATTACTTTCATTGGTAAATCCAAATGCCTCTCAGGGGATCGATTGAAATGAAATAGGTTGAAATGTTTCAACCAACTTTAGAAAAATTGTTTTAACTGTACCTGGTACATCTTTTAATTCATCCTCATGACACCTAAAATAAGCAAATTAGATTTTTTTAACAAAATGCACCTATTTGAACGCTGATGACTAAATTTCTTACATAAATTACAGTAAAAAGACTATGGTATTCATAGCTAGGTTTTGGCTTGATGCAAATAAATAGCAACAAAAATATTTACTTTCGCACACAAGAAATGTTTCACACACTTATTAGGTATACACTATTCGTAGGATCACAAGTTTGTCGCACCGCAAATTCCCATGATTTTTAAAGCTTTTTCCTAAACTCCGCGAATTTTTCTTTTTTTTTTTTTTTTTTTTAAATTATTGACTCATGAAATGGGCGATTTTTGAAAGATTTCAGAAACCAAGAATAAAATATGATCACTCAAAGTCTAAAACTTGTGCCAAGAAAAAATTCAAAATTATTTTTTTGAAAGCAGTAAAAATAAACATAGATTTTGCCACCCAGCCTCAAACATGTTTTAAGAATGCTGAGTTTTTGATCCTAGTCAATACAAATATTTAAATGTTTTTGACGGAGTTAATAATCCTTCCATTTTTAACAATAGCCCTATATTTTAGGATGAAGAATAACTTTCACAGCAGATATGCTATCTTTTGTTATATTTGTGTTCTTGCGAACATTTTGCGAAATTTGCCGCAAATGTTCCGCGAATTTCGCTCTCTTTTTTCTGGGCCAAACTTGCAACCCTAACTATTAAGTATATCAAAGTAAACCAAACAACAACCGTTAGTTCCTACATGAAAGCTGTTTCCGTTGTTCTGGAAAGTTCTCCGCGATTGTTGTTGCTGTCTCTAATATTAGTATTGTTTCAACCTTACCCTATTTTAGATGACCCCTGTCTCTCTTTGCAAAAAACTGAGTAATATTGTAACAAACATGGTGAAAATCAGCTTGAAAATCAGAAAACTGTGCCCAGATTACCCCACCTAACTGTACTGCATCTAATTTCCTTTATGAAATAAATGTTTGTGCAACATTTCAATTCAAAGTCAAAAAAGTTATTTCTACCTTTTTTTATTCTTCACATTTGAGTCGTTTAGGCTTAAGAGTGTTAAAGCTTTTTTAGCATGTTTAATTGGTAATGCATGTAAACATAATGCAATTTTGTGCTTAATAGGTTCATACAATAACTACTGTTATGATGTAGAAGAAGACAATGAAAGCTCATTTGACGATGATGACGATGATGATGAAGATGATGATGAAGAAGAAGATGATGATGAAAAAGAGAAAACTTAAAAATAATTTTAAAGTTTAAAAATAATTGGTTGTATTAAAAATTTTTCGAAATAAAATGTTATTTATTTTCACTGAATGATCTAAACTCCCTTTTCAATATTTTTATACATTAGAGTGGCTGCCCCCCCCCCCCCCCCCCGTGCTTGATTACATAGCTTAACAGGGAATCAGTACCTTTTAGCAGCTAAAGATTGTTGATTTAAAACATCAGTAATAGTTTATATTTTATGCTGTTTTAGTAATAGAAAAAAATTTCAGTAAAAATCTTCACTGTTCTACAAAAAGAAAGCTCTTCTTTATGCATCATTTATATTATTTAGCATATGATTTACAGGCAGGTAATAAACATGCAAAAACCATTTTTTAGTGGTTGGACAGATGTATTATTAATTTATTGCTATTATGTAGTCAGTTTTAATCATATTATTTGGGGCTACATGAGGGTATCATTTTTTTTCCTCCAATTACTAAGTACCATTGAGAGGACTGGGAGACTTTTCTCCTTCAACACCCTTCCCTGTAAGCACTAGGCCTTAGGAATGCCTAGGGGTGTTCCTAAGCTTTGGGGCGTTTTAGAAGAAAGAGTTTCAGAAATTCTCCCTTAAGAAAATTTTCGAAAGTGAAGACTTAACCCATTTATGCCTACTATTCCATTTTTGGAACAGCAGTTGAGTGAGAGTTTTTCATCAAACAAGGCAAGCAAACACGTTGCGCTCAATGCCACAAAAACATATTTAAACATGTGAAAAATGTAATGTTGCATTCCATGTGTACTGTTTATCTGATTATCATACTGAATAACCTCCACATTCAATAATAATCATATTTAACATTTAGTAACAAATACAGCAATGATTTTTCCTAGTGTTCCAAAAATGAAACGCCGTGTTACTCATACATGGCATGAAATGAAAAAAAAAATCAGCAAACTGTTGTTTTTTACATTTTTCTACGTCACATATACGAATTCCATGCAAAAATTCAAAACTTTCAACCTCCAGCATAAATGGGTTAAAAATGAAGTTTCAGCCTATCTTTGTCAGCATTACTGGAGGCAGGGGTTCGAGGGCTCTCCCCAGGAAACTTTTTGACGTCTTGCTAACCATGCAATTTTGAGATTCTTTGGTGATGTTAGAGGAAGCAGAAGGGAGTTTAGTTACTCTTCCCCCCACAATTTTTCTTCAAAATAAAGTCTTTTATCTTTTAGGTTACTTTTGATGTCGAGTGATAGTGTTCGATGTCTTTTCCAAAAAAGTGTTTCTGAAACTAAAGTTTTAGAGGATGCCAATCCCGTTGATAACTCAACAGCTAATTGCAGCTAACTAAGCTAAAGAAGATCAGCAAACTGCGCACTCATAGTTGTGGCTGATGTGATTGACAGAGGCGTAGGGAAAACCTAAGATTTGGCACTCTCCCCCCTACCCTGTTTCAAAATGCAATACAAAAGGAAACGATTTTTTAAAATGTATTTAAAATAGATATTAGTAATAATTATTATTTTTTAATCGCGTTTTTAGTTTTGAGAGTTTTAAAGTTTTTAATATTTTGATATTTTATTCAAGCCTATTTTCAAATTTTCATTAAAGCTAAACAGATATGATATGAGATATTTAACTAAGCCAAACACAATCATCGTTCGAAAGGATAACATTTTAAAATATCAGCCGATTATAGCATCGCAAAAACTTTAACTCAAAATTCAGTTGACTTTAAGTTGGGAAAAAAACAACTTGGTGCATGAAGATTTTAATAGTTATTAGAATATGATTTGTGAGAATATATAGGCATTTAATAAACTAGTATGAGCATTTAAATAGCTCTAACAAATTTTCTTTTTGAAAACTAAGACCCCTTCTCCTTGTGATTATTATTTAGTTTGTAGAGGTTATATAACTAGTTTGCAATATTGTTTTTTAAAGATGAACCCTGTTTTTAAAAGTATTATTTAATTATTCGTTTCTTAAATTTTAACATTTTTATTGAAACAAATTGGTAACACTATCGGTTAGCATTTTAGTTCATGACTATTTGGCAGTACATTTTTTTGCTTTGATTTTAAAAATTTATACTTCTGATGCTTTCATTAAGTTCCTTTAATTTCTTAAATTATACCCAGTTTGAAGTAAGTAAAAAAGTAACGAATTAAGCAAGTATTAATAGTTATTAAATTTTGTGCCTTTATTCGTTGCTTCTTTTTCTTGCTTCATTCGTCGCACAAAAGTTAAACTTTTTCTCTTATACCCAGTTTATTCTAGGCTTTAAAAAGAGCAGGACCTTGGAATTTACAAAAAGGCACGCAAAATAAAAAGTACAAATAATTGGCATATTGCGTCATTAACAATTACTCTCTAATATATGTTATGCTAAATCCAAAACCTACAAAATGAACGGCATAATTATTTTATAAGAATTAAGATATTATTCTTAGAAGCATAAGAGATTAACACCCCCCATGCCCCACTGCTTGGCATTTTAAACGAAGAAGGGGCTGATCTTATAGAAATTCAGGTTTCTGCATGTTTTTTCAAGAAAAATTAAACCTCATTTATGAAGTGTGAAATGAAACTACATAACAAAATAATGATTTTGAAACATAAGGAATGAATATAATTAAGATATTAGGGATCATTTATAAATGCGGTCACGCTTCGTCATAGGCGTAACTAAGGTTGGTGAAAGGGGGGGGGGGTCACCCTAAAAATGCACAGACTAAACAGCAATAAGAAGTGTAAAAGAGTTGAAAATTTACTAGTCATAAATACTTGTCTCTAAAGATATACTCCGTGTTTATTTCAGGCATACCCGGGGGGGGGGGGGGGAGCTACCACCTCGGAGCAAGTCAACTCCCCCCCCCCCCCCGCCAAAAAATTCAGATCACAAGCTTTAAAAATAGAAAGAAAAGAGAAATTACGCTTTTAAGACACTTTACTTTCAGAAACACTTTCAGGGAAAGGACATTGAACAATATCACGAGCGACACCAAAAGTCACTTAAAAGATATAAGACTTTATTTTGAAAAAAATTGCGGGGGGAGAGTAACCAAACTCCTTTCTGTTTCCTCTAACACCACCAAAGTATCCCGAAATTGCATTGCTAGGAAGATTTCAAAAAGTTTCCTGGAGAGAGCCCTCGAACCCTTGCCTCCAGAGTTAGCCTAAGCATTATAGATGTAAGACCAGTTACAAAAATTTAAGTTGCAGTAGCCCCAAATACCCACTCTTCTAACTTCACCAAAGATCTAAACATACATCTACTATATATACATCAAAAAGCTATCATATATGTAAAAAAATTCATATTAACATCATTTCTAGTCATATATATCTATATATGTGTATATATACTTAACCCATTTATGCCTACTATTCCATTTTTGGAACAGCAGTTGAGTGAGAGTTTTTCATCAAACAAGGCAAGCAAACACGTTGCGCTCAATGCCACAAAAACATATTTAAACATGTGAAAAATGTAATGTTGCATTCCATGTGTACTGTTTATCTGATTATCATACTGAATAACCTCCACATTCAATAATAATCATATTTAACATTTAGTAACAAATACAGCAATGATTTTTCCTAGTGTTCCAAAAATGAAACGCCATGTTACTCATACATGGCATGAAATGAAAAAAAAAATCAGCAAACTGTTGTTTTTTACATTTTTCTACGTCACATATACGAATTCCATGCAAAAATTCAAAACTTTCAACCTCCAGCATAAATGGGTTAAAAATGAAGTTTCAGCCTATCTTTGTCAGCATTACTGGAGGCAGGGGTTCGAGGGCTCTCCCCAGGAAACTTTTTGACGTCTTGCTAACCATGCAATTTTGAGATTCTTTGGTGATGTTAGAGGAAGCAGAAGGGAGTTTAGTTACTCTTCCCCCCACAATTTTTCTTCAAAATAAAGTCTTTTATCTTTTAGGTTACTTTTGATGTCGAGTGATAGTGTTCGATGTCTTTTCCAAAAAAGTGTTTCTGAAACTAAAGTTTTAGAGGATGCCAATCCCGTTGATAACTCAACAGCTAATTGCAGCTAACTAAGCTAAAGAAGATCAGCAAACTGCGCACTCATAGTTGTGGCTGATGTGATTGACACAGGCGTAGGGACAACTGAAGATTTGGCACTCTCCCCCCTACCCTGTTTCAAAATGCAATACAAAAGGAAACGATTTTTTAAAATGTATTTAAAATAGATATTAGTAATAATTATTATTTTTTAATCGCGTTTTTAGTTTTGAGAGTTTTAAAGTTTTTAATATTTTGATATTTTATTCAAGCCTATTTTCAAATTTTCATTAAAGCTAAACAGATATGATATGAGATATTTAACTAAGCCAAACACAATCATCGTTCGAAAGGATAACATTTTAAAATATCAGCCGATTATAGCATTGCAAAAACTTTAACTCAAAATTCAGTTGACTTTAAGTTGGGAAAAAAACAACTTGGTGCATGAAGATTTTAATAGTTATTAGAATATGATTTGTGAGAATATATAGGCATTTAATAAACTAGTATGAGCATTTAAATAGCTCTAACAAATTTTCTTTTTGAAAACTAAGACCCCTTCTCCTTGTGATTATTATTTAGTTTGTAGAGGTTATATAACTAGTTTGCAATATTGTTTTTTAAAGATGAACCCTGTTTTTAAAAGTATTATTTAATTATTCGTTTCTTAAATTTTAACATTTTTATTGAAACAAATTGGTAACACTATCGGTTAGCATTTTAGTTCATGACTATTTGGCAGTACATTTTTTTGCTTTGATTTTAAAAATTTATACTTCTGATGCTTTCATTAAGTTCCTTTAATTTCTTAAATTATACCCAGTTTGAAGTAAGTAAAAAAGTAACGAATTAAGCAAGTATTAATAGTTATTAAATTTTGTGCCTTTATTCGTTGCTTTTGTTCTTGCTTCATTCGTCGCACAAAAGTTTAAACTTTTTCTCTTATACCCAGTTTATTCTAGGCTTTAAAAAGAGCAGGACCTTGGAATTTACAAAAAGGCACGCAAAATAAAAAGTACAAATAATTGGCATATTGCGTCATTAACAATTACTCTCTAATATATGTTATGCTAAATCCAAAACCTACAAAATGAACGGCATAATTATTTTATAAGAATTAAGATATTATTCTTAGGAGCATAAGAGATTAACACCCCCCATGCCCCACTGCTTGGCATTTTAAACGAAGAAGGGGCTGATCTTATAGAAATTCAGGTTTCTGCATGTTTTTTCAAGAAAAATTAAACCTCATTTATGAAGTGTGAAATGAAACTACATAACAAAATAATGATTTTGAAACATAAGGAATGAATATAATTAAGATATTAGGGATCATTTATAAATGCGGTCACGCTTCGTCATAGGCGTAACTAAGGTTGGTGAAAGGGGGGGGGGGTCACCCTAAAAATGCACAGACTAAACAGCAATAAGAAGTGTAAAAGAGTTGAAAATTTACTAGTCATAAATACTTGTCTCTAAAGATATACTCCGTGTTTATTTCAGGCATACCCGGGGGGGGGGAGCTACCACCTCGGAGCAAGTCAACTCCCCCCCCCCCCCCGCCAAAAAATTCAGATCACAAGCTTTAAAAATAGAAAGAAAAGAGAAATTACGCTTTTAAGACACTTTACTTTCAGAAACACTTTCAGGGAAAGGACATTGAACACTATCACGAGCGACACCAAAAGTCACTTAAAAGATATAAGACTTTATTTTGAAAAAAATTGCGGGGGGAGAGTAACCAAACTCCTTTCTGTTTCCTCTAACACCACCAAAGTATCCCGAAATTGCATTGCTAGGAAGATTTCAAAAAGTTTCCTGGAGAGAGCCCTCGAACCCTTGCCTCCAGAGTTAGCCTAAGCATTATAGATGTAAGACCAGTTACAAAAATTTAAGTTGCAGTAGCCCCAAATACCCACTCTTCTAACTTCACCAAAGATCTAAACATACATCTACTATATATACATCAAAAAGCTATCATATATGTAAAAAAATTCATATTAACATCATTTCTAGTCATATATATCTATATATGTGTATATATAAAGGGTATGATTTTGAAGCATACAACTGCCCTTCCTAGTTCTTAACATGCTCCCCCTGCTCCAAAGCCAAGGCAGTATCCAGAATATTTTTTCGGGGGAGGGGGGGCAGACTTCGACACACTTTTGTTAAGCAAAGTTTCAAGGGATATGATACATTGCAAAAGATTTCTGGAGGGGGCGGCCCGTGCCCCCCCCCCCTTCCCCTGTGGATACGGCCTTGATTCACAAAAACATTAAACATGCATTACTAGCTCTATTAGTTTATTTTTTAAATCACACGCAATAGAGAATTCAATATTTAGTGATTAGCGCTTAGCAATCTTCTATGTAAAAGCATTCATAATATTACAACTGGGAAATAGTGGAATTTTAGAGAATAAAATCCAAATTCCCCTACAAAAATGCTCATCCCCACAATAAATTTCTAAAAATTTTGTTAAATTTGTTGCAAAACATACCTCAGAAGTGGAAGCGTCTTTTGGATGAAGAACTAGAGTCCATCGCAGGAGTGCAAACATTAGTATGTATCGAAAATAATTAAAAATTTAGCTAAAATATAAATAATACTTGATTGTAAATTAAAATGCGGTATTAAACCGTAACAGTGAGATTGGAAACGTTCAACGGATGATTTCCAGAGTCTTAATGCAATCGGTGATATCATACTAATAATAAAAAAACATTTAAAATATAAGAGATGAGAGAACATCTGTAAATGAGAATGCAATGCAAATACAATTCATCAGTTTACCAATCGGCTCATCTACAAAAAAGATTTTACCAAAATGGGTGTTTGGACAGGAAGTCATAAATAAATACAAACTGCTCTTTACGTTTCTTGATGAGCTTCCCTTCCTGGCTTGAGGGTTTAACCCATTAAGACAATTGTTCCTTCATTTTCAGACCCCAGCGCCTACAACATCAGAAAATAAAACTCCATGACAGTAGAGAACATTTTCCTCGAAACTTATTACTTGTACGATTGTATTCCCAAATTGCTGCCTTTGGGTGAAAAAGACATCAAGAAGGAAAGAAAACCCTCTAGAGTGATTGAAAGGATATATCTGTTTGTCTGTGTGTGGTACGGTGATTGAAGCCACCTTTCGCTATAACCCCCCCCCCCCCAAGGTGATAAATGGGTTGATTATAACCAGATGAAAAGCCCTCTTTATTATGAGCTGCATACTTTGGTCATGATCCCAACCCTTCAGAGAAAGAGGAAATAAAACCATGTGCTTATGTGTTTAATTTTCTTAGGAAAACAAAAATATGTGCTTTGCAAGGCCGTAGCCAGAAATTTTTTTGTGTGCCTAAATTAGTAAATACCCAATATGGGGGGATTGAACCTCACAACCCCCCACCCTGGTTACGCCTATGCGCTTCGAGGGGGAGGGGGTTTCGTGAAATTATGACAAGGGTAGGCGAGGAGGTAGCAAGAAGTGTGACATCAGGCTTATGCAACATAGCGTGACGTGACAAAGGGGGTAGATTAGCTCGTTGAAGTGTAACATTTTGTGACAAAGGGGGGAGGGGCAGGCCTGTAGCCAGACTCTGAATTCAGGGGGGGCAAACTTTTGGACAGGAGGGGCAGACTAGTTTTTCAATTTTTTTCTAACATGTTAAAATTTATGCTCTATTTTTGGCGTTTTCTTAAAATTTAAATTAATAATTTATTTAATAATTAATGCAATTATTTAATTTATTAATTGATTAATTAAACAACTAATTAATAAAACTAATACTAATTTAATTCAATACTGAAATTATTTGACCTTAAAAGAAATACTTGAATAAAACTTACAAAAGGCAGAATTGAATTTTTAAAGCTTATTCTAAGAATGTCTTTTGTAAATTAATAAAATATAAGAAATAACATAAAAAAGTGAACATTTTTTAAAGATAATTTTAATGTGAACGATCATTCAAAGTAAGATATTGAAGCATAAAACATGTATTAATTGGTATGTTACAGTAAAAAACTGGACTGCCCATGATCTGGTTTAGATTGAAAACAGGGAAAAAAAAGAGCTGAATAAAGGAAAAAGTTCATGTTTTTTTATTTTTTCTAAAATTTGAATTAAGAGATAAAGGTGCATGGGAGTAGGATTTTTTCTATATGACTGCGTTTAAACAAATCATAAAGTTAAAAACAGAAATACCATAGATTATTAAGGTCTACACGCTAGGACGGGCAAAACATTTTCCAGGTCGGGCATTGCCCGACCTGGCCCCCCCTCTGGCTACGGGCCTGGGGAGGGGGGTCAAATATATGGGGAGGGGGAAAGGTGACATCATTTACGGGCGGTCCCTTTTGTAATAAATAGTAGCTTATTGATAATTATCAGAAAAGTATCATCATATTTCAGATTTCAGCAGATAGATTCCAAGGACCTGTGAAAATTTCTAAATAAAGTGAATATGAAAAGATTTGTACTTTCTTAACGTGAAATTATTTTTTATTACAGAGTTTACTTGCACAAAGTTAAATTACTATTATGAAAAGATTTGTCTAATGAGAAACAAACTGGAAAATTTGTAGAAATTTTTGGCGGAAGTAAGTCATTTAAAGTTCACAATGTAACTTTCGAAATTTTTATTAATACAAGTAACGCCTCGTTATATATCGCTCTTCGTTTATATATCGCTCATTCGGATATATCACGCTTTTTCTATGTGTCCGAAAATTTTAAGTTTGAGCTCTAGAAAAAAAATATTGTATTTCTCAGAAAAGTTCTTTTTCCACCATTAAACAAAGCCATCGCGCTTGGCTGAACAAATCCAAATTATACAATCCCCTTAACCAAGAAAGAGAGAGCGTTATGATATTGAAATGCATTCTGAATTTATATTGCAAAGAGCTGTGTGTGAAAATAGCAATTTGGTAAGTTTAGTTTTATTTGCAATTTTTATTAAGAAAGTTGTTATTATGTAAGGTTAAACTAAATTTTTTACGTTGACCCTTGTAAATGGCCCCGAACAACTTGCATCTTGTCATCTTTCCTTATGGGCACACTTCGAACACCGTATTTCTGATGCAATTCTTTGGACAGTGGAGCACTCATAATTATTCGCCTTAAAGTGAGAAGGTGCATTAAAATGACTTTTGCGACTTACCCAAAAGTACAAGTAAGTTGACACTCAACCAGGGTTCACACTGGGGAAAAATACATGGTGGGATTTCCCACCTTGACTAAAATTTTAAGTGCGATTTTTAAACTTTAAGTGGGAACTTTTCTTTTTGTTTTTGTCTTTAAAAATATTACTAAATTGTCCGATCATGATCCAATACAAACTATGTAATAAAAGAGGATTATCTAAGCTATGCTCAGCAAAGAAAGAATGAAAGTCAACAAGGTTCACAGAAAACGGATCACAAAATTCGCGATCGCAAAAATTGGTGTGAAGCAGGCTTGGAGTCGATTACAAAGAAACGTAATCGATTACGATTACGATTACAAAGGGAGAAATTGAGAGATTATGATTACGATTACGATTGTAATCCTTTGCTAAAAAGTAATTACGATTACGGAAGCGATTACAGTCGTTGAAAAATGTAATCGATTACGATTATGACATCCAATTACGATTTTGATTACGATTAGATTAGCATAAAATTATCCGATATTATGCATACAACTTATTTTTGCAATAGTGTCACAAATCAAAAAGTAATGATTTTTAATTAAGTTTTTGATTTAATAAGAGATAACTGAAATGATGATGAATGCAATTATAATGAAATAATTTCAACATCACAGTTCTTGAATTATGACGTCGTTGCAGAAATGAGAAATTTGTAATATATATATATATATATATAAAATAAGGAAAGGCACATTCCAAACTTTTAAAATTCATGTGAGGGATAACTACATTGATCGTATTTTGTATATAAAAAAAGACGATGCACTAAATGTATATAATGCATAAGTGATTTACCTGGTTCATTGTTATTTTGTGTGCATACAATCAAAATTTTAGCTGGCCGCAATTTCTAAAAATGTAGTATATTTCTCCATTGTATTTATTTTCTAGTTTAAATTGTGCAAATATTTCACATAACACCAATTAATTTACTGTAAATAATAATTTTGTATGATTCTGTATGAAATCACTTATAAGAGGTGTATGGATTGCACGAGATAACAAAATATTCAGATAGTGTAAGAGATAAATAATCCTTTGAAAATAAATGCTGCATTTTAAAATAATTTCAAAAAATTTGAACATGAACATTCAAATAACTCTTAAAAAATTAGTAATCGTTAAAATGTAATATGAAGAATAATTATAATATGAATGACTATGATATTTTAATATGATTTCTTGTGGGAATTTTTTTTTCCATGTAACTGTTTTAATAAAAAAATAAAGGGAAGTAATTTTACAATACAAATTTAACGTACAAGATTAAACTGAAATACAAAATTCAGTTGAGGTAATTCTAAGAAGGAAAAGATAATTAACTGTTTAAAGTAATTCCTAAATATGAATTCATGCATGTAAAAAACAATTATGAGAATGTCTGAACATAATCTCTTTTTCTTGTACATGCCTATTAATTAAAAAGAATATTAGCATTAAAATATAAATAAATTTAAGATTTAAATGTATGTATTTTTTTAAATATTCGAAGAACATATTTAAAAAAACAATAATAATCACACGTTTCCAGGATTAAGATTTCATACATAAGCATAGAGCATCATGTAACACCTACTCCTAAATTGCTAAAGTGTAAATGTGATATTCTTTGGAAAAATTCTTCACTTCCGCCATTAAAGAAAGGAGAAAAACGCCAAAAGGCATTTCGTGACATTCTCTTTCCACTAGATTTTCGGGGGGCAGTCTGCTTCGAATATTGAAAGGGAAAATGGGGCGTCCATTTCATGCCGGCTCCAGACTCTCGCCTATTGCTCAACCGTTTGCATATGTTTTGAAGGGGTAATTTGTGCTTCCCCTTTCTTATCTACCCCGAAATCTTTTTGACTTGCGGACAGATTACCGCTCTTTTAACCGAAACTGGACGACACGAGGAGACCCCCTTGAGAGCCCCAAGGCGATGCGAGTGACATATCCAGAAGTCCTGTATCTAGACCCTTTTTTCTCGGGCTCTCCAGCAGCCATTCCCCGGGGAGAGTGGAGCCGCAATTAAGAATTCTGAGAAACCGCAACAAGCAGGACAAGAAGCGTTTCTGGCAGACTATATGGTCCTGCCATCAAGGGTCTGCGACCGCCACACAGAACCTTTTATATTATGATCGCTCGTAGGTTACAAACCACTTAGGATAGGATAGGTCGCCTCAGTACACAGCTTGAATCCTTTTTCTTGTAATCTTATCTCTTCTATTCAATGGTAGAACTAAAAATTTCAGCTTTCAGCAGGTCAAGATTACACGATTATAGGACCAGCAGATTACGGATTTTTTCCTTAAGATTACGATTAAAATTACGGGAGAAAAGGGATTACGGGATTACACAATTTCGATTATGATTATAAGAAGATGCCACTGTCAGATTACGATTATGATTACGATTTTGTCAAAATGTAATCGATTACAGCCGATTACGATTACGTAATCGCGATTACTCCAAGCCTGGTGTGAAGTGGATGAGTTGGCACAAGAGAATATATTTACACTTTTATTCACAACAATATTTATTCCTAACTATTTACAACATATTTACAGTGCGGTAATCAACATTTACAAAATCTTTACTCAGCGACAAAAATCGGTGGAATTGGAAAAAGTAGGACGTTGAGTTGTCGATGTAATATTCAAGCAGAAATAAAAATGCGAGTGCGTGCCGCTACACACTCCCCTCCTAGTGAAGGAGTTCAACAGTTATATTCTTTCAAATATGTTGGAAACCTGACATGACGTCCTGATTTTGTAGTCCTCTCAACTTGTTTTGTTGGAGAAGAACTTTGGTTTGGTGCAACTGCATTAGATGTGAATGTCGGAGGAGTAGCTTGAGTAAGGGTGTTCGCATCATTATCAACGATAAACGCTGGTTTAAGACGGTCAATCGAGACACGTTTGATCACACCAGCAACATCTACATCGAAATATTTTTCTTCTCTGTGTTTTACAGCGTAAGGTCCCAAGTATCTCGCTTGAAGTGCAGAGCTAGCTGCGTTGTTATAAATAAATACGTGAGAGCATTTGGTTAATTCCGTTGACACGAACACTGCTCTTTTGCAATGGGCAGATGTGGGCTTAGGAGAGAGATTGCGAATCGACATCTGCAGTTGACGTACGAAATCGCTATGTTTCACCTCCTGGGAAGGGGTAAAAAATTCACCCGGCAGTTGAAGTGGTGTGCCATAAACCAGTTCTGCTGACGAGTAGCCTAAATCCTGCTTTAATGCGGAACGTAGACCCAGCAAAACTATCGGCAAACTGTCAACCCATGATGAGGTAGTCGTTAGGTGACATTTGAGCGCTGTCTTCAGAGAGCGATGCTGCCTTTCAATAAGCCCATTTGCCTGTGGGTGGTACGCAGTAGTAGAATGCGACTGGTAACCAAGATATTTCTTTAACGATAAGAACAGTTGGCTTTCAAACTGACGACCTTGGTCCGTTGTTATGTCTGCTGGAATTCCAAATCGAGAAATCCATCCAGAAAGTAAAGCTTTGGCGACAGATTCGGCTGTTTGATCCTCTAGAGGAATAGCTTCTAGCCAACGTGTATATCGATCTATGGCGGTAAGAAGCTAACGATATCCTTCACATAAAGGCAGGGGGCCAACAATGTCAACATTTATGTGCTGGAATCGTTGATTGGGAACTGCAAAATTTTTTAAGGCAGATTTCGTATGTCGATGGACTTTCGATCGTTGACATGCGAGACATGCACGAGCCCATGTTTGACAATCCTTCTTGATGTTAGGCCAAATGAATCTGTCTGTTGCCAGCTTAATAGTTGCTTTGATTCCAGGGTGGAAACACGAATGAACGGAATCGAAGGCAGTCTTACGAAATTCTCGTGGGATGTACGGACGAATTTTTTCAGTTGAAATATCACAAAATAGATCTTTTGATGAATTAGGCAAATGAAGTTTAACGATTTTGACACTGGAATTCAACTGTAAACTTTTTAAATCATCGTCATCCTGCAAACTTGACATGGAGTCGTAATCTAAAGGTGTCGGGGTCTGAATGGTACTGATCCTGGACAGTGTATCAGCCACAATATTGTCACGACCAGCAATATATCTAATATCAGTTGAAAACTGACTAATGTAATCCAGTTGTCGACATTGTCGAGGCGATGCTTTATCTGGATTCTGTTGAAATGCAAAAACTATGGGTTTATGATCTGTGTAAATGGAGAATACGCGCCCTCCGAGTAGATACTTGAAATGCTTTACAGATGAATAAATTGCGAGCAGTTCTCTGTCGTACGCACTATACTTCATTTGAGCTTTTGTCAGCGATCTTGAAAAGAAGCTTATCGGTTGTTTGACACCACTGACTTCTTGTTGAATGACGGATCCAATTGCTGTGTCAGAAGCATCAGTTACCAAGGACAAAGTTGCATCTGGAACAGGATGAGACAAAATAGTAGCTTTACAAATAGAGTCTTTCAGCTGGTTGAACGCTTGTTCGGATTCTTCCGTCCACATGAGAGGTTTTGTGCTGTTTTTCTTGTGCCCTTCTATCAGCTTATTTAGAGGTTTCTGAATATGAGCGCAATTCGGGATAAACCGATGGTAAAAGTTTACCATACCCAGAAATCGTCTCAGGCTAGTTGCAGATTGCGGTTGTGGAAAGTTTTTGATGTCTTCCACTTTAGACAACGCAGGTTCGAGTCCATTCGCAGTTATGTTGTATCCCAAGAATTGAATTTGGGGTACACCAAAAACACACTTTGAGAGATTGATGCAAAGTCCGTATTCGTCCAGTCTCTGGAAAACTATCTCAAGATGCTTGCGGTGTGTGGCCTCATCAGTAGAACAAATCAAAATATCGTCCAAATAAGAGAATACAAAGTCTAAACCTGATAGCACCATATTCATTAATCTCTGGAAAGTTTGCGCTGCGTTTCGAAGACCATAAGTCATGAAGGGAAATTCAAAAAGGCCAAATGGTGTGGTAATTGCTGTCTTGACGATGTCCGCTTCATGTATTGGGATCTGTTGGTATGCTCGAACCAAATCAATTGTGGAGAATATTTTAGTTCCATGTAAAATATGGCTGCAGTCTGTAAGAAAAGAAATTGGATACCTGTCTGGTATTGTGTTGGCAACAGCCCGACGTTTTGCCGAGCAACATCTCGTTCTACAGAATTGAGAGTCGATTAACGGCCGTCGCCGGTGTAGTTAGCATTTCTTAAATGTCTTGTAAATATGTATAATAAATAACCCACTTTTCGTAATAAATTATATTTGTTGTATTGTGCCAAACATCACAATCACGTCAAGATACAACAACGTGGCGACGAGGATTTTCAAGAATCTTTTACATTTAAAAGTCTCGAAGTATCAGCAAACGGAAAGAAATGGCTACAACCGAAGATTTGTTACAGCAGCTGACGGCTTTGGTAATCTCAACAAATAAACGACTTGAACTTTTGGAAGAAACCAGTCGTCAAAGTTCCTCAACAACTGCAGTTTCAAATGCAGCAGATAATATTGAGTTTTTAATGGAAACTTTGGCTAATGGAATCAGTGATTTTGTTTATGACGCAGAAAGTGGACTGTCGTTCGATAAGTGGTACACACGGTATGAAGAAACGTTCATTACCGATGCAGCTAAATTGGATGACGCCGCAAAGGTAAGATTGCTTCTACGTAAGTTAGACCTAGCATCTTACAATAAATATATCAATTACATTCTTCCAAAGAAATTCAAAGATGTGTCATTTAACGATACAGTTAGCCAGCTGAAATCTATTCTTAGTCCCAAACAGTCAGTATTTCATAAAAGATTTAACTGTCTTCAAATTAAAAAGAATGACTGGGATGATTTCGCCACATATGCAGGCATTGTTAATAAAAAATGCGAAGATATTGAGTATAATCAACTCGATGTAGAACAATTCAAGTGTCTTATTTTTATCAGCGGTCTTAACGCGCCAAAACATTTTGAAATTCGTGCCAGATTGCTACAATTAATGGATAAACAATCTGCCACATCGCCAATTGACATTCGTAAATTGGTAGAAGAATGCCAAGCTTTTACTTCATTAAAAGAAGACGCAGCGATGATACAACAGTTCACCCCCGCAAAATCATCAATTAACAAAGTTTCAAATGAAAAACTTGCAAAATTTGGCGAGGAAAAATTTGGAGAATCCCGCACTGTAAAATCGTCTGATTTTAAGTTTGGAAAGAATTACGCCAAGCGTGGTGCGTCATCGCCAAAGCAAGATAACGGCGGACTAAAGTCGCCAAGATGTCCTTGTTGGTTTTGTGGTGAAATGCATTTCGCAAAGAACTGTACTTATTCGAAGCATGAATGCCAAAAATGTCATAGAATAGGACATAAAGAAGGATATTGTAATAGCGGTCGCCAAGCAATTCCGACTAGACGAAGGAAAAAGAAAATAAAGAATTTTTCGCCAACTATTCAAGCGATTACGACTGGACAGGTGCAAAAGGAAATAACGACGTTTTCGCCAAATACTGAAGCCCTTTTTGCTGTAAATAAAATTTCTTTCGAAGATAAAAGGAAATACATTACAGTTAAAATAAATAATGAATTGGTTAGATTACAATTCGACACAGCTTCTGACATCACCATTATTTCTGAAAGTACATGGGAACAAATAGGAAAACCTATGGCGAACAAAACCAAATTTTCTGCCAACAGTGCATCTGGTAATCCAGTCAAACTAACTCATAGATTTGACTGCGAAATTACAATTAACGATACTACAAAAACTGGAACTTGTTTCGTGACAGAAGTGCCAAATCTTAATTTATTTGGAATACAACTTTTCAACTTGTGGGATGTTCCGATGTCTTCAATATGTTGCAGTGTCCGCTCTGTATCGGACGAAAATTTTAATTCGCAACTTGTTAAGGATTTCCCTGCAGTGTTTTCGACAGAATTAGGTCGTTGTACAAAAACAAAGGTAACACTACAGTTAAAAGATGGTGTTCAACCAATTTTTAGAAACAAGAGACCAGTGTCTTATGCAGCACTTCCAAAAATTGAAGAAGAGTTAGATAGATTGGAAAAGTTAGGAATAATTTCATCAATTGACTATTCAGCATGGGCAGCACCTATCGTAGTAGTCAAGAAGCCTAATGGAAAATTACGTATATGTGCAGATTACTCAACAGGACTGAATGATGCATTAGAATCGAACAATCATCCGTTACCTGTTCCAGAGGATATTTTTGCAAACTTAGCTGGAAATTGTATTTTCAGTGTGATAGATTTGTCCGATGCCTATTTCCAAGTTGAAGTAGATGAACATTCAGGTAAATTGCTTACCATAAACACTCATAAAGGTCTTTATAAATTTAATAGATTGCCTTTTGGAGTAAAACCAGCACCTGGAGAATTTCAGAAAATTATTGATGCTATGATTTCTGGTCTTAAAAACACCAGTGCTTACCTTGATGATATCATGGTCGCAAGCAAATCTGTTTCTGAGCATAAACGGCATTTAAAAGAACTTTTTGCAAGGCTTGAGGACTACGGTTTTGTAGTGCGTCCTGAAAAATGTCAACTGTTTTTACCCCAAATTGAATTTTTAGGGCACGTAATAGATGGAAATGGACTTCTTCCAAATCCAAAGAAAATTCAAGCTATTAAAAAAATGCCTGTTCCAAAGAACATTTCTGAGTTACGATCTTTATTGGGAGCTATAAATTATTATGGAAAATTTGTACACAGACTTCAGCAACTCAGACAACCATTAGATAATCTTCTTCGTAAAGATATTGAGTGGAAATGGACTAAGCAATGCGACAAAGCTTTTGATGACATCAAGAAAATTTTGCAAAGTGATCTTCTTTTGACTCACTATAATCCAGAATTGCCAATCATTGTAGCAGCTGACGCATGTAATACTGGAATTGGAGCTGTAATACATCACGAATTTCCAGACGGTTCAAGAAAAGCAATTTTTCACGCTTCACGAACTTTGTCAGCTACAGAGCAAAAATACAGTCAAATAGAAAAAGAAGGACTTGCATTAATTTTTGCCGTAACAAAATTCCACAAAATGGTCTATGGTCGGGAGTTTATTCTGGAAACTGATCATCAGCCTCTGTTACGCATTTTTGGATCATCAAAAGGTATTCCCGCTCATACTGCAAATAGACTTCAAAGATGGGCTTGTATCTTATTGGCCTACAATTTCAAAATTAGATATATTTCCACTGATTCTTTTGGTTACGCAGATATATTATCAAGACTGATTAATTCCAAAATCCAACCAGAGGAGGAAATCGTCATTGCCTCAGTTCATCTGGAAACAACAGTAAATCAAATTTTGGAAGATTCAGTTAATTCAGTCAACATCACACACAAATCTATCCAGGAAGAAATTAAGAAAGATGAAGTCGCTCAAAAAGTTATAGAGTTTCTTGACCATGGTTGGCCATCACATAAAAATCAAATTCCCGAAGAGATTCGACCATATTTTAACAGAAAAGATTCTCTATCAGTTGTGAAAGGATGCCTAATGTTTGGTGAACGAGTCATTATTCCAGATAAATTTCGAAGCAGAATTCTAAAAGAATTGCACAAAGGACATCCTGGAATGGAACGCATGAAATCATATTCTAGAAGTTACGTTTTCTGGCCTTCAATAGACAAGGACATTGAAACTTACGTCAAAACGTGTCATTCATGCCAAACTTCTCGAAAATCACCAACCAAGACATTACTGCGTTCTTGGCCATTAGCAAAAGAGCCATTTGAAAGAATTCATATCGACTACGCAGGTCCAATAGATGGTTATTACTTCCTGCTCATCATAGATGCAAATAGCAAATGGCCTGAAATCTTCATTACGAAAACAATCACTTCATCTACAACATTGAAATTTATCGAGCAAACTTGTGCCAGATATGGAGTGCCAAAAATTATAGTTTCTGACAACGGTACTCAGTTCACAAGTAATCTTTTTGATGATTTCTGCAAGAAAAATGGTATACAGCACTATAGAATACCTGCACATCATCCTCAATCAAACGGTCAAGCAGAGATTTTTGTAGACACTTTCAAAAGAGGTATTAAGAAAATTCAGCAAGGGGGAGATCTACAAGCTGCTCTTAATACATTTCTATTCACTTACCGGTACACACCAAACAAATATATCGGAAATAAATCACCTGCCGAACTGATGCTTGGAAGAAAACTGAGAACAGTTTTGGACTTGATTCGTCCTTCTGACGACACAGCTGCCAAAATGAATGAAAAACAAAATTTTCAGTTTAATAAACATCATGGCGCAGAAAATAGATTCTTCAAAGAAGGTGATTTAGTTTATGCTAAAGTATACTCAAATAACAAATGGAAATGGGAGCCAGGAAAAATAGCAGAACGTAAGGGGAATGTCCTTTACAATGTGTTTCTTGAGTCGAATGACAGAATACGACTCGTTCGCTCTCATGCAAACCAACTACGCTATCGGCATGAAGCAAGTACAACACCATGTCCTAATTCAAATCCATTTGTTGACGAGTTCAGAGCCTCTGACTCGCTGCAGCAGAACACATGGTTCAACTCCATAACTGAGAGATCAGAAATAGATGAATCTCTATTGAGTGAGTTTGTTACTCCACCCGACACTTCAACAACTTTGCGGACCAGACCACAAAGAACCATCAAACGTCCTGAAAGATTCAAGGACTATGTCATGACTTAAAAGGGGAAGATGTTGGCAACAGCCCGACGTTTTGCCGAGCAACATCTCGTTCTACAGAATTGAGAGTCGATTAACGGCCGTCGCCGGTGTAGTTAGCATTTCTTAAATGTCTTGTAAATATGTATAATAAATAACCCACTTTTCGTAATAAATTATATTTGTTGTATTGTGCCAAACATCACAATCACGTCAAGATACAACATATTGTAACGTTGTTTAGGGCTCGGTAATCACCGCAAGGCCTCCAATCACCCGACTTTTTCGGAACTAAATGTAAAGGGCTTGCCCAACAACTTTTGGAGGGTCGGCAAAGTCCTTCCTGCAACATATATTCGAATTCTGTTCTAGCGATTTTCATTTTTTCTGTTGAAAGTCTTCTTGTTTTTGCAAAAACTGGGGGACCCTTTGTTTCGATAAAATGTTCAATATTTAGCTCTTTTATTTTTTTATTGAGTAATTTTGGTCTTAAGAGATTCGGAAATTTTTGAAGTACACTTTCAAAAGAACTCTTGTTGACATTAACAATTTGTGGTTTATAACTTGAATAATGAACAGCATTAGTCGAAAGGGATGTCGTTGCATCAATAAGTCGATGATTTTTTGCATCAATAAGTAAATTAAAGTGACTCAGAAAATCTATCCCTATAATCGGTCGGTTAACATATCAGCAATAACAAAAATCCAGTTGAAAACGCGGCGCAATCCTAAATCCACTTGCCGCAAAAAGTTTAAATTTGCTAACACTTTTCCTGTCGTTAGAAGATGGTGGACAAACGGAAATGTCAGCTCCACTATCTATCAGAAATAAGGCCGCTGTTTCTTTGTCACTCACAAAAAGGCGACTCAGCTCGGCCCCTTTGCTCCCCGTCGCCAACGAGAGTAGGGGAGTCAGTTTTCCTGCGCCTTACAACCATCAGAATCCGGCCAGTTACATGGCTTTTGGCATTTGAAGGATTTGTCGCCAAATTTTAAATGATAGAAACAAATGTCAGAATTATTTTTTCTGCGAGCAGATTTACTCCGAGAGCCAGAATTAAGTCGGCGGAAAGGTTGGCGATTTCTTTTACACAGTTCGCTAACTTGAATTGACAGTTCCGAAACTTGTTTTCGAAGTTTCGCCAAAGCGTTTTCGTATGTGTCTGACGCTACAGTCGCACAGTGGTATGATTCGGGTTTTATTTCCCAAATTTGATCAGCCATAGTTGCCAATTTAGTAAGTTCGTCACTGCTTACTGACAAAATACTACGCATATTGATTGGAAGACGTTGCATCCATAAAGTTTTTAAAATATCATCGCTTACCTTGTTATCCGCCAAGTTACGCATTTCACATAAAAGTTGCGATGGCTTCTTGTCGCCAAGCTGTAAATCAGTTAGGAGTTTTTGTAACTTTTGCGTTTCGCTGTCAGCGAAAACTGAAATTAAACGCTGTTTCAAAGCTTCATATTTGCCATCATTAGGAGGATTGACAACAATCTCCGACACTTGCGATAGTGCATCAACATCGATAGAGCTTATGACGAGATCAAATTTGGTTTGATCTGTCGAAATAGAGTTATTTCGAAACTGGGCTTCTATTTGCATAAACCAAATTTTAGGATCAGCTTTCCAAAAGGTGGGTACCTTAACGCTTACCCTGGAAACCACAGTGTCATTCGGCGAAGCCATTTCAGTTTTTGAATCAGCTATGTCGTTCTCCAACATCACGTCCGGAAGTTACCAGTGAAGTGGATGAGTTGGCACAAGAGAATATATTTACACTTTTATCCACAACAATATTTATTCCTAACTATTTACAACATATTTACAGTGCGGTAATCAACATTTACAAAATCTTTACTCAGCGACAAAAATCGGTGGAATTGGAAAAACTCTTTTCTATCATTCTTCGCAGAGAGACGTTGAGTTGTCGATGTAATATTCAAGCAGAAATAAAAATGCGAGTGCGTGCCGCTACAGGTGCTTTATAAAATGTTAAGCATGAAAAAATCCTCTGGTATTTTGGTTATTTAACTAAAATTCTTTAATGTGTGATTTTTTCAAAAAAAAAACCCAAAAATTAGTTTAATATTTTCTCTATTTTTTCTGATCATATGTCATTTTATCTATTAAATTGATGTTTTTCAATGAAAACAGTATATTTTAGAAACCAGCATTCGCTTGTAACCTTGTGACCAAGGAAGATTCCCTTTTTTCACTCCTTTTTTTTGATTTTGTCCTGGATGAATAGAATGAATGAGATAAGTTTGTATTCACAAAGGGCTTAAAATGTTCAATAATCCAAAGGAATGAAGAAGTTGCTAATCGTTTCCCCATGTTACTATATATGATAAATAGGGTTCCTAGATTCTTCTTTTCATTAATGAGGATAAGATGTCAGTTGAAAACTAACATACACCATTTAGTTTGTATTGAGTTATCGTTTAGAATAGTAGTTTCGTTTTGCGATGTTTTGAACGCTTGTCCGCTAGTTGCGGGGAAAACGCGCAAAAGAACGTTTTTTGAGTGGGATTTCAAAAAATATTGCGGGAATCACGCAATCGCGCTGCCTAGCGCGAACCCTGACTCAACTTACTTGTACTTTTTGAGTTGTTTCTAAAAGTGCCTCGGTTACATCGCGCATTGTGATAACAAGATTCATTCGCTACATGCTATTTTTCATTCTAAAATTGCGATGAAATCCCGCCCCCCCCCCCTCCCAATTATCGTTCCTCACCAAAAAAAAAGAGTTATATCGCAGTGCGTTCGTTTGTATATAAAGTGGGGGGGGGGGGGAAACCCCCGAAACACGGCCCTCTCGTTACCAAGACAATGTAACTACTGTAGCGAACCTGGCGGGAATGTGAAATTTTTCTGCCGTTCTTTTAGCTTTTTGCCACTCATAAGAGCAGAGGAGATTTATTTCTACTCCATGATTGCTATCCTCCCTAATTGCTACTCATGTTGCTACTTCTGCTTGTTCGCTAACAACTCAACACTGCTGAGCCATTCGCGTTTTCGTCTTTGGCACGTGTAAAATTAAAATTTTAAAAATGAAGATGAATAAGTTAATAACTGCTTCTCGCAGAAAAAATCGCAAAAGGCATTTTAATGCACCTTCTCACATAAGGCGAATAATTATGAGTGCTCCACTGTCCAAAGAATTGCGTCAGAAATACGGTGTTCGAAGTGTGCCCATAAGGAAAGATGACGAGGTGCAAGTTGTTCGGGGCCATTACAAGGGTCAACAAGTAGGCAAAATTGTTCAAGTTTACAGAAAAAAATATGTTGTCTACATTGAAAGAATACAACGAGAAAAAGCAAATGGAGCTTCTGTTCATGTTGGCATTCATCCTTCAAAGGTAGTAATCGTGAAACTTAAGATGGACAGAGATAGAAAACAGCTTCTCGACAGAAGAGCGAAAGGCAAGCAGCTGGCAGAGAAAGGAAAGGGTAAACATTCGGAAGAATCCGTTGTAATGGAGACATGAGTACTAGAACATAATGAAAATGTAAGTTATCTTTTTTGTATATAGCCTACATTTCTTTCAGTTTTGCTCTGTTGTAATGTATCCTGCATTATTGTATACAACACAGTAAGTTTAATAATTTTGTAACTGACAAGGTTTAATAGAGTTTGAAATTATTAGGAGTTTTTTATGGAATTCAAAGTTAAGGAATTTTATTTGTCAAAACATTATGTATACTATTTTACGTGGAACATCATCCCTCACTCCCGATCAATTTCGTGAAGGTTTCCTTCAACAGGTAAAGTTTGCGAATAATTTTAAATAACGAGCAATTGCAATCCTTTCAATTTAAGTTAAGAAATATTTTACTCGTAATGTTTACTTTAGATTGTCTCACTTATTTCATTTAATTGGTCTACTGTGAGCGGCTTGCAATTACAAGCAAACAGATCACTTCTTATTTGCAAGTAACTTCAAGTAAAAGTTAATGATGTAGGCGTAGATGAAAATAATATGAAACTTTTTCACAACAATACAGCACATAGGACCGGCCACGTATTTTCTAATAATTTCCTCATTTAAGTAGTAGAATATTCCAATAATTTCCTCACTTAAATAATGAGATTAGTAACTTAAGTCATCCCGTCTATGATTTTCTTTTTAATGTAACTAATGGCTCAAATCACAAGTTTTTTTTAAGTAACAGAAGAGAAAGATCTACAGCTACTTTTAACTGCTGCATTATTGTCATTTTTAACAAAGTAGAGTTGCAAAAGGACCCTACTGTATGCCATAAAGTTATTGTGATTATGACATTTCCCTGAGGCATTCCACCTTAATTTTAACTTTTACATCCCTTTACAATAAAATTTGCATAGATTTTTTTTTTAAATTACTGTTTTTGGATATGAAAAGATGTTTAACTACATTGTTCCAAAATATAGCTAAAATTCCTTACCATTCCTTGTCGCTATACCTATTTATTTTGTGAAGCTGTAATAATTATAATAATTGAATATTTATGTAGCCATTTTTTCCCACTATTTTATTATTCACAATAAAAAAGTGGAATTGGCATAAGTTGTGCAATTTTTAAATGTAATTTAATCTTTTTAAACTTTGTCCCTAAAGTTTTGGCTCCTTACCGTGCTTTCCAATAAGATTCTGTAAAAGTGACACTAGATAGCATCATTTAGCTTGCTCCATACATACTACTAAGCTATGAACAGGATGGCTGCTGCTTAGAGGATAGTATTACTTTTGCAGTGAAAAATAAAAGAGCAGAGGAAAGTCATCTCAAGTACTGTGGCTTTATTGGTGATCATTACTGTCACGCACATGATGCGTTTAATTTTTATACTAATTTTACTGTTTTTTTTTTTTTTCTGATGAATTCAGCACTTGCTGTATTTCAATCTGGTCTGCATGTGATCAGCCACATGTTATTCATCTAGATTCCTAGTAATTCATTACGAATCACTTAAGTTCTGATTGTTCTGATTAAATATCAATTAATACATGTTGCCTTTTATTTTTATATGAATTTAACTGTTTCGATTTATTCAACGTCTGATGTATTTCAAGCTGCCATATTTTATTCGTCAGAGCTGCTGCTATAAACTTGAAAAAGCAGCACTTTTTGTGATGGGTTGGAACTGAATTAGCGAAACAATCTGATAGGAGTTCAGGTTCAGACAGGGAAGAATTAAAGTATATTAGACGTTCAATGCATCGAATATCATGGTTAATTGCAATTCAATTGGAGCTTAGTGATTTGAAATGAATTTCTAGGACTAGGATAAATACAGGGTTCCCACCAAGTCACTTTTTTCACCTAAAATCACTTTTTTTTCCTTTGGTCACAAAGTCACTTTTTGTAGCAAATAGTCACCTAAAATCACCTTTTTTGGGGTATCTCATAAAGTGATAAATAACCACCAAACTTTTCCTATAAACACCAGGAAAATTGCAAATAAAATAGTTTCCTTCTACAAAGCTACTTTCTGAAGCAAATAAAAAAATTTAAAAAAGGGCATTAGAAATCAAGATTTTACAGAAATACAGCTTGCTCGGGCAATGATAGAGGGTGCTAAATCTGTAAAAGCTGATGAAATCAAACACAAAGCAAAGGGGCACATGAAATTGAAAAAAAATTACAGAAGAGAAAATCTTCCGTAATCACAACTTTTTTAAAAAAGAAATCTAAGACTGATTAAATTGAAACTCTTACAGAGTGCTGCCATTTATATACCAGGGGCGACAGTTCTCTAAATTTTTGAAGCATTCTTTTCTGAAATTTTTACATTAACATTTAAAATTTTTGAGCATTCCTACTGTATTGATTTTTTTTTCTGATTTTCTTTTTGCTTTTCAAGGTGTATTCTATCTTATAATTTTCAGTTTTACTTTTGAACGATTTGCAAGTTAAAAACTTTTTGCTACAGGATAAGTAAGCACTTAAAGTATACTTTTCAAGTATTTTACTTTTGTTATCTGTACTTTCTATGTTAGCTTTGGACAAAGGATTATAATTAAATCATTTCTTGTAAAAGAATGCATTTAATTTAGCGATTTCCTTGCTTGATTTAACTGGGCATTTACCCTTTTCCTGTTTTTCATGCTTATAATTGATTTTATTTGTTTCTTTAGTTGTTAATCTAAAGATTTTTATTTTTTACTTGCTCTAAAATATGTAATTTGACATAAATATAAATAATATTCAAAAATTAATTTTTGTAGTAATCCCAATGAAAGCAAATTTTGAAATATTAAACTTTTTTTTCTCTTTTGAGCCTTGCGCTAGCATGAATTTGAAGTATTTATTTCTGGTGTTTAAATTTTGGCATCAAAGAATATCCTGAATTAAATTTTTTAATAAAGGATTATAATATTTCTTGTATATACATACCTTTAATTTATATCAAATATTTAGCACATGCTCCTTTGATATTCTAAATGTTTTTATTAGCAATAATTAATTTTATTTTTGTGATCAAACATTATTAAAAATAAAGTTGATTCTGTAAATTGTTAGCATAATCAGTCACCACTGGCATATATATGTATGGCTGCTTTCTTTCTGTGTCTGATGAAAAACCATTGTTTTTTTAAAGAAATTTTTATTTGAGATGATAGTGATATTTATTTATGCAAGTTTAGTTAAGGATTGAACTTTCTGCTGTTTTTAGCCTACTCCCCCCCCCCCCCCCCCCAAAAAAGTGAAAGAAGGCTTAATGTATTGTAAAAATATCATTAAAAATAAAGAAAAGTCAAAGAAGTAATTAAATAAGGAATTTAAAATGAAAAATTTGAAATAGGGAAAATGTGTCTGTCGGCCCCCCCCACCTCCCCCAAGAACTCTTGAGGAAATTGGCAGATTCAAACCCTCCCCCCCCCCCCATAACTCTTGAGGAAATTGGCCGATTCAAAAGATCTTGCCGAAGACATCTCATTTCCATATTTTACTTTTTCATTTGAAAAAAATTTCGTTCAATATTGAATAGTTCAAAAAATCTTAACATTAGCGCCTATGGGCAAAAATAAAGCACATTACGTAAATACTGGGCATATGATCCAAGTTCGTATGGACAAGCTTGTTGGAAAAAGCTCTCGGTGTGAAATATTTTTTTAGATTTGAACAATTTTTGTTCATTTTTGAACAGTTCAAAAAAAATTAACATTATCACCTACGAGGAAATTTCAATCCTATATAAATCCTGACCTAGCTGACTGATTTGCTTGGAACAAACTTTATCGGAAAGATGTTGGGCCAAAGAACATGTACAGATACGAAGTTCGACCTGAACTAAACAAGCCAATTTTTTAATGAAATTTGTTGACCTGGATTTTTAAGGATATTTCTCAAGGAATGAATGAATCAATGAATAACTGAATGAGTGAAAGGATGAATGAGTAAATAAAGGAATGAGTGCAAGATAAATAAGTATACAAATTCATGAATGAATAAATTAATTAATGAGCGGATGAATATGTATTGACCATTGAAAACGGTACATTTGAAGTATTCAAGAACTAAAGCTAAATGAGAATTTAGAGAGAGAGAGATAGCAAGAGTATAGATCTGTATTTGGAATGTGCGAAAGTAGGCTCGTATAGTTCTAGATGGAACTTTTGCATGTCAAGAAAATAAATGTACTGGTATCTTTCTATGATTAAACAGCTATAAACCTTTTTCTACATATGTTTTAGTGGTAATGCAAAGTTTATTTTCATTTGGTCACTTTTTTTTTAAATTGATCAGTTTTTTGGTCACTTTTTTTTTTCTTAAATGGTCACTTTTTTCACTTTTTTTTGTATCATTCTTGGTGGGAACCCTGTAAATATTTTGTGGCCGCTCACATGCAGAATACCAGATTGTAGTACAACAGGTGCTACGTTTATCTAAAGAAAATAAGAGTAAAATTCATATAAAAATGAAATGCATTGTATAATTGTAAGTCAATCAGAACTTACTATTCCTGTGTTTTTGATGATATGGTCGACGTTCATTATAACAACCACACATAAAATCCATTCCATTATACAGTAGAGCGCCGATTACCCGAACTCCAATTAACCGAACGTCCAATTATCCGAACAGCCTATTTCTCCCCCACCTAAGGAAACCAAAAATTCCTAACCAAACTTCTAATTATCCAAACACCCCATTTTTTTCAATCCCCCTTCCCCCTCTTCAGATTTATTATGTGAAATCGAATCCCAAATAAGTGTTTCGTTGGGAGTAATAACAAGAGAATAAAAGGCTTGGTGAAGGGGGGTATAATCAAAATCAAAGCACAAAATTCCTGTGCACATCACCTCCCATTCGTAGTGACCATTTCATTGTAGTTCTTTCAGCAAAAATAAGTGCTGCCAGCCCTAAGCCTGGATAAAGTGTGAAGGTTTTTCTATTGTCACAATACATCTTAAATTGTCTGTCCAATTATCCGAACTAGGGTCTGTTGCGACGTGTTCAGATAATCGGCGCTCTACTGTAGATAAATGACCAGTGGTAAAAGTCCCAACTTTATCCCTATAAACTCTTAATATGCTTTCGGTATAACAACCGTTTTGTATCGCCCAATCCAATACAGCGACCACATTTAGTGGACTCTTTCTGGTATTTTTCCAAATAGAGCATGTTTCTAAATTTTTAACTTTAAATGACCTTGGTTTTTACGGACAGGCTGCATGGAGTCTTCAGTATTCAGTCCAACTATGACAGGGTGGGGGATTATCTCTCATCACAGTACGGAAAGAATAGAGGGAATTTCCGGATTTCTTAAAAAAAAGGGGTTGACAGGTGTATTAGTAGTTGGTCGTTTGAATCGCGTGGTTTTCCAATGGTCGATTCTCCGAAATAAGATGAGGAGTCATGCTGTTATGCCAGGTGTCATGTCACCTCAGAAATTCTGCTTCTAGAAATGTGTATTATAATTTTTCCCAATATTTTCTACTTTAAAATCTCTTTAATATTTTGCCCTGATGTATAATTCCAATGATAAAAAAATAATTTAAAAGTGAAATTCTTATAACTGTTAAATGTCGGTTATAAAAAAAGTCATATCATATATGTCCGTTATTAAGCAGGGTTGGCACGGTTTAAACCATTTGGTTTAAACCAAATGGTTTTTTTAAAAAAACCACATTTATTTTTACAATATATTATAATAGTTTTGGTATTTTAAATAAAACCTTTTTGTTTATGAATTTCTACTCTCGTGAAACATCTCAATTCTACAAGAACATGTAGTATTATTTTCAAACAATTTCCATCCATTCTATGTTCTGAATCAAATAGCCATGGGTAAAGTATTTGGTCTATAGACGGATTTCCGTCTCTTTTTTGTTTTTGTAAATTGTTAGATGGAAAAGGACAGAATACTTAGAACTAAAGTATTTTAATACAGATTTAAATGGGCTGTAAATGTTTTTCCGATTTCCTCATTTAAAAGCTTAATATGTGATGATGTTGCTAATTATAGTAAATTTAGTAATTTGTTAAAATACTTGAGGAATGATTTTTAAAATGTTCGACTTGAGTTCCCACCTTAATTATTAAATATTGTTATTGCTAATATTTATCTATTATCGAGGGTTTGTTGAGATAATTAATTTATATATGCAATACATAAACAAAATTTCTAGAAAATGCATGTTTTTGGAGTTACGGAAATTTATTTTAACTTCCGTTCTTTGAAATCCTCTTACTTTCACCCATGCAAATAGCTAAATTCACAAAGATTAAATTATAAAAATGTCTGGATCAGGCAGAAAAAAACATGAAATTTGGATTAATTTTACTGAAATAACATCAGATAAGAAGAAAGGTACAACAGCAGTTTGCAAAATATACAATAAAGAAATTGAAGGCCAAGGTTCTGCGAATGAAGAAACACATGGAGAAATGTTATGTTCCTGATAATTCCAGCTTGAATGAATATTAAAATGCAAGTTAAAACTGGGGATGTAACGAATATTTGGCCTGGCCGAATAGTCATTTCATCACCAAGCCGAATATTCGGTAAGATCAAATTCGGCCTGGCCAAATATTGATGGACTTTTCGGCAGAATAGTTCTGCTACGGTAGAAATGTAAAATTTAAAGAAAGTTGTGGACTTTAAACATTTAAAATTGTGTTATAGTTATTGGAAAAGCGTGCATTAGTAGTTAGTTTTAATAAATAAAAATAAAATAGTTATAAAAATATAATAATATATAGTTATTTAAAAAAACTTCTTTTTTAACCCTTTGTTTTTGGTTTGATTGAACAAAAACAGATTTTAAAGTTATAATATTGTATTTTATACTTAACATTCGCTCCCAAAAGCTAGCATTTTTATTATGTCATTTTTAACAAAGTGGAAGTCCGACTTTGTTTGGGTAGACTGATTTATTGTGAATATCGGGTAAGAGAGAAATGTGAAAAGCCTAGAATGTATCATGAATATTAAGATAGTATAAGTTATTGGTGTTTTTGAAAATAAAAGTATATTCCAGTTCAATGCATTAAATTTAAAAAAAACTTTTAAGAACAGGTATGTAAAAAATCCCCATAAAATAAAAATATTAACTTCTATAATTTTTAACATATTTTCATAAAACTATTTTGAGCAAGATAAATTTTCACTAAGCAATAGTATTTCTTTAATTTGAATTAAATAATTAGTACATAAATGCTAATGCTTACATTAAAACCTGTCATTTCCATTCCAATTGTGGGTGAAATTCTCAGTTTTACTGCATTCAAAATAATACAGAAAATACATTAATTTTAGATAGTTTTAGATTATTAAACAAGAACAACTTAATGCGTGGAATGGGTGTTTGACTTTGTAAATACTTTTAAATTTGACAAATTTTTTCTATTACAACAATTTTCCAGAAATTTTAATATTCCGTATTCGGCCAAATCACTATTTATTACATCCCTATAGTTAAAACTGAAGTTTTAATAATGAATAATCATTTATTTATTCCCAATTTTATTAATCAACATGAACTTTTAAAATATTAAAAATTAGCTATCATTGTTACACAGAATTTTTGGCTTGGTATTACATAAAGTTGATTCTTTTTACTATATTGATAAGAAATTAATTAAAATTAATTGATATTTTAAAGAAACATTAACTATTTATTTTAAATAGTGACAAATAGAACATAACACACAACAACTAATCATTTAAATAATTTCTTTAAGCTTTAAAAGTGCTGCATTAGTTTAAACCAAAAAAACCCGGTTTAAACCAAAAAAAACCTGGTTTTTGGGTTTTTTTGAAAAAAAACCCGGTTATTTTCCAACCTTGTTATTAAGTGCAACCATAAAGGGATAATTTTGTACCTTAAAATAAAATCCTCTTAAGAAAGTGACTTTTTATGTCAAAAGTTAAAATTTTGGTGGAAAGTCTATGTTCTTGGACACTTCAGTTCAAACTGTAACTTTTATGTAATTTTATCAATTAACATTTTGTCATTCAGGTCAGGGGTCTGACAGCAAAATTTAATAATTAAAAAATAATTCTTTTATATATAAAAACTTGCCTACCCTCTTTTGTTGATATTAAAAATCTTATAATCTGATGACTCACCCAGCTCTCTAAAATGTTGCTTGAAGAAAATCTGTTTCCTAAGTAAGCTATTTAAGGCTGAAGATTATTATTTTTTAATAGTAATTGTGTCTTCAATTTTATTTAGTATCAGAAGTGTATAATATCATTTTGCTTTGTAGTTTGTATTTATTATTTGAAGACTGTGCGTTGTTTTACCTCTCATAATCTTATGATGACTCACCCAGCTCTCTGAAATGTCGCCTGAAGAAAACTTGTTCCCTAAGCTAATTTAGGGCTGAAGATTATTATTTTACATTTATAATCGAAAGTGCACAGTAGGATTATTTATTGTAGTGCAGATTCACAAATTGCTTTAATAATGAATATACTGCATTGCTGTTATTTTATAATGACTCTCCCACTCTTAAATTGTTTGAAGACAATCAGTTCCCTAAGCTAAGTTAGGGCTACAGGTTATTTTTTACAATTATAATTTATGATTAAGAATTACCATCATGTATTATTTTCTAGTAGTAAATTTAAAATATTTGGATGCTGCTATTTTATCTCTTCTATATTCTTATGATGACTCCCCCAGCTCTCTGAGGAAGTTTTTCTTGAAGAAAATCTGTTCCCTAAGCTAAATTAGGGCTGAAGAATATATATTTTTTACAATTATAACTTATGAGTAAGAATTACCATCATTGTGCTATTTTCTAGTAGTAAATTTAAAATATTTGGATGCTGAATTTTATCTCTTCGATATTCTTATGATGACTCACCCAGCTCTCTGAGGAAGTTTTTCTTGAAGAAAATCTGTTCCCTAAGCTAATTTAGAGCTGAAGAATATATATATACATATATTTACAATTATAACCTATGATTAAGAATTACCATCATGTGCTATTTTACCTCTCCTATATTCTTATGATGATTCACCCAGCTCTCTGAGGATTTCCTTGAAGCAAATCTGTTTCCTAAGCTAATTTAGGGCTGAAGATTATTTCTTACAATTATAATTTATGATTAAGAGTTATCATGTACTATTATTTCCTAGTACTGCAAATTTTAAAATATTTGAATGCTGCTATTTTTCATGCTTTTCCCTTTCATTATCATGCTGGCAATTTAACTGGAGCGAATTTGTTTTTCTATGTTTTTTTATTTGGTTACTGACAATTTCAGTTTGCAAAAGGCAATTGGAAAGGTTTGTTTCCCATGTTATCTTGAAAAATCTTTAACTTACAGCTGCTTTTTATGTGATATTTTATTATGGAATAATGCTTTATGTGGGTAAACTATAATTTACTGTAAAGATATTTCAAGACATTTAATTGTATCATGACCTTATTTAATATATATATATTTTTAAGTAGAAAGGTTCCATTTTATTTTAAAATTAAGTGTCTAAATTGGTTATTTCATACCATTTCTAATTTGTAATTTTAAAATTTTCCCTAGCACCCTGTGATGACAAACCCAGCTCTCTGAAAAGTGGATTAAAATGTGGAAAATTTGTTCCCTAAAATTTTAGGGCTGAGGGTGATAGGGAAATAGGGTTTGATTTTAAAAAAATGATATTTTTAAAATTAAAAATCTGATATTTTTTTATTTAAATCAGGTTTTATTTTTTAAGCACACTGTACATGTTTTGGATATTTATTATACTACATCTGCAAAAATACTATGACATGTTAAACAACTTATTTTAAGCTATTTTAATGACGATAGCTATTTTTTAATAATAACTTAAGGAAAAAAAATAGATACACTTGGCTTGATTCAGCTCAAATTTAATCTTACTAAGACTAACTACCCTTATGTACACTCTTAAAAACACACAAAAGGAATGAACATTTTTTTTTTACTTTAAAAAAATGAAATATATCAAACAATTTTGTCAATTTATTAGTCAAACTAGATATGGTAAAACCTCAAGTTCACTGGCAGCTTATTTTTTATAAAATATCTTCATTGAAAATCTTGATGAAAAAATATTTTAATAAAAAAAATTATGAAGTGAAGATAAAACATTTCTTTAAGGATGTTCTTTTCAACACTTAACATTCGGTATTGTATATAACATTCTTAGTTGCATGTTGTGCAATATTCATTTAATAAATTTAAACTTATTCAAATAAAAACAAACTTGGTCATTATAATTATGAAATGCAATATAAAAGGATGAATGAATTATGCTTTGCTGTTAAGATGCTTAAGGAATAAAGTGAGTTTGTAAAATTTTAAAAAATAATGATGAATTCTAAGGTGCTGTAATATGTTATACACTTAAGCAGACAGTAGGCCCTTTGAAGCTTTCTTAATGGAAACCGGTTGGAAATGCAACATATTTTTAATCAATGAACCCTGAGAAATATGAATTTTGTGAGAATGTTTATTTGCTGTAAAAAATATTATTCAAATGCCCAATGATGACTGTATCCTTGCTCTCATATGAGTCTTAGACTCAGTGTTGTAAAAATGGCAGCTCAGTATAAGTTGTTACACTTATATTGAGTCTGAGGGCAATGTCTCCTTTGTATGGTATGTTTATGAAATGTGAAAACTGCTAAATACTGATACTTTATACTTTGATTTCAGGTACAGGGAGTTTGGCAAGCTTGGTAGATACTACATTCACAACTTTTCAATGACTGTGAATATCCATGTAAATGTGAATAAAGTGAAACTAAGCTCCTTTGTGAGTTTTTTGTTTTGTAATTCATAACTAAAGTTGATTCTGTGTTACTATGAAAAAGGAACTTTGCAACTTTTTAAAATAAATTGCCTTTCAGTGCAAGCTTTAAAAGTTTTATTTGCTAAGAAAATATTAAATTTAAAAAAACATACATTTCATTCAATATCAGGGTTTGCTCAGTATTTACCATCTGGTTGGGAAAAAATTTAGTAGGGAGCCTTTAGTGTAATTAAGCTTTATTAAAACAGCACCCTAAATTAGGGTTTTTTAAATAGACACAGCCCACCCGAGTCTTTTGAAGAAAACCCAGTTTTTCAGGTTTCTTTCAGGCAACCTGCATCTGCATATCATCATGACCAGGCGAAGGCACGCTGGGCTTGACATATAATAAATGGGCATTTATAACAATATATATATTTAATGAGGACTACAGTTTATAAATAACATTGCAGTTATTTTATAATGTACATTTCATTGATAAAAGCATAACTATAATTCACTAATTATAGATTGCTATATTTTTATCAGTATTGATCATAAAACATGGGGGTCATTAACACAGGGCCAAAATATCACTGGTAAGGAAATAATTTTTATTCATTTGTTTTCCAGTTATTATAAATTTTTCATATTTTGACAGCTGTAATTAAAAATCTTTTTGACCTAAAAAAGATAAAAGTTGTGCTGTTTTGAGGTTTTATAAAATATGTAACATGACTATGTAACTGACGGGGGGGGGGGGGGGGGTACAACATAGAAGTTTTAATCAGTGGAGCTTGTTTCAAAAACAAATTCTACAATTGAATAACTATTTACTTTACCAAGTTTATGAAATCTGTTATGCTTTTAACATTTCAATTTTTTTTTTGAGGAAAAACAATAAAAGGAAATAAAACTTAATGTCCCATAGAAATTTAGCTGAAAAAAAAAAAAAAAAATGTTAAGTGTTAATTCCGTTCATAAAATTGAAATAAATCTCGAAAATAGGGCAAATAAGGAAGTATCTCACTTGGTTGTTAATAGCATTTTTAGGGGATAAAGGAACTTCATAATTGATTTTTTTTTTCAATATATCGGAGGCCCCTAACCCCTTTATCGTATTAAATTGTCAAGACCATCATTTCAAAATTTTCAAGGGGTCACCTACGCGATGGACTTGCTTTCAGTATTTAGTATGTATGTCTAAACCAAACCAGTGGCATTTCAAATATTCGCCAATGCCAAGTATTTCGCCAAGACTTGTTCATGAGGACAGGAAAGTGTAAAGGCATCTGCATGTACTAATAGCAGTGATTATTTACAACAAGACTTGCATGTTCAGTTATAAATAATAAACCGCTACTAACTATTAGACATGGGTTGAGTAAACACCTGGTGGGTAGAGTTTATCAATATGGTTAAATATCCAAAATCTGGATGTTTAGTTTTTAGTCATTTTTAAAGCATTAAATAATTTGTCTAGATTATAGCTTCATATCTAACTTAAATTGTATAACAAATGTGACTACTTCCTTTGATTTTCAATTTTGGAAAATAACATTTTGACAATCATTGCTGTGGATTGGATAAGTAATATATAACAATAAGTTCTATAATGTTTTTATTTGTATAGGGTAAATGATACAATAACACTTAACAATTGCAGATAGGAATAACAACAGCTGTAAATGACTAGAATGGATATTGAAGTGAAACGACATTTACAGATAGAGAATAGCAATATAGACACTTATGCACCATTCTGTTGAAAGTTCATGCTGAAGGAATCCAGTTACATCTGTGAGGAAAAAAAATTGAATTAGCTTTTCAAAATACATGGTTCACGACATGCATATTTTATGCAGCTTACGCATAATGAAAAGATGTATATTCATACTCTCTATTGGTGAATCTTATGAAGTTATAAGCATGTGCAAAACTTAAGCAATGGGGGTACCACTGTCAATGTTTCGGACATTGTACATTTATATAATAAACTATATATCCAAACACAAAATTACATTATATTATTTAAAGTTATACACTTTAAAACTCTCGGGAACGCACTAGGTTTGCAGTTGGCAGAAGCCAACAGCAGCCCATTAGAAATTAGAACACTTAAAAACTTTAAAATTAATGAAATAATGAGAAAATATAGTTATAATGAGGAAGTACAATGGCAGTAAATTTATAGGGATGAGCAGGATAATAGCGAGACCGAAATTCAGAATAACAAATAGTTCTGTTTTAATCGACTTGCTTATCATACAAGTAAAACAAAACTCTTGGTGTAAAATTTTCTCTATGCGAGTTGACCGATCCACCTCATACTAGAAACTTGTTACATTTCTATAATTATGGTACAGTCGACGCTCTAGACCAGTGGTGCGCAAACTATTTTCATTTGCGACCCCCTATTTTGTGTAAATTGTCGCGACACCTGGATAGATAGACGTTTTTTTTAATCGTCAACGCAATTACATTGAAATTTTTTCTAGGATTTGCTCTTACAGGGTGCTTTTAAAAGAGTGTCTTGTCGTTTACAATAACGCCTTTTTAAAACTAAACCTCACCAAACTTATAATATTCATAAAAATGTTATAAAAGTTATAACACCATAAAAATCAGTCGATGAATCAACACATAGTTTTATGAAACTGCTTTGTTTATGCATATGGGTATAAATATTTTTTTAATGAAACATACTTTAAAAAAACTTTACATCATAAAACGTCAATGTGAGGTATGTGGTCAAAGAGCTCATGATTGCTTCTATATTCGGATCTGTATTGGAAATCGCAAGCTATATAAGTCATACTTTGGATCTAATCGAGATCGCTATTTTGTTTTAATGAAAACTAATTTTGAAAAGACGGATTCACATGAGTATGTTGATGTAAACTGAAACAAAATATTGATCGCTTTCTTTTCAAATCGGCATATTCGTTTCCAATCGATAACCAAAATTTTTGGCATGTCAGAGTTAAATTCAATGCGCAGTGTTTTGTCACTTGAAACATCAGTTAACTATGCTTTATTTGAGGGATATTGGAATTAATAATATCAAACGAAAATGGATCACGGATTAAACCTAATTCCTATTCTGGAAATGTTTCGTACCTTTTCGTAAAGTTTTCATCCATTTTTATCAAATGCATACCTGCCAAGTCTACTGTTCTTAACGGGAGACTCCCGTTTTTTGCGTCAGTCTCCCGATCTCCCGTTTAACACAATTTTCTTGAGTTTTTTATAATTTTCGCTTTAAAATAAATGAATGAAGCTTCAATCTTTTTTTGCTCAATAGACGGCACTCGGGATCGTAGTTATTCGCCGAGTAGTTTTTATGTAGGTTTCTTGTATTTTGACGAAATTCCGTATTTTTGAAGTCAAAATTTCGGTTCCGCGAATATACGTAATTTTGGTACTTTTTCCTTTCTTTAAATGAGAAAATTTTGAAGCAGCATGCGTAGATACTTGCTTTACGAAACTTTTACAAATTAGGTAAAACTTCCGCATTTTGTCTTTCATATGCTTTCAAGGGTCAGTCCCGATTTTTTCAAAAATCCGATTGCATCCGCTTCGGTAAAAGTCCCTAGTTCTTGTGTACTATCTCATTCAATCTCTTGGACATCAATACCTTTTGGTTTACCATTATTTTTAATATTTTTTACGATTTAGCCTCTGTAGTAGAGGATTTGCACATCTCCTTTTGCCACACCCTCTCGAAATTTCAATGAAATATTTTAGCCTTTTTAAAAATTTTTGTGATCATTTAGTTAGTTGTAACTATTAATATTGCATCCTTATTAATAGTCTAGTTTTTAAAATATTTTTTGCATAGAATTAATTTCTTTGGGAATAGAATTAATCTTTTTGGTAATCATTATATATTGTTACAAAATAGATGAATAAAATTTCTTTCTATTTTCATCGAATATATAACTGAAAAATGAAGTTTCGTCCAGTGCTGTCAAATGAAAATCTAGAGAACATCCTATTGCTCATAAAAATTAATTTTGCTAAAAAATGCTTCGATCAAACATTTGATGATAAAATTTTATCAAATACTGCTGTTTTGAACATTAAAAAAAAATCTTTGTATAAGTCAGTTTAATTGTTCATTTTGTGTGTGGGGGGGGGGGGGGGGCGTCATTGATAAAAATCTCCTGTTTTTTTTCCCTCCAAGGTTGGCAAGTATGCAAATGACGGTTTAAATAACAAGAAATTTGTATTATTTTCTTCAGTAAATTCTGAAAAGCGCAGAAAAATGTCTGTGTTTTGTTCAATTTCCCCTTGCCAAAGTATCGGCTTATTTTTAGAAGCTTTAATTTTACTGCTTAACGTTAAAATGTTTGTACCTTCTTTCTCCCTGTAGACTCATATTTAGATCGATTTTTTTTTCGAAAATATCAACCATGTAACTGAGTTTTCCAGGTCAATCTTCATTAATGAATGAACACTGAACAAGCTAATATATGTTTCTTTTCCACCAAAAAATATAAACTTCGTTTCTCAAATCGAAACTTGTATTGTTTGAGCATTGCTTGATTTGAAAACCTTTAAAATTTTTAAATTAAAATTTTGACATTGCAAAATTTGTTTCCCCTTAAAACTGACTTCCCAGGAACCCTTGCCTGCCACAGGAAACTGATCGGCTGACTGATCAACTACGCAATAACATATTCAATATACCTCAATTTTGGAGTTTCAAACAGTTAATACTATTAATCATTAGCAAAGAAGCTGATCATTGATTACGTCGGAGCGCAAAACTAGGAGTTTAATTCTCTTTCCAAAAAGTTAAATTTTCTTATCCTTTTTTATTTATTATTTTAATTTTATTTCGTGCATCACAGTTGAATTTGCCGACCCCAGAAGGGTGTCCGGGTCATGACTGTAGGTACTTTTCTCCACCAGACCCCTACCTGTTAACCGAGGCCTTAGGATTGCTTACGCACGGGGATAGGTAGTGGGGTCTACGGATTTTACATGCACATATCCCCAAGTATACATGGTGGTCTTCACTTTACCGACTGATTAGCCTATTAATTGCGTTTTTCTCGGGACTTCCTAAAAAAAGCCTATCAATTGGTAGCCATGGCGATAAAAAATTGCCATTTGTATTATCATCTGTACTTTATTAGTATTGAGGTACATTGCCCACTTGAGTAAAGTGCGTTGCTTCGCCAGGGAGAATCTGCCGCTGGTCGGTAAAGTGTTAAGTATACATAACATTAAGAGTTCTCAGGGAAGTTAACCCTCCAAAATAACCTTGGTTGCACTCTTGTATTAAATGAGTATATTGGTATTTTAACCATTTTTCAGCGATTCAATTCTAGAAGTGTAATAACCTTCATTCGCACTTTCAAGATAAATGTTGAAAATTTTAATTCTTGTTAAGGATGCAAAAATAATATGAATTTTATAGCATAGGTGTTATAAGAAAATGGAAAACAGGGAATTCTGTTTTAAAAAAAAAAAACCTTACCGATATTATTTTTAAAATAATGAATGAGAGATAACTGTGTATGAAGTGAAAAAAAATTTAGTTCTTATTTCCATAGAAATGTTTTCTGCATTCGGGAGTCTTCCGCTTAATCTATCCCCCTTTCCTATTGACACAAACAAATCTGCACCTGTTTCAACATACTATATGTACAATAATTCTTGTTAAATCAATGTTTCTTTCCAAGGTATATACTTAGCAAAAAAAATGTTAGGTTGTGTAACCTCCCCTTCCCCCTCTAAAAAATGAATCTGCACTTGTTTCCATTGAGGTCCCTGTGTGTCAAATGTTACTTGAGATATGATGGTCAGCCTACACTGGAGAAGACATATTGTTCAAAAATCCTTTAAAGAATGGATCCAAAATTCTATTAGACCTGCCTCCTTAAGGTTCCGGTGGTGTACCAATTTTTCTTTGGACCGATTACTTCTTGAAATATAGCAGTTACAGCAAACGAGAAAAACGTTCAATTGTATCCTTCCCCTTCCCTTGAAGGAATTCAGATCAAAAACTAATTAGCACCATTTTCCATAAGGGTTCATGAGTGTGCCAAATTTTGTTTGATTCCATTGCATTACCTTTTGAGCTAGGCAACAAAAATGTGACCTGTAAACATTTTACAAGAAAGATCAAAATGGATTCAGCACCCCTATGGGTGATTCTCAGTGAAAAGAAATTTTCGAAATTTCACAAAGTTTTTGGAAAAAGTACATACTTTCAAAAATAAAGATTATATATGTTCTAAGGTGAGCATGCCCCCCCCCCCCCACACAATACATAAATGTGTGTACATATATATTTATATATTTTTTCAAATAAAACAATAATAATTAAATGGAAGGTCTTATTAATACCAAAAGTCTCTCTTTTCTCCCCCGGAAACGTTATCTTGTCTTTGAAAGTTTTAAAAAGTAGTACAACATGTTTTGCGTGTCCGAAGCAAAAAAGAAAAGAACAGATATTCGTCAGAGAAATTTTAAGATTAATAAATTAAAATTTTTTCAGAAAACCTATCTTTTTTTTTTTTTTTAAATTTTCGGAACAGGATCTTGAAATTTTTCGGAAATGTTCGAGAATTTTGCATCAGAATCACCCCTCATTACCCCTTAAAACATTTACTTTTGTCATTATTCAAAAATGTTTCACCAATCTAATGCTTTCTTCAGGGTGAGTAGCCACATTTTAGTTCAAAAAGTAAGCACTTTGTAAGCACATTTTCAGAAAAAAATAAGCACATGTTTAAGTACACATATAATTAAGAGGCATATTATTGCATAATTAAGAGGTTAAACACGACTTGACAAAACTATATACTTCTAACAGAAATAGCTAACAAAAATGAGAAGACAGGCTTTGCACTACATAAGGAAAACAAATAAGTTTTATTTAACAGATGCATTGCTTATAGAGCCGGTTTGATTGTAGTATTAACTAAAAAACACTGATCAAAAACATACAATAAAGTAACAAATTGCAGTTATTGCAGGTATTATTCTGATAATCTAGCAAAAAGATACAATAAAGTAATAAATTGCAGTTATTGAAAGTAATATTCCGATAATCTAACTTAATATAATGAATATATATACAGTACCGAACCTCAAATTCGGGATCCCAAAATTCAATACTTTTTCCAAAAAAAAATTTTTTTTTTCCGGAAAATATTATCTAAGAAGTTGTCAAAACAACAAATGCCAATATATTTTCATTCAAATAGAAGCGATCTTGCCGATATTTTTCTAAATTACAGAAGCTAAACTTAGTAGGAAACCGAGCTAGTTCCTGAGAACCCTTCTCCTTCCTAAACCATGTTGAAAAGCGAAAATAAGGTTTCTTGAACAGGAAGAGGGGATTGCAATGTCTATTCATCAATTTATCAACACTTCTGCTTTCACGATGTAGCAGATGAAGGAAGGTCATGTGCGTACGAACTTGGTAATACAGCGATGAAAATCTTATTAGACTATACAGTTTATGGCCTAAGATGAAGATGCAGTGGCTCCTGAGGGAGAGGGGAACTCAAGGATGAAATTCTACTCTCCCCTTCTTTCCTGTGGAGCTAATTCGCCAATGGTTACTACTCTTTTTTTTCTTTTGGGGTGGGGGGATAGGAGGGAGGGGTGATCAATTCGGACATAGGAGGTATGCTAATGAGCGTTGGTACTTTCATATGCGTCTTTTTTTCGATCCAGGTTTTATGGAAAGATTAATTTTTTGCGATCGTAATTTCTGAAACGAATTTATTCTAGAACATAAATAAAATGCAATTTTGGAGAAGAAGATTATTTTAGAAAGTGTGTGCATTCCACCTTTTTGCTCCAAGGTCAACATTAGAAATAACTGGTTCTTTGGTGGTTTTAATTTATTTTACTATAAATACAAACCTCTTCAGTGACCAAGGAAGATTCCCTTTTTCCACTCCTTTTTTTGATTTTGTCCTCTGTGAATAGAATGAAAGAAGATGCCTGCATTCACAAAGGGCTTAAATTGTTCAATAATTCCAAAAAATGAAGAAGTTGTCAATCTTTCCCCCATGTTATTATATATGATAAATAGGATTATTTTCATTAATGGAGATAAGATGGCAGTTGAAAACCAACATACTCTATGTAGTTTGTATTGAATTATTAGTTTAGAGTAGTTTCATTTCGCGATGTTTTGAACGCGTGTCCGCTAGTTGCGGGAACAGCGCGCAAACTAACTTTTTTTGAGTGGGATTTCAAAAAATATTGCGGGAATCGCACAGCTTAGCGCGAACCCTGCTTATTTATCTAGCAGTTGAGAAAATTGCAATTTGATGGAAATTGCGTATGTTTAGTGTTGTATGCTTAAGTCCGCCATTTTTGGTGCCGCAAATCCGCCATTTTGGATCGGATTCCGAAATTCGGCATGGCGGCGGTCCCGAGCATGCCGAATTTGGGGTTCGGTACTGTATATATATATTCTTTATTGGGGGAGGGCAATTTTTTATTTCAACTGAACTTTGTGCATTTTTCGGGGGGGGGGGGAAAATTTAATTTTCTGAGTGACATAATATGTGGCACTGCTGAGAATTTTTTAAATCTTAAGTTTTTTTTTAATTTAGATCCCCCTGCCATCAATATTTAGTGATTTATTGATAAAAATATAACTTTATTTTCTCAAGATGCATATTGTCTTTTGTTGATAAAAATTATTAAAAGAAAATTCAAATCACTCAGGGGGGGGGGGGCGACACGGCCTACTATGACCCCCCTTGTTGCACACTGCAATATCATTTACAGTACCATACTTGCCAACCTTGGAGGAGGAAAAACAGGAGATTTTTTTCAATGAAACCCCCCTCCCCCCCCCCCACACACACACAAAATGAACAATTAAACTCACTTACAAATAAAAAAAAAATTTTTAATGTTCATTACAGCAGTATTTGATAAAATTTTATCATCAAATGTTTGATCGAAACATTTTCCAGCAAAACTATTTTTTATGTGCAATAGGATGTTCTCTAGATTTTCATTTGACAGCATTAAACAAAACTTGGTTTCACGTTACAGAAAATGCATTACTGTGCGGAATGCACAAAATCCCAAGAATTACATTTAGTTAGATTATAAAAAAAGCCAGTTCTCCCAAATACTTACTAGCTTACATCTACACCATAACAATTCAAACAAAATATCCCGACCACGTCTGGTGTGCACTTAAGAAATAAATTATCCCAAAAAATTTTTTTCAATTTAGCCGTTTTTTAGTTATATATTGAATAAAAATAGGAAGAAATGTTTTATCTAATTTGTAACAATACATAATCTCCCAAAAAAAGAAAAAACCCAAACCCTAAATTGAAGAAAGAAAAAAATTTAATTCTATGCAAAAAATATTTTTTAAACAAGATTGTAATAAGGGTGCAATATAATTGGTTATATTTAACTAATAGAATCACTAAAATTTTTCACTGAAATTTCGAGTGGGTGTGGCAAAATGAGAAGTACAAATCCTCTACTACAGAGGCTAAATCGTAAAAAATAATGGTAAACCAGAAGTTATTGATGTCCAAGAGATGGAATGAGATAGTACACAAGAACTAGGGACTTTTACCGAAGTGGATGCAATCGTATTTCAAACAAAAATCGGGACTGACCCTTGAAAGCATATGACAGACAAAATGCGAAGTTTTACTGCTAATTTATAAAAGTTTCGTAAAGCAAGTATCTACGCATGCTACTTCTAGATTTTCTCATTTAAAGAAGAAAAAAAATTCCAAAATTACAAATATTCGCTGAACCAAAATTTTGACTTTTCAAAAATATGGAATTTCGGCAAAATCACATGAAAACTACTCGGCGAGCAACTACGATTACGAGCACCGTCTATTGAGCAAAAGAATATTGAAGCTTCATTGATTTATTTTTAAGTGAAAATTACAAAAAAAAGAGAGAAAATTGTGTTAAACGGGAGATCGGGAGACAGACGCAAAAAACGGGAGTCTCCCGTTAAAAACAGTGGACTTGGCAAGTCTGCAGTACCGAACCGCAAATTTGGCAAATTCAGCACCAACGCTATGCAGAATTTTGGAACACGACCAAACATGGCGGTTTTATAGAACCAAAAATGGCGGATTCTCGGCGCTGACGCAAGTTTTTTTTATGCCAAATTTGCAATATTTTCTTCACTCATAGACAAATGTTTTTACTTTTTGACTATGAATAGGGATCTGGGCCAGCTGGTTTAGCAATCGGTACGCCATTTTATGCATCCGATGAGTAAACTAACGTTCTATTTCTGCTAGGGCTAAACATTTTAAGGAAAAGTAAGCACTTATAAGGGCCCTTACATTTTATTTTCAAATATAAGCACTTGTAAGCACCGCTACGCACCCTGTTTCTTTGAATATATTTTGGATGCAGAAGAAAGTTGTATTTAAAAAAATTGTGGTTTACTTCTGACGGAAACTGCAGCCAACACTGCGCTCTTCCCATCCTCCAGAATCAGATTAATATCATATTAAAAGGAATGAAATTGCCTATTAAAATTATGGTAGTAAAAAATAAAATTGTTTATTAAAATCATGACAGTAAAAGTTATAAAACTTCTTAAATATACAAATGCCTGCATTAAATATTAATTTACTTGCATGGAAAATAAGTTTTTTCTTCAGAAAGATACTAAATATATCTTACCTAGTCTCTAGCATATCCTATGATTTGTAAAATTGACATGAAAATGTTGATGATATCTAGATAGATATTTAAAGCAGCAAATATATATTCTTCTGGGGACAAACTATATTGATGTTTTCCGCCGACCATCAACTGAGTGTCAACAACTAGGTACTGGAAAAGAGAAGTTAATGACAAAATATAATTATATATGCTAATCATTACACTATTATAATATATATTTCAGTTTCCAGGAACAGTTTTTACAGAGGCCGCCTATTTAATAAATAATTCGGTAAAAAGTGCGATTTGGTAGCTCTGAATTTTGTGAAGGGTTCGAGAACGAACCTGAATTTCCTCTGGCGCAACTCCTGCTAATTACTAGTTATTTTCATAAAGACCAAAACTTATATTTACTTTCACTGAGTTACACAGTGTTAAGGGAAATAAATGAAAATTACTTTAAACATTATGCATTTTTTACATAATTTATATTCCTAAATAAGTCAATCATATGAGCTATATAATTTGAAAGGGAACAAATGGGGGGAAAAAAAGCCGAGACCAAAAATACTTGAAGCATAAATTGATCAAGAAAATATAACTGGTAACATATTAGGGCTCAACTTACAGCAGAAAATATCAGGGCTGCTCCTGATGCATAAAGTAACTGGCCAATCTATAATACACAAAAAATGAATAAGTGAACTGAAAAACAAATTTCGATCAAAATACATTATCCATAACACACATTTTTATAAAAATATGTTGAAGTTTTAATTTACTTACTTTTCCAGGGAGCAAAATTGCAAAAAATCCAAAAATAATCAGTATCAATAGTGCAACCAGTAATATGCCTGAACAAGCGGTAAAATCAACCTGTTTTGAAAAGTAAAACAAATTTTAATGAAAAGAAAGCATTAGGTAGTTGCATTTTTTGAAATGTTTACATATTTAATGGTACATGAAAAAGTGATATGCAAAATCAGTTTCAATCATTGTAATCATATTGTTATAACATTCAGAAATGTGTTTCAAATTTCAGTTATCAAAGTTATGCTGTTTAAAATGATTGATATCACAACAAACAATTTTTTCGCTGTAATTAATATTTTGTTGGCCTTAGAAATTAAAGTTACATTTAAATTTAACTTAAAATGAACTAAAATACTTCCAAGGATTTGCCAACGAAATTTGAGTGTGGACTTTTCTGAGAGAAATACATAATAAAGTATTTGAAAATAATTGAACATTTATTAAACAAGTTAAAAACATAACAATCTAAAGGACCTCAAATAAATATCACACATTCCCGATGTAAAGTCACTAAAAGTTCCTGAGTTATAATAAGCAGGGTTTTTAATTTTTTTGATTTAAAAAAAAAAAAAAAAAAAAAAAAAAAAACGAATTTTTATTTAAGTCAGATTTTTTTAATTTAAATCAGATTTTTTAAAAAGAGACCTGAAATATTTTGGATATTTATTATGATATATTTATAGAAACAATATGGCATGTTAATCAAGATGCAAAAAACACACTTTAAGCTATTTTCACAGCAATAAATATTTTTTAATAATAATAATGATAAACAAATGTTAATATAAATGCATGACTCAAATGAAACTTAACCCTACCAAGAATAATAGTACACTCATAAATACAGAGAAAATGAACAAATTTAATCTGAATTATTTTGCTGTTGAAAGCTGAAAAAAAGCAACAATTTTGTGTACTTAATTTTTACACTGAGTGTACTTAATCATTTTTCCATTTTATAAATGAAAAAGCCCGAAATATTTTTACCCATTTAGTAAAATTGTATGCTCACACCATTACTGAAAACTGAAACTTTTTGTTATAATCGAATATCTTTATTGAAAAATTTTGTGATAAAAAAATATTTTAGAAGGAAAAAAACCTTAAGCTATGAGGGGACATGGATAAAACTTTAAGGGTACATATTCAAAATTCTAACAATTGTTGTTTTAAACGCTACCATTCAGAATTATTTACTGTGTGACATTTATTAAATGGATCTAAAATACTATTTTTAAAATAAAAACAATGGTTCATGATTATTATGAATTCTAATTTGAATGATTGAATGAATTATGCTTTGCTGTTAAGACGCTTGAAGAATAAGAGTAATATTGTAAAATTTAAAAAATAGCAATTAGTTCTAAACTAAGGAAATATGTTCTGCACACAGACAGATGGACCTAGGAAGTTTTGTTTGAAATAGTGGTTGTAATTGTAACATATTTCGTTTTTACACTTTCTAACATTGTAAACTTAATGATTTTTTTTTGAAAAAAAATCACTTGATTTAAATCAATGATTTTTTTAAAAAAAATCACTTGATTTAAATCAACGAACCCTGGTTATAAGTACACTTCTTGAATAAAAAATCACCGGAGTCAAAAGGTAACCATTCACTCTCACCGGTTCAAAGACAAAAAGAACGTCGATGTTGGATTTTAATCCAGTTGGTTAATCACCATCAATCCGTTCAGGGAGGAGAGCTGGAAAACCTAACACTACTTGGTTGGCCAGGTGATGTCCTTCAGCAGAACTCTAGGATCCAAATCAGGAGGTATTTAGTTTCCTTGACGACTTTTAAAAACAGTAAGTTGATACATATCCATGATGGATAAAACAATCCGACAAGAAAAAACACAAATTTAAAGGTACATTCCAGAGGCCACACGCCCCAGACGACAAAGAGGAATTAACCTCCAAAAAAGAAAGAGCTTCTTCAGAAGCAGCACATGATGTGCAATCACATCGGTAAAAATGAGGCCAGCCAAGCAGTGATGCCTGCTGCCGCCTTCCTTATATTATACAAGTTGTGATCTCCCCACGCAAGCACCTACGTCACAGTAATTTGCATGGAGAGTCACTCAACATCGGCTGCAAAAGGTAATTTCCTCTTCACTAACTTTGGCATCTGCAGCAAACAGGCAATATTAAAACATCAATTATTTTTTTAATCGTAAACATCACTTGTTTATGGCAGAGATGTCCGATGGGAGAAAGGAGAAATAAGCAGGCAGTGAAAGGGGCAGGCAGTGAAGGGAATAAAATGGTAAGCGTTTGATTTCTCCAAGAAAATTTACTTTTAACCCAACATATTTTATCTATGTTAGCCTAGGCATTGTACACAATACCATCATTTCATACTAAGTACTCCATAGAAAGCTGTGACATTTCATGCCAATGTTAACAATGAAGAATAAGTTGTGACATTACGTTTGCATTTTTTTCTTAGCAATAAAGCTTGGTAAATGAAGAAAATATTACATACCTTTGTCTGAAATGCAAAGATGGTAAGACCCAAACATATTATCTGTATACAAAAAAGAAATTTTAGTTTAAAATTAAAGCACAACATTTCAAGTAAATAGTTCAATATCACGCAAATCAAACGTGAACATACCATTACAAATTGAGCTTAAATGCAAATTATGAAGTAAAAAAAAAAAACTTTCCCTTCAAAAGCATGCATGAAGGGAAAGTTTACTACCGAAACCAAGCATTCTAAATTTACTTACAGCACAGATGGCAACAGCTAACATTACAGCCTCAGTGTCATAATAACTAAAACAAAAATAAAAACTGTTAACCAGAATATGAATCTAGTACAATCAGGATAACAAATACGGTTACAAATTAAATCGTGATTGCTGATTCATAACTTACCTCGCAGCAGATCCTAATAGGAATGATTGAAAGAATGTCTAGGGGGAAAGAGTAAAAAATTAAAACTTGTTTTACTTTGAATAAAAACATATAAAGATGAAGCAAAATTAATTATTTTTAATGTCCTATTTATAATATTTGATATATATAATATCACATAAATTGATAATCCAAAATCAATAAAGATAATAAAGAGCATGCTCTATTTTACCCTGTGTCTGACAGTGATAAGTTGGTAGTACTTGTGATTTACTCAGAGTTAACTGATTACATTCTTAGTCAGTTGTAAAATTCATAAAGAGGGGCTGGGGCGGAGAGAGAACGCACACATGCCTAATTTTTTTCACATCATGTGCAATGTTTTTTGGTACGATATTTTAGTGAATATTTTGGAGTTATGCTTTTTGTTAGCTAAATACTTTTTCTTAAAATTATGTATTTAGTATGAAAATGTAACTATTATTGATAGCTTCTTCCATATAAATAATATTTAACCTCTTCAGACCCCAGAACTAAGCACAAACAATTTTGACGCAATTTTCTGGTTCTCCGATTTAAAAAATGATTACAAAACAAAATATCTAAAAAAAATTTTTTAAATTTTAATTAATAATTAGTTTAAATAATAATTAATGCTCAATTTCCATGTTTAAAACGAAGTAAACTATCTATTGATTAATTTAAAAAACAATTGGATGTTTTAGCTTACAAATTGCACAAACAGTAGTTAATAAACAGTATTTTAAAATGTACCCAATTGGGTACACTTGGAATGAAGAGGTTAAAGTAAAAAAATATATAGATAGTCACTTCTTTTAAACAGCAAAGTAGCACTTGTCAATTGGTTATTTATTAATTAAAGTGTGCAAATATGATTTAAAAAGTAAGAATCAAACTTCAACACAACATAGCAAGTTTAATTGCACTATTTTTTTTAACTTCAAAGAATTACAGTTGCCTTCACATGCTTGTGGATGGCAGCCAACATCTAACTATGGTTGAAGTCTCATGTTCACCCTTCAAAACCCGCGTCAGAATGAGTAACATAAGAACTCGCATGAGCATTTTTCTCACACCAGCTATTTCCCTCAAAAAATGATAGTAAATGAAATATTTTCAACTAAAAAGCATCTTTATTTGTTTTAAACACCAAATGCTACCCAAAATAATAATATTATTCAAAATGTACCGTACATGTGTAACTGTTTTAATGAAATATTATGTCTTGCAGGTTGGGTACTTTTTGTATGGGGTACAAAATGTTCCTTATGAAAGCTCAGATTTTTTTTTTTTTTATAAACTAGGTATGTCTTCTCTTTACGTTTTATAAGAAGCATTTTTAGCCAGATCCATTCGTACTACAACTTCCCTTTTGAAGTCAGCCTCAAAAATTAAAATAATTTGCAGTTCTAAGAAATTTAAATAAATAATTATACTCTGTAGTTAAATTATTCATTTTTTTCCCCACTTGGGTACATACCTGGTTTAATATTTGATGAAACAAAATTTTAAAAAATGTTCATAGTAAATCACACAAGCACTCGCTTGATGAGAAAAACACTCACATTGAAAAAAGTTTTGTCAGAACTCGTACAATGAGAAAAAAATCACAATTGACTGACTACTCTGACTAGCAAACGCCCTTGGCGACAATCAGACAAAGACTTAATCATTGCGAAACACATCGGGGGCAGCAAGAGAAGGTTACAAGAAGCTAGACAGAACAGCACCTTGCCTATGAAGTAATATACCAGATATACGTTTTTCCTTTTTGGTGCAAGTTTTGGAAGGTTAAAGCCAATTGCAATCTTAATGTTTGCTGAAATGAAAAACTAAAAAATAATTGTTATTAAGTTCTTATTTCCGTGCTCTTTTTGTGTAACAAAAAGTGAATAAATAAATTGAAAATAAAGCTTATGAAGATTTAATGATTTTATTAATTAAATGTGTTCAATCTTATGATGATTACCAATTATCTGAAAAAATGTTGGCTTCTAAGCATTGCAGATAATAAAGTGGAGTATATATTCCCGTATGGCTTTATTTCAGACACGGTCAGTTTTAGACATCCCAGAACACTACAGAGGATTGGGATCAAAACACAACAAAGGCATAATATAATGAATAAAATTCAATTAAGAACAAGAAAAAAAAGAGGGTTTCGTGACTAGGGAATCATTCATAAATGAGTTCACACTTCGAGGGAGGAGGGGGGGGGGGGTACAAGAAGTGTGACAACCAACTTATGGTACACAGTGTGACCTGTGACAAAGGAGGGAGGGGGTCAAATATATGGGGAAAAAGCGTGACATCATTTCTGAACGGTCCCTAGGGGTGTGTGCACGGAGTGGCCGATGTGGTCATGCAACTGGGCATTTGTTGGGTGGGCCGGTCATCTGATAAAAAGATTGAGCTGTGATCCGGCCCCAGGACTGAGAATATTGTGTACGTGTCGGTAGGGCCTAATCGCATGATTTGTGACTGCAAATCCACAAAACTTAGCGGCAAGCTCAGCCACAATTCTTCAACTTGAAACATTGAAGGATCTCACAGCAGTTCACACTAGGGATAGTGAGTGTAAAAAGAGATTTAAACTTAATGACATTAAAGTGTATTATAATCACGGCCACCAAGAGGGAGGAAAGCAATTACAAAATATCCAGGATTCAGACCTGGGAAGGAGTGCCGATCAATGCAAGAGCTGGTTGGTTCTGTGTTCAGATAAGTAGGAGTTTCTTCAGGAAGAGTAAAAAATTTCATTGTTTAGAGTTCATTATGTCTTGGGTTTACTACAATAATGTTAAACTGTATCTTAGTGCTTGTAGACTGAAATTTTAACTTTTCCTTCTTAAAATGATATTTAATTATCCAAGTTATTAAAATTATTTTTTTTAAAAAACAAAGCATATTTTCATTTTGAGGGTTTTTAAACAATATTGTTTAAATATCATATAGACATCAATTTTTAATAGAATTAAACAACACTTCAATTGAAATATAATTTGTAATTTTGCAATACAACTAAACCAAAACAATTTGTTCATCATATCAGAAAATTTACTTACGAAAAGAAAGAGACATATGAAATTTGATGGAAAGCTTCTGCGAACACCAGGACAACAACTCAGTACAATAATCAAAATGATGGTCATTACACTGAAAAAAAACAAATGTTTTTTTTTAAGTTTTTAACAGCATTAATAGGATGTTAAATAATTTAAAGTTCAGATGATATTATACAAATATTGATAAACATAAGTTGTATGAATATTATTTATACTTTATTTTCAATATTAAAAATACAATGACACCTCAAGCAAACATTCATTTTCAAATGAAGCTTGATTGTTACACTGCACTTCTAATTGTAAGTTTTAACACTTGCTGGTTGATAATTAATCATGTCTCAACGCCCGCATATTCAATTGCCTTGGGCTGCTATTTTAATACACTGGTCTTTTATTTAAAAGGTCGAATAAGTATTTTTATTTCTCTCTTTATTATTATTTCTAAACTGTATGCCAATTTTTTTATAGTCGTCTCTTTCACCATTAGATGAAACATTCAAGCATGCCCCAACGCTAATATACCAGATAAGAGACTCCAGAGCAGGCTACAGGTGATATGCGATGTCATGAATGTGTTAAACTGAATATGAGCTAAAAACAGAAGCAATTGCTTATTATTAATTTATTAGCTGCTAAATTTAAAACATTTTAGGTGAAAATAAGATATTCTTTCTGAATATCCGTACCTGACCAGCACTCCTGCCCCAGAAGTGCACTCCTAGATATATGTTTTATATACCCTCATATTAACTCGATGTCTTACCAACTTTCAAGCTTTTAAAAATTATTTATTTATTTATTTATATTTGCAATTTAAGGGCGGCACATTATGCACCTGTTTCCTGAACCCAAAAATCAGCTAAAAGAAAAAAAAAAGGGGGGGGGGGGATGGGGATGTATAGTTGAAATTTTTGTATTTTGCTGCATTGTTGAACACAGAAACATTGCTCAATGAACAATGTTTCTGTGTTCAACAATGAGCACTTTTCTTTTTTAATTAAAATTTTTACATGATTTTTTTAAATACTTACAAAGCAACCCAGAACATTGCAGGATGCTGCATGGAATATAACTTGACACTAGGCCTGTAAAATACATCAGAAATAAGAATTAATGTTTTTAAATAATCGATATTAATCTATTTGCATTCATTAACAAAATATTATGCACTAACAATTTTATAACTAAAAATAAGACCTTCTATGACTTTTCTAAGTCACTTTCTAAGACTTTAAATAAAATATTGTGGAACACACACAATACAATTTAATAGATGATAATCCATTTCAATCAAGTTGAATGTTCTTACAGATAAGTTAAACTTAAAATTTTAATATTTACAGGGTTGCCACAGAAGAAATGGAACAAAAATAGTTGCTTTAGTAGCATAAAAGCACAAAAATAGTAGCCACAGCTCAATGACAAACAAGTCTTAATTAACTTGTTCAGTGATGGGGTACTTACTTATTACATTCGGATCTTATATTTCTACATAAAGAGTTGCTATGAATACAGTGTAATTTATAAAAAAGCAACTGCATTTTTATATGAAATAAACACGTTTCCGAGCATTAACTTTCTAAACTGAAATAACTATTTCATATCTACCAAAGATTAAAAATATCAATGAATAAGTAGAAATTAAAAAAAAGATTGCAATATGAGAGAGAAGAGCAAGGTTATTAATAGAAAATAAACATACTTGAGATTTAAACACACAATAGCTGATCTCTTATTTAGATAAGTGTATAATATTGAGCTACGTGATTAGTGAAATTCTAAGACCAAGAGGAGACAATATCAAAAACATTAAGTTTACTTTTTTCACAAATTTAACAATTATTTTATAATATTGGAAAAATCACCCAATAGAAAATTGCTAGAGATAATCAAAAATTTAAAAAAAATCAATTTGCAATTACATGGCAAAGAAAAAAAAAACTTAACTAGATTATTAACTAGGCCGAAATATTTAACTTACAAGAACTTTGACAAAAATTATTTTATTTTCGGCCAAATTTTTCAAGTGGGCGTGACAAAATGACACCCGTGGAAGTTTGTACTACAGAAGTTGAAATGTAACAAAGATTAAAAATTATGGTAAGTTCAAAGTTATTGAGCTCCAAGATGCAGAATTTGATAGTAAATGAGCACTAGGAAGTTTTTCCGAAGCCTATGCAATCGGAATTCGAAATGCGTAAAAAATCAAGACCAAGCCTTTAAAGAGTGAAAAACAGAAAAAATGCGTAAATTTTACTCGTAGTTTGTAAAAGTTGGCAGGCTAGACTACTTTCAAAACTTTCTTTAAAAGAAAGAAGGGATTTTAGTGGAAACGAAATTCTTACTTTCCAAAAATACAGAAAAACGATGTGATGATTGGGTGTTTCGGACATATAGTTGCAATCCTTTGTCGTGCAACACAGTGGATATTGTGGTCAAGCACCACTGCCATTGGTTTCCAGTGTTCAAGAGAAAAGGTAAGGGTTACAGAAAAATAAAGAGAAAAGGCGTATATCGCGATATTGAAATGCATATCGCGTGCACACGGCACAGCTTGTGTTGACTACCAAATCACCCATGAAAAAAGCAAACTAACCCCTTTCATTGGCAGCAGTGTCAGCTTCATTGGCAATTGCTTCAAGGTCAATATGAAGTGTAGGCAGTCGCTTGGGCCAAGATGGAAGTTTGAAAAATTATGGCACAATTTTCCGTGAAATAAAAGAAATTTTTTTTCTCAAAAATATTTTTTGGTGCATTTGAATAAAAGAATTTCAAAAGAGGCAAAAAAAAAAGTCGCCTAATAGTTGCCTCTTGGAAAAATTAGTTGCTTTTTTGCCCGATTTCGAAGAACATAGTTGCCATAGTCGCCTGATGCTGAAATAGTTGCAAATAGTTGCTTTTTAGTCGCCTGTGGCAACCCTGTATTTAAGTGTATTTTCCCAAAAATTATACATAAAAACATAAACCCGGTCTCACTTTTACAAATATGCATATTGTGTATACATATAAGTAATATGTAAAGAAATATTAGAATAGAGATATCAAGAAAAATGGAAACTTAGCACAATCTTCAAGAATTAAACGCTAAAAATCTTGACTTAATACAATAATGATAGTACTTGAATGCTAGACTTATTTTGTTTGTACTCTTGTTTTTTTTTTTTTTAATTATCAAAAAAAAAATATTAAAAAAAAAAATAATAAAAAAAAAAAAATAAAAAAACGGGCAAATATTTGCATGAGAGTCATTTTATGGTGACCATCTTTATTATTATTTTTTCTGAAATGGATCTAAGTTATTATAATAAAGTAAAATAACACCACCCTCACATGTTGTCAGACATTAGAAGTTTGGGGGGGGGGGGGGGGTTAAAAAATGTGACTGATATTAATTTTGCCAGTCACCAGTAAGTTTTTTTTAATCCCCTGATTTTCACACAAAAAATATTTTGCCAAAAAAGAGGTGGGGTACCATTATTATAACTCTGTTATAATTATTTCGATCAATTTCAGAAAAAAAAAAGGCAATTTTAAAAGCTAGAAACATAATTAAATTTTTTTTCAGTGGGATTACCCCCCCCATGAACATTAACTTTTTGATCCAAGGTAAAAAAAATAATAAATCTGCAATCCTATGAAAGAAAAATAAAAGTGGTGAGGGTTAGTTAAAAATTTTATGAATGAATAAATGGACAAATTAAAATACATCAAAAGCTTTGCAGATGATACTTAAAAAACATTTACATTTCAATTAACTTAAAGCACTTCTAAGCACCTTTGATTGAAAATAAGTACTTTGCAATGGCTTTTAGAAATGAAAGGGCAAATTAAGCACTTATAAGCACCCGTGGGAACCCTGAATTAATGTGTGCTTTTATGTATTACCACGCACAAAGCAATCCCTGTAACATCCGAGCCTCAGCTATCGATTGCAAACATTTCCACTAGAATCAAAACACCATATACAGGGGTGCCAGAGGAAATTCCGGTCTGTTTTTGGACCCTTTGCAAAATTTCACACTTCCAAATAGTAAGTTCCAGAATTAGGCGAAAAAAGTAATATTTTTTCTTTTTGTCGCTGTATGCTTGATTTTTCAAGAAAATCTTTTTTAAATTCACAAAAAATGGACCCTGTCAAGAATACTGGATCGACCTCTGAATGGTTTGTTCTGAAAAAAGACTATCATTTCAGAACATCTAATTAAAATTTTCCAGCAGAGGATGAATTTGGTTCTTAAAAAAAATCCCAAAACACCTCAAATCAGGTTTGTTGATGTGGAAGGTCTTGCGAGGTCATGATATTTAGAGACAGTTTGTATTTGCACTGGAAGTCATTAATAACAAGATTTTGAATTCATATGGGGGGTATATTTTTGGAATCGGACACAGTGGGTGTTCTTAGCAGGAGGCCCCTGCCTGGACACAACAAGCAATAGCTCAACACAATATTTTTGGAAAAAAAAATCATAATGTTAAATCAAAATATTCTACTCATTATGGTAGAAATTGTTTTAGAAAAATTCATAAGAACAATAATGATCGAAAATAAAACAATTTCCAATTCTGCAAAAAAGAGGGATTTGTCATCTCTGGTGCATTCATTCACTGGGCTAATGATTTTTACAAACTAGTGTCCTAGCAAGCAAGAGAGACAAGGGGGGATGATACGCCGGATACTTTTTTACTTTTTGAGTGCGGCAATTTTAACTCTCGATATTAAAAATTATAGTAGTAATAATAATAATGATTCACTCTCAGAGGGAACAATAATTAATAGCTACCCCTACCACCCTCCCCTTCAATTTGTCCTTGCCTAGTAGAAATAAACCAAAACGTCCCAACCGTCTTAGTACGTCCGGCTGAACTTTGGAACACGCCCTAATGTTCTTACGACTGCATCCCGTTCCCAATGAGATTTATTTTAAGCACACACCCTGGCCATTTCGAACTCCAAAAAAGTTCTTCTTTGGTCTTTTGGAACTATTAAGGGAGGGTACATCAAAAAAAGTTGCAGGGAGCAATAGAAAGGTAAACAGGGCTTTGCTCCTTCCTATTAAAAACAGACAACTAGTTGTGTTATTTGTTTAAAAAACAAACTTTCCTTTTTTATTTGTTTCAGTTTACTCAAGTAATTCAATAAAAACAACTGAATTTCCAGTTTAAAAAATTAGAGGCACATTAAAAATTGTATTCAAATATTTATAGTACTATAATGCCACTAGGTAAACAGCCAAATCTTCTTTAATGCATACCGCCACTTTGAAATCTCTCTCCCTAAAATACTTTTTCCCGCTAGAGTTCCTAGACATAATTCTGGGTGAGCAATTGCAATTACAGCATTCGTACTCTTTTGGGGAAACAAAAAATAAGAACTTTTTAAGGACCTATAAAAAATTAAGGACCTCAAATTTTTTTCGAAAAATGCAAACTGTTTACAGCGTTGCTGCGGACGTGCTATAGCGAGCAAATACGCAAAAATCGGAGGTGGGGAAGTGAAAAAAAATTTTCCACATTCCACGGGATGCATAATTTTCATCGAGGAAAACAAAAATAATCAAGTGAAGTATTTTTTAAAAATTGACCCGCATTTTTCTTTCAGCTTTAGTTTCCACAGATGCACAGCAATGAAAACTGCACCTAGGACATCTGCTGATCGTTGCCGTTTCCCCCAACCTTATCAATCATTGCCCAATATTGATGCCCCGATGACTGAGGAATTTTTTCCAGAAAGGGCTGGAAATGTTCCTTCTATGTGATAATTGGAAGACAAGCAAATGTAGAGGTCACAGGTCACGTGCAACCACAGAAAATTCGTCATATTTTGTCTAGTACTGAGATATGCGAGTTTAGCATTTTTTAAATCACAATCGTATGAACAATGGGGAAAGTACGATCATCCCGATTTTTTGGATCACTTAAAAATGTTGTTGATCGATACTTTATAAAACTAAAATTAGAGTAATAAAAAGTTATAATAAAATATAAAACAACCGATCATAAAATAAATGTTTATAATTTAATTCTGTTCAGTCATGAAAGAATTCTTTTTTCAGATGAAGAGAGAGTGGTTGAGTGGGGGAAACGGCGCCAGCTCAAATTGCCGCCCCTTTTCTCACCTGTTGCTATGGCGCAGGCAGGCGGCTCTGAAAAAACTAATTTCTATTGAACAATACATAGAATCAAAGATTTCCTTAGGGATGTAACGAACCTGATTGGAAATATGAGGGGTTTTTTTTAACACTCTAGTATGAACAGGTTTTGATTTTGCGATTGCAAATTTTCGTAAAGGGTTCGTTTTTTTAGATATTACGATTTTTGATCAATTTTTATTTTGAATTAAAATAATCAATAAAATTTTCCTATTCAGTTTCTCATACCTTTATTGCATTCAGTATTAAAAAAAAGTGCCACAATGTACTGAACATTCCGGCAAATTAGCGAATCTGGCATCTTTAAAACCATGATATGCTATTTTTTGGACCCGCTTTTTGGAAAAAGGTACCCGAAAATTTCGAAGTTGCCTCATTTTCACCTTGCAATAATGCTTTATTCAGAGAAGATACAAATATAACAGTCAGTGATGCCGCTAAACTTTCAAAATTACGGGTCCCTGGGAGCCAGGACTACCAGAATCCGAAAGTGAAATTTTAAAATTGCAAATTTAGGCCCTTTCTGTCAAACTTTACAAAATTAAAAGCTCAACAAAGGAAATTTTTGGGTCTTGATGGCCTTTCGCTAAGACTAGGAGAAGGAGGGGCGTACGAAAATTGCAATAATTCGGGAAAACAGAATTTTTTGAAAGATTTAGTGAAAGCGGATATTAGTCATCACTAAGAAGTCCTAAAGTTCTTGCAAAAAAACTGAAAGCTGCACCAGAATTTGAAAATCTGCGTGTAGCTTGAAGGAATTGATGACAAATCTTTGTCTTCCGAAGGCAATTTTCGGATTAAGTTCTTCGTAGAACAGTAAAACCCTGTTAAACGACGCCTTGGTATACCGTGGAATCGGATATACTGCGGTGACTATCATGTCCCCCGACATTTAAACCACCCTTGATCATGACCATCTAAGGTGATTCCTTATTTACTACTGTAAATAAAGCCGCCCTATCACACAAATATTCTAGCCAAAGAACATCCATCCCATCCCCACCAGACACACTAACAGATAAAGCCCAGTGAGAGACGTGATGTACACCTTCTTCATACTTTTTCTGTCTTTCAACCTTGAACATGTAGCTTGATTTCAAAATCGGGTGCAATCGCCTTGACTTGTTTCTCTTGACATGGGCAGAGCTCAATCTGTCAGGGACTGTTCAGTTCAATAAATAACTATTCCATTTTCTGAAGTCTAGTTATGTGTGCGTAACTTCTTTTTTAGCGCTATCAACCTTTGTATTCCAGATTCTTTAGCATTCCTGAAAAGTAAACATATTCCCCAGTGAGAAGTCCCGTTCCTCCCCTTCCAAATTTAATATTTTCTTAAGACCTCTCCCCTTTCCCAATCTCATGTTGATAACATAAAGGGATTTTCAAGCACCATTTTTCTCAGAACACAGTTGGTTTATAACCTATCGCTTGATAGACTGATTGCGCAGCTGGGATGTGTGCTTCTTGCACAGCAATTACAGTGAATAAAGTGGTAGCAAAGAAGAAAAGAAAAAATACTATAGGGGAGAGAAAAGTTACAAGTAATTGATAAAGTTAAAAAGGATGCAACAAAAGCGAGTATTATTTCGTGAATATGTTTCCGCGGTATAGTTTCACTATAACATAACCGCGGTATAGTTTCACTATACCGCAGTTATGTTATAATGCGGGTGCCAAAGATGTCCCCTGACACCGTGTTTTAACGAGGTTTTACTGGATTCGATAATGCCATCTTTCGAGAAGAGATTTGAAAATTTCCCTATCCATGAAAAAACATTTGGCTTACTTATAGTTGAAATAATATCGAGAAGTTATCAGAGACAGAACTTAAAAATTGTTGTCATATCGCAGGTCAGCCTTTAAAAGATAATATTAAGAGTGAACTTTTTGAACGAACTCATTGTTTGCCATTGAATTTTCCCTGTCAACTATTCAATATTGGAAAAAGCCCAGTTCATATACATAAAAAATTTGTCACAACTTTATACAATTTTTTTCACTGCAATCAGAGTAATTTTAACACAGCCGATACCCATAGCAACGGCTCAGATATCTTTTTCAAGGTTAAAATTAATTTTAAAAATATATTTACGATATACTTTAGGCCAAGAAAAGTCGACATCTTTGGCAATCATATCAATTGAATCAGAATTTGTAAATAAGCTAAATTTTGATAAGGTTGTATGTGAGTTTGCTTTAAGGTATTCAAGAAAGTAAAGTAATTTTACTAAAAGCATCTAAATGCAGTTTTTTTTTTTTTAATTTTATTATCATTATTATTTAAGAAAGTAATTTTACTAAAAGCATCTAAATGCAGTTTTGTTAATTTTTATTATCATTATTCATTAATCTGTAAATAGTAAATTTTCCTTATGGAATGTAAATGCTTGCAAATAAATATGTTAAGATGTAAAATACTCAACGGAAATCAATATGGTTATACAAGTTCTAAATCAAAATTTGCACAAAATTAAAAAAGATAATTAAATTTGTGGCTGCTAACTACTACTCCATTCGAACTATTCAACCAAGTTTAACATCCCCCCCACCCACACACACACACACATATATATATATATATATAGACCCTGCAACTAATTCCGCCCCGAGCCCCGCTTTTGGTTCAGCCGGTCCTGCCTTTCTCCATCATTTAGTTATTTCTATTACCATTTGGTTTGTAGGATGATTTAAGAAATCATTACATAACAAAGGTATTTTTTTACATTATTTACAAAAGTTAATTTTATAATAAATAAAAATAAATACAAGCAAATGTTTAATATCATGAAAAATAATACTTACTCATACAGAAAAAGACAGATAAAAGCAGTTGTGATAGCAAGTTGAAACATAATAATAGAGTAAACTTTTCTGATAAAAGCTAGAAAATAACATACAATTAAATGGTTAATACATGATATATTTTACTCTCTCTTTATAAAATATATGTATTTTAATCAACACAAAACATTAAATGCAAAACGATAAAGTTGAATCCAAAAAGGTTTTTAAGGAGAAGGGATTAGGCAGCAAGCACACACTTGTTTAAGTATGAAAATAATTTTAATTCAGATTATGATACCAGAAAAAAAAAGTATGCAGTAATTTGTCAAATTTTTCGACTAAGAGCCATTAAATGAAAATTAAACCCTTGAGCAAATTCTCATTCTATCCTTGCGAAATAGCAATACACATCCAAGTGTAGGGCCAGTTTTCTCTCAATGTCTTAAAACTATTTTCTATGGTAACGAATCAGGCCTCTTCCGGTTATACTATTTCCTTCATGATGTTTATTCTTTTTAATGGAAGAAAATTCGTTCCCATGAGAGTCGTAAGGTCACTTATTGGTTGCTCTTGACTTGCGGCAATATTCGAAATCAAATCATCTTTCAGCTGCTCGTGATCAGCAGTCCTGCTACCATAGGTGTCACTCGCTGCATATTATTGAGGGCAGTATAATAATGCAGGGGGTGTTACAATGCCCCCCCCTCTCCCGTAATTTCTATAAAGTCTAGAAGAGACCAAAGACCGACATTTCTTTTACGAAGCTAATCAAACATATGAAACATAGATATTTTGACATCTTAATCATTGATGGGTATCGTTAAAGCAAGCTATATGCATTTTAAATATGCACGTACTCCCCCCAACCCCGCCAACGATGCCTGGGCATGTTAGCAGGATTTACTTATTACTACTTATATCTGCTTATTACTTAAATATTCCGTAAATATAAAAGAAGCCCCAAGTTGTATGACAGAATTGTTCAGAGTTCTTGGACTTTTGAAAAAATAATTCAGTCATTGTAAAATATAAAGCAATTTTGTTTATAAATGAACAGTTTTACTGTTGCTTAATTCTTCTTTATCTTAAAAAAACAAAAAAAGTCAACGGGTATCACACACTTGCTTCCAAATATGAATACACAAAAAGCAAAATCAAGCACACAATTCATAATACAAAGTAACAGAACTTTGAAACTTGGACTAACTAACTACTACGTATTTTTATTCATAATCTCTGGTCTTAAGCTGAAGAAACATGAGCAAACAAGAAAATTCCAATATAATTATCTCCTAGAAGGTTTGAAAAGTTTCCAGGCTTGGCGCGTAGCCAAATTCAACACCAAAAGTTATGCCAACTTGCTATGGTTATTAGGGTGGAGTGAAAATTTGTTTTTGGAATTTTTAATCGGCAGGGTGCGGAAAAGGTAAACTATAGGTCCCAACGAACGTCTGTAAAATGTTATTGCGCCCCAAACCGACCAAAGTTTGACGAAACAAATACATTACGTGGATTTTCGTTCTCGTCTACAGTTATAATAAAAAAACTACATCATATTTTTTGAGTTATGTTCTAAATAACAGAATATTTCAATGTTCAGAGGGATGTGTTCGCTTGTAACCGAGGCTTCAGAACATCTTTTTGGCGAAAAGCAGAGAAATGGATTTATACTTGTTAAGCTTTCTTCTTGAAATATTATGACTCAGTTCAACACAAAGAGTGAATATGCAGTACAATTTGTGTTCATTGGGTGTGCGTCTGAATTTTCAGGTTCACAACGTGCTTTACAAAAATTTTCAGAAAATATTTTTTGCAAGTCATAGTATTCATAATTTAATTGCGATAGAGAGATTTCCTTTCATACTTAAAGTGAAATAATAAGTAATTTGTGTTATTTCCATGTCAATGAATTGTATTTGACATCGTTTAACACAAAAAATATTTTGCCTTAATTGAAGCAGCACATTGCCATCATTTCAACGCAATGATAAATATTTCAAGTGGCTTGGGGCGCATCTTGATACTAAAATTCCGTACTGAAATTTTGCATGCGTTCATCTGAACCACAAAAGCACTTTTTGTCCCCTCTGCCGATTTAAAATTCAGGAATTTTTCTCCCCCAATAGCGTTCACTCTACCCTAATGTTTATATTAACATATAGTACCTAAATGTTAGCTCAGCAGGAGAGACTGCTTAAGAATTCAAAACTAAACCAACCATACATACAGTGGTGTAGTCCTGAAAAAAAGTAGGGGGGGGGGGGGGCGCTTATACATACGAAGATAAGTAATTGAAATCAAAAAGTAGGGGGACGCCTATGTTAAAGTTTAAAAAGTGTAGGGGGACGCCGTCCCTTGACTACACCACTGAATACATAAAACCTTATTAACAGAATTTGTTACAAAATGCATATACATTACCATGTCGTATGCTTTTCTCTGAAAATGAATCTTCAAATGCTCGAAGATTAGCATCTGATCCATAGTTCGACATTTTTTAAATACCTGAAATAAAAAATTAATATAGCACATGCTGTCAAGAATTAATGAAATTGATTTTACAATCTTGAAATATAAAGTAGCAAACAAATAATATTTTCATTTAGAGCCTCAGCTGAAGTGTTTCAAGAAATGTGTAATTGATGCAAGGTTATTTAAAGAAAGAGATGAAAACTTTACAAGTACATTGTACAGTCACAAACAGTACAATAAATAATGACTTTACATTCAATTTATGGGACTGCAAGAATTTAACATTCGTCATAATATTTTTATTTTCATAAAAAGCTTAAAATATAAAGAGGATTACTTTCTGCTTCTCTCCATAAAAAAGTTTAAAAATCTAAATTCATTTCTGCAAAATATTAGATTAAACCTACACAATTTCAATTACTACAAATATAATTAAGGATTTATTAACTGTATATCTTTGCGGAAAGTAACTTAAAATATGCATTCACAATAAAATGATTCATTAACTAAGTGTTTGACTATTTCTATTAAAAAATTGTCCCATAATAGTCTATTATCAGTTCACGTTCACGAAGTATTCTATGAATAGAATGTATCTCAAGAATGCACTGGCAGAGCACAGCAAATGATGTATTTTAGGACTTAAAACCCCTCGTACAGCATCAGAAAACACTCAAAAAACCAATCGATTTATAAAAACAATTCTTATGAATAAAATCACTCTCAGGCATAGATTCTGGCTGTGCTACAGCAAGAATATATTTTTGTAGTTTATACTCAGCGTTTTAATGCATTTATGCAGATTCATTTAAAATTTATTGATAAAAGTCTATCCAATTCTGCTAAATCATTTCTTTGATTTTTTTTTTCTTTTTTTTACAAATTAGGTTTTTGACACTTTTTGATAGGGAGGTTTTTCAAAAACCGGTTTTAACCATGATTAAAACCAGTTAAAACCATTGCAAGTCAAAACTCTGCCAACCCTGTATATTTGCAAGGGAGTCCGGGCCAGTCACCTTTCTCGTAGCTCTAGAAAAAATCTTACTTCTCTACTGCAATATGGCAATGCATAGTAATTCAAAGGCCTCACACTAAAATGCAGAAGGCTGTTGGGGGGAAAAATGATGCCCCTAGAAAAGAAGTGTACCAGCCAAAGAATCCTTTATAGTATTCAATTTTAAATTTTTAATCTATTATCCATATTTCTGGAAGATGTGCAAGAATTTTCATAGCAAATTCTTTAAATCAGCCCTATTAATAAAATTCCTTTGAACCATCATATTAGAAGCAAGGATTTTCTCTAAATTAATCAATTTATTTTTAAAAAAAGTTAAATTTGTTTAATATCCCCCTTTAAGAGCATAAAATCTGTTTCTTAGATCTCAACTCGCAAATTACTATGTTTTAGTGCACTTCCTGAAAACCTAAGAAAACACGAATTTTGCTACACGGATTTAATACAATAATATAAATGGAAATTCATGATAAAAATACTGTTTTTGTATGTAAAAAAAAACTGCGCAGAACATGAGAAAATTTTAGCCTTGGGAAGACACCATAAATTAGAAGAAAATTTTGAATTATCCATGTAATTTAATATAGGAAACATTACTACTATTGCTGAACAAAATTTACTCACAGTTGACAAACGAACTTCGCAGTTGAGAAACTCGCGCGGTTCATGCAACCCTTAATAAAAACCATGAAAAGCCTTTGTCACAGAAACATTAGTTTTCAAAACACCATTTTGAATTAAAGTAACAATACTTACAGGTATGACAGAGCAATTTCTAAAATTTCTTTTCAAACCAGTAATCAGTGGGCAAATTCAAGAACTTTGACAGTTCCGTTTCGTTATGTTGCGTGTTTTGTCTCCCCCTCTTCTAATTACCATTATTTTTATCTGCGCATGCGCTTATCCTAGAAATTTCTGGGTCTTTCTTATGTAATAACAGTAAATATGCGCGATGTGTAATAATTTTTCTCTTCATTCAGAATCAGGATTGCCAGATTTTGCGGATATAAAATTCATATCGGAGGCTGATTTTAGCATTATATGAATATAGCGAACTATTATTAGGATTTTTAAAAGTCCTTCTTACGGCATTTTCTAAGGAATGAATCTTTGTAATGAAATTTTAGTAATAGTTTATTGCGTATGGGTTTTCTCTGAATCAAAACTTTTTCTTTGTAAATAGGCGAGTTTTATAAACATATCAACTGCTGTTGATTCATTGCCAAGTTTTTTAGGGGGAATAAGGCAGTAGTGCCATCTAGTGAGAAAAAATAAAAATAAAACAATGATAATATATTATTAATACAGAACAGCGTAAAATGCAGCTCATTGAATAATAATGGCAACTAAGTAATCAAAAAGATCATCAGAAAATTTCAAATAGCTTTTCAACATATTTCTCACACGGCAATGCTTTAAATTTTATTCATCCTTATTTTTAAATCTGCCATCAAGATATTGAATGAAATTTGATTATTATTATAAGATTGCAAGAAATTGTATTTTTATTTCATTATTTTTTTTATTGTTCTTTACGACAGGCCATTCTGATGCGTGACCCATAACATAATGCATGGAATCGAACGAAATTTCGTACACACATGGACTTTGAAGGGGAATGGTCTGAATAGTTTTTGGCGCGAACCCTTTCAAACAGGGGGAAGGAGCAATCGAACATTTTCTTGTCTGGCTTGCCTTCTATAACAGAATAGCATGAATTCAAACAAAAAGTAGCATGGAAGTAGAATTCAATGGGAACTGTTTCAGGTTTAATTTTGACGCTTTCCGTTTCAAGGAGGGGGGGGGGGGCAATCAAAGCATTTTTCATCAAGTTACTTAAATTGCTCATTTAAATCCAAATTTTTTTCCCCCCTTTTGTTTATGGTTTAGGTAGAGAAGGGGTGGGGCAGATAATATTTTGAACAGGACATAGGAATTGTGTTATGCATATATAATATATATGGTATAATCCGTGTCGATTCAGGCAGGGGGGTACCTTCATAGTCTCAGAAGTTTTTGAATTTCACATATGTTAAAATTTAGAACTTCGTGAGTTATAGGTATGTTTTTGTTTTGCTCAAAAAAATTCCTGGCCCGAGATACACGCCCCCAAAACGATGGCGCCTTCGGCGCAATTTCTCACTTGCGATTTTCGAAAAAAAACTTTCCAGTGCTATATTTCTTGAACGGTGCAAGATATTTCGATGCGGTTTTTTTTATTTGAGAGATAACTATATTCTGTTTAAGATAAAAGGCTACATTTTAAAATAGCTATTCAACTTTTTTTGCTGCAGCCTTTTGAAATTTTTTTTCAAAAAATCTTTTTATTTTTTTTCTCAAAAAAGCCTAGTCTCAAAAATTTTTTATTTAATAAAACATAAATTTTTGACAAAACCTGGAAAAGTCAGGGATTTTTTTCCCCTCTTGGAGGGGAAAAAAACTACGGTCGTCACAATGTCAGATTACCAAGAAAATAAAAAAATGTTCAAAAATCGTGTTCGGCGCGACATCATGAACTGAACAAAAGAGAAACTGAGAAATGTAAAGCATTGGAACAAATAAAAAAAATGGAAAGAAAATAAAATCATAAATTTTCTGTGCAGATAACTGAAAACCTTAATATCAACAGCCAAATTTCTGAACTGCCCAAAAATGTATGAGATCTACTTACTGACTTTGATTCTATTTCACATGGAGATTGATTCTGTTTTTTAAAAATATTATTTCTTACATATTGTATGTTTGTATATATTTTATTAAATGTTCTTCAAAAATAAAAATTAAGTTTTATTTTATTAATTTATTTTTATTTGAGTTTCCAATTTATTTCTTCAGTGCCATTGAGCAGTTGTCATTCAATGGATTTTATCAGATCATTTTTAAGTATTGTATTTGTTTTAAAAAAGAATGAGTCCTCAATTAACTTGCCTTCTTTTACTTATATAGGTTTTTTCTTTATATAATGGTGTTTATTATATTGTCATGACATAAAAGTGCCTACATCAGCATTTCTTTAAATATTTAATTTGTCCCCACTGGGATCATCTTGATTTTTATCTTTTTTTTATTTATTCTTTATATTTTATGTTTTATAACTTTAAATTAACTTTCTAAAATTTAAATTAAAAAAAAAAAATATAAAGATGGATACAAATAGAAAAGCTAATATCTATTGGTAGTGGTGTGTCACAAAATTTTGCTTTTGAAATTCTTTAGTATACGTTTGTTATCTTTATGAGCATCTGTGTGGAATTTTTTAATATGAGGTTACTATAATCGTATGTATAAAATGTTATGGCGGGCGTATTTAATGTACAAGTAGTGCATTTGCTAATAAATATTTTTACTTAGAACGTTTACCTGGAATTCTGCTTTGATCTACCTAGAAAAGTCATGGAAGTTTTTTTGGCGATTTGAGTATGAACCCCGATAATTTTCTTTAAAAAGATGCATAGAACGGGCAACTGTGAACACTCGTAAAAATAACAGGTGCATCAGAGCACTACGCCCTGCTAAAAAACACTAGAGTCATCATTAAGAAAACTTAAAGAGATTTTGAGGTACAGGGACGCATGGATTAGAGGGATCACTGGCCCGAGGGATGATGAACCATCGAGCCAGTCCGCCCCTACAGGGGATCACATGCACACTGTGTCGAAGAATTTTTAAGACTAGGTTTATAAAATAAAATAAAAACTAGTAATTATATCTCTTTAAGTTTTTTTGTTCAAAATAAGCTCTTTCGGCTTCAATACATTTGTTACAGAGGTTTAACACCAGTTCGAATGCCTGTTTCAGCTCACACTGTGGGACTGCCTCCAAAGCTGGCATTGAAGCTGTAAGTACAGCGTGTCAAAGAAATTTTAAGACTACAGCTGGATCTGAGCCAGTGGTGTAGTCCTGGGAAAAAGGGTGGGGGGACGTTTACTTTTACCAACATCCAAAGGTGGGGGTACGCTTATGTTAAAATTCAAAACAAGTGCGGGGACGCTTGTGTTAAAGTAAAAGGGTAGGGGGACGCCGTTCCCCCTCGACTACACCACTGATCTGAGCTTACAGTGGCGCTATTTGTGTCGTCGAGCATTCGGGAAATGCCTTAACTATAGGCTGATCCACTGCCAACACCTCAGTTCATTTGCTTACTATTTTTTTCTACTTTGATGACACTGACACTATACGAACAGCTTCAACACGAGCTTTGGAGGCGGTCCCGCAATGTGAGCTGGAACGGGCATTCAAATCCTTGTTAAACCGCTGTAACAAATGCATTGAAGCCGAAGGAGCTTATTTTGAATAAAAATACTTTTAAAAATATAATTACTAGTTTTTATTTTGTTTCCTAATCCTAGTCTTAAGAATTCTTTGACACACTGTATATTAAAAGTATTTATTAATTTTAGTTTGCTTCAATACATTTTTAAAAAGATGTGGTTTCATTTTATCAAGATTACCGTAATTATTTGTGTATAGCCCGCGGGCTATCTACGAAAAGCTTCTTTTTTACTACCTGCGGGCAATATAATGATGCGGGCAATACATGAAATTTAAAAAAAAAGTATTATTAAAAAGACAACTACCGTTTAAAAATATCGAAATCTCTTTTCCTGCAAAACAAAATGCACAGAAATAAATCGTAGCTTTCAAAACAATGGTGCAAAGCAGATTGGGGCTTGTGCGCTACAGGCGAATGTATTGTTTTCTAGGGCTGCATCCCATGTTTTTTACTGGGTGCGGGTTATACACCGAACTTAATTTTTTTGGAAGGAATTTCTCTTCCTGCGGACTATACAACGATGCGGGATATATACTGATAATTATGGTAATAAGCATTTTATTGTATTGCTTTAATATGCATTTGCATTATTGTTTTGTGTCTCAGAAAAGTCATTCAGATGTTTAACTGATGGTTTTGAAATGCTACATAACTTTTAGGTAAAGAACAAATATAGTCAAACGAAGGTGTGAGACCTAAATTAGATAAATCTTTAGTGATTTAAAAAAAATCATCAAAATTGGTTCATTTGGTAAGAAAAGTATATGATATGAACTGAGAACAGTCTCCTTTTCAAACTCTGTCAAAGCAAGGAACAAATATTATGTTACTTCAATGGGGTATTTCTGGACCAAAATTTTGAATGTAAAGAACTCAAACATGGCACTTGGGGTATTCTTTTAACCATTAGAAGAAAAAATGTTTTTGCAAAAGTAAATCATACAATTGTCACGTACATATATGCGAAGATAGATGCTAATTATTTACCATGAAACAGTAAGGCAACTAAGCATTTACCAAATATAGTTATAGTTTAAAAAGAATTAAAAATAGACCCTTTGGTTGAAGAGTGTTGACAATTTTTTGACAACTGCAAAAATCAGCATTTAGAGGTTTTTAGAATTGATAGGTTTATCCAATTTTAAGTCAAAAACATCTTTTTTACAAAATTTTATTTTATAAATTGTCAAAAACGTAATCTTCTGACGGGGGCTTTGGGCACATGTCCTGCACCCTTGTGGTAATCAAGCATTATATACACAGTAGAACCTCTCAGCAACAATATCTGATAAAAAGATAAATTGCTCTGCAATGATATTATTTAGTGGCCCTCATGAATTTCAGTACAATGTAGGGGAGACCAGGCCTAGTTGCTACACATCGCAAGTTGTTACATTTGAACATGAAACAAACTGCGTAGAAAAACTCGCTTTCAACATGTTGTATCAGGGGTTGATCCAGCAATTTTAGCAGGGTCCTATTTTTGTGAATTATAAAAAGATTTTTGGGAAAAATCTAATAATTTTGTGAAAATTCAAAATTTAAACTTACAGTGATTACTTATGATTTGCTGCCCATTTTATAAAAAGTTCTGAGAGAAGATTTACTAGCTCGGAATATTGTGAAGGGTCTGTTTTGATTAATTGTAATTTTGTGAAGGGCCCATTTTGATGAATTGGAATTTTGTGAAGGGTTCATTTTGATGAATTGGAATTTTGTGAAGGGTACATTTTGATGAATTGGAATTTTCTGAAGGGTTCATTTTGATGAATTGGAATTTTCTGAAGGGTTCATTTTGATGAATTGGAATTTTCTGAAGGGTTCATTTTGATGAATTGGAATTTTCTGAAGGGAACGAAAACAAACCCGATTTTTCTTTGGCGCAACAACTGTATATGGTTGTTTTCATTTCAGTGCCTGTTTCATCAGTCCTTGAAGTGTTTGCAATCAGTAGTAGCAGAGGCACTATATATGAAAATATTGATTTTTTCTTCATAAGTAATGTTTTTGATAAATTGTATTAAAAACATAGCAGGGGGCCAGGCCGCAATCCTTGAACAACAAACTGTGCAGGATCTTGGTGCTGTTTGCAGCAACAGCTTTAATAATGTACGTAAAAAAGGCGACTCCCTTGTTAAAATTAAAAAGCATTATAATTACAGTCACCGAGAGGGAGGAAGACAAGGCAAAGTCTTGGTGTCGGGACTGGGGGAGGGAGCTGTGACGTTGACCAACGAAACAAGTTTTTGATAAAGATTGGGTTAAGGGCCCGACAGTCAGTATATTGTCCTGCGGCCCTACTTATACTATTCACTGCAATAACACAGAAAATCAGCAATATTTTTTATTATAAAACATTAATGAAATACTTCACAATGAGATGAATATAAAATAAATATTCATAACACACAAATGAAAATCAAGACCTAAATGAAATAACATAAAATTTCTACTGGCATGATCACAATTTATGAAACAAAGTCAAAATCGCTGAAAGAACACACATTTCCAACAATTAGGAATGTTCACTTCATCCATACTTGAATTATTCTGAAGAGGAAGAAACATAATCACCAAGGCTGAGGTAATTTGCTGAATTTTTTGAAACATACCTGTGAATAAGATAAATAATTCCCAATTACTGTGACAAAAGGGTAAGAAAATAAAATATAAATACATTGAATGAAAGTTTTATTGCTTTTAATTTTGTCTTTTAGTTAATTTACCACACCTACATGGTTTTCCCAACTGTAGATCAAAATCAAGGAGGAAAATTGTGGTAATGTCTTGCTACTAGGAATATGAAGGCTGCTATTATGTTTTTGAAATTCAGACACGGGATGATTTTTAAAACCTCAGACTGCTGTTGTAAAAGTTGGTCGGTTGATTCTATCGAGTTTTGTAGCACAAGAGACTTATTGGGCAGATACGACATCAAACTACTGCTGAAAGCTTACACATAGCGAAATATGGGGGGGGGGGGGGGATGAAGAAACAAAGCATGAAGCTTCGCATTTTTGTGCAAAACATAAAAATTAAACATAAACACAAAGTTCTAAAAACTTTGAATAAAAACAAAGAACACTTCCAATCTGAAACTCACAACATGGCAGTCGAGAATGATAATGTTTCAAGATTGATGGCGTGATAATTTTGTAACAGTAGATGCAAAAATGTAACCATTCTTTAGATTACACAGATCATTGAGGGACAGTGGTGAACACAATTCAAAAATCCAAAAAAAATGTCATTAGGTCTAAATCTGCATATCCCCAGACCTGCAGGGCAAGAGGCCTACGCTCTTAAGCAACCCAAAAAGGAAAACAATTTTGAAAACTTTTCTTTTAACTAACATGCTAAGATTTAAAAAGTTGAAATTTTAAAAAGAATAAACATATGTGTACAAAACAATGAGCTCCTTTTAGGGAACCACCAATAAGCAAATTGCCGGTTACCGATAGCCAATTAATAGGGAAAAGATAATCAGCAGATTAATCTGCAGTCGATTAATTAGGATGGCTATTTTTTTAACTACAATTTCTCCATCACCATTTTTTTTGTTTGCGCATTTGGACTTTTCAAATAGTTACATTTTGCCATTATACAAAATATCAAATTGAAGTTTATGAGCGATAAAGAATCAATAGCTAAGTTTCAAGATATATCCAATTTGCATTTAAGTAGCAATTTGTTTTGAAAATAAAAGATATTCATTCAAACTTTTTAATACAAACTTTGACAATTTGTGTTTGTTAATAAAAAAATGTACAAATATCTGATTTTAGTAACTTGTAGAAGGAAAATTAAAAGTTCAAATTATTTGTTTTAGCTCAATCAAGACAAAATACAGTTCTTACTACAGCGGATAAAATTCAAATCTTTAAGTGGGGGGGGGGGGGGACTCCCTTTCAAGCTTTGAATACGGAGGTGATTGCAATTTTTTGGAAGGGGTAAAAAAAAAAAAAAATTATGTTTTCACTCAAATTTTTCAAATTTCCCTCCCGGTCAATTTGCAAGGAGGAGATCTGAGAAATTTAGGTAATCCAGCCCTAAAATTTAGCCCCAGTACTATATGCTAAGATTTTAATATTCAATGAATTATTAATTGTCTGATCTTTTCAATAACTAAAAGGTAACAGTTAAAAAGTTGAATAACATCAATGCAAAAACATAACAATGATCGCAACTTTTAATTTGGAAACAAATTATTTTTTAAGTCTGATTTATTTTAGTTTAATTAATTAATTTTTTAATTGTCTTTATTAATGCACCAAGAAGGTTCTTGTTGAGTTTGCTAAAGCTAAAAGTTTGATTTTTCAAATTTCACATTAATTTTGAACAATTTTTATGTTTATTTTTCTGCTCAATACTTTTAAATTCTATAAAGCATTTGGGAGCACAAATTTAAACGGTTTCAGGATTGCATTCATTTTTTCAATAAAATATTTTAATGAACATTAAAAAGAATGTTAGTAATTTACTTTGTAATGGAACTCAGTATACAGTTGAAATGAAAGAAATCAGTTTCCTGTAAAGGATGCAGAAAAATTGCATATAGCAAAAATGCTACCAATCATATAAACAATCAAGAAATTGCTAGCTAAGAGAATACTAAAACATAAGCAAGAAACGATTTACTTAACAGATTTTGATTTAAAAAAAACTATGTTTTCTTTCATTACTTAGATTTTTCAGTGTTAGAAACAAAATGTTTTTAAAAAAGTGAAAATAATGACCAATGCTAAAAAAACAGACTTTTAGTGACAAAAGTAACTTGCGCCTACATTGGATTTTTAAAAATTGGTTTGATTCCGGATGTTTGAAAAGCGGTTAGATACCAATTATTGAAAGAGGAAAACCTAAATAAGTACAAAGAATGAAAACATTAAGCATAAAATACATGCACATAAAAGATAGAAACAAAAAGGGTGTAACTTTCTCCTCATCAAACCAAAATTCATTATTTGACACACTTAGTAAAATTCACACACACTTAGTCAAGAGTGGGAAAATTCTTTTCCCATTCAATTATTCTTCATATTTGAAAATTTTATGCGCCGACCATTTTTTTGAGGATTTTCACTTGGGTGCCACAGACAAACCCATAAAACTTTCATTAATGTTCCCAGAGCATGGCTCTTTCAGCTCAACATTAGGGGGGTAGAGCCCCCAGGGATGCCGCGGCCGTGCTAAATAGTGCATAAGTAAGCAAAAATTGTAGGTGGGGATGCAAACCAAAAAATTATAACGTGTCCCTGGGACACGTATTTTTCATTGCGTTTATGTGGGGGGGGGGGGGGGGGGATATGGAGAAAGATATATAAGAATTCAATAGCAAAAATATTTTTGTGTGTCCTGGAGCCAAATTTTTTGACCTTTTTTTGTATGAAGAGCAAGTGGGGAAACGGGGCCAGTTTGCATTGTTGCCCTTTTCTTCCCCTGTACTTCCCCATTGCTGCGCCTTAGGTCGGGGAGACATGGGGCTCTATAACTGATTTTTACTGAACAATACATAGATTCAATACCCAAAGATTTCTTCAAGGATATAATTGACCTGATGTTTAATATAAGCAGGGGTTTTTTTTAATACTCTGGTACGGAAAAGGCTTTGTTTTTGCAACTGCAAATTTTCGTAAAGGTTACGATTTTTCTTAGCTTTTATTTGGATTAAAATAATTAATACAATATTCCTATTTAATTTGTTATAGCCTTATTGCATTCACTACTTAAAAAAAAAGAGTTCTATTGTCCATGTAATCGACATTGAGAAAAATTCGCAAATCTGGCATCCGGCCAAAAAATCAATAATTTGTTTTTTGGCTTTTAAATATGGGATTTTGGTTTCAATTCTTGGTTGAATTATTATTGAATCAATTGCTAATTACATTGAAAATAATTTGTTGCTATAAAAGCTTCATTTTTCATTGATATCTTTAAAACCATGAAAAATTACTTTTTGGTTAGGGGCCCGCTTTTTGGAAAAAAGGACTCTGAAATTTGGAAGTCTTGGGTCCCCAGGATCTGTAATTTCCAAAGTCTAGCGGCATCACTATAGAGCCATAGAAAGGCTCTGACCTTAGCTGGAGATATGAAATTCTGACAGTTGAAGTGGGTCGTGAAAATTTTGAAAACTATAACTGGTGCATTTTGAGACCTTAGGCTTTCGGGAAAAGTAAACAAAAACGTTTTAAAATGTAAACACTTTTACTCACTAAAATACTCATAAATATGCAGAATAAAATTTGAATCCTTTTTTTAATGCAGAGAGCAGCCCCCCCCCCCTCTTCTCCCTCTTACTAATGCCCATATCGAAGAGCCACATGTCTGCCTTTTTAAACGCCACTTACAAGCCACACATCCCTCCCCCCAACTCTTCCCAAAAGGATGCCTTGAAAATTTGTAAAAGAAAAACTATGGTATTGTTGAGCATAGCATGATTTACATTTCCCTATTATACGGGGGGAAAAACTTTACTCTTATCGGAGCACCGAACTAGGATTTTAATTTTCTCTTTCCAAAAGCTAAATTTGCTGAAATAAATATTTTTTTCTTTTTTATTTTCCTTTCTTTCTTCTTTTTTTTGTGTGCATCACCGTTGAATTTACCGCCCTCCAGAAGTACCGCCTGGAGCATAGACACGAGCTTGCCCTCCTAGATTCGGTACTGAAAGAAGGGGCGGGGGAGAACCCCTTTCCTTTAAAAATTCTAGCCTAAAGCTAAAACAATTCAGATTCAGCTAAAACAATTCACTTATCAACAGGTTGAAAGTGGGATGTACTTTTACAATATGTGGTCAGTATCAATCGAATCTATTATTGCAAATATTCAGAATATCTGTTCTTTTTGATTGATGCTTCCGGTAATTCTCCAGATTGAAATTTACAAAAAATTTTACTGATAAGTTGTTAAAATTTCCTGCATTTTTATAGAGTACCTGGGTGACCGAGCTTTTTTTTAAAAGTTATATATTTTTTTTATGATGAAGATACTTATTCAAATAAATTTGGAAAATTAAAGTGTTTAATAAATACAAATTTTCATGCCGATTATTAGACCTGTTTCATAGATACGAGGATACGAGAGATATATAGAATAGATGCATATAAATGTTTCAATAGCATTATCATCATTCCAGTCGTAAGACGTCTGCTGCTGGACACAGGCCTTTAGTCATTCACCTGAGGCGACTCTGAGGGGCTTGCATATAAATATTTATTCATTTATGCAAGCCATTTAAAGGTTAATATTTTGCGAAATGATATGAATAGGAACAATTTACCTATGATTCTTTCTATTCTGATCAATCAATATAAGGTTAGATACCTACTTGGACAATGCACTTTGCATTACATATATTGAATATGAATATTTTGCAATCCTACCTACAAATGAACTTTAAACTTCCCCATTCAAGTTCATAAAATTCTACAAACAATATGCCACGGATAAAAGCCGATGATCTTGACAAATTCATAAGTTTGACTTTGAGGTGTGTGTACTGTCATTTAATAAGGAACAGCTTTAGTATAGGGACTGGTTGGCAATTGATTTTGGTTGGCGATGAAAGATGTCCTCAAAAGAGTGATATGCCCAGAACTTTCCAAATATATAACAAACTCAAGTTCCATCAAACACAAAACAACTAATTGCAATTGCAATCAACAATTTCTTCTCCAACCAAAAAGTCGCAAACAGGCCTCTTACACTAAAGTTGTACCCAAAACGTGAATATAGGTACATGCATATTAGTGCTGACTCCAGGATGAAAGGGTCGCTAGGGGGAACTCCGAAGAGGGCACCATGATTTTTTCAAAAAGGGGTACCCTTGAGTTGTGCTTTAAATTTTTTTACTCCCCCCCCCCCTGCATTAAAGCGCCTTTGCTTAAATTTTTACAGGTAAAAAAAATTAGTCATTAAAAAACAGCTTGCAAGGTTAGCAAGATTGCAAACTTTGCATGTGTACCTCAAAATATACGTTTTCATTTTGAAAAATATATACGTATATATGTATCACTTATGCACATTTTCATATGTATTCTGCTGCAAAATTATGAACTACTCAACAAAAAAAAATTTTAGGTCTTGGTGACATTTCTCCATGACCAAGTTTTGGAGGGGATTACCAAAGTTGCAACAAATCTGCTTATTTGGCTTTGAAAATAGTATTTAACTGTTTTGTCTGAAGTATAAATTTTGCGAAATGACGCCGACGCCGTTTACTGTTTTATTTTATTATTTTTTTCAGTAGTGGGGCTAAATGCTAATCCCAGAACAATTATACATCATGGAACCCCAAAATTTTTTTAAAAAAAAACGGCCCTTGATTTCAATGAAAAGCATTTTTTAGTTTTTTTTTTGGAAATAAACATTTTTAAAATATGAAAAAATGAATTGTAATGAACATGTTTAAGATAAAAATGTGCAGTTTTCATAATCGTGTCCGAAAAAGTTTTCATATTTGAGATCGCAATTTCTGAAAAAGGGTTCGTTTTCGCGATTCAGAGTTCTTATTAATTATTGCTTTAATTCTAAGTTAATATCATAACATTTTGCTTTTTTCTATTTTTTGCACTTTTATTATATTTATTATTGCTTTTTAGACTGAGCTCTAGATTTTACGCAATACAGAAAATTCGTAAAATTGAAGTGCGGGCTTTCTTTTATTTTTCCGATAATCTGATCTTTTGTAATGTAGACTTTAATAAGCGGCTAGAGCATATAAAATCATGTCAGAATTTGAGCAAATTCTTTTCTTGTATTGTTTAATTAATGAGGTTAAAAAAAAAATAGGAAAAGTCTGGATTTTTCAATGTTATGATGCCACAAACAGAAGTCGACTTTTACTTTGTTTTTTGTGCCAATTTCTCGACTTATAAGTGAGTATATACAGTATTAAAAAATGCTATTAAGGAATGAAATGCTAATGGCAAATTATGAGTTCTGATGCTGTTTACGAAATTTGTTGAAACAGGACCCAAAATCCGGAGTGATCGCCGCTCCGAGCGTTCCAGATTTGAAGTCCCTAATTATGTTTTAACAATAAAAAAATGTTTTTTTTTTTTTAAATCGGGAGTTTTTCGAATAGCCGCGCATCATCGGCAGGTAGCAGGCCGCAAGCAGTCCATCCTGACTATAAATAGCATAATTTAACTAGCAGATATTCATATTTGTTTGGGGCTATAAACATCTGTAAAGTGAAAAAAAGGCACCTGATGCATCCCCTTACTACCCCCAGTTGTTCCAAGAAGCTGAAGGGGAGAAGACAATAATGCTCTGGCGTTCTGAGAAAACTAGTGGAAACAAATAAAGGTGGGGGGATCCTGGATTGAAGTTTTCCTACTGCACTTCCTGCTTTGAAGTCCGTTCGGACGATGTGTCATGGTCTGAATAGACCGCAGGGCGCATAAAAAAGGGAAGAAAGAGGCCACCGGGCGCAAAAAAAATTGAAAAGGGCCGCCGGGTGCAGCGCCCTGCCAAAATGGCTTAGAGCCAGCAGATGTACTTCCTTGCCAGGTTGTTCACCATAACGACTTTCGCCTTTATCATGTTATTACTTAAACTTGTCACAGTGAGTCTTACTGCTAGCTCCGTAATACTAAATAATTAGTACCATGGAGGTAGCAGTCGTACATAGTTTTATAGACCTTCTGATACATTCAAATTATGCGCAGCATTATTAAACTTTTTTTTTTCATTGGGGTTCCTAGGCATTTTAAATTGCACAAATGGTAACAACAACAAATTTCAATCATCAAAAGGTAAATTAAAAATTAAGTGCTGCCACTCAATGTATTGCAATCTCAATTGAAATAAAATATAGATAATGGATGATGTTTGTTCATTTTTACAAGTGCCTAAATAGTGTTATAAAATTATTTTTTTTTGTGTAAAATCGCGTTTTTTCAGGAAAGACACCTATATAGTTGAACTTAAAAAACAAAATTTGACCTAAATACAAAATTTGAACCAAATCGTTACCGCCATTTCCGAGAACGTAAAATATACACACACACACACATATATATATATATACAAGTGAGAAATTAGGCAGGAGTTTCTTACTTTAAAAAATCATACAAGTGGCTGGAAAGCAAAGTAGCACCGTCTTCATCTAATGGAGTATATGCTAGAGCACCTCCAATTCTAGCTGAGGGAAAAAGTTTCTTTTAAAAGAATGTAACATAAAATTATTTCATTAGTTTTCAATGGTATATTTTTTAGACTAAATTTTATACTTGTAAAATAATAATAATACGGCTTTGATTTGATATAATACTTTGCAATTGAATACATAATTTTTTTTTGAGGGATCTATAAGGAAAATTTTTCCAGTTTCCCGTTTGTAAATGTTTAATTTTGTAAACACATTAGTTTTTGAGCTTAATTTGTCTATTATTTAGGTAATTTTTAAATATGATTTTGTGTAAAAAAATTGAGCACTATAATAAGTATAAAGATAGAAATTTTTAAGATCCGGGTTGGAACATCCCCTCAATTGACTTAAATGAAGCTTTATACCAGCTCCAATTTTTTTGAAGCTTGCCATTTAATGCCTTAAAACACTTGATGCAATTAATCTGCTACTTTCTTTTTTTTCTTGGTGCAGGGCTAATTAATAGCAGACACTTTGTTTGCTCTAGCAGAACAAAGCATGTAAAAAGACAATAAGAACTATAGCATTTAATTTTTAACAATTTCATTTGAGCATGTTTAAGAAATTTTTTATTGCTGTTTGTATTTTATTAAGCAGGCAAATCAGAATAATTTGTCGCCACCAGCAATTTTGCTATGTTGATTAAGTACTATGCAGCAATCACTTTTGTCATATTGTTGAAAAGGAATTATAACTTTAAGAATACAAAGAAATTCACTAGAATTTGCGAGATGTAAAAAACAAAACAAAGCAAAATACAGTGAAACTCTGCTATAGCGTCATTCAGGGATATTTATGACACTATAGCCAAGTGACGCTATAAGCGATCACCATTACTATGGATGGGCGAATGAAGGGACTGGAATTTCTTGACGTTATAACAGAGTTGTCACTATAAACAATGTCGCTATAACCAAGTTCAACTGTACTACTTACTGAATAACCGCAACAAATGAATAGCTCCATAATAATGAGAAGGATTTTTATCAGGATGTTGAGAAGACAACTGAAAATATAGACCAATATGATCACAACAAATATTCAATAACTACTACATAAAAGAAAATGAATACTTGTTAAAATTAATTCCAAAGTATATACTTAGAGCAAACCAATTATTACATACCAACATGTATCAGTAATTATAATTTTCCATATGAAAATTAAAAGATATGAAAATCATAATTTTTAGAAAAACCTAATAATTTTTCTACACACAATACAACTTGTTATTTGAACTCTTTTCAGATGATCGATACAATTCTGAAATCATCTGAAAACTGATAATTCAATCTCCGACTTAAAGGTATGAAGTTATTAGATTTTAATAAACCTTTATGGCATTATCATCAGTAACGTTTACTGGTGGTAATGCTGCATATTATATCTTTTAATATTAAATGTTAAATAATTACCAAAATATTTTTTCTAGTCTCTTTATATCGCAAGAGATTAGTATGAGTAGTTGATAAATGATGAGGCACCTTAATAATGAGCTTCTGTGCTGGATTTTAACACAAGACACTATAAAAAGATAACACAAGGCAGGATTTTGGCACAGCCAGTTTTTTTGGGTTAGTCCGTTCCATACTAGGGATGTAACAAATAGTGATTTGGCCGAATAGCCGAATACCGAATATTCGGCCATTTCTTCTAGGCCGAATAGGACGAAGCCGAATACTCGGCCAAAGTCTTAGGCCGAATACCGAATATTAAAATTTCTAGAAAATCGTTGTAATAGACAGTATTTGTCAAGTTAAAAATTATTCACAAAGTCAAACACCAATTACACGCAATCTATGATGTATGTATTTACTTCTGTTCATTAAGAATTTAAAACTATTTTAAATTAATCTATTTGCTCTATTGTTTTGAATGTGATAAAATTATGAATTTCACAGACAATAGAAATGACAGGTTTATGGTAGTAAGCATTAGCATTATTTTATAAATTTTTTAATTCAAATGAAAGAACTACTATTGCTTAGTGAACTTTTACCTTGCTCAAACTGTTTTATGAAGATATTTTAAAAGCAATGAAAGTTAATATTTTTACATAATATTTTTATAGGGTTTTTTACATAACCATTTTAAAAAGATGTATTAAAATTTAATACACTTAACTGGAATATATTTTTATTTTCAAAAACCCCAATAACTTATGCTATCTAAATATTCATGATATATTCTAGGTATTTCACATTTATCTCTTACCCGATATTCACAATAAATCAGTCTACCCAAACAAAGTCTGACTTCCACTTTGCTAATAATAACAAAATAAATTTCTCATATTCTCCATCATTGCCAGCTTTTGGGAGCACATGCTAAATATAAAATACAATATTACACTTTAAAATCTGTTTTTGCTCACCCAAACCTAAAACAAGGTTCTAAAAATGTAGTATTTTTCTAAATTATTTTTATTTATTAAAACTATGTACTAGTGTATTATTTCACAATAATTATAATACAATTTTAAATGTTTAAAATTTACTAATTTCTTTGCTTTTTTACACTTTTACTGCAGCAGAACTATTCGGCCGAATAGTCCATCAATATTCGGCCACGCCGAATTTGACCTTACGCAGTATTCAGCCAGACCGAATATTCGGCTTGGTGATGAAATGACTATTTGGCCAAAGGGCCGAATACCGAATAGTGGCCGAATATTCGCTACATCCCTACTCCATACTCGAAGTAGGTTTTTTAATGAATCAAGTTACTTATTGTTTTATTTTTTAGGTATGTATGCGGGGAAAAATTGAAAAAGCTACTTAAAGAAATTTTTTTAATAAATACTGAATATTTCATATACAATGTGTGCCACTGTATATACTAATACACACACATTGTGTCTGAAAAAAATATGGCTGAAAAGATTAATTATAAATTTAGCATAAAGTGCTTGATAAAAACAGGTTAAAAAGATGAACTTACCTCTTGAAATTGCTGTTTTTCAATACCATAAAGTAACTGCTTGTTTATCATGGCATTAAAGTAATCTCTTATGCCATTAGTAGCTTCAGTGATGGCAGTTTCCCTGGATTAAAAAAAGATAAATCTTTAACTATATGCATAATATGCGTACAAAGTATCTAAATTATTTTGCAGAACACAATGACTGCCAAATAAAAGATGCAGTAATAAAATTGGGAGAGATAACTAGCGAAAGAACGGAGCTTCGGCCATTTCGCCAAAACTTTGCTCCACCCGAATAATGAGTTACGATTTGGCTTATAACAATTCATGTTGTGAATATGTGTTTTGCAACTACTATCATATACATTATTGTCTTTTAAGTTATGCACAACTGTACCTCATAATAAAACATAGTACAAATCTACATTTAATTTAAAAACTTATATTTTGAACAGGGTTCGCCGCTATATACATCATTTGAATTATATCAAGATATATATCTGATTTTTTAAATATCGGGATTTTTGATACTTTCATTTATGTGAAACATTCTGAAAATAGCATTATGTATCAGATTATTTGTCTAAAAATTAGAACTTTAAAATTTCAATTGCTATTGAAAATTTAGTAAATTGCTATTGAAACTATAGTTTTCTAAATAAAATGCAAAAAGGAGTTAACAAAAACACAACTGAAAATGCTTTTATTAAAGTGCTCCTTTAACCTCAGTATAAGGCTTTTGGTTTTGGACCAACCCTTGAGACAGCTCCCACATACTTAATTCTATTTTTAGATTGCGCTTGCTGTGATTTTAATCCCCACATCTATGTATAGACTACTGACATACTATTATTAGATTGCACCTGCAGTAGTTTCAATTCCCACATCTATTTTCTTTATAGATTGCACCTGCAGGAATTAAGAAAGGGTGGTTCGTTCAATAGTGATTGGCTACTTACAATATTTCACATTAGTCAGAGAACCAGATTAATAAACAAAAATGTTCTAGAACAATCTAAGGCATATTTTAAGAAAAGGTGTTTTTGCATATTCCTAGTCTTATACTGTGCTGTGATTTTTATTTTTCTCTGCTGTTGGATATCATATTTAAACAAGCTGGAACTTCACATTTATTTTTAAATATAATTACATTAATTCATCATTATGCCAAGAAATAAAGATCCAATATGGAATCATTTTATGCGCAAAACTAAAGAAGGGAATACTGGCAAATGAGCCATATGCAAGACCTATGGAAAGGAAATGCAAGTAATTCTTAAGCGGCTGGAAATACACTATGAGTTATGCTCTACTGGAAATGATAAAAATACAGATACTGTATTGTATATGATCCTGGCCGCAGTTCGAACTTTAGAGCAGGCAATGATGCCACATTATCAAAACCAGCAAGTAAAAAGCAAAAGTGAGCATCAACATACATGTCAACAACTTTGTCTTTTACTAAAGATTCTGATGCGATGCTCACATCTATGACATATGCACAGTCAATTGATGAGCAAGTTGCACAATATTTTTACACAACGAACACACCGTTTAGACATGCAATGCATCCAGAATTTATAAAATTATGCAATTTGCTTCGACCAGGACACACACCACCTTCTAAAAAATGATTAGCAGGAGACATTTTAGATGTTTTGTACAAAACAGCAATTGAAGAGTCTAAGGAAATTCTGTCAGGAGAAACTGACAATGAATCTTGATGGAAGGAGTAATGTTCATAATGAATTCCCTCATTTGCACTTTTGTATTCAAAATATCTGGTGATGGTTTCCTCACTTCAACTATTGACTCTTCAGAGCATTCACATACTGCAGATAATTTATGCACAGTGGCAAAATAAGCTATCTTGGATTGTAAAGAAAAATTTAATAGTAATGTTTGCAGCTTCGTTACTGACAATGCTGCAAATGTCAAAAAAATAAGAGAGGAGCTTGCTAAATCTGGAGAATTTGATATCATTTATTACGGTTGTTCTGCTCATATTTTAAATCTCTTAGCAAAAGACCTAAAACCTCTAAATGTAGGTAAAAATGCAATCAAAATTAGTAAGTATTTTAGAAATACTCATTTACCAAATGCTTGGTACAAAGCAAATGGTGACAAACTGTTACAATGAATTGATAAAGACATTATCAAAAAGAGAATTATAAAAAAAAAGAAGCTGAATTTGATCTATTTATTTTTTTATAAACCAAAATTCCCCAACCAGGTACAATGAGGGGAAATATTTTTACGTTAAAAAGCTACATTTAGAGCCCTAGAACAGGTTAGTCTTTCTTCTAATTTGAAGCAAACAAAAGAATAAAATTAATCTACACCTAAGTTAGATGTTTGGAAATATGTTTTTAACACTTGTTAATAACTTAAAGATGAACTGAAACTGATGACAAAAAATGCAATGGAATTATTAAATAACAGGGGAGGATGGGGTAAAATGGGTCACTTTATAACAAACCCAAAATAATAGAACTTGAAATTAAAATTTTTAAACCAATATTCTTAATGTTATAAACATTTTTCATTCCCAAAAAAAGTTAGGTTCTTAAATATAGCACCACAAGAGTTTTTTTTAAAAAACTTTGGACGATAGTGTGCTAAACACATGGTTTAACAACTTCTGAAAAGCTCCTTTTTTTTAATCAAATAACAGCCCAAATTTGTAGGATTTCCTCACTAAGAAACTTTGGTGAGCAATTCCAGCTAAGCATGTAAATATATATATATTGTCTTTTTTGCATCAGTTTTTCTTGGATGGGGTAAAATGGGTCATGGTTAGGCTTAAGTAGTTCTATTCTATTCTTTTTTTAAAATTTACTCTGTTGCACTTCACTGCAGCAGGTTCCTATATTTAAACAATGTAGGTTGTTTATTTTATTGAAATTAAATTTAAAAAAAAAAAAAATGACTTTCCTAAAAAAAGATCATGTTGGTGGGGTATATAATTTTAACAATTATGGGCAATATTATTTTAACATTTCAATGTAATCATAATTCAAAATCTTGCTAAATATGTTACACTTACACATTTTTTTCAATTTCAAAGTAATTAATAACTGTTTTCAGCATTATTTTGTATTATGACCCACTTTACCCCATGATGGTGTAAACTAGGTCACAACTTTATAAGCTCAGTTGAACTATTTCGTAATTAAAAAATAAATATTAAAAGTGATCTAAAGGAGTTTAATGTTAAGGTGCAATTGAAAAGAAATGGGAAATGTTTCTGGTTTTGTTGCTATGAAACTCCAAATATGAAAATAGCTAAAAAGTGACCCATTTCCACCCACCTGATCCTATATAATGATTAGCAAATACTTTAATTAATAAATTAAAGTACTAAAAAACCTATGATTTTATTTTTATTATGCAAAATGAAAATTGATGACTATAAAAGAAAAGTAAATATAAAATTTTGATTTTGAGCATTACTTTGAAGAAAATCCATAATTTTGATTAAATTTTTCAAAAAGAAAAAAAAAATTGCATACAAATTTTAATACTAAATGATACACTAGTGAGAAGGAATGCATGCACTTTAAACAAATTCACCCCGACTTCACAAATCTTACATTAAGAACGTCCAGATATGTACTATAATATTAATATATAACATAAATAGTAGTTTATTTTTAATTAGATGATCCTGTGATTTAATATTTGATTATATCAGTTGATTATCATAAGCATCAACATAACTGTAGAACATGCTTTTAATATTCCAAATATTGCTTAATTGGTGATATTAATTAAAAAATACGTAGTAAGCTGAAAATTTGTGAGAAACATATATATATATACAGTACCGAACCCCAAATTCGGCATGCTCGGGACCGCCGCCATGCCAAATTTCGGAATTTGCCGAATTTCGGAATCCGATCCAAAATGGCGGAGTTGCGGGACCAAAAATGGCGGACTTAAGCATACAACCACTAAACATACGCAATTTCCATCAAACTGTAGTTTTCTCAAATGCAAGGTAAATAAGCAGGGTTTGAGCTAAGTTGCGCGATTCCCGCAATATTTTTTGAAAACGCACTCAAAGTTCGTTTCCACGCTGTCCCCGCAACGAGCGGACACGCGTTCAAAACATAGCGAAATGAAACTATTCTTAACTGATAATTCAATACAAACTAAAAAGAGTATGTTGGTTCTGAACTGCCATCTTATCCCCATTAATGAAAAGAAGAATCTAGGACCTCTTTTTATCATATATAATAACATGGGGGAAAGATTGACAACTTCTTCATTTTTTGGGATTATTGAACAATTTAAGCCCTTTGGGATTGCAGACATCTTTCATTTTATTCAAAGAGGAAAAGGTGAAATGCCTATACACTAGAGGGGGGGAGGGGGAGAGCTAGAATTTCGTCTTTGAGTTCACCTCTCCCTCAGGAGTCACTGCATCTTCATCTTAAGCCATAAACTGTATGGTCTAAGATAAGATCTTCATCGCGCTGTAGTACCAAGTTCGTACGCACATGACCTTCCTTCATCTGCTTCATCGTGAAAGCAGAAGTGTTGATAAATTGATGAATAGACATTGCAATCCCCTCTTCCTGTCCAAGAAACCTTATTTTCGCTTTTCAACATGGTTTAGGAGAAGGTTTCTCAGGAACTAGCTCGGTCTCCTACTAAGTTTAGCTTCTGTAATTTAGCAAAATATCGGCAAGATCGCTTATATTTGAATGAAAATATATTGGCATTCGTTGTTTTGACAACTTCTTAAATAATATTTTCCGAAAAAAAAAAAAAAATTTTTTTTTTAGAAAGAGTGCCGAATTTTAGGATTTTCCGAATTTCGGGATCCTGAATTTGGGGTTCGGTACTGTATACAGTCAAACCCCGTTAACGCGAACTCGCTTAACGCGAAATGAATGCCATTCCCCGTCAGATAATCTAAGAACTAGTGCTAAATTAATTGTTTAAGACGAAATTGATTTGAACAAAATTCCGCTTAAGACGAAAAACAAAATTTTTCAGTTGACAGAAAAATAAAAGAAAAGAAAGCTGAAAAAATTCTTTGACATGAAATTTTCTTGGAGCTTAGGAAGCTTGAAAATTCTGTTGCACTTATTAACTTCTAGGAATTCTAAGAAAATAGCGAAACAGGTAAAATGCCTGCAGCTCATACGCTAATCCTTTTTCTGACAGACACTGTACAAGCGTGTTAGTGCGGATCAGAGACGGGAATGAATTGACAAGAGATACCTCTATTAATGGGCATAGATAAGCAATGGACACTGCCATTAGGGGACAATGGGATAGAGTTTTAAAAGTGTGTGGGTCAGGAAGACTTCCCAGCCACCTGGTTTTCAAGAGTGGGAGTGTCAATCAAGCATTCTATTCTTCGTTTCCGTTCATTTAACATGGTGCTAAACTCTCAATCTATTTCTTGGAAATGAGTTATAAAGAGAACGTCTTTGATTACATGCAGAGTAAACGCTGAAGAAAATTTTAGTTTTGAGTTAGCCCTGTGCGGGGTGCAGTTGATTTTTTCGCATTCGTATAAATGAATCGTAAACAGCAATCTTTGACATTAGAAACGAAGCAAAAGATCTTAAATGAAGTTGAAGATAAATTATTGAAGAAGACAGAGATTGCTGCAAAATATGGAATTGCCAACAGCACTTTATCCACGATCATTAAAAATAAAAATAAGATTGAAGCAGCTTATGCTGTGAAGTCAGTTTGAGCCAGCAAGGAAGAGAATGATAACCGGGAAAAATGAAGACGTGGAAGTCGCCCTTTTACGCTGGATCAAAGAGGCCAGGAATCAAAACATCATTTTAACAGGGGTGATTTTGCAAGAAAAAGCCAAGTTCTTTGGAGAGGCTCTTGGTGTCAGCGATTCCGTTTTCTCAAAGGGTTGGCTCTCTAGATTTAAAGAGCGTCATGGGATTGTTTGCAAAAAAATCAGAGGTGAAGAAGCAGCTGTTAATCTGAAAAGATTAAATTCGTTTTTCGCTGAAAAATGGCCAGCCCTAAAAGAAGAGACACGAGACATTTTTAATGCAGATGAAACGGGACTTTTTTTCAAGGCACATCCTTACCGTACGTTGCCCTATGAAAGGGGAAAAGTGCTCCGGTGGAAAATGCAGTAAAGAAAGAATAACTGTTATGGTAGCCTGCAACATGGACGGCAGTGAAAAAATTCCACTCCTTGTCATAGGAAAATCGGCTAAGCCCCGTTGCTTCAAGAAAGTACGAACTTTACCTGTAGACTATGCATTCAGCAAAAAAGCTTTGATGAACAGTGGCATTTTTACTAAGTGGCTGACAAATTTAGATTTGAAATTTCATCGTGAAAAGAGGAAAATTTCCCTCATTCTAGACAACTGTGCTGCCCATGTAGAAGTTAAAGGACTCAAAGCTATAAAGTGTGTTTTTACCGCCCAACACTACAGCGAAAATCCAGCCTTGCGACCAAGGGATTATCAAATGTTTAAAAATGCACTATCGTAGAGAAATGGTCCACAAAGCTATTGAGTGTTTTGACAATAAAAGGGAATTTTGTATCGATCTATTAGATGCCATGTCTTATTAAAGAAGCGCATGGAGGAGAATAAAACGTTCGACAATACGAAATTGCTTTCGCCATGGAGGGTTTGTAGAAGGATCGGATGAAGCTGTCGAAGAAGAGCAGGATGAAGGAACAACTTTTTCAGTTCTCGAAGAAGCTGCTAAAAGGGATATAGTCTCGGCAGTCTTGTTTGAAGAATATGTGCAAATTGATGACGAGGCCTTAACTTCAGATGTAATGACAGATGAAGACATAATTAGAGAATCCCAAAAGGAAAGTGCAAAGGAAACTGAAACAGACGAAGAAGAAGAAGATGCTGATCCGGAAGCCCAAAATCTTATCACGGTGAACGAAGCTACGGCAGCATTACAAACTATGCAACGATTTTTAATGCAGCAGGAAAATGCCTCACATGCCTTAAATAATTTAGAAGAGGTTGATAGCTTTGTAAAGGGATGCTATTTCAAAAAATTGAAGCAAATATCCATAACAGATTTTTTTTTAAAGTAATAATTTCTCAGGTAAATAAAACTTACTCTTCCATTTTGATAATTGCTGTTTTTAATAGTAGTTTAGTAAATTTCATATAAATTTCCAAATCAAAGTATGAATATTAAATCGTATGTCTATGTGTATATATGTGCATTTTTGGCATAAATATACTTTTGGTTCCTGTATTTTGTGTATTATGAGAAAAAACACTTTTACTAAATTTTAAATCCTGCAGCCATCGGTTAACGTGAAAAAATTTGGCAGCCCCCTCGACTTCGCGTTAACGAGGTTTGACTGTATATATATGTTTCTAACTATATTGAAGGCTAAAATTTAATAAGTATAGCAGCCGATGCTTCGGCCATTAGTTGGCTGAAGCTTCGGTATTCAGCGCTTCCGCCAAACTGTGATGCGTGCCATTACTAGAAATAAATAGGTGTAGAAAATCAAAAATTCAGTTTTGTATCAACGTTGTGTCAGTGAAAATACCAGTTTTGTATCAGGTCAGCTTACAGTTTTCTATCAGAACTCAATTTTGTATCACATCAAACACAATTTTGTAACAGAATTGCCAATTTTGTATCGGGTTCACAATTTTAGCAATAATGCTGTTCGAAGAAAATAGTTTGTAAGAAGGGGACTTTTTTTGGAGTGTTCTACAACTGCTACTACAGATTTAAGTTTAAAAAAAAAAAATTTGCACCATAGAAAGCTGCATCAAATGAAGTTACTTTTACCAAACAAACTACTGCAATGCAGAACTCTAAAAGAAAATATATTTATAACTATATTAAGAAGTAGCAAAATTTTGTTTCTCATTTTTTGTACAAAGAAAATTATGTCATAAGATGTGAAAACATTTTGCTTTTGTGAAAAACGTAAATTTCTTTGAAAGCATTTTTTTACTTTCTACCATAAAGTTGTAGAGAATTCTACTTCTACATCAATACAGTTGTTTAACAAAGTAGGTTCGTTTTTACCCTAGATGTATTTCTTGTTTTTTCGATTTTTTTTGTATGGTTTACTGTTGCTATGTCATGGGAAGGAAAGTTCTTTTGAAAAGGGAAGTCCCCGTGGGAGGGGGGAACGGGATATAACTAAAACTATGTCTTAAAAGTATGGGTTAACTGTTCTCCTATGCAAATTTTTCATAATCAAAGTTCCAGACATACAGTTTTTGGCTATCTTTGATCATGTTAAAGGGTAGAGGAAGAGGAGAATGGTTGATTCTGATCAAAAAAAAAAAAAATTTTAAACATAACATGAAATTTCCGGAAAATGTATGCATTACAAATTTAAGATTAAAATTATGTAGTTAGGTGACTATTTAAGGTAGCATATGTTAAAATACCTTCTAACTTTTAAAACAATTCAAATATTTATAGGATGCAAAAGGATTGTAATGCATGGCACGCTAATTTTTAGCGAAGGATGTGTTTGATGTTGCCTTCCAAAACATATTTTTTTACTTATACCTTGTAAAAATAAAATTAAAATATTGGAGATTTTTAAGAGTGCAAGCAAATTTGTCGCAGATTTCACGAATTTTAAATTTTAATTGATGTGAGAAATGGTTTCAAAGCGATAATATTGGTTGCCAAGAACTTTGTTTATAAATCAAAATGTTGAGCTTAATTTTAAAACATTAATGGATATCAGTACTAAAAGAAGTAACATAAACAATGCCTTTAGATTTTAAAAACACAATTCTTCTGAAACCTAATGTACTACAAATTAGATACATTTACTTCAAACATACATTTTTTAAGCATGAAGAGCAGATTCATATTTGAAATAATACTAAAACAGTCTGCTAGGTCTATTTACATAATTTTATAAAAATGTTATTATTTATTAATTAATTAAATTATTTTTGTTTACTTTTTGTAGAATTATAAATGAAATAGTCATTAAGATATAAATGTATGTGAAGAAAAGTAAGGAATAAATGATAATCCATGCAGCACTTGTACAGGGTGACTTTTAAAATTTAAATAATAGGAAAAAAAAAAAAGAGATAAGAAATGCAGACTTTAAAAACCTTTTGTTTTTGTAAGGAGAAAATTTTATTAAAGGTCAAAATAAAGGAGCACAATGATAAGTAATATTAAACTATTTAAAAACATTTTGAAATTCATTTGAAATTATTCCAAACATTTTTAGAACAAATTTTGATTTAGTGAAATTCTACTACATATGTGTTCAAAATATGAAAAAAAAAAAAAAACTTACTTATTTATTGTCATGCCTTTTATACACATTTTTTGCTTTATATAATCAGATATAATACTTTCGACAGATACTCGTGCTGGAAGCTGAACTAGCTATAAGGAATATAATTTAATTTTAATTATTTTTCTTAAGATGAAACGTATACCATATTTTAAATTATTCAGAAAATACCTTCTTCTGCTGAACAACAAGATTCCAGTCATCAACAAGCCAATGCTTAAGCTCTTCTGGCATTTTAATCTTGATTTCAATCTTTTGAAGGTATTCTTCTTCCTATTTTAGAAGGAAAAAACCTTTACTATAAAACTAAATCTCCATTCTTAAAATATCCAATCATAACAATTAAACAATAGAAAAAACAACCTAAATAAAATACAGTCGGACCTCTATTTAACGAAGTCGCAAAATCCAGCGAAAAAGTTCGTTAAATGGAGAAATTCGTTAAATAGAGATTTATATTTTTTATAATAGTTTGGTTACATCAGAACTCATTTTAAAGTAATAAAAGCTCTACATAGCATGTAGTAATAATTATAACAGTTTACTTTAATTCTTTCACTTAAGAAAGGATAAAACATAAAGAATCATCATTACAATTTAGAATTAAACTTATTCGCGACTATAAAAAAATAAATGTTTATATTCATTTTAAGACATAATGTACATACAATTATTAAATTAATTGACATACCATGCTGTTCGTTTTAGTTTTTGAAATAATTCATCATTTTGGTCTGAGTCCTTCCTTAAAAAAAGTGTAGTCTTTCATAATCTGTTTCGCATCTTTGCAATGATTTAAAAATTTCTTCATGCGTATTTTCTTGAAACTGTAGGCCCCATTGAATTGTTGCAAACGATTTTAACATATCTTCATGAGACGGTTTGTTGATTTCAACATCACAATCGTTTGAATCTTCATCAATATCGCATTCCGTTGCAGTGTTTTTGAATTTCACGCTGTCCAATATTTCCGATTCGTTTGGTATTTCGTTGTTAGTACGTCTGAATCAACCAAAAGAAAGTCTTCAATCTGCACAATATCGTTAATTTTTTCCTTTTCTTTTAGCTGAATCCACATTCATTTAATTTCTTCTAAAGGGATATCGTCCTCCTCTACGTCCTCCATACTTGTAGAATTTTCTGCACTTAAAATGAAACCAGCTTTGGCAAAACTGTTACGAATAGTGCTTCCTGACACATCAAAATTCCATGCTTTGGAAATTTCAGATATGCTTTCTCGTATGTTTACTTTTGGCATGGGCTCATCCTTTTCCAGGGCTGTAATAACCTTTCGCATAATTCGCTAACGATACTGTACTTTGAAGCTTTTTATCACCCCTTGATCCATTGCTTGTAATTTTGATGTACTGTTGGGAGGCAAAAAATAAACTTTTGTGTTTCATAGATTTTTGTTGATTTCTTTAGGATTGGCTGGGCAGTTGTCAAAAATAAGAGCAATTCTGCATTTTTCTTTAATCATACGTCTGTCCAACTTCTCTACCTATTTTTTACAAATTTCTGTGCTCCTCCACGATTTTGTGTTAAAGTCATAATCGACCTCTAAAGATTGTGCTCCACGAAACGATTTCGGAGTTTTACTTCTTCCAACTACTAATGGTTTCAATTTCTCTGTTCCAGTCATATTTGCCCCTAACAAGTCGGTTATTCTTACTTTGCTTTGTTTCCCCCCAAAGCACTTCTCATTTTTAAATGTTAATGTCTTTTGTGGTAAACATTGGAAAAATAAGGCAGTTTCGTCCGCATTGAAGATGTTTTCTGGCTTGTACTCCTCTAGAATTTTTCTCAATGTACCTGCTTTCCATTTTTCAATTACGTTATCACCCACGTCTTTATTTTCTCCAGATATTACTTTTGCGACAATCCCGTGTCTTCTTTTAAATTTTTCAAGCCAACCACTGCTTCCCCGAAATTCTTCATGACCAAGTTTTTTTGAAAATTCAAGTGCTTTCTCCATTATGAAAGGTCCAGAGACAGGAACATTTTTTTTCCTCGCATTGTGCATATCGACTTCAAAACTGCCTCGTCAACATCTTCGAAGGCACATGTTTTTAAGCGTTTTGAAGAAAACGAATTTGATGCATCATTCTCTATCTTATTGCGATTTTTTAAGATTGTTGATAAACTGTTTGGTGGTATACCAAATTTATAAGCAATATCTTTTTTCTTCATACCTTTGTCAACTTCATTAAGAACCAACATTTTTTCTTTGATGCTTAAACACTTTCGTTTGGCCATTTTTGTAAGCCAAGGTACGAAAAGAGACCAAGTACGGAATGAACAGAGCAAAATACTTTACCAGAAGTTCAAGGAGCATCAAGGTTATAAGAGAAGATAAGACAGCAAATTCTTGGAAAGTCCTCGAAAGGGTTGAAGATTGCCAGGAGGCCCACACCCTTCCGGATTAGGACAAATGAAGAGAATGGCAATTCTATTCTTTTTCCGGATATACTTTCTGGGAGAAACTGGTTTTGTTCCGATAAGCTTCAGAAAAGGTGTTTAAACAAAGGAATACTTGAAAAATAGGGTGGAATTTTTTTTAGATTACCAAAAAAAAGTTCGTTAAATAGAGAATGCACTTCGTTGTTTGGAGGTTTTTTTTACATGGAAAACCTTAAATATTCTTGCGTCCTAGAAAAAAATTCGTACAATGGAGAAATTCGCAAAATAGAGGTTCGTTAAATAGAGGTTTGACTGTATTATAAATCACGTCTAAAAAGATGTGATTAATAATAAATAAAAGGAAAGCTGATTTTATAAATTTCATGGGAAATTGTCATAAAATTAGAGAAAAAGAAGGCAGGCATTTAAATGTAACTGGTATTGAATTAATTAAGATTCTGTTGTAGGGATATACCCACCCCGACCCAATATTTCTTTCCAAGTAGCATAAACTCCTCCTCGACACTTTTCTAAATATACTGTGTCTAAGCCACAAGCCAGGCCCCTTCCCGGAAAAAAAAGTCTGAATATGGTCTTGTGCAAGGCATTGGGGCTTGGAGCAGACTTTGTTATTGGGCACCAATCTTTACCAGGAAGGTCTCTTGAAATCTATTTCAGTGTACGGCAAATGCATCAATGTCTAGCGACAATGGGGGAAAAGTAACTAGAAGTTTGTATTTTGTTATGCCACTGCATGTTGCTGTTTGTATTAAAGTATGGTAAAAATTTCAAAACATCCATTGTGTGATTATCCTTTTTTATCAATAGGAATTCAATAGTTCGATTCAAAAATGAGTTTTAACATCTTATGTATTTTTGACTATTTTGAAAGTTTAAAAATCTCGGTTATAAATAAACACTACCATATCATCAATTAATTCTCCCTCCTTCTTCCCATGAGAACATCTGCTATGCATTTGTACACATATACAGTAGGACTGGGCGATATATCGATATATCGCAAAATACTGGTATTACACATTCATCGCGATGTTCGATTTCACATTGCTGTATCTTTCGATATATCGTGATTGGCGGTATATCGCGATCCGATATATCACGGTTTATCGTGACTGACGGTGATACCGGTTTACAATACATCACGGTTAATCGTGACTGACGGTGATACCGGTTTCCGATACATCATGGTTAATCGTGACTGACGGTGATACCGGTTTCCGATACATTACGGTTTATCGTGACTGACGGTGATACCGGTTCCCGATACATTACGGTTTATCGTGACTGACGCCGATACCGGATTCTTCGTAAGCTCTTGTTCTTTGCATTTCCTGACGCGGAGGAAAACGTGCTGCCGGCGTTTGCCGATGAAATCATTGTGGCGCGTCTTTGCGTGACCTTCGAAAGTAGTCTCGAAGGTCACGGTCTTTGCCCAGGAAATCATTGTCGGCGCTCCTTCGTGTGTTGGTTCTTTTTTTCGAAACGTTAGCGTGGCGTGTGCATTCCTAACTTCTGACTTGGGTCTGCTAACGGCAATAATGGGAAGTGATGGGGTTCTTTATGACTAGGAAAATATTTCGTTTCCTTTGCTTTTCATTGATTGACAAGCGGTAAACGCTCGCTAAAATGAAATGTGTTTTTTTTTTTCTTTTTACTAAAATAGGCTAAAATCTGCAACATGCCTTACGCCTTAAGTGATTTATTTATTTATTTATTTTTTGTATTTAAGTTTGTAAATGGTATTTAAAACTTTCTTAATGCATGAAAAATATATTTAATAAGTTTGAAAAAATAAGATGTATGTTTTTGAATTAATCTTAAAATAATTCATTCATTCTCTTTTACAACAAAAATGTTGTTCAGTTTCTGAAAAAGTTCAACCGAAAACAAGTTATTTCCTTTTACAAAATAGGGAACACTTGTATAGTACATTTTCACAAACAGTTTACTAATAGTAAAATTATAAATTTGTGTTCGGTAAATCTGTGTAACGGCACTTTGTCCAATTTGTCTGTATTTTTTTAATGCGTTATTAATGCGTGATTCTTCTAAATTCATGAAATAAGTAGATGTTTTAGCTATTATTATTAAAAGAAGAAGATGGAAAACTGTTGTGTTTTTGAATACAATGCAATAATATTCTCCGAGAGTGTTATTTTTTCGTGAACATCTCCCCCCCCCCTTTTAAATAGTGAAGCTCCAGCAGTGGCGTACTCAGCACTCCCCCCTTCCACAAAAAGAAAAAGAATGTTGAATGGGTTGAATAACTTGTAGTTTTGCAGTTTATATAAAAAATCTGGAGCAGCTACTTTTTCTGCGTTGCTTCGCTCCGACGTCTAAATACTTTCTCTGGATCCACTGCAGCTCCGCTCCCCCCCCCCCCCCGTAGTAACATTACTGATATATACATGTACATAGACATACGTATATATTTTCCGTAAATTCAGTAAACCCCCTGATTTGGTCGATCTACGCGGGGAGAGGAGGGGCGAAATAAAATCGTAGGAAAATAAAATGCTGCACAGTTTAATTGGACAGAGGTCGTGTTTACTCGTATAGAACTAAGATTTTTGAAGTGCCATTTCATAGTAAGGATGTTTAAAAAATCTTCTTATTTTTGAATTGAAGAATGGATTGCAATTGCCTTAAAAACGTAAGTACCTAACCTAATATAATACATATAGTTGAAAACGAAATATTTAAATATCTTTGCTAATTGATATGAATAGTTGGCTCTTTTTCTCTCACATGTTTTATTTTCAACTTGACTAATGCAAACATCCTTTTAGCACATGTTTAGGTCCACGAACAATGGTTGTTTTCCCCAGACGGAGTTTTTGAGCTTCGAGCTTCTGCAGCATTCTAGTATTTTCACAGACTATATTTTTGCATCTAGAAGCTCCCTATCGTGTTGAAAAAGGGATTCCAAGCAATCCGGAAACATGTCAGCATTTTAATGCTTAATTGTGCTTTCTTAACGTGAAATTTGTTTTTATTACACTGTTTGATGGACGAGAAAAAATTCCGCTTGCTTCGGCTCTTAGCTAAATTGATAGCAAAGGGGACAGTTTTTGTGTTCAGCTTGGGGGGGGGGGGGGGTAATCGTTTATTATTATGGTTACACTTTGGAAGATTGTGGCGCCGTACCACATCACTTAATGTTGCAATCTGTCAGACTGATAGTTTGTGAAATTGTTCTATTTTCATTCTCATGCAGGTGAAAGCGAAATGGAGAGCTACTATGTCTGTAGTACTGAGTTATTGTGTTTATTTTCGCTAAATTGTGTGTTATAATTTGGAGCGTTTTATCAAAATCCATGAATAAGTTATTTTTTGTTTTGTAAAAATATAATATATTAACGCATCGATTTACTTATGTTACTTTCTAAAAAAGAAAAAAAAATACTTATTTATCTACCACTTGAGAAAACACTGCATACGAAGTAAAAATGCGTATGTCCGCGTTGATACTTACGTAAGTCGGCCACATTTGGTTCTGTAAATTTGCCATTTTGGGTCAGGATCCGGCATAGCACCGGCCCCAAGCATACCGAAGTTGGGGCTCTAATGACTTTAAATAAAAGAATTTCTTTTTTGTATTTCCTTATCTTAAAGTTGAAATTAATATTTTTAAAATACCGAAAATAAAATTTAGGGAATATTTAAAGATAGTAAATTAAGCATTTTTTTTTTACTCATTGTCCGTCTTTTTGCAATTGCGATTTCTGTAAAAGGTTTTTTTTTCTAATTTGCTAATTATTCCTTCTTTATAATTACAATGTCAATCAAAGGGGGGGGGAAGTTAATTGGTATTTTCACCTAAGGGAAATTCACGGGAAGAAAGGGGGGGGGGGGGCGTGCGCTCGTTCGCTCGTAATTCAATTTCTGAAATAATTATTTTCAGTTTTAAACTTGGTAATGTATGTAAGTTGTGTTCAATAAAAATGATGTCTATATACTTGGAAGTACTATGTCATTTTGAGAGAAGCATTTATTTTTTTCAAAATTTATATGAAATAAATTAAAATATCATTTCAAAATATTATTATTAGTGTTTTATATTTGATTTTTTACAAACTAATTTCTTTTATATATTTGCTTAGCTATACAGCGAATTTAACATACAGTATAGAACCTCAAATCCGGAACGCTCGGGGCCACGATTTTTCCGTATTTCCGAATTTTGGGTCCTCATTCAAAAAATTTTATAAGTAGCATAAGAGCCCATATAATTTGCTCTGGAAGTTTTATTAGTATTTTGCTCATTTATAGCATTTTTCATTATCGTATATAGTTGCCTATAAGTCGCGGAATTTTAACACAAAAAACGAAGTTGGAGTCTACTTACATTTGAATCGAAAAATCTAGACTTTTCTGATATGATTTTATATTCTCTAGTCACTTAATTGCAGTAAAAGATGAGGCTACCGGGAAAATGCGAGAAACGCCGAATTTCAATTTCGCGAATGTTCTGTATCGCGCGAAAATTAGTTCATCTTAAAAAATAAATATAACTACAAGAAATTTAAAAAAGCAAAATTTGATGATATTAACTCAGCATTAAAACAAACAATTAATAAAAACTCTAATAGCAAAAACGAACCCTTTTCAGAAAACCCCGAAATAACTTTTTTTGAAAACTGCACTTTTCCGAACTTAAACATGTTCATTACATTTTATTTTACTTCTTTTTAAAATGTCTATTTCCAAAAAAACGGTGCGAAATATTTCCCGTTTTTGTTTAAAAAACAACATCTTTTTTTTTCAGCTACCATTTTTTTTTTTTTTTGGAAAAAGTTCCGGATTTCGGGATTCCGAATTTTCGGTCCCATACTGTACTGACACATCGCGATATATCGAAATATCGCGATATTATTGTGACGATATATCGCGGTATCAAAAATTAGACATCGCCCAGTACTAATATACAGTGAAATCTGTGTAAGTTGACCACTTGCGATGCAGCATTTTAGTGGTCAACTTATAGAGGATGGAGTTTTTTTTTTGCTTTGTTATTTTTTACACCATGCATTTATTCATTTGTAACTAATTGAAATATAGCTTCATGTATTAACATTCTTTTAAAATAATGATTGGCTTTTTTTTTACACTTATACAAAATATCATAAGAGAAATTTAACCTGAATGACTTACAATGTATCCCATACAACTTTAAAAGTAAAGAACTTAATTCATAAGATATAATTTTAACTATGTAAGTTACTTATATGATGGTAAAGATCTCCTAAAAATACCTCAAAATGGCTATATCAGGTAGAAGGAAAAAGAAACATTTAAAGAATAAAAGAGTGCTCATAGTTGTTCTCCCATTTGGTTAACTTACAAAGTTAGGCAAACTTTATATTGATGTTTCATCCATCCATACAAATACTGGTCTAATACTATAGCATAAAAAATATCCTAGAGAAGTTATTATTATTTTTTTACCTTTGCAAAAATTGAGAAACAAATAAATATAGTAAAAATTAGGCGGTCAACTTACAAAGTTTTTTTTTACAATACTCTAAACCAAATTTGGCGTGTGTAAGTGGTCAACATAAGACAGGTGGTCACCTAGGTGGTCAAGTCACAAAGGTTCTTCTACATTATATAATATAGGGCTAATTCCGTTCCTGAAAAAAGTGTTCAACTTACAGAGGTGATCAACTTTACAGGTTTTACTGTATATGTACAGTGGTACCTCCTTTAAGGGACACCTCCGAAAAAGGGACACCTCTAATTAAGGGGCATTTTTTCTGGTCCTAGTCCCTTTAAATAGGGACGGCAATGTATTTACCTCTGAATAAGGGACACTCTATTTAAGGGACATTCTTGGAGAAAAATTTCCAAAATTCAAGTTATATAGATAAGAAAATTTACTGGAAGCTAAAGTTCTTTTTTTTTTCTTTTCTAAAAATTAACTTCTGAAAGTTGGTATGAGTCCTAGAAGCGTGAGCAAAGAAACAAGTGTATTTTTTTTTATGCAAGAATTGTAAAAAGTGCACTGATCGTAATTTCTACTGTATTGCCCAAATTACGTACTTTGAAACAAACCCATCTAACAGATGACTTCGAATAAATTTCTGTAAGTTACAAAACTTTGCCATTACGACATTTATGCTAAAATTTCAGTTTTTCAATGAAAAAATTTTAAATTTCAATAATTTCAACTTATATTTTGTATGCATGAGACATTTTCAGTATTTAAGCTTAAATGGTAACACATGTTTACTATTAAAAAGTTAAACTAAGTTAATACACTATATGTGTATGCATCAATTTATGAACCTCCGAGGAAGGGACACCTCTATTTAAGGGACAAAATTTCCAGTCCCCTTAGTGTCCCTTATTGAGAGGTTTTACTGTATATATAATTTATAAAGAACATGTTGCATTACGCTTAGAAAAATTTTGCAATGTTTTTCCATGAATAGTCTGATTTTAAGATTATGTTGCCATTACGTCCAAAAGTAGAGCATTGAAATACTGATAGAGTATATAGGATAGGGATGAGCCCTATAAGCAAGTTAGCCAATTACTGATTAATTGGCAGCTGATTATAATGGTAGTTATTTTTAATATTACCCTTACCTCAATCCATATTTAGTTAACAGTTAATTTCTGAGAGAAATGACCCCATTTTCATTTAAAAAGCAAAATTTTTAGATTTTATTCAAATTATGTGAATTAATTTTCTTATTGATTATTAAAAAAATCACATTCTGTTAACAAGACCTGACGGTGTTTCAACATTTAGATAGTAGCTAGTGACCAGTATACACTTTTAATTTAGTAGCACTATTTTTATTATTAGAAGCCGCTTTATCCACAACTTATGGACTGTTCATAAATGATGCCACACTTTTTTTTTTCAAAATATTTGACCCCCTCCCCCCTTTGTTACAAAGTGTCACACTTTAACATACCTCTCCCCCCCTTTGTCACATGTCATGCTATATTACATTAGCATAAAATAGGTTTAATTTGCTGACTTTAAATGTTTTTACAGAAATCAAAATGTATGATGTCACACATCTTGTTACCCCCTCCCCTTATCACAAACTGTTCCACTTTCTTTAACCCCTCCCCCCCTTGAAGCGTGACATCATTTATGAATGACCCTTTATATTCTTTATAATATTTGTAAAATAATCTTAAAAACTATACTAGAGCTAGGCTATGGAGGAAAGTATTGATACACGAGAAATGTTACAATAAATTAAGCATTTTTATATACAACAGAAAAGATTTAAATGAATGCATGAACGTTTTGAAAGAATTTTGTTTTATAATCTTTACATGGGTGATTCTTAGCAAAAAAAACTTCAGGAACTTCACACAAAATTTTTGGAAAAAGTATGTACCATGACTTTAAAATAAAGATTAAATAATTAGGTGAACACACCCTCTAACACACAATACCTTCGTATATATACATATATAAAGCTCTGAAATGATCCTTGAAGTAATTATATGAAAGGTTTACAGGGTGGCTACAGAGTCTCCAAGGGAAAATTCCCTGACTTTTCCCTGATTTCCCAGAGATTTTTCAAAAAACTTCCCTGATTGGATATTTTGCATATTATGTACATATTTATATACACACACAAAAGATAACAAGTAGACTTATTTAAAACACAAATGAATGCTACAATTAAAATATTAGATACAACAAAATTTACAGCAGGTAAATTTCTCCAAAATTTAATTTTGTTATTTTGACAAAGAAGAAGAAAGAGGGATTATTACAGTTGTTAAAACAATTTTCAGCACAAAAACAAAGTATCAAATTAGTTTTACAGTAGTTCTAGGGAAAGACAAAATGCATTTTTTTAAACATTTGTTACTTGTTAGCAATTTAATGTTCAACAAGAAAAGCATTTCTCTTAATTCTGCCTCCCTTTAATTTAATTTTAAGCGATTCGACATAAATAATTAACAAAATTTGATGGGTAAAACAGTAATTGCTTGAAAGAAGAATAAGAAACATGCATAACTTTCAAACTTTTTTGAAACACCTAAATTTTATTAAGAACATTATGTATTTTTTAAAGATTGAATAAGCATTTAATTCTATTAGGAAATACCAAGCTTCAGAAAAGACTTTTGATCAAAGCTTAAACATTTTTGGAATAATGTTAGTATGTCAAAAATCTACAGCGTGATAATTTATTCAAAGATTTAACTGTCCTGAATAAGATATGAAATAAATGATATTTTTAAAAATTTCCTTTTTATTTTATTTTATTTATTTATTTCTTATAAATTGCTGATATTTAACATGTTCTTCCTGCGCAGAATCTATACTAATATTATAAAGCTGTAGAGTTTGTTTGCTTGAACGCGCTAATCTCAGGAACTACTGGTCCGATTTGAAAAATTCTTTCAGTGTTAGATAGCTCATTTATGGAGGAAGGCTATAGGCTATATATCAACACACTAAGACCAATTGGAGCAGAGTTCCGAAAATTGCATAAAATAGTCCTTTTCTATCAGAAGTAGAAAAGAACTATTAAGGACTAAAGTATTAAAGGACTTCCTTTCGAGCTTGATACCATTGAAAAGTCCGTAAAACACTATCCTAGAAAGAGTGTTGTCCTTCGTGCTAAAATTGGAAGCCTCTAAATTAACTAGAAAAGACATTATAAGCGTTTTTCTCTGTAGTTTGAAATTATTTTTTCATGGCAATTAACTTTGATTTTATTTGACCCAGATGATGACCATTTTATTTCATTTGCATTGTTGCATCATTTCAACAATTGTTACAGTTGCCCTGTGAACAAACAAATCAATGCAAATCATCATTGTTAAACAAATAAAAAAAATAATAATCAAAGTTTCAAGCATTTTGATGAGGCATCGCTGTATTTGCAAAATATAATTTAAGATAGACCGTGCAACGTTGGGCGTCGCAGCTAGTCACTTTATATGATGAATGAGTGTGTTTAATGGAAAAAGTTTTATTGCCCAGAAGGAGCCAAAATTTGTGCATAGTTAATGATTTTTGTTTTCCGACCTTTTCAAATTTAAACATATTTAAGTTTCATTCTTCATTTCAAGTAATTTAAATGATCTGAAGCATTATGCATGCATTAAAAAATTGAAACAAAAAATAACACTAGAGATATTATCTTCGATGTTTGTAACTTCGTCCTTACGATGACAATTCATGAAATTTAGATTAAAAATTTCTCATTAAAGTTTTAATGAAAATAAAAAGAATTTTTAGCACAAAGATTGCATTGTCTGATAGGTGGGCAAAAAATGTATGGAAAATGGCAAATAAAAGAACCTTTTGGAGTAAAATAATTTTAGAATTGAATTTTAATAAGGGAACGTTATTTAATATTAAGGATTGCAGATAAGATCGTTGGAACTTCGGGATAAATCAAAGACAAAGAAAAATTCCCCGATTTTCTTAATTTTTTGTACATTTCCCCCGCCTTTTGGATGATTTTCCCAGAACAATAAGGTTCCCTGACCATTCCCTGATCTCCCGGTTTTGTTGCCACCCTGGTTTAATATTAATAATACCAGAAGTCTTTTTATTTTTCAAGATACTTTACGGTACTGAAAGTTTTTTAAAGTACAGTACAGAACCTCTTATCCGGGAACCAGAAAACCGGGAATTTTTTCGTGAATTTTCCGCCATTTTTGAAAAGTTTGCGTTTTTTTGCCCATTTAGTAAAAATACAATTTCTTTTTTAAAAATGCCTTTAAAAATACGCATTTTTCCGTTACAAGTAACATATTCAGTGTTTATAAGTCGAACAATTTAGTCTAAAAACAATGTTTTTTTAGGGGAGGGAACGTCAACTTACTTGCAGATGAAAATTAGAAAAAAATAATTCTCCAACAATACTTGAGAAAACACGACCTTTTCTCTATTTTATTTCAATAATTAAACATGAAAGAAATAATTAATTAGATTCTTATACATTCATTTAATTGTCTCGGAAGTATTTGTAGACGAATTGCAACAAAAGTCAGACTATACGAAAGTGCGTAAAATTTCTAATGCGGCAGATTCGCGAATTTTCCGCAATAGCTGATGGTGTGAAAAATTAAACCTCGTTTATTTTTGTTATATATATTTTCTTATTTATTTAAGAACTGCAATAAGGTAATAAGAATTAAAAATTGATATTAAGGCAACAAAAATTGCAACTGTGAAAATGAATTCTGTATTAAAATCGAGTTCGCAAAAGCAAAGTCGTTTTACACAAGTATGAAATTTGCGTGTTTCTGCATGTAAACATGCTTCTTACATTTAGTTTTCCTCTTTTTTGAAATCATTTATTGCTGTAAAAATGATTGATGATCAGATTTTACGAAACTAATAATTTGATAAACAAGATGTCCAATTCGGAAATCATCCAAATGGTGCTACACCCGAATGATGACAAAGAGCAAGATAGCGATGAAGACAAAAATAATGACATTTTGCCTGCTATGTTTAACGATCGTTGCTTTGAACTAACTAAAGAAATTATAGCAGGTATTGGACAAAATTCTTTTATAGACAAAATAACGCACATAATGGCTGTTCGAAAAATTCAGCAATCGAATTTTCGACGATTTACCAATAAGCTAACCATCTGAAACTTTACATACAGCTCAGAACCAGATGACAATGCAATATTCTACCACTTTTATCATGATTTGATTAGTTTATGAAATATTTCCAATAAAATAAAATTAAATAAGGCGCTTAGTTCCGAAAATTGCGACCAAAATTCAGTAGCGGCGCTGCGATCGTATTTTTTTACTTTTTTAATGCGCAAGAAAAACGTTGTTTTTTATTATTGAATAAAACCTTTTTAATTATTTATCCTTTTAATATTCTTCTTTTCTTTTTATATTTTTTAACTTAAAAGTATTTCTTTAATATTTTCTACTAATTTGAAATATTATTACCATTTGTTATTGTAATTGGGGTTCGATAAAACTCCGAATATTGGCATTTTTTGGCACTCCAAAAAACCGGGAAATTCAGTTATCTGGGATAGCGGTGGTCCCGAGCATGCCGGATAAGAGGTCCTGTACTGTAGTACAAAATATTTTGCTTGTCTGGAGGTATAAATAAAAGCATTGACATTATTCGTGAAAGAAATCTTAAGATTGATAAATAAAAAATGTTTAGGGAAAACTGCTTTCTTTAAAATAAATTAAAAAAAATTTTAAAAAATTTTAAATTTTTTGGGAAAAAAACAGGTTTTTGAAAATTTTAAGAAATTTCGGAGAATTTTCGATCAGAATCACCAAAAATGTATAATTTATTATTATTTATTTTAATTTAACTTTGTTTTTAGATATATTTTGACAATTTTCTTTTCTCAAATTTTACCCCTTTATTTTTTTTTTTTTTTTTTGCTTTTGCAGTTTAAACTTTTTTCAAAAAAAGTGTTTCCACATTTACCATTAGATTTTGTAAATGTTGAATATTGGGACTACTTTTTAATATTGGGAGTGGGTAATTCAATTAACGGAATTGAAGCAAGGAGAGCTACAATTAAAAACTATTGGTAATTAGTCATAATTTACACCCACAAATTTCTATTTATAAAGTAGGACTGTTTATCTTCATGCATAAGTAAATTTTTATAAAAAATAATTCTTCGTTGATTAATCGGCAAAAATTAGCCAAATATAAATAATCGGCGATATGGCCAATTACCGACGGCTAATTGGTGCATCCCTAATATTGGGATACCATAATTTAATACCCAGTTAAATTCTAAAGAACTTTTTATTGTAAAAGTCATATACATTCCAAGAGCAAAAAAAAGGTGTAATTCACTTTTCATCTGAACTTCACTGCATTTGCATACTTGATAACCTTGGAGGGGAAAAAAACAGGAGATTTTTTCAATTCCCCCCCCCCCCCACACACGCACAAAATGAACAATTAAACTTTACTTACAAATATAAAAAAAATTAATGTTCATTACAGCAGTATTTGATAAAATTTTATAATCAAATGTTTGATCGAAACATTTTCCAGCAAAACTATTTTTTATGAGCAATAAGATGTTCTCTAGATTTTCATTTGACAGCATTGGACGAAACTTGGTTTCACTTTACAGAAAATGCATTACTGTGCGGAATGCACAAAATCCCAAGAATTACATTTAGTTAGATTATAAAAAAAGCCAGTTCTCCCAAATACTTACTAGCTTACATCTACACCACAACAATTCAAACAAAATACCACAACCATGTCTGGTGTGCACTTAACAAGTAAATTATCCCCCACCCCCAAAATTTTCTTTTAATTAGCCATTTTTTAGTTATATATTGAATAAAAATAGGAACAAATGTTCTTTATCTATTTTGTAACAATACATAATGGCTCCCAAAAAGGAAAACACCCAAACCCTAAGTTGAAGAAAAAAAAAACAAATTTAATTCTACGTAAAAAATATTTTTAAAACAAGATTATTAATAAGGATGCAATTTTTATTGTTATAACTAACTAATATAATCAGTAAAATTTTTTTAAAAGGCTAAAATTTTTCACTGAAATTTCGAGCGGGTGTGGCAAAATGAGAAGTGCAAATCCTCTACGACAAAGGCTAAATCGTAAAAAATAGTAAAAATAATGGTGAACCAGAAGTTATTGATATCCAAGAGATGGAATGAGATAGTACACAAGAACTAGGGACTTTTACCGAAGCGGATGCAATCGGATTTCAAAAAAAATCGGAACTGACCCTTCAAAGCATATGAAAGACAAAATGCGGAAGTTTTACTGCTAATTTGTAAAAGTTTCGTAAAGGAAGTATCTACACATGTTACTTCAAGATTTTCTCATTTAAAGAAGAAAAAATTTTCCAAAATTACGAATATTCTCGGAACCGAAATTTTGACTTTTCAAAAATACGGAATTTCGGCAAAATACGGGAAAATCACATGAAAACAACTCGGCGAGTAACTGCGATCTATTGAGCAAAAAAATATTGAAGCTTTATTGATTTATTTTAAAGCGAAAATTACAAAAAACGGGAGAAAATTGTGTTAAACGGGAGATCGGGAGACAGACGCAAAAAACGGGAGTCTCCCGTTAAAAACAGTGGACTTGGCAAGTATGCACTTGTATTATTTCTAAAATTAACACAATCATCACCAAAGAAATGAGCTTTTGCTAATCCAGTAATATTTTGTATCACATAAAATGAAATAATATTACATTATTCCTTAAGGAGTCAGCTTACATCACTAACTGCCTTGTTAAAACAATCTGAGACACATAGGAATTTTCACGAATTTTAAACTTCAGATACTTTTATCTATAGTGAAAAAAAAAAAAGAGTTCACTTACAGTTTCAACATTTTGCTCAGCTCGAGTTCGCTTCTTTCTCTGTAAATCTGCTGGTGTTTCTGGAGCAGACGATGCAGCAGTAAGTAACTAGAAGGGAGGAGGAAAAACATTTTTACTAAGGAAGCCAATAGCCAGGAATTTAACGCACCCTTTCTCAAATTGTCCTACAATACAAACAAAATGAAAGTTTTTCTCAAATTTATTTCTATTATAAAAATAGATTTTTTTCATGATAAATATCTATCATACTAATGAAATTTTAAAGGCCCCTTATTATAATTATTGTTATTATTATTCTGTGTGTGTAAATATTTTATTATTTTTATGAAAATGAGAATATTTTTGTAAAAATTCTTTATAGATAAAATGACATAAAATCTGAAACAGAGTTCAAGAAAAAGGTGAACGTATCATGCAGTTTACGAACCAATAGATATTTCAGAGAATTGTTTCTATGCAAATGAAAAACAATGGTTTATATATTAGTCTTTTTTTTTCTGTTCTGAATCCATCCTCAAAGGCGCTAGTATAAAATCTGCGATGGTTTTCAATTCTAAATATACGGAAAGGGCAAATTCTATTTGTTTTCTGGTATTAAGATGTAAATATAATTTAAATGTATACTATTTACAAAATACGAATAAGAACTAAATACTAGATCAGACCAATATGATTTTTTTTTAAACTTCAGTATACAACTCTTTGCTGTCATAAAATCCTCGAGATGCAGAATATTTAGAAGTCGAAAATGAATCTTATTTGAATTCAGGCCCGCCATTTCAAAATTTTCCAGGGGGGCAGAGGGTATATTTTCAATACATATTATTATTGGTAAAAAACAACAAAATACACAAAACATGTATAAATTCAATGCATTTCTAAAAGTCGGGGGGGGGGGGGAGTGAATTCCCCCCCCCCCCCCTCTATAATCCTATTTTGGAATTAAACCTCTTTTCTTCACCGGAACAGCTAATAAAGAATTAATAAATGCCCTACCTTTCAGCAGCATCAGACACACAAATGTCATATTAATGATAGAGATGCTGTTTATTTTTTAACAGCCTGGGTAGAAGCAGTAAATTTAATTGGTTTTGCGATCAACCCTGCATCCTTTAAGTAAGCCATAGAAATTCTTTTGGAAGTAAAAGCATACTTCCAAATAATACAAAAAAATTGGATTTCATGAATTTAACCTTCGATTTTTTAATTATTCACCAGGATTCAGGATTCAAAACTACTCCAAAATGCAATAGAAAAAAAAAAACATTGACAGACTTCCTGTGATAACTACTAGAGATGAGCCGGGCTCAGCTCGAGCCCGACCAACACCACTGAAAAACAAGGCCAACTATCTCCGTCGATGACATCATCACAAGTAGGTGAACCTTTAAAAAATAGGTCTCATTAAGCGCTTCAAAACATTTCATGTCCTTCGGAGTAATTTGTGTGGGGATATTAATTACTGATTGATTTTACACTTTAAGTTCATGTTGAAATATAAATCATGAATACAAAAGAAAAATATTTTATTCAAATCACAGAATACAGCGTTTTTGTTGTTGTTTCTTTTTTAAGCCAAACTTTTGCACAAGTAAACATTCATGAATCGATTAATACTTGAAACTTTTTAAGGAAAAAAAATATGAGAGTAAACAAAAAACAAATTCTTTTGTTTATTTAATTTTCTGAAACATTTTTATGTGAAAAACGTATCTTCAAAGATGTTGAAATATAAATGTACTTCAAACCATTAAAAAAATTAGAAAAACTTTGAAAATAATGAAACAAACAGAATAGGACAAAGACAATATAAACACTACTAGAAAATCAAAATGCAGTGTAGTTCTGTAGTTAAAGTAAGAAGAAATTAAAAGGGGAATTAAAAGTGCTGCATTTAGAAAACAAAGAGTGCACTAGTTTTAGAGTTTAATAAGGTGTAATTTAGGATCAAACATTTAAGGAATTCTGAGCGCATAGTTAGAAGAAAAATGCAATTCTCAGACTTGTGAATAACTTTGCTTTATCCAACTGTTGTTTTTATGCTTACAAAAAGTCTAATTGAACATTTTTGAGACTGGAGGTGTCATTCATTCCCCCCCTACCATATTAATTGTACAAAATCCAGACTGAACTTTCTCTGTGTAAAAAGATACACTTTAAATGATTGAGAAAAAAACTAAAAATGAAGGGAAATTATTAATGGTTTGATAATATACAATACGACAACGGAATTTTAAATTCGGCATTTCGTATACCACTTAAATTATAGTGATTTTAAAAGAAGCAGTCACCTTTTTTAAAACTTTTAAAGAAAGTTACACAATATGTGCCAAGTTTGTTGCATACTTCAAGGTGTAAACAATGTTTAAGCACAATGAAACAACTCCAAATTTTATCTTAGAGCTATTGGTAATATTTTAGGTAAGTTTGTGTTACAAATTTTTATTGCTATGCTTTGTAGCGAATTTGAGAAATCTATTTAGTATATCGTTAAAAATTTCGTTGGAGGCGAACTGAAAAACAGTCGCCAAATTTTTATTGCAACGCTATGTAGCGAATTTATGGTATTGCCAATGTTCCCGTGTTGGCGGCATGCAGAAATGTTCGCAGATGAGATATAAAACAAAATTCTATACATAAAATGAATATAGCAGTTTTAAACAGGGTTCATACAAGATTTGCTTAATAAAAAGTAAGGACTTTATAAGGACTTTGTCAAGGTATAAAATAAGCATGTTAGCGAACATATATCATGACATTTATAAACTTATCATAATGTATTTTTACCAAGCTATCAACTCTGCATAGAATTTTTATTAAATGAATCTTAGACACTCTACTGACTCACTTCTAAAAAGCTTGTGGTAAATGCAAAATATTAAAAGTATAAAACTGATTATTCTACAAAAAAAATCGTATAAATCAGTTAAACAAATGGGAAAAATAATTCTGACTAAAAAAGAATTTAAAAACAAATAATGAGAAAATCTTCCTTTTCCTTACAATCATATATTTCTTCTTTACATACAAATGGAAACATCACTTAAAATTTATAGTAGTATTATACTTACATTAATGTTACTTGAAAACTATTTAAAAACTACAAGTGTGTAGGTTTTAATTGTGTTGTAAATGATAGCGAGACCCTTTCTTTGGAGCTGACAGACAAGTAATGCATTGAATTAAGAGTAATTTATAATTTTGTAAAATTAAATATGATACTTATAAACAATACATTATTTTCCATTACATTTTTTAATTTGTGGTATGTTAAGATGTTGATTTTCTCATGATCATGAACAAATCAAAATTACGAAGAAAGATATTCGATTCTCATTTATGAAAACATTTAAGCTCGAGTGAAAAGACAACTTTGTTATTTGTGAAAAGATATTGATACCATTGCTATTCTTAGTATAATTTTAGCAGAAGTAAATTTGCACTAGCAAAATAAAGTTTATGTAAATGTTTTAGTGATATTTATCATAAAAAGAAAATATTCAAATAAACATTAATTACAAGACATAGTTGCTATAATATCAAAATAATTTTGTTAACACTAGATTTACCAATCATTTTGACTGTTTCGAAGCTTCCATTTAGCATAATTTGTTACAAATTATAGTGCAACTTTCAATTGAATTGGCCTTTCCTAATGTAGGACAAGTTAAGGTGACTAAAAGTTTTACTATTATAATTAGTAGCAACTTGATGTAAAATGAAAGTTTAGAAATGGTTGAAAACGGCCCGGTAAATCTAGTGTTAAAGGAAGTGAAATCAATAACTAATTATTTCTATCCCATATGAAATATCACTTACTATAAGGCATTTACAAATTAAAAAACTTTTCAATTAAGAGTCAATCTTTTTCTTCTTTTCATCTATTTTCCTACATAAATTAAATTTTGTCGCTTTTTTCCTTTGACCTTTTCTTTAACTAGTATTAGATTTTATAAACAATTGAACATCTTTTGTGCTTCTGCTTTTTCGGCCAAATCCTCCATCATATTTTCTAACTTGGATTTCTCCTTTTGAATACACCTTTCTTTTGGTTTAAATAAAAATGACTGTCGTCAATTAATTTTTTGGTTTCATTTTTAAAGAGGCAGACCGTTACTACTGTTAATAATAATTTAACTTTGTGCAAGTAAACTGTAATAGAAATATAATTTCACGTTAATTTAAAGCACAAATGAGCATTAAAACGCAGACATATGTTTCGGGATTGTCCACTTCACACTGCCTTTATTCTCATTGGTTTACAGTTAATTCTTAGGTTATATAAGCTTTGTTTTTGTTGTTTTGTCTGCTTCATTTGGTTGTTTTGTCTGCTTCATTTGGATGTTTTGCATCTAGAAGCTCCCTGTCGCATTGATAAAGGGATTCCAAGCAATCCCGAAACATATGTCTGCGTTTTAATGCTCATTTGTGCTTTAAATTAACGTGAAATTATATTTCTATTACGTTACTACTGTCTTTGTTCTGTTAGATGCTGCTCATATTTTATTCTGGAGGATGCCACTGACCTTCTCACTTCCTCAGTTATAACCACTTCATGTAGGAGATCAATTTTCTTCCAACTTTGAAACATGATTTATTAGGTTGGAATTTACGAAAACTATTTGAATAAGACAAAAACGGATAAAAGTACTCATTATTCCCTGCATCAGTTATGGCTTTTGTTACTTCAATAAACAGGATATTTTTTTGTTTTAATGATGCTTGTAGTCTTCCTTCCGTCACCTATTATCACTTAACTATGCAAAAAGTGCAGAAAATTGTAACTGGATTAATGAACTTATAAGATCAAGAAGAGGCACTATCAAAAACCTTAGACTTATTTTTTCTCAAACAAAACAAAAACTTAACAATTATTTTATAATATTGAAAAAATCTTCAAACAGAAGATTGCTGATTTTTTTTCATGCTTTTTAATTATGAATGAAAGAAGAAAGAATTGCTAATTAATTTTGCAACAATATAAGGAAAAACCCCTAATGCTAAACACCGCCAAAAATTAAAAAAAAAAAAAAAAAAAACCTATAAAATTACACACAAAGGGGGGGGGGGCATTTTAAGCAAAAATATTTTGTTAACTAGATTATTAATACGGTTGATAATTACAGTTAACTGATATAATCACTAAAACTTAAAATAACTTTCGAAAAATTTCTTATATTTTCGGGCAAATTTTCAAGTGGGCAGGGCAAAATTACGTCCGTGCAAGCTCTTTACTACAGAAGCTAGAACTTAATAAAGATAAAAAATAATGGTCAGCTTAAAGTTATTGATATCCACGAGGCAGAATCGGACAATAAATGAGAACTAGGAAGTTTCACCGAAGCCGATGCAATCGGATTTCGAAATGCATAATCAATCGCGACTGAAACTTGAAAGTGCAAAAAAACTGATAAATTGCGTAAATTGTACTTTTAATTTGTAAAAGTTGTTAGTAGGTATGTACGTTAGCGCGTTACTTTCAAAGATTTGCATAGCAGAAAGAGGAAGACAGTTTTCCAAAATTATGGATATTTCTCGGAAACTAAATTGTTAATCTCCAAAATTATCGAAACTACGGAATTCAGTCAAAATACGGAAAAATCACATGTCTGAAAAAGTTAAAGCGCAAAAACTTATTTTTATTAATTCAGAATAAAAGCAACTATTAACAAAAAACATAACTGAAAAACGGGCCCTTTACAAAAATCGCGATGGCAAAAATCAATCTACACGTTTTCGATTGAAATTACATTTCATTTCCCTTCTTTTTAAGACATTTATAATACTTCTAAAAATCAACGGCAAAAACGTTCCCGATTTTTCTTTGAAAGTAGGAAGTCGACTTACACGTGGGTTTCCGTATGTTTGTCTGTAAGTTAGGGGTTCGGTTTACATGCGAATGAATTATATGCAAGTATATACCGTAAGATTTTCGTAAAAATAAAATGAAATTTTATTTGTTTACTTCATAATTAAACTAAAAAATTAATTGAAAGAATAACAATATGATTCTTGTAAAGGATGCAAAACGATTACGCAAAGAAAGGAACGCATGCGTTTCTTTGCTTGCACGTGGAAATTAGGAATACCTATTTTTTGCTGCAATGATGATGAACTTTTACGAAAAATAAGGACTGTAAATGAAAAATAAGGACTGTAAGGGTCCTTATTAAGGAGTACCAGAATGTAAGGAGTTTATAAGGGTTTGTAAGGACCGTGCGAACCCTGTTAAAATAAATTAAACCTGAACTTACTTTAGAATATTTTTATTGTTTTAAGTCTTTTCTTGGAATCCATTTCGACCATCTATCCAACCGTGATGGTACTTGGACACTTAAATACAGAGAGCCTGTGCTTTGATGCATACTTAGAATTTAGTACAGAATAGCAACAACGTGAAACAATGCCTCTGTAGATTGAATCAGAAAGCAAATACTGTACATGAAGCTTTAACGAAACACATATGCTGTATGAAACAATTTCTTGGAAAACTTCAGAAATTATAATATTGACGTAGCCGCTTCGTTACTATACAGTTTCAAAGAATTAAGAAAAAAGAATTGTTGCCATTTCTGATATTGACAATAAATATTTGGCAATTAAAATAATTTTCGTCTAAATAAAATAATAAAATATTTCAAAGAACTGTTATTGGCAGTTATCGTTCACCTACTTGTGATGACGTCACCGTGAGATTATGCTCGAGACCTCAGGCCTTGTATTTCGGTGGTGTTGGCCCGACACGGCTCTACCTTTTCAAGTTACTCTCGGGCTCGGGCTCATGGTAAGATATTCATAAATCAGTCCGGACTGATGTTTTTTTGCTAGTCTGGTGTCCCCTTTCATTTTCAATTTGCTCCAGGCTAGAGATCCATCTTATTAGTAGGTCTCTTAACTGCAAGAGTTGCACTGAATATATTCCAGTTTTAAATTTGACTGCGAATGAAAAACTTCCCGACAATGCTGGCAAACCGAAGATTTTCCAACATAATTTTTCATGCACTTTAGCTCACCAGAATTTATTCTCAACTGGAGCATTTCGTGATAGTTTAAAAATATATGCATTAGTTATTTGAAATTAAAAGAAAAACCATTAGAATCAATTGCGATGGCAACAAAAATCCTACATTTAATCAATGTAGCACCACATCTATTGACTGCTTTTTATAAAATTATTTTGGGCTCAGGAGGGCTCGGGCTTTGACACAGAACAGTATCACTCGGGCTCGGGCCTGCAAAAGTGAGCCCGAACTAATCTCTAATAACTACAGTTCCAACTGAAGTGGTAATCAAAACTTAATGTAAATAATCCCATTTTTTTACGTTAAGTTTCGGACATTCACCGTAACATATATATATATTCTCGTATATAAAGGAAAAAAAGAAAAAGAGAGAGATTTAACTCACTTCCTTCAGTTTCTGGGGCTGGCTTTTTCTTTTTTTCACTTGAAACTTTAAAGGAGAATTTTAAAATAAAGCTTAATCAAACATATTTTGTCAATTACACTTGTTTACAACTGTAAGAGAAAAAATTACTTCCACTAATGAAAAAAAAATATTGCGATTCTTTGAATCGGAATGAACAGAAATTCTTACTTTTTAACTGCTTGAAAGCATTTTGTAGCTCATTTTATGTATAAATTTAAAATTAAAATGAATCACTGAAAAACAGTCAGCAGTAAAAAAAATAATTTATTTAAATTTGCATTTTTAAATTTATTTCACTATTCCCTTCATCTGAAATAATGGCATACTTTTTTTTTAGTTTCATGTCTGAAAATATGATATTCATTACCAATTCCAACCAATTAGACAGAATTTATGTATAAATGTTTGGCATTAACAAAAAATTAAGCAAGGGATTAGCTATTTCCACATCCTTTATGGAATATAATAATTTTGTTTTAATCATTTATCATGACTTCTGTCATCTATACATCACATTAATGTTATAGACTATTTTATAGTTCCAATTATTATTTTATTTTTTAGTCAAATTTAAGGAGCAAATTTTATGTAAATATTTTCTATGAAGGGTGAAATCCTTTGTTTTCTATCATAAAACAAAGTTTTTTTTTTTTTTTTTTTTTTTTTTTTTTTTTTTAAAGATTAATACAGGAAGAAGAGGAAAGATCATTTGGTCAAAAACAAGGGGACCTGGGCTGAAAAGGAAGAGAGCAAAAAGGTACGTTACTCTGCGCCCTATGCAAGCCACTTTGAATTTATGTTTTGCTAATATTTACAAGAGCTTGTGTCACAAGATCTGAAGAAAACTTTTAGTCAAATATTTCTACCACATATATTTTTACAAATATTATTCAAAGCAAATAGCATTTACCTTCTTTAGCATTTTTTGGCTTCTGGTTTTTTTCTTGAAGGGGCAGAGCAGATGCTTCTCTATCTGTTGATTCCTTTTTAGTGCTGCCTTTAACAGATTTCATTTTCTTTCCTTTTCTAAATTAAATAAATTTCCTTTTCTAAATTAGAGTCAGAAAGTACATAATTTCATATCTTAAAATTTTGATAGTTTAAAATATAAGATGTACAGTGGAATCCCACTATTCGTACATAATTTGTTCCAGGAGGCAGTTCAAATGGCGAGTTGTACAAATGGCAAATTATTTTTTCACATAAGATACAATGTAAATTGGATTAATCTGTTCTAGACCCACAGATGGTTGCTTATTTAAACCTATGAAAGACAAATGTACAGTACTGTACATGAAATTATACATAAATAAAAATTTAACTGCACTTTGCTTGTACTGAGGTAAGCTGATGGCCCAAGTGGAATGTTGAGAAGAGGAAGAAAAATGTTGATGTTACTGTTTGGAAGAAGAGTCACCTTCCATAAAAACATCAGGTAACATCCTTTCAGGTGTTTTTTCCCTTTCTGCAGTTCTTTTTTTTTTTTTCCCCTGTCTTTTTGCACTAGAAGAAAGTTGGGTTTCTTTCTCTAAAAACCTGTCCAATGTTGTTTGCCTTTGACGATTGTTCAGAATTTTTCTAAAATGGTCAATAACATTGTTGTTGAACAAGTTATTGCTGTTTACCGCAGCAGTGTTGGGATGCCAGTTTTCCACCACTCTCTGTTTTTCCTCGCATGGGTAACACAGCTCTCTAATTTCTGCAAAGGAAATGCTTTTCTTACTACTTTCCTCCTCTGAAATAGAAAGTTCTTCAACCACTTCCTCTTGCTGCCCCCTTAGAAAGTTAAAATTGTCAGTAAAATCTCAAAAAGTATTAAAATTTTTTTAAATCCAAAATGCCGAACTAATTATTTCCAGGAGAGTTCAAAATGAGCATAATTTCTTTTTTTTTTCTTAAGAAAAGCCAAACTGGCAACCTAGCTGACGTCATACGAATCGTGGGACAAGTACGAATGGCGAGTTGAATTTTACTTGAACAAGTTGGAAGAATAGCGAGGCGGACGAATGGCGGGGTTTTACTGTATGTTTTTTAAAAAAATTATATAAAATTGCATTTTAATTTCAAGAAAACATTTTGAAAACATTCATTCTGTTCCTCTAGATTTTTGCTGTGATGCGAATTTAAATTATTTACAGTTTCGTCTCCTCTTCATGCACTTACAGAAGACAGGTTTTTGCCATTCAAGCGTATTCAAAACAGAGTCCACAGTTTTTTTTCTAAATGATATTCTACAGAAAAGAGCTGCACAAATTATAAATTTCAGTACAATACTAAACAGTAGTGTAACTAGCGACTCGCAGACCTCGTAACTGCGGGGGCGCAGGAGCTTAAGGGGTGCCCGAATGATGACAATAAGAACAATTGTGGAGGAAAAACAATTTGGGGGGAGCCATACTTCATGCTGCGGGAGGCCATTTTAAAAATGCATCTGATTTACATCAAATACATAATGGGTGATTCTCAGTAAAGGAAAATCTTCTGAACTTCACACAAAATTTTTGGAAAAGTATGAAGCACAAGTTTAAAATAAAAATTACATAATTATGTGAGCACCCTTTCCTCTCCCGCCTGGAAAATCGATTTTTTTTTTAAAAATTTCTGAACAAGTTTTTTAAAATATGCGGATTAGAATCACCTATAAAATACATCAGGTTTAAACTTGAAATAAAAAAATATTTTAGCTTTCTAGATCATTATCAGACCCAAAATTTTCGGCATTGTTAAAATACATAGACGTACAAACATTCTTTCACTTGAACTAATGCAAAATTAAGATTAATAACTGGTTTAGAACAATGGAACTGCATAACTGAAGAGCTAATAAGAATTTATGAAAATATAAAATTAAAAATGAGAAAGAGAGAGAAAAGGAAGCCCCACCCCTTACTCACCAAGCTGGCAAGCATAACCTATGCTTTCAAATCTTTGAGAAATTGGGACACTCTACAATCTTGTACAAGCAAAAGAAATTAAAAATAGTATTTCTATGAGAAAATCATGAAGGATTATTTATTTTAGTAGATAATAAGAACATTCATGTTTCAAGGGAGTTTGTTTCTGATAAATGTAATAGCAGCAGAACAATTTTCAATTACTGTCATTTATTTTATATCCAAAATTTTAGTTAAATTTGCTCCCAGAAAAAAGAATTTAGCCCTATCTTCTAAGAAAAACAGCTTGTAAGCTTCCTAATTTTGAAATTTAAATTGACTTTGATTCCCTAAGAACAAGCAAAGTGATAAATAAAATATAAGTGGCACAAGAAAAAAGTTTCCTGATAAACCAAGACTTCTATTTTTCAACTCTTATGCAGAAAAGGGTTGCTTTAAATAACCTGATATATAAAACTATTAATTGAAACCTTCTTATATAAGATAATGTGGCTTCACATTTAATATATAATGTCAACGCCTGTAACATATCAGTACTATATGAGTACAGATAGATGTTCTCCTTCTGAAAATTTACAATATTGAATATATATGGTGCAGAAAAAAGAAAAATGTTAACCTTAAAAAAAAGAATTGGCAAACCTTCTTTTCCATAATTAGGATGTTCTCCATCTCCCCTAGAATTCTAGGTTTTTATACCATGCTTACGTAAATTGCACCAGCTTTTTTCTTTTTTTCAGTTTACTTAAAATACTATTTTATTTAAAAACTGTTATTGTATAATTTATATTTTACAATGCATTTAAGGTATAATAATTTCAAATCATTGGATAAAATCATTACTTAATTACAAAAATTTACTTAATTACAAAATTACATTACTCAATGTTCAAAAAGTTTATGCATTTCATATTGCATCAGTACTGTGAAATTTGAAAGTAATTTAAAGAAAAGTAAATTATTTAACTGAAAATTGTTAGGGATACCATAGTTCAACATGGGCTGTAATGCCAGGGAGTTAGTTGGAAATTATTTAAATATTAGTACTGATTAATTTGCTATTTGGACCATTTGATACAATGCTACAAATAGAGAAGTTTGACTCTGGGCAAGTTACTAATGTGAGTGGAGAAAAAAAGAGCAATTGAGAAAAAAAGAACTCTTACCCATGAGCAGCATCTAGCTCCTTTTGCTTTTGCATATTTGCTTCATTGTACTTCAAAACTCTACTTTCTGGAACCCATTCATCCCAACTACAAAAGTGAAAGCAGGGGAAAAATAAATAATAATAACTTTAATGCTGCGTAATACTACATCAAATTAAATTCAAAATCATCAAAAATTGAATGCAAACAATCCTGATTCAGGTTGAATTACACATGAGATAAACAAAAGAATTAAAAAGTTTTGAAAATCTATTTAAACGAACTATTTAAACCTGCCTGCTCCAAATTTACATCGCTAAAAATCCATCTCTATTTTGAAATTTTTTTACTATATTTTTTGTGTTTGTAGCAGGGCTGCAAAAAAGACTGCTTTTTTTAAAAAAGACCAGACCGACCGGCTTTTATTGAAAAAGACTGGCCGTTTATAAAAGAGGCCGGTCTTTATTGGCCTTTTTCAATTAGACACAGTACAATTTACAACTTGCACCTATACTATGTCTATTTATGTTGCTATTGTTAATTTGTGTAAAATGAAGCTCAAATCTTTCTTTTAATGGAGTTTAGTTAAAATTATATTCAGAATGATTTTGTCACACAACCTGAATGTATTTTACAATACTGATTACAATTTTCGAGTTTGTGGGCTTAATTTCGTGAGACTCTGATTAAACTCTCGCCTAATATTATAGATAGTACACAACAGATTTTTTTCAACACAAAAGGAGAAGGAAATTAAATCCAGGTTAGGAAAGGAATCAAATTTGATTACTTCTATAGTCGAACACAATACCTTATCTTAATACAATGAGAATCTATCCTATTACAGATTCAAGTACATACTTCTCACTTAAAATTCATATTTTAGTATTAAGAATTTAATAATTCAGAGTACTGGAACTTGGAAAAACAGTGATTTGAAGTATTTCCTTTCCTTTAAGGGGAATTGAAAGCTCCGAATGTAGCGAATTCTGACATCTAGATGGCGCTGCAATCAAAAGCTAATTTGGGGATCTTTTGTTTTGGTTTAAATTCCCTAATTTGGTTTTCCCCACACACACTCCCTTTTTTCCCTGTTCGCACTCCTGATACTTTTCTTTCCTCTGGGGCATTCTTCATTATTATCTTCCTCCACTAGCGTACAATTGATGCGCATACATCCGGTCATTTAGGAGTCTTCAAGAATATGACATCTGGTTTTGATTTTTTGTCAGAATGTTTCAAAGGAAATATGGGGTTACAAGAGCGAAACGTAGCGGTGTCTATTTTTTGCTTGTTCGTTTGCGATGTTAGTTGCTTTAAATGTTTGTAGATTAACTTTATTTTAAACTTTAATTCAATTTAATGTCTGAAGTTCTTAAAAATTCCACTCCCACCCCTTAATGTAGATGTACAATATTATTCTCGTCCGGTTCATATTAATTTTAGCAAGGGGAAACAAACCCGCACCCGCTGTAGTACACCATGGGATGAAATGAATATGTTTTATTAATTGAATTAACGTATGCGTTAAGCAGATGCGCATGAACAAATTTCAGTGGAATGAATTTCTGTAAGTTTCAGCTTAAAGAAATTGCAATATTTAATTTATTAAATACAAACAAACGAAAATCGTATTTATTAAACGTTTGGATATTTAGTGAATAAATTTCAACTGCACGAAATTCCGTCTTTCTGCGTCAACTGAGCAAACTGCGCCATTAACATTTTTAGGAAGGGGGGATTCTTTTTGGGGGTAAGGTGCGAAATCGCGCTTAAGGGGGGTGGATGTCTTTTATGAACATAATCATTAGAAGAATTTGTTTTTCTTTTTAGCATTCAACTTTCCTTTCTACTTCTGCCTTTCGCACTCGCTTGTTGGTGTGGGACAGCGCAAATTTGACATTACACTGACGGACAAAGAGGTCATGCATAGAAAGTGATTTTTCACATTGTGATTAACTCACTATGAAAATGCGTTTATAAGAAACAACAAGAATAGGAAACCATCCGAAAGTCATTTCAGATTAGACCAAAGGAGCAAATTACTAAATAACAAAATTGCTATGATATATCTGCTCTAAACGTTGGGCCAAGAGGTAAAAAATAAAGGGGGGGGGGTATGAGTTTGATATCCCCTTTATTGTTTTTATAAACATATACATATTATGTATATGATATATGAGCGTATGCATATATATATAGCATATATAGTTATTATATACGATTAATCGTTTTAATAATATATATATATTTATATGAACGAGTCCATCTTCTGGTCTAGAAAGGGCTTCCGGATTTTTAGGGGGCCATTGTTTTGAGGGGCTCCGTAGCTTTTTAGGGTGGTGCCGCCATTGCTCGGAGGAGGCGGGGAGCACGAGGCAGACTATGCCATTGAAATTTTTACGGGGAGGGGGGGTGTTTCAGGGGATTTGCGGATTTTTAGGGGTAACATCGCTTGCTCCGTAGATTTTTAGAGGGCTTTTAGCGTTTTAGCAGGGGGTGGGCATTAAGTAGATCGCGAGCGACCGCTATACCACCAAAACATTTTGGGGTGACCGTCTTTACTGAGACCTATGACTTGCATACTAAAAGAAAATCTCAAAATAGCTAAAATTAAAGAAAAACGCAGAAAAAAATTGTAGCCACCATAACTTTAGATAAAAACGGTTTATTAACCAACTTCACAAAGGAAGGAGATTAGACATTCATGCCGTATGTATGTCGCTTTTTTTTTTGTTTGTTTTTTCCACTCATAACTTTTTACCGGATGAACCGATTTTCATGATATTTTTAAATAGATCGAATGGGGTTTTCCCTCATAGGTCCTGTACCTTCGTTTGACCATATTCGATAATTAGAAAAAAGTTATGGGAGGAAATGTAGTATTTTTTTTTGTTTTTGTTTTTCATCCATAACTTTTGACTACAGTGCGTATCGAAATGATAGGTCCATCAGTAAAAACGAAAATAATGTTGGGAAAAAAAAATTTATTATGCATTAAGTACTATTTAATAATATACCCTAGTTCATCCAATGAAAAAATAAAGCTTAAATAATATACAAATCACAGGACTGATAAACGAAACAAAAAGTTTGAAATTGCTGTTTCAAAAAGATAGGTCCACTGAACCAAACATTAAATTAATAATAAATTAATGAGAAATTTTTCCACCTTTTTTCAAAATGAGCACATAAATCCTATTCAGCATGGTTTCTACAAGTTTTTGCAAACAGTTGGTTTCGATTTTTGCCCATTCGGAGGAAATAGATCTTTTTAAGTCTGTAGTACAGTTGTACTGCCTTCCACCTGCATATACTGCTCTTGCGAGTATGCCCCACATGTTTTCTACCAGATTCAGGTCCGGGCTGCAAGGTGGCCAATCAATAACATGCACACCATTATCCAGGAACCACTCAAAAGTGGACTTTGCAGTATGCACAGGAGCATTGTCCTGTTGGAACATGAAGAACGCCACCTCCAATGTGCTCTGCTTGTGGAAGAAAATTTTGTTCGAGCAGCTGTTGATAGCCTGCAGCAATCAAGCGATTGTATACAAATGCTATATCAGTTTTTCCTGCGTGTCCGAAGCCGGCCCACACCATAACGGAACCACCACCAGCTTGCATCTTCGAGAATATCTCTCTATCGTTACGCAGAACATGCCAGTAATATTGCCAGCCATCTGGACCATCCAAATTGCTTTTTTTTCACCACTGAATATCACTCGATGCCAGTTTTCTTTCCAGGACATCACTTCCTGTGCGAATTTTAATCGCTTTTTTTTGTGATTTTTAGTCAATTTCGGAGCCGCTTTTCTCTTCCTGTAAACTAAACTGCCGAACTTCTTTATCACTCTATGGACCGTTGATTTTGATATTGCAGGAATTTGTTTTCTGGCCAAAGTGGATAAGCTCGTATTTCCAGATTTTAACTCTTTTACAATAGTCCTTCTTTGTCGGGGTGTCACTTTTGACGGCCGACCAGATGATTTTTTCTTACCGTAAGCACTTCTAAGTCTCAAAAAGTTGTTTACGACATTATGAGATGTTTAAAAGTTTAGCTATCTCTCTATTCGATTTTCCACACTTCTTAAATGCGTCGATTTTCCCCTGTTCTACCAGCGAAAGACTGCAACGACGACCCATTTAGTTTGATTACAATATGGTGTTCAACTTCGTTTAAATACTTCCCCGGCAGCCACCGTAGTCCCGCAGTAAGACGTAACTATGATGATTATGCAAATTTTATGGAAAAGAACGTTTTGGTACAAGGATTTATAAAGGCGGATCTATCTTTTTGAAACGGCTTCAAAATAAAAATTTTCATTAAATAAAAAAGAATTATTTATTTTTAACAAATTGCTTTCTAGATAATTTTAACGATTATTGTTGGATTATATGTACCAAAAAAAGGGGAATTATTCTCAATTAACAGACGAAACATTGAAATATGCGGGTGGACCTATCATTTCGATACGCACTGTAAATGAACCGATTTTGACTATTTTTTCTGTAATCGATAGAGAGTCGTCTAACTCAAATATCGCATATCAATATCAATTTGACTACCTACATTTGTTTTTCAGAAAAAACGTTATGGGTGAAAAATAAGTATTCTTAATTTTAATTGGAAAGGATTAGCTTGATTTTTCTCTGTTGGGAAAGGTATTACCGTAAAATCTCGAAAGTAGCCCCCCCCCCCATCGAATGTAACCCCCCCCCCTTTCGTGCCGAAAGTGGAATCATTCCATATTCCTTAATATAACCCCCCTCCCCAAATGGCTGACGATTTTAAAACAAATTTTGTATTATTTTCTTATGATAAAGATTAAATATGTCTAATTTCTTTTTGTATTTTGTGTTTTATTTTATTTGTTTATTTATTCATAAATATTCAAGGTCTATATGCTTAAAAATAAATTTCATGTACTCGGCGTTAATTCGTTCATTAGCCGCCATCTTTGATGTTGTGAGTCCGCCATTTTTGGTCGTGTTTTGAAATTCGACGCATTACGAAATATCAATATAGCGCTGGCCTCGAACATGCCAAATTTGCGTTTTGTGAGTTTTAAATTTAAATTATAGGGATTTCTGCTAACTTAAGTGCTAAATTCTTTCTTCGCGTTGATTCGTTCACTAGCCGCCATCTTTGATCGTGTAAGTCCGCCATTTTTGGTCGTGTTTTGAAACTCGGCACATTACGAAATACCATGTAACTTAAGTGCTAAATTCTTTCTTCAGTCAAAGATTCCATCCCCTTGCGATCAATTTTCTATTAGAAAATTATAGGACAGATTTATGTTTATTTATTTTTTGAATCTTGTTTTATATTATTTAAAATAATTTTAAATGTGTTATACTTATTATTTATCTTCAGTAGATGCTCTTAATTAATACTAAAACATTTTTTTTAAATAATTTTTTTCAAAAATCTCGATTATAACCCCCCTATCTGAAATTTGCCAGTTTGGTTTTTAAAAAGAGGGGGGTTACTTTCGGGATTTTACGGTAATCTCAAAATAGCGTACCAGATATATTAAATAAATAAATTATTTTCCTTTTATGTACGGAGATTTTTTATAAAAGTCCTTGTTAAAAAAAGTGTTGCCATTGTGCTATAATATTAAAAGAGATTACAGCAAGAGTTTGGCTGAAGGTTTCTCTGAGGCAAAAATTAAATCCAATCAGTTTGTTTGCTAAAATCGACTTCAAAACAGAATTTATCATACAAATTTCTAGTTTTTAGTGCCATTCATTCAAAGAATTTTTGCCCTTTGATATGGATTTTTTTTAAAATAGAGTATTTATAAAAAAAATTTTTAATACTAAAAAGAATAAAATAACAATTTTTATAAAGAAAAATTGAACTGATTCAAATTATAAATTGCGCTAAAAAGTGAGAAATAAATTAATTCTTTAACATCGATGTGACTTTTAATAAACATAATTTTAGAAGTCGGTACAAAATTATAAGTCTAATTACCATTACACCATTTGCTACTTCATATTGGAACTGTTGCTAATTTTGCGAAAATATAAAAAGTTGTAATTGATTCATGACTACAAAAGATTTTATCTATCCTAATTTTACACCGACTTCCAATACTATGTTTAAAAGTCACATCGATGTTGTTTAAAGTATTAAGTTATTTTTCACTTTTTAGCGCAATTTATAATTTGAAGTCGGTTCTATTTTTTAATAAAAAATATTTAATTTTTCATTGTATTTTTGAATAGTATAGTAATAATGCATCATTTGAAATTATTATATTTATGGTCATTATTATTATGTAAGTACCTTGCGTTTTGCTTTTCACATGGTTTTAAAGGATAAATTTTTTTTTCTAGGTAGGATTAGGTATAGTAATTCGTATTTATTATCAAGTGATTATGAATATCGTAGACTTTTTTTGTTAGCTAAGCCATTAAGTGGACCGCAATACTTGGAAAAATTTAGAAGTAGCCCGTAGCCTGCACACCCCTGCTTTTAGGATGGTGTCGCCATGGCTCGGAGAGGGGGTGGGGGGAGCACCCCTGGATGAACGGTACGGTTTATTAAGTAGAATCTTATGTTTGAGAACCACAACTATTTTCTTTTTACCTATGAAAGTGTTACTTTGTTTCAAATAAATAAAAATGAATATGAATAAATAAAACTTACTGAAAAATGTCAAGCGAAAATCAAATGAATATACCATTCAGAACGTTAAACAATTCCCTACATAAAAAGAGTGATAACAGATTTTTTAAAGTGAGTGTATTATCAATGAGCTTTTTTTGAGTGCAATTTCCCTGACCCCCCTTTTCTATAAATATTCTATATTCATTTTTAGCAGTAATTTATATTCGGGTTTCGAATGTTTTGTTTTTCCAACCAACTAGTCAAATTACACTATTGTCTTATCTCTTAAAAATTGTCATATCCTCTTAAAATAAATCAACATCACACATATTTCTCTTTTTGAAAATTATTGTTGTTAAAAATGTTTTTGAAAAAGCATTTAAAAAGTATGATTAATTTTGAATTTATAGGAACTTTATTACGCGTTTTCTGCTACCCGTTATTTTACTCATTTATTGTATTTGTATTTCTCATATTATATCAAAATGTGCATAATACATTTATATAATATTTCCATAGGGCTCTTTAAAAATGGAATTCTTAAAAACCTATTTTAATTAAGCAAAGTAAAATTTCAAAGTTTCTACTTGTAGATCTTGGTTCTACCATTACATAGAACTAATTCCAATAACTATTCAAGACACAAGGCAACAAAAGGCAAAGAAGGAAGCAAATAAAAACGCCTTATCCCGACTTGTCCATTGCCTCCCGCTCAAACTGGTAACTGTAGTAAATCAACCGTTAATCACTTTTGGCCTAAAGGATGACAGTTGACTACACCCCGCTTCTTTAGTCCCTCCTTTCTTTGAAAAAAAATCCCTCTTTCCAGAGGGCGCTGCAAAGCAGTGAATAAATTCTTAATTTTTGCGGTAAATCTACTCAGTTTTTGTTTTAAGTTTCCAGCTGAAATATAGGACAGAATGAACTTCTGTTTGTGGATTCAGACGCTAAACAGTGTAAATTTTCTTTCAGTTTCATTTTTTTTTAATATTTTGATTAAGACGTATTTGAGAGCATTTTAAAGTTAGCAACGCAAGTATTTTTCTCATTTCTGAAAAAGTTTTACTCCTTACTTCAAAATTCGAAAGACAAAGATAAAAAGCTTTCCTTGGTGCTTCATATGCAAAAAAACGCATGAGGATACTCCAAAAAATAAACTCGGGAGATGTGGAAAACCCGCACCGTAGAGATAACATGGGAGACGAAGATTGCCAGCGGCCTGTTGCGATTCCCCTTAACAAAATACCGATATAATCCTAACAAACTAAACTAGTGTTTACATACAACACTACTCATGGCAAAATTTATAAGTCGCCCCCTGTGGCGAGTAGTTGGCTCTCTTTTATATAAGGGATTTTATTTTTTTATACAGAAAATTAAAAAATTTTTAAGATCAATAGCATTCTAGTACAATTTAACGTTGACCAGCTGGTCTGCTTCAAGATGAGCATCTTTATTTTATGCAATTTATTTGACAAATAGCTTTTATTTTTATTTGGATGAAAGAACTAGTTAAGGTTCTGAAAAATCATTAAAAAAATAAAGGTGCTTTAAAATATGCAAAAGATTATTAGTTAAAGACTAAGACAAATGATTGGTAATATTCATATAGTAGTGTCAAGTGAACTTTTGAATGATTAGTAAAAATCTTTGAAAATAAATTGTTTAAATTGTATTGAATCTAAATAAACTTCTAATAAGGAGCACTTTCTTTTTGCTATTTCTGCAATGTATCATTCTATCAATTCATTTTCATTCTTATTTCAAATATTTTGCTATTGCAGTAATAACTTAATTGTACAAAGAATATAAATATAATCTTTTATTTAATACTTTTTTGGAAAAACTTTTTAACATTTTTAAAAATAAAAGCTGGCTTTTATTGAAAAAAGCCAGCCTTTTTTAAGCGGTTTAAACCAGAAAACGCTGGCCGGCTTTTTTCGGCCCGGATAAAATCTGGCAGCCAAAGTTTGTAGTTTAAATTCAATGTGTTTTTTATGATAAAAAGACAAAACTCATGAAGTTGGAGATAAGAATCGTGATATAAAACATACAAAAATAACTAAATACTACTCAGAAGCAAATCATTGAGGTTTAATATTAATCAACATTTTTGAAGTTTAGTAATCGTCATTTTCTAAAATTGTACTTTGAAAAAGTGGTTAAGAAGCTTAGAACAGTGTCATGTTTCTTTTTTGATCCGTATTTAAAGATTTTGCATACCTTTTAGAAGTATTAATTATTACAGTATTCACCAAATATCATATTTTATAACATTAAATGAAACTATTTTATATGTTACATTTAACATTCAACCCATGTTTTTATATTTTGCATCAATAATCTGATGCTAATTTAGGTATTTTCAATTATAATAAAATTAAAAAATGACATTTTTATTTTCCTACATCAAATATAGTTTTTTAATCAAAACTTTTATTATGATTTAAAATATATTCAACCATATGATTTGTCCCGGGAGCAGAAAGTGCTTAAAAGTGCGACGTACGTCGCAGAACAAATGAGATCTCTGCAGAACATTTCATCCTTAAAAAGAAATGGGGAAAAAACGCGAGGACAAACGCAAAAGAATAATAATTTTAAAAAAAAAATGTTCTGCAGATAAAAGTCAAGATTCGCGGTCGCCACTCGCCATGAGGCGACCTTGTTTGAAAAAGTGGCGATTCAAAAAATTAGCAGCGATCGCCACCTTTCCTTTTTTTTTAAATTTTCTAAAGTAAATCCCTCCTTTTCAAATACCTTCTATGGAATTTTCAACTCTTGCTTCTTTCATGTATATTCACAATAAAAACGCATCAATTCGGCATTCAACTTACCGAATTTCGGCCGATAGTCTTCATTTCCCCTTTCACAAGAAAAAAATGGGGAAACTTTTTCCCGATTACGCTATTTTTTTTTCTTTGAATTCCTTCTCTCTGCATATAAATCTTTTAAATATAATAGGAAACAATATTAATCTTGATTTTTTTTTCATAACTTTCATTTCAAACTTACATTTCAGATCGGCCATTTTCGCTTTATAAAAACGGACTCAAGTGACGCGCCATTTTGAAAATGGTGTGAAAGCTTTAAAAAGAGCTTTGAAAAGAATGAAAATTAAATGTACTGAACAAAACTAGAGCTGGAAATATACATTTTTTTATACTTGTGTTCGAAAATGGTTCGTATTGGTGATCGCGGTTTTTGTAAAAGGTTCGTTTCTGTGAGGGGGATTTTTGTTATCTGTTACTTCTATGATGAAACAAGTAAAATTTTGCATTTACATCTTTTGTGCTCTATAACATTAAACATGAGAAACTGTATTGAAAAAATTCATATTCCCTTAATTTACCATCGCCAAGGAAGCAAGTTTTTTCTTTTTCCAATTTGAAAGCCATAATTTTTCTTTTTTTGAAGACTTGATAGTTTTAACAAAATATTACGTTTTCTTCACTGAAAATAAGACACACAAGGAATTGTAGTGCACTAATGTTCCATTCAGGGAGAAAAAACTTCCTTAAACTAAAAGAGAAATTTTATGTTTCATTTAATATTTTTAAAATATTTTTTCATCATATTTATTTAAACGTTAAATAGCACTGAAAAAAAGAACGCTGCAAATTCGTTTCCTCATAAAAATTGTTTGTTATTAAATATTTCCTTTTCGTATAAGCCTAAAAAGAGGAAGAATACTTTTGCAAAGAATATTGCGGTTGTTCTTTGCTATGAAATTCAACTCGTATTTTGAGGTACACCGATTCACAAGAAAAGACTATCATGCCGTCCTCACTCTGGTCAAACGGTGGAGAAAAATCGGCTCGTGTTTTCCCCCTGCACAGTCATTCCACCTTCCGTATAGTTCAATGTGTACAACATTAACATTTTGCTGTCATAATGCAGGAATCTTTTAGCATCTGCTTTCAGCTTACAATATTTTAAATTCTTTTATTAATTACTCAGATTAAAAAGAATATTGAGCAAAAAAAAACGTGACTTTTCATTGCCCTGATTGGCACGTGGTACGATTATGCATTGCTATATACGTGTTATGAATGATCTGCCGAACAGAAAGTGCAAAAGTGAGGATCAGGGGAAGATTTAAAGTTCTGGTAAAGAAAGTGGTTGAGCATGGAATGCTTTGAAAATTGTCTAAATGATAGCCTACTTTTGTGCTTTTGTCTAATCCAGGATGTTACAAAGTGATTCATTGTCTGCAGAAAAACAAAGTAGTTATACAGAACGATCTCAGCAGTTTTGTAAGCATCTGAATTCTGCCAAAAATATGACTTTTAAAAAAATGAAAATCTTCCTGCAAGAAATTCTTGCCATTCTGCAATATTGTCAGCGTGTCCCTGCACTTCTGCCACGGAGCTTCCAGAGACCAGAAGAAAAATAGGGACTTTTAAAGCAACTAGTGGTCAGAGTAGAAGACTATTGTTTTGCTTAATGTTTCATCATTTACTATTTTCCAGTATTGTGCACAGAGTTCTCATTATTGAAATCTTAGAAAATGCGGAAAATAAGTGCCTAAAACTATAATACAGTAGAACTTGGATAATTCGAAGCTGAGGGGACCAAAGCTTAACTTCAAATTAAAGAACTCCAATTCTTACAGCTAAATTTTAGTCCTATGAATGCCGATAATGTTTATTCCGTCAAAAACAACGTCAGTAATCTTTTCTGGAAAATGTTGAGGCATGTATATAAAATAATTAAACATTGTATTTGTCCTTATTTTTAAAAAATGTAAACAATGTGGTTGCTGCTATCCCATACTCGTTGGCAATTTCACATTTCGTCCACACTCCTTTTTTCACCTCGCCTTTTTCAGAAAACGTTAAAGTTTTGTTGGTTTACTCAAAAACATCATGAATTTTAGCTATCGAAATTGTACAGCACATTCGCTGTACAAAAGTGAAAAGTGATGATCAAACTAGACCTCTCTCAGAATGAGCATGGCGTCACAAAGACGAAAAATATTTTCACAGGTGGATGAAAGGCTGAATCTTTCACAGTAGAAAGCAAGACAGAAATCTTGCTCATCAACCATTTGCTGCAAACAAACAAGTTGGGTAAAATTTATCAGACAAAAAATATATTAACGTACTTTTATTGGTTTTGTATGAGAAAAAACTTTGAATTAAAGAAGTTGAACTTCAAATTATCCAAAAATTTTAACCTAGATTTGAATACAAAGTTCAAGGGACCAAGCGAATCTTCAAATTAAAGAGAAACTCGAATTAAAGACGTTCGAATTATCCAAGTTCTACTGTACTTTTAATTTTCAAATGAATATTTCAAAGAATTAAAGCATACATATTTTGCAATTAATAACACAATAAAAGTTGGTATGTTTGCAAACCAATTTCTTCCTCCACAATCACTATTTACAAAGAGTACTCATACAAGAAGAAAAAAAAGGCACAACATAGAAAAACTTATTACAGCTAGTAATAATAAAGTTCATGTCAAATCATACACAAAAAAGCAAGAACAGAAAATTTAATTACTTCTTATTCCAACCACTGTAATGAATGAAGTACTTAACAGCTTTCTCTTTCACTTGCGACTTGATGCACTAAAAAAGATTTGAACGAATGAAAAATGTTTTGAAAATAAGAAAATTACAGTTTATGATTGAAGATGTTTGGAGTTCTTGTCAGTAGAGATGAGACGGGCTCTACATTTTAAAGTTACTCTCGGAAAATGCTTCCAAACCGAAGATTTTTCATGCATTTTAGCTCAGCAGAATTTAATCTCAACTGGAACATTTCATGATTGTTTAAAAATTTATGTATTCTTTATTTTAAATTAAAAGAAAAATCATTAGAACTAATTGCAATGGTAACAAAAAGCCTACATTTAATCGATGTAGCACCACATCTATTAACAACACTTTATAAAATCATTTCGGGCTCGGACTTTGACACAGAACTGTATCACTCGGGTTCGGGCCTGCAAAAGTGAGCCCGAACTCATCTCTACTTGTCAGCGAGATTGTGTTTCTTTGGTTTCCTTATCTAAAGAAGGATTATTGGAAAAGTTCAAAGGTTAGTCAAGACATCCAGATTTAAATTGTAATGTCAAGAACAAGATTAAAAGGCTTAATATGCATGGTCTGGAGCAAAGGAGGGTTAGAGGGGACTTGATTCAGATACTTATCACAACGGAAGATAATGGGCAACATTTTTACATAGAAGGCAAATTCAAAGATTATTCTTTTAAGCTTTTCCAATCCCAGATTAATACTGAAATTAGTAGAAATTACTATTTCAATAGGGCAGCATTTGAAACAATTTACTGGAAGCAACTGTTATTTGCAATGAAGTAAACAGTTTGAAGATGGCTCTTGGTATGCATTAGGGATTGATGAATTGTCTAGGACCAGCCTGGTTAGGTCCAGAATGTGTCACTTTTGCATTTGTATATTTACTTATTTTTTCCATAATATTTATTAATTGTAACAAAAATGCGTCAATTTTTGTTTTATAACAAAAAGATTTATTATTTATTGAACCCAAAAATATAATAATAAATATAAGTAGTGTACATAAAAATGTATTCTACAACATTTTATGAAATTTTATTGATTACAAAAAATGTAATTTTCAAAGATTGAATAATACTGTTGAAAATGAATTTATAGATGCAGGAACAAAGAAAAAATCCTAATATAAAGAATTAATTACTTTTAACTTATTTCTTTTCAGTCTAATCCTAAAATGTCTTCAATAGAATTCTATTTTAAAACATTTTCTTTTTCAGCTTTAAAAAGTTACTATTAGTACAGAATCATGTAGCAGAGTATTGTGTTACCATACCAAGTTCAAAGTGTTGATGATATTTAAAAAAGGAACCACTAACATGAAGAATTTTACATTTCTTGGAATAGCAATACGCAACTGGAACATGCTATCTTTCTTTTAAACGAAATTCAATACGAAACAGAAGTATACATATATAAATGTAGATACCAAAAATGACAACAAAGAAAGAATTGGGCTTGACTAGGCTGGTCCTAGTCATGAGGACCATTTAAAGATCGCTCAACAATCAAAAATTTTACAAAAATAAATAAAAATAATAGTATTAAAAAAATTAAAATGTATGGGGAAAAAACAATTAAACAAGCTTCAATTAAAAATAATTACATCAATCTGTTAGTCCTTTCTGAAATTAGAAATGTGCTAGTCATAAACAACTTTCTGTTGTGGTAAAACTCTATTGAAGCTTCATGTTCTCTAACTTAACCAAATACCATAGTTGCACTTTCTTTTTTTTTCTTCTATCAATTATAAAAAAAGACTTATTTTCACTTCTATATATTGCCAAAAATATGAATCTTCAAAATCATAGCATTGAAAATGTTCAGTCGGAGTTTTAGAATGGTTCAGAGAAAGAATTGAAATATGATTCAAAAATTATCTCGGGAAAGGAATCAATTTAATTGCTGTACAACTGGTCTCTGACAAGCTGTACATCACGCTATAAAACTGAAATATAAATACAAGAAGTGATTGTCCAGCAACCAGCTCACAGACCAGCTAAGCTGGTTCTAGTCATGAACTCTTTAATGATCTTTCTTTAAACAAAAGACTTTACAAAAGTAGAATTTCTTTTTAACCACCCTGCAGTTCATAACGAAATGTTCCGACCATTTAAAATGAAAATTTGGCATGCCCAACTGCATGGGGTTAACATGTATGAATGAAAAAGAAAATTTCAGTTTAGAAATCAGTTTCTCTATTTTTATTTGCCCCAATGAAATTTTAATAGGGTTATTATATTTACTCGCATAAAAATAAAGCAGAATTCCTAAAGTATTGTGTAATCACCAAAAATTAAGAAATAATAATTATTAAAACCATTTAAAATGAATTATTAACCTGGTTTAAAGTCATCCTTTCATTTAGGGTGACTTTAAACCTTTCAGAAATGTGATTAAAAAAAATAATATAATTTTAATAAAAGTATCATAGTTGTGCAACTTTTCACCAGAAAGATAAAATTTCTAAATACTTAAAAGTTTTTTTATTTCACATCATCACAGTATTGCTATAATTTATGATGGTCCATAAAACAACTTCAAAGGTTTCAAGAACTTCAAACCAGCATTCACAAATAGCTTCCAAGCAGTGACTTTAGAATTAATGAATGATACAATTAAGGAGCCTCGGTGGCCGAGCGGTCTTAGTACCAGTTTCCGCCCGCTGCTTGCGCGCAGTAACGAGGTCGTGGGTTCGATTCCCACCTTGCCCTGGGTGTATTTCCGTTATTTCCTCTCTTTGTGATGTAATAAAATCTTTCATGTATTGTCTTGTGCTATCTGTCATATTGGACGACAGTTCATAAGCGAGTCCCGAGACTAAGCACACGAACTGGAAAATAAATGTACTTCAATACAATTAATGATGTGTATATGTTGTCACAAATTATTTTATAAAATTAAGAGGAGAAACCTGATTTTAGCCAAGCCAGCTGTAAACAGCACTGGACGTCTTAGTTTTTTTTTGAAGTAAAATATACTAAAAAATATGATGTAGTTCAAAGTTCACCCCCATTGTTCAAAGTTACCTTGAACGACTGGAATCAAGATGAAATTAAAAATAATTTATTAATAGTAAATAGTATACTTATTTCTGACACTAGAAACGTGCCAGCCAAACAATTTTCTTTGTAAAAATGTGCTGAATAGTGTAAAAGCTTCATCTTTCTAACTTAACCATATTTTCAATTTTTCCAATACTAATTGTATTTCTACATATTGTTACTGCTTTGTCAACAATTTGAATCTTCAAAATCAGTTTTAAAGACTGACAATTGGAGATTTGAAATGTTTTGGAAAAATAATTATTATGATTATATTGCTGTTTTGCCTGTATATTATCTTAGGGATTACTTTGACTGATACTGGATTCACCAACTGGTGATGTGGAAAAGCCTTTGATTTTGAAAAAAACTCGGAACTATCCGAATTAAAAAAAAAAAACTTTTTCCCCCAGAAAAAATCTTTTATGCAACCCAGGTTTGGGAAAAATTTGGCATTCAAAAATGAGGCTGCCAATATTGGAAGAATTTTTGGGTCTTTATTGTCATTTATAATGTACTTCAAAACTTATAAGGATACTACTGTGTAAGTTGTTGCAAAAATATTAATTTTGGAGAAGTTCATCAAAGGGGCCTCGGTGGCCGAGCGGTCTTAGTACCAGTTTCCGCCCGCTGCTTGCGCGCAGTAACAAGGTCGTGGGTTCGATTCCCACCTTGCCCTGGGTGTATTTCTGTTATTTCCTTTCTTTGCGGTGTAATAAAATCTTTCATGTATTCTCTTGTGCTATCTGTCATATTGGACGACAGTTCATAAGCGAGTCCCGAGAATAAGCACACGAACTGGAAAATAAATGTACTTCAATTAAATAAAAAAAAAAGTTCATCAAAATTGATAAAATTCAAAATAAAATAAAATTTCCTTACCTTTGCTTCATACAAAAGTGGTCCATGGAAGCATAATACCTTTTCACCTATAACAGAAAAAAAATCCAAGGTTTATTTTAAAAATATAAAAATAAAAAACTAAACCAATAATGCTTTCAGACAAAAGTATTCTACAAATGTAATAAAATGCACAGCATTCTAAAAAATTATACGAAAAGAAAAGCAAAATTTCTTTCATTACTGATGTTCAGGCTTGATCAGTTCCAAAATATCGCAAATGTGCACTGCTTTCTAAGTTTCTTATAAACTTACCTTCGGTAAACTTCACCTTCGGCGCCATAACAACAGTATAAAACAAGAACAGTACGAGAAATAAAGTGGAAGTTAGAGTAATTCAATAAACAGATGATATTGACTACAAGGAAGTGCCTACTACTCCTGCAATTGGAAGCAACCCTTGCAGTAATTTGGCGTGTTTTCAAACTTGGCAATAATTTTAATATGATTTATTATCCAGCCATATGTAGGGTGGCGAAATTTTAAATCGGCAAAAAATTTCTGAACGTCTTTGGAGACATAACACACCATTATTACATACACACCTCTATTATGAAAAACTAATTTCATTCTTCATAATTTATGCATTTTCCTTAGTTTATTAAAATTTTACAAAATACTATTTAAAAGTTCAAAATTTCAAATCTGGAAACAATTTCGAGAGAAAAAATTGAAGTTTTTTAATCTGGGAACATTCTGCATACTCAAAGAGTTAAAATGAAATGTTTTGGGGGACAAATATGCAATTGGGACTGTCCCCAAAATTCGAGAACGTATGGAAACTTCATAGAGTAATCATAGTAATGATTACTGATATATTAGTAAGTGGAAAATGGTAGGGGGGATATGCAGTTAAAATTTAAAATCAACCTATACATATCTTTCGATAGCACTTTGTGATTCAAATTTTCGAAATCAGGCAGCAGTAGAAATATAAGTGCATTTCAAATTTTGTGTGACCTATGCCAGTTCACAATTTTTACCCATTATTGGAGAAAACAATTTTTTTTAAAAAAATCATTTTTACTCTCCGGCTATAATTTGTATGTGAATCTGTTATTTCGTTCTTTCTTTTACATTAGCAATTAAAAATTCCGCCATTACAATTTTATTTCCGCGAACCGAGTGAATTTTAAAGGTTGTTTGGTTTTTTTTTGCCAAGATGTTTGTTTTTTTTGCCGACGTAGGACATAATAGCCAATCAGAGCTACGAATGTAACCACGTTCCAACTACAAAACCTTAAGAACCTGCCGGGAGTCAAACGATAACTCAATTTTTAACGAAATTGAATAAAAATTCTTATAAATTTGAAGAAAATTATTTTATGAAATCACTACAAACTTCAGATAGCTCCTTTAAAAAAATCCATCACTCAGGATTCCAGATAATGAGTATCTACTTGCAGTGACCTCTAGCGGCGTTTAATTGTCATTGTTACTTAACGAGAAATTATTCGGAAGAGGATTTGTCCTTTTTTTTTCACACCACTCCATGTTTCATGTAAACAGTAAATAAATATGGCTTCTATCCTTGGACCAATGTCAACGATAAAGTATATTAATCGTCTTTATTCTACTGTTTCGTGGAGGTAATGATTCTTTCCAAAGCGAAAAATTAGCATAGGTTTAAATTTTTTTCGAAAGCTTATTTTTAATGTGTTCATGTATTTTTGAAAGAAGAGCTATGACAGAAATTTACTGTAGTCCATTATTTTTATCGGAATATCCACGTTATTAAAATCTTTTTTTCCTTTAATTAAAGATGAGAAGCACATTTTAAATAATTTAAAAATTTTTATCTTTAAAATTTTTATGAGGTTTAGTATTTATTGAGATTTTTACTTTCTTCTACATCCAAATTAGATCGAAGGAAGCATTGAAGTTTTGAAAATTTTGGGTTAACACACTCCGACACTCCTGTCATTTAAGGGGGCCCGTCATTTAATTGCCTCCCCCCTGGCTTGGGAAATATAATGTATTTATATCTATGCACATGTATATTATTGTTTTTTTAATGCAATATATATTAAGTTTATATCCTTTCCCCTCTGGAAAATGTTAACGGGCCTGGGTGAACACTTTATGTGTGTAATTCAGGGGAAATAATGCTAATAATAAAACGAAATTCGGTATACAATGTATACTCAATTACGCGATTCCTTTTTATTCGTGAGCGTAAGTGTTTTCCGATTTTCAAAATGTCTGCAATACGAAATTCACCTAAAATCTGAATTTTTGTCGATTTTCCATGCATCTGAAAGAACACTAAATTATAAACAATGTACGTTATCTGTAACACACATGTAATGCTTAAATCCTTTGCTCTGTATTTGCATGTTTGTCATTCAGGGTCTGGGCAGATTTACATTTATGAGTAGAGAGGAGGACAATTCTGGAAACAAGATGCAATTTAAAGAAAACCCATTAGACAAGATGATCAGGTCTGGGTCCATTAAGTTTAAACCCCCCAGTAGAAAATCAATAAGGGCTCCCACTCTCATCAGATAGCAAAAAAATAAATAAAAACTTTTATTGGCACTTATAATTTGTAATTGTCATTTGTTTTTTAACTGCTTCAGTTTTTTGCTTAGCATTCAAACTCATTTGTTGTGATGTTTTACTAAAATTTATTTTGTTCCTTTTCTCTATATATTGTCTAAGTTTCTAAATGTTTCTTTTCTTGTGAAGTTGTGATTTTTTTAAAAATTTTACTTTTGAAATTCATTTATTCATTACTTGACATAAAAGTTATAAGGACAACAACGGCCATAACCTAACTGATATAATTTTTAAAATCCACAAATTTTTTTTTTTTTATTACAAAAGTGACATCTGTTCATTTTGTGCCATTCCTTTTACATAATAGGGGCATAGGATTTTTCCCTCTTCTCTATGGACATTTCAAAGGAATTATACTACTATATTCCAAATATATTTCACCAAAACGTACAGATTTATGGTAGTGCTAAAGAAAATCTCAAGTCAGAAATTTCTTCAGTCCTATAGATTTTATTTCATGTAGTATTTTTATGATTGAGGGAAAAAGAATTTAAATGCTTTTAAAATCTTTTGTATTTCTGATGCTATACATAATAGTATTTTCAGGGCCGGTGCTAGGAATTTCAAACAGTTAGCCAGTAAATTAGCTAAATTCAAAAATTTTAGCCAGACTAACTTCAAAAAATTTTAGTGAATTTATTTTTTTTTCCATAGAAAAAATCAGAAGGAAAAGTATAATTTTTTGAACAAAATGCAATCTTTTACTTATATTTTTTTACCAATGGTAATTTTGGTGAATTTTCCTTTCACCAATACTTTTGCCTAGTTGGAATTTATTTTGCCAAATTAATAATTTTGTTGCATTTGGTGTGGTCACGAATGAGTAGCATGCGCCCTGATTTTTAAAATAAATGATTTCTTAACTTACTTGCATCTTTTTCTAGGTGCTTCAGTGCTACATCTATGAAAAGGTATGAAAAATGCAATGAGCCTGAAATTTTGGATGCTAAAGAAGTTTTGCTAGATCCCGAAGAAAAAATGCATTTGAAGGAGTTGCAAAAAGGAATATCTGCCCCAGCTTTGGTGGGTTTTATTAAAACATAATATTTAATTTAACTTATTTATTTACATGAAGTCTTAGCAAGATGTAATAATCCCACTGTCAACATTGTAAGAATTTCTCTGCAATCAACAGAACGTCTGATTTCATGTCTTGTGACTGAGTTTAGAATGAGAAAAAATGTGAATGCTATTTGGATTTATCACCAGTGATATTAGAATTAACCCTCTCTTGTATAAATTTTTCATTTGAGTTATACAAATTATTTAAATATGCTATGAACTTTTCTCCACCAGACCCCTACCTGTTAGCCGAGGCCTTAGGATTGTTTACGCACGGGGAGAGGTAGTGGGGTCTACGGATTTTACATGCACATATCCCCAAGTATACATGGTGGTCTTCAGTGGGTATCGAACGCGCGACCTTCCAGGTGGAAGTCCGACGTGCTAACCACTAGGCTACCACGGCCCCAATATGCTATGAACTCGTTTAGTTTCTCAGGATTGTGGTGTAATAATTTATTTTTGAAATTTTTGGTTCGCATAGTCAAAAATTGGTGCCTTTATATAAGGACATTATATGGTTTTGTGCTATATTTAGACAATATGATAACAAACATAGAAAAACTGAATATTCAAACTTCATTTATAAGGCATAAGAAGATATTACACAATACTTCCTTCATCCCGAATTGATTGCTCATTTAGATCGAAAATTTTGTCCCAAATTAGAAGGTCCCAGTGAAGAAATTAATTTCTGGACAATAACTGAAATTCTAAATTATCTAAATAAATTCTATCTGTCATAATTTTTTAACAACATCAGACTGATATAAAAGGAGCTGATTTTTAAAAAATTCTTTATTGTCAAAACTTTATGTAGCAAACATGGACAGGAACAAGCTCTTTTGAATTGGATAGTGCCCTATGGGGCAGGGTTCACACTGGGGAAAAATACAAAGTGAGATTTCAAACCTTGACCAAAATTTTAAGTGGGATTTTTAAAATTTAGGTGGGAACTTTTTTTGTTTTTGTTTTTAAAAGTATTACTAAATTGTCCGAACATGATCTAATACAAACTATGCAATAAAAGATTATTATCTAATCTATGCTCAGCAAAGAAAGAATAAACATTAACAAGGTTCACACAAAACGGATCCTTCACAATATTCGCGATCTCAAAAATGGATGCTTTATAAAATGCTAAGCATGAAAAAGATCCTCTTATATAACCAAAATTCATTGATGTGTGATTTTTGCAAAAAGTTCCTAAAAATTAGTTTAATATGTCCTCTATTTTTTCTGATCATATGTCATTTTATCTACTGATGCTTTTCAATGAAAACAGTATATTTTAGAAACCAGCATTGTCTTGTAACTTGTAAAAGTGAAAGTTCTTCTGTGTCTAGTGCTTGTAATGACTTAATTCCCGTCAATTTGTAAATGCATTGTTTCAAATATATATTTATTTATATTTGAATATAAATTATTTAATATTAATAATTTATATTCAATAATAAAATTATTTAATCCAAATATAAATTATTTTCTGATCATATGTCATTTTATCTACTGATGCTTTTCAATGAAAACAGTATATTTTAGAAACCAGCATTGTCTTGTAACTTGTAAAAGTGAAAGTTCTTCTGTGTCTAGTGCTTGTAATGACTTAATTCCCGTCAATTTGTAAATGCATTTTTTCAAATATAGTGCGAATATTCAAAATGAATATTTTGAAATAAACGGAATTTCGTATTCCTATGCGAGAATAGTTCGTTTTTACGATCGCGATCTTTGCGAAGGATTTTATTTTATTATCGCGATCTTTTGGAAAGGTTCGGTTTTGTGTTTTTTTTTTTAAATTATCACTTTTATTTTATGCAAAAAATATTCGAATTTTACTGTTTGATTTCTTGAAACCTTATTACATGCAATATTTTCAAATGAGCTCTAATTTTCACGCACTCAATTATCTGAAAAATTCGTACATATGGAATTCTGCCTTTTACACTTTCCTAATAATCGAGGCATTTCAATAGATATTTTAATCGTTGGTTAAGCAAATGCTGAAACAGTAATCCATTATAAATTAAACTAAATGACACAACAAAAGAATATAGACATGGGAATTATGCTAATGAGCTTTGATACTTTCATTTGCATCTTTTTTTTTCAATCTTGATTTTATGGAAAGATTAGTTATTTGCAATCTTAATTTCTGAAACGAATACATTCTGGAACATAAATAAAATGCCCTTTTGGAGAAGAAAATTATTTTAAAAAGTGTATGTATTCGATCTTTTTGCTCTAAAGTTAACATTAGAAATAACTGGTTCTCTAGTAGTTTGAATTTGTTTTACCTCCCCTCCCCCCTGGCTTTTCAGTGACCAAGGAAGATTCCCTTTTTCCACTCCTTTTTTTGATCTTGTCCTCTGTGAATAGAATGAATAGTCTGCATGACCAAAGGTTTTAAACTGTTCCATAATCCCAAAGAATGAAGAAGTTGTCAACCTTTCCCCTATGTTATTTATTATACATGAAAAATAAGGTTCCTAGATTCTTTTCATTAATGGGGATAAGATGGCAATTGAAAACTAACATACTCCATTTAGTTTGTCTTGAGTTATTAGTTTAGAATAGTAGTTTCGTTTCGCGATGTTTTGAACGCGTGTCTGCTAGTTGCTCGAACAGCGCGCAAACGAACTTTTTTTAAGTGGGATTTCAAATAATATTGCGGGAATCACGCGGCCTAGCGCGAACCCTGCTATGGGGTCATTCGCAAATAATGTCACGCTTTAATGGGAGGAAGGGGTTCAAGAAGTTGTGACAAGGTGACGGGAGAGGGTATCAAAAAGTGTGACATCACACATTTTGGTTAAAATCCCACCTGTTTTTCCAGGATTATACCTCTGTCCATAACGTAATGCTTTGTTTCTGAACTGCAAGTACTGCATATGCTTTTGTAATATACGTGGCCTGTGACAAGGGGGGGGGGTCTGTTGCTGTGTGACACTTTGTGACAAATGGGGATGGGTTCAAATATATTTTTTAAAAAGTACCACATCTTTTATGGAGGACCCTTATTCATATTGTTTCCCTCCCAACAGCTTATTCATTATAAAGTAACTATTAGTTAAATGGTGCATTCATGAAAAATCAAATAATTTAATTTCAGATTAATAAAATTTACATCATTAAGAGTACTTCTATTTTGTTTCCTTTACTATGAGTTATGATCTAGTACGTAGTTAATACCTCTGTGTCATTCAGTCTTAAACTTTTTACAGAGTGACATAACTCCACTGACTGGAGTTCCAGAAGAACACGTGAAAGGAAGATTGGTTCGAATTTTCCGACCGGCAAAGAACCCTATGCAATCTGGCACATTCAACACTAGGAAATGGAAAATGGAATTTGAGACAAGAGAAAGATGGGAGAACCCTTTGATGGGATGGTCATCTACGTAAGTTACTTCCCATTTTCTGTAGTTTAAGGGAATTAACATGCAAATGACTTTGGTGCAGATTCCTGGCTTTTGTGTGTTACATGCAAAAGATTTGTTTTAAAAAAGCTTTAACAAGACTGCAAATGTACACATTTTGAAAACTGTTCGAAATGGAACATTCATGTGTTTCACTTGTGCATTGTGTTCACTTTCAAATTAAAATTGTGCTGAGTGGCCGAGCTATTATAGCCATCTACTCATGCTATGTTGGACCACTTTTTGCTTATAATGCTGCATGAATTTTATGTTGTGTCGATGAATGGTATGTGGAATTTGAGACCATAGCCAATGTAGTGTGCTTTCCAGTTCCTTAGGATTTGATATTACTGGATTCAGCTGCCTGATGCCCTGTCCGAGCCCACACCACAAATTCTCAATTGACTTGAGATCTGGTAATTGTGCAGCCCAACAAGGAGACAGGGTAAAGTCTTTGTGTCATGCTCTTGGAACTATCTGAGAATCCAAACAATGCCAGGAAACCATAATACAGTAGAGTCCCGAAAACTCGGAGTTTGATAACCCGGCAACACCCTGCACATTCATTCATTTTTATTTCTATGTAGTAAAGACTCTATCTCTTCATAAAGCACATGATTTACCTTCTGTTTAAGGATAGTTGTGCTGTTTATTCTCTTGTATTCGCAAGCAAACAATACATACAAGTAGGTCAAGTACTGTACTTTCTGAGGTAACACACATACTTATCCTTTGTTAACCCCATTCCCAATGACCCAGCATTTTCAAACCCCCTTGGGTCCATATTAGCTTGAGTGCTTGATTCTTTCAGGCCCCCCTTTCTTTCATTTCATGTGCTGAGTTTTCGGGACTCTACCGTATTGCCAACCCCTACTTGAAGTGTTTTGACAATGCAGTTGGAGTCCATGCTTTTGTTTGGTTTGCTCTATATTCTATAATCCTACCATGCCATGTGCTTGGTGTAATTTGAAAACACGATTCATAGGCCCACATGGTCCGTTTCCTGTTATCTTCTCTCCAATCCTTCTGCACCTTTGTGAACAGAAGACATCTGTGCGGCGAACGGTTCTTCAGTTGGAATCAATCAAAATTGTTTCTTGATTAAGATTTACCGCTATTTGACATATCGTTGCTCTTCTATTGGACTGGACAACCCTGGCAAGTTTACTTTCAGATCAAGCATTCAGTAACCTGTGATGATCATAAACCTAACATTGAGATTCTGCTCTCTGCTTGGTAGTCCACTCTGAGTAAACATTAATAACCGCTGCTGGGACTGAAATTCAAACTTTTGAGTGGAGGGGACGCTCCCCTCCAAGCTTTATATGTGGAGGTGGTTATGGTTTTTTGGGAGGGAGAAAAGTAGTAATATTAATGATCAGTTGCAACATGTATTGTATTGCTACATTCTAAAAGTTCAAGGTCAATGTCTTCTATTTTTTCTATAGCTTAATCAAAACTCTTAATGACTTACCTTCATTTATTTACTATCCCACAAAAAATTTAATTTGTAACTCAAAATCTAAAGAATATATTATAGTAAATACTAATCTCTCGTGACAGCATAAACACGGCGTTTTTATGGGCTTTGATCAATGTTCCAAAGGTGGGGGCCACATTGATATATTCAACGAAGGTGAATTCAGATTATATTCAACGAAGGTGTAAGTACACTAACCATTGTTTGATATCCTGTTCAGTATATTCTTATTTTTAAAGCCATTTTTTTCTGTTATGTTTTTATTCTCTGACTAATAAATATAGAACAGCTACTGTAATTTATTTACTTAGAGCAACGTTTATTTTTCAAAAATATGCAAATAGTAAATTAATTTAATCTTTAATTTGTAGGTGTTATGTAATAGACTACAAGTGTGATATTTACTCTTTTTTAATAGTAATATTGTATGTATATTATGTGATATTTAAAACATTTGTTTCTTTATCTCTTACTTATACATAGCAAAACTTTATATTTATGTATTTCAAGCATTTTTGAGTTAAACTGATAAAAATATGGCAAGTAAAACTGCTTTTGTACCTTTTTTGAAAAATTCTTGATGTTGGTATCAATGCCAGGATTCCGGCACAAAGTTTTAAAAAACACTGAATACTGGTTTTTAGTCCCGTTACTGCAATCACAAATGACAATATACAATATAGAGCGAAAGTCAAAACTTTGACCTAGTGAGCTCAAATGCTGATACGCAGACTTAACTCAAGCTAAATGAAATAAAACGCCAATTAATGATGCAAAGTTGCAGGGGCCAAGTTTACGTAGTTGTTAACAATTTGCATCAGAACTGCCCACAATTAGAGCCACAAATCTGCTTAAAGCAGATTTGTGGCTCTAATGACATCTTAGAGAATGATATCACAATTACATTATACAGGCATTTGCTGTCAGCTTGAGGTTTTGTGTCAAAATTCAGTTCGTACATCTCCACCCATATGGTAGTAAGAAAAATGTAGTGAATAGCATGTTTTAAAAATGCTTTTAATTTTAATTTTCTACAATGTAGTTTTACATTTATTAAACAGTTCTCTGTAAATCGCACAACTTTTCAGAATCAAACAGTAAGTTGTGCAATTATCTTTTCCTCTTAATTCAAAGCATTTAAAGGAATAATAATATTCACAGAAGAAAAAAAAGCAGTAGTACCAGATGATTTTTGAAAATGTAACTGTGCAAGCTGTGAAGCAAGCAAAAGTGCTGGATAATGAACTTTTGATTGTAAAGCATATTTACTTGTGAATGAAAATGCAAATATGTTGACATAAAATGCACATTATTTGACTGATCTATCTGATGCCAAAATCTGTGAAGCACAAAACCTAGTCACAAGGCGTATGCCATAATGATCTTTTACTGCATTAATTAAATGTTATGATGAACTTGCTTTTTGTTTGCACACAGTAATGTTAATGAAAAACTAGTTTACCATATATTTTGAACGTCGAGAAATTTAATGAAATCTTTTGATTTGAATAATAATTAGAAGAATGATGAATAATGATTTTTTCTTCTGAACTCTTTCAATTATCCAATAAAAGACCATCTCTTGGAAAAAATCTCAACTTATTATGATTTACTTTCTTGTTGATTAATTTATGTGTTTGTATGTAGTGGGGATCCTCTATCAAATATGAATATACAGTTTTCAAGCCAGGAAGAAGCCATCAAATTTTGTGAAAAAAATGGTATGTTAGTTTCAGATCTTGTTTACTTATTTTTACCATATCGTATTGTGGAATCAATATTTAATCCTTTGCACTGATATGTTGCTCATATCAGCTTAAATTTAAATATAATGCAATGACATATAAGTGCCGAGTCAGTTGTGCCCACTTGAGAGGGAGGGGGGTTACAACATTTGAAACAACACTAACAACATTTGTAAATGTTATTTTTAAATCTGGTAACCATTTTAATTGAAATGAATGTGTATTTCATGATGTAATAAATACTTTCTCACAAAATCGATGTAAAGTGATTCTTTTATTTTTTTTTGTTTTAAGGGTGGCCTTATTACATTGATGAGCCAGCTGTTTCCACTTTCAAGAAAAAAAGTTACGGTGCAAATTTTGCTTGGGATAAGCGAACTAGAGTTTCGACAAAATAATTTATTCTAAATAATGTAGTATATATAAGCATTTCTTGTGAATAAAATTCTAACTGTCTTGGAATTATTTTCTCTGTACAATAAATAAATAAATCATTTTAATTTATTGATGTGATCTTTTATCTTTTTGTGACTTTTTATTTGTTTTTGTAATCATCTTCACATAATAGCAGTGACGGGATTCAGCAGGCCCCTTTTTCAATTTTTCAAAGCTCTGCGTTACCAACTTTTAAAATTTCTGAAACTCCACTGAAGAATTTGAACATACAGGTTATTAGAAAAGTTAAAAACCTCACTCTCTTAAGAGGGTTTAACACTGAAAAAGTCTGAAAAAAAAATGATTTCTTATAAAATTATTATTGTCTTAAACAGTTAAAGCAATTTCAAAATGATGAAAGCCGAGACTTTGAAGAGGTCTTAATTACTGTAGTAAACATCAGTATTTTTCCCCTACCATCAAGGCCACTTTGTTTTCCAACAAACCCATGAGAAGTTTATGCAGTCTATATAAACTCGTTATACATTCTCCAGAGAATGCGTAAATAATATCTGTAGAAATTTACAAACAATGTGTGTGTGCTTAGATTTTGTGGACAGTTTCTGTCAACTTCATAGATACTCAGTGGAAAACTTCAGTTATACAGGTTTTACACTTTTTACTTTCTTGTAGAGAGTACAGGAAGAATTGTAATCGCGAAAAATGTCGCACTCAAATTTCAGCCTAAATTTGCAGTTTAATAAATTAATCAGTTTGGCCTGTTTTTTTTTCCACAATGTCCGCATATATGTACGTATGCACGTGCATATGGGCCACTGAATTATCGATTTTACCATCCCGAGTCTGTTTTCACGAGTTTTGTCTTGCCATCAGCTTGTGCATGCGTACATATATACCGTACGTATCTTGTATAACTCGAAAACAATTAGTGCACTCCTCCTATTTGGTTGCAATCTGATGTTCCAAAAGGGGTTGTTTTATGTGATTTTGTGTCAATTGCATGTAACTTTCCAGTTGTTTTCAATACCAAGATATTTACCCAAGGGCATTATTCAAACCAACTCCATACGGCGCACTTTATTATACGCACTCTATTGGCGCACTTTGGCGACACTGGGCGGTCGAACCGCTTCACACTCTTTTCAGCCATCGAGGCAAAACGCGCAAACTACCAATTCGCGCAATGATAAAACGGCTAACTTTAAAGAGCTCTTAATTCTTTTCTGATTTTTCTAAAAATTTTTATTCTAATGCCTGACATATAATAATTTAAAATTTCTCATAGCATTTTAGCATAATTATTCATACATTTTTTCACAATAAAAAACATTATGCGATTGTTATACGAAACTTTTTATTATCTTTGAATGCTATGTGGGAGTGTGTGACTGTCTGACTGGCTGGTTTAAAAAATGTTTATTTAAACAGGAAGCGACCCTGATTAATTGGTTTACTCTCCTTATCTACTTATGAATAAATATTTTACACAGTTAAGTTATAAATCTCATAAGAAGTTTCAGTGAGCAGCTTTATTCAAAAATACGATAAATGAATTTTAAAGAACTTACACTTTGACATTGCACTTAATAATGCAATTAAAGAGAAGAAACAATTAAAATAAGAAGAAAAAAGTCAATTTTTGGAGATAATATAGGATAACATTTTTACAAAAAAAAAAAAAGTCTGCAAACAACTATAGAATGGAGCATGTCATTTTGAGATAAATCTAAAAATTATGCATTTACAAATTATATATTTTACAAGTTCTGCTTAGAAGTTTACTTGCCTTAATGAATATTTATCACTAATGGAACATTTCATTTATGGTTATTAAATGTAAATAATAATAGTTAAAAAATACTACTTCTGATTTTTTTAACCATGCACAAATTAAAAATTCAGCTGATCAGTATATTTACAGGAGAAAAGTGCTGTAATTCAAAGCGTTATGAACTCGATAAAAATCTTTGAGTGTAGATGTTAATTTAGTAACAAAATAATAAATAATAATAAAATTAATGTTTTGTAAAAAAAAAAAAAAAAAAAAAAACGGCCACATTTTGACAAAATAAAAATTAACACAGGCAAAAATCAAAATTTTACTCAAATGAAAAGTTAATAAAGAAAACATCAAAATTATTATAAAAATTTCTATCAAAAAGCAAAAAAGATACATGATTTAGCTGTTTGTACAACTAATATTTGCACTTATAACAAAATATTATGTAATAATATGTTTGACTATCGAAAAACAGGAGAAATATTATAAGGACTCTAATGCTAAAAGGAAAAGTTTTTCAGCAATGTAACTAAGTTGTAATATTATGATTTAAGGTAAACTTTACTTTATTCATCCAAAAAACAATTTGTGTACATTATGGGCATAGTAGTTAAATTTCTATGAAATAAGTCCATTCAAAGATAGAATACGGGAACAAGGCATTTAAAGTTTAAATACCCAACTCCCCATCAAAATGACCTTTAATACAGTTTTCTTTTCAGTTTCACGAATTTATTTTCTCATCCCTTTGCACAACAAGATGCCATATTAGTAAATGACGAAAATAAAAATTTTTGATAAACTGTGATAAATTAAACCGAAATTTGTAACAATACACCGTACGAGCCAATGCTTCCACAATGGGAAGTCACAGCGATATTTTGCCTTGATGGCTCGAGCACTGTATTCATGCGCGTCGGCCCATGTTAAAGCATGGAATGCTTTCGTTTTTTCCTTTGCAGATTCCGTTCAGTTATTATTGTTTTTTTAATTTCAGATTTCTCAGGACAATAAAAATAATAAATTTCATTAATTCTTTATATCATTGTCTATATTTACTATACTGTATAGATGTAGGGGAATAAAAGTGAACTAAGAATTATTTTTAAAATAATGAAACTAAGAAATAAAACTTTTAACGTGCGTGTATGATACACGCACCCATTTTTTTAGTTCTTAAAAAGGTGTATTATATTTAATGTAGTACAAAGGAAGTCATTTGTCGTGGACTCATCAGCTCGTTTTAGAAAAATAAAGTATAGAGGGTCTGTTAGTCATCATGTACCATTTAGTAGTTGAACCTTCCATTTAGACTATATAAATACATTTCCAGAGAATATAGATGTTCTCTTTAGGCCCTATGAGGGCTACGCCAGTTTCTAGAGTCTCTCAAACATTTTAAACAATGACGGACATTCTGTAGACTTGTAGACTTTCTAACAATTCTCTCTGGGCTCTACAGAAAATTACTGTAAACTCTGTGAACATTATTGATTGATGATGAGAGCAAAACTAAAAGCGATAAGGATCACATTACGGGTTATAGAAATACTGTATTTGGGAGATTTTCATATTTCGGTGCCATTCGTCTGCCAAAAAAGTTTTTCTTTTTAGAATTTTAATAAACTTTAAATTATTTTTTTTGTTATGTTCATTATCAGGCCGGCACGGTGGTGTCGTAACAAGGCCTGGGACTCGTACGCCCCAGGTCTGAGGATCGAGCCTGACAGTGTCGGTGGATTTTCAAGACGCAGAAAATCATCTGCACCCATGTCGTATGAGTATGCGGCATGTTGGCATGTAAAAGGTCCCTTGAGTAGACATTTGATTGAATGCTCTCGCCTAAATTAAATTTCTAGTGCAATTTTGCATGAACAGAGTCCAGATGCTTGCCCTTTCAGGTGTAGAAACTGTACGTCAAAATTCTCATGCGGCGATATTACCACGCTTATTGTGGTGCGGTTGAAAGAGATGGTACCAATCTCTGGGGAATGCACTAGGTCTGCAATTGGCAGAAGCCAACAGCAGCCCATTGGGAAAAAAAGTGTTCATTCGCAGACAATTTCCAGTACAGAGAGAACAATGTCCCGCCAGCGCGCGGAAGATTCGAAAAATTCCGGTAAAAGTGCGAAAGTCTGATTTTTTTTAAAAAATATTTTATACTTGTATATAAAGTTACCGATATTATTATAAAATTATCTCCCCCCCCCCCTCCCTATACTGGGTCATTATCAGCCAAAATGTGTGCATTAAGTAGGCATTACGGGTCAGTGATATTTTCAAATACTTGAAACTTTTCTCCTTGAAATTCTATTACAATTTTTATGTAGAAAAAAAATGGCATTTTTTTTACTGAAAATTCGTAATCAATCAACATATTATATTCACTTGTTTTTTATTTTAACGGATTCTCCAAATGTTAGCATAATTTATCTTTATGTATTTAACTTCATTTTCGGTACCAAAGTGGGTGACTTAAAATTGTGAAAGGGGTCACTTGGCTACTCGCAGTTCACAGGTTACTCGATACTGTAAATCCCCGTTAAAACGCGGGTGTCGGGGAGCATGTTTGTTAGGGTGGTTCGAAAAAAACTTTTTTTTAAATTTCAGATTGCTATAGTGCGCAAAAGTTGCCATTGGTATAGACGTAAAAAAAGCACTAATTATTATCTTTTTATTAATTTGTCTTCCGGTCGCGCAATGCCATCGAAGTTAGCAAAAATGTGCGAAAAACCTTAATTTTTCCTAATTTTTTTAACCACGCCAGATGGTTTTAATTGTGTTCCTATACCATGAATTAACTACTAAAAGGATGTAAAATCAATATACATTAGGGTGTCCCCAAAAAAACCAACTTTCAAAACTTTGAACTCTCACCCCCGAAAAAGTTTCCTTCTGGGAACATAAGATCCCTGGTAAAATTTTAGAACTCTAAAAAAATATTTAGAGGTCCCCCAAAAAGGTCAAAGTTTTCAAAATTGAACGAAATTTAACGGTATTTGACAAAAAAAAAAAAAAAAAAAATCTGGTCACTAGCGCCACCTACAAATATCTAAAGTGTTTCAAAAATCTTATATATAACCATTCATATATGTGAGGTTTATAACAATTTAAATGCATTTTTATTGTTTTTTTTCTTTGTCTTAGTAAAATCAAACTCCCGTTGGAACCTTTTAACGTAATTTTCAGTAAACCTGCACCAGAGGCGTGGGTTTTCAGCGCCCGGAGACAACAGAAGATTTTGCGCCCCCCTGTGCTCCTGGAGGCCTAGGGGCGCCCCTAAAGGGAATTTAAAAAACTTCAATGCTTCCTAAAAAATAAATAGCTCTTAAAAAGCAGCCCTTTTAACTTTCATTTTTATTGGCGACCATTCACTTCTAAAGGAAATATGGGACACTTTGGCTTTTGCAAAATTATTTGTCTGATTTCCCACGCACTCCTGTGCTAAATTGGTCATTCCCGATATGATTTGCGATGCTCCCACTTTTTTGTCGAACATATTCACACCTCTTCAGTTCAAATAATTTTCTTTTCGCATTTAAAAATAAAATAAATTAACATTAATTTAGCGCCTCTTGACGCTGCTCCCGGGGACAGCTCTCCCTCCTTGCCTCCACCTAGCTACGCCTATGCCTCCAACTTGCACCAGTAGGCCTCAATTGTATCCCATCTTACGAAAGGTTTTAGAGATCGATTTTACCAGGTTTTCTCAGCAGCTGACTTGCCGCAATCGCGATGTAAACGTTGCAAAATTATTTTTTGAAAATACAGTGATCCCTCGTTTTTCGCGGTTAATGGGGACCAGAGCCTACCGAGAAAGCTGAAAAACCGCGAAGTAGGGTTTGCCCCAAGGAATTTTCTTGTAAGCGGGACACGAATGTTTTAAATATCTAAACAGTATTTACAGCTTCCATTTTCACAATTCTGTTATTACGCGGAGTTACCACACGTTTCGCTTCTTTATTGAAGCAGTTTTGCGGATGTTTGCTTCCTCTGTCTTGATGTACCACACTGTAGATTCCTTCACCCCGTAATGGCGTGCCACAGATGCATAACTTCTGCCTTCTTGGATCATATCGAAAAAGTTTCACTTTTTCGCTGATGGTCATCATATTCTTCCTCTTATGCGCCCCGGAGGCAGCTTACGCAGCGGCACAGCGCTTAGGCGGCATTATAAGGGCTTAACTAGTAAAAAAAGTTTTCGCCAACACAACACTAAAATACAGTATGCGATCCCAAGAAGGGACTCGAAAATTAATACTAAGCGTCACTTCGAGAGCTTATGCATGAAGTGTAGTTCGTAGGAATGAGATAAAGCCTTTGTTTCCCATGTATGCAGATTGAATATTGACTGCTTCTTTCAACAAAGGAAATACGCAGCTCTTATTATTTTGTGAATTATGTCATTAGTACTAAAAAAATGATTATGTATGGCTTATTGGATATCCTACTGAAACCATCAAGGGTGCACGACTTCCAACCAGAAGAGATGTAATGAAAGATAGTGCTGCTCTTGTGTATGATCAAATTTTACCATTTTGGGAGAAGCCTTAGGCTCCCAGTAAGGCAACATGCTGTACAGAAAATCAAGAATTTGTATAGAAAACAGACAAAGCTAATGAAACATAAAAACAGAAGTAATGTAAGAGACCAGGTAAACCAAAAGCTAAAATTGTGAATGCCTTGATAAAATATTTGATATAAGCCCTGCCAACTCAGAACAACTCATCAAGAATAAAGAGGATTGGCAGTTTCTGAAATTGCAACAAAAACCAAGAGAGGACTGTATTGGTCCAGCAGACAGAAACTTTACGTGAAAAAAGATCAGCGAAAAGACTAGAAAAGTTTGCTAAGCGAAAGGCAGTTGCCATGCTCATTACATCTCATGAGGCAACTTCTTCTTTCACAGCAGCATCATGCTCCATTGAGAAAAATGCCGAGTTGAATGGGGAAGCAATAGAAAACGAAAGTGAGTTTGTGCAGAAGGAACAAGAAATAAAAGATGAAGAATATTCCCTAAAAACTAGAGGTCAACCCAGGCACAGGTCAGCAATTACCTCAAAAGTTGCTGCTGCATTAGATAGAAGTAACATAAGTATTCGAAAATCTACGGCATCTATAATAAATGAAGAAAGATGTGCAACAGCATCAACATCATCTAAGGTACTAAAATCTGTAGTTTCATCAAAAAGTACGGTTCATCGAAAGCGTCAGGATTTCCGCCGTTCGGCTTCTTAGCAAATAAAATCACAGTTTAAAGCATCAATGTGTGCAGTACATTGAGATGAAAAGAGACGGGATCCTCTCTGAGCGAAAAAAAAAAAACAGTCCAACCCAGGACTAATTCCAATCGAAATGTAGAACACGAGATCCTGTCTGAGCGAAAAAAGTACAAGTCCAATCGAGAGGACTCGTTCCAATCGAAACGTAGAGCACGAGATCCTCTCTGAGCGAAAAAAAAAAAAAAAAAAAAAAAAAAAAAACAGCTGAATAAAGAGGACGAATTCCAAGCGAAACCCGTAGAACACGAGATCCTCTCTGAGTGAAAAAATTACAAGTCCAGCGAAACGCAGAACACGAGAACCTCTCTCAGCGAAAAAATTACAAGTCCAATCGAAAGGACTCGTTCCAATCGAAACGTAGAACACGAGAACCTGTCTGAGTGAAAAAATTACAGGTCTAGCGAAACGTAGAACACGAGAACCTCTCTGAGCGAAAAAATTACAAGTCCAATCGAAAGGACTCGTTCCAATCGAAACGTAGAGCACAAGATCCTCTCTGAGCGAAAAAAAAAAAAAAAAACAGTCCAACAAGAGGACAAATTCCAAGCGAAACGTAGGACACGAGAACCTCTCTGAGTGAAAAATTACATGTCCAGCGAAACGTAGAACACAAGAACCTCTCTGAGCGAAAAAAAACAAATCCAATCGAGAGGACTCGTTCCAATCGAAACGTAGAACACGAGATCCTCTCTGAGCGAAAAAAAAAAACAGTCAATAAGAGGACAAATTCCAAGGAAACGTAGAACACGAAATTCCTGAGCGAAAAAAAAAAAAAAAAACTCACAGAGGACAAAAAGCGAAAAAATTACAAGTCCAATCGAAAGGACTCGTTCCAATCGAAACGTAGAACACGAGATCCTCTCTGAGCGAATCTGAGCGAAAAAAAAACAAAGTCCAATCAAGAAGACTAATTCCAGTGAAACGTAGAACACGAGATCCTCTCTGAGCGAAAATATTACAAGTCCAATCGAGAGGACTCGCTCAATCGAAACGTAGAACACGAGGTCCTCCCTGAGCGAAAAAATACAAGTCCAATCGAGAGGACTCGTTCCAATCGAAACGTAGAGCACGAGATCCTCTCTGAGCGAAAAAAAAAACCAAGTCCAATCAAGAGGACTAATTCCAATCGAAACGTAGAACACGAGATCCTCTCTGAGCGCATCTAGCGAAAAAAAAACAAGTCCAATCGAGAGGACTCGTCCAATCGAAACGTAGAACACGAGACCTGTTTGAGTGAAAAATTACAAGTCCAGCGAAACGTAGAACACGAGAACCTCTCTGAGGGAAAAATTACAGTCCAGCGAACGTAGAACACGAGAACCTCCCTGAGCGAAAAAATTACAAGTCCAATCGAAAGGACTTCCAATCGAAACGTAGAACACGAGAACCTCTCTGAGCGAAAAAATACAAGTCCAATCGAGAGGACTTTCCAATCGAAACGTAGAACACGAGATCCTCTCGAGCGAAAAAATACAAGTCCAATCGAGAGGACTCGTTCCAATCGAAACGTAGACACGAGATCCTCGAGACTCTGAGCGAAAAAAAAACTAAGTCAATCAGAGACTCGCTCATCGAAACGTAGAACACGAGAACCTCTCTGAGCGAAAAAATTACAAGTCCAATCGAAAGGACTCGTTCCAATCGAAACGTAGACACAGATCCTCTCTGAGCGAAAAAAAAAACAAGTCCAATCAAGAGGACTATTCCAATCGAAACGTAGAACACGAGATCCTCTCTGAGCGACCCCGAAAAAAAAACAAGTCCCAAACGTAGAACACGAGATCCTCCAATCGAAACGTAGAACACGAGACCTGTAGTATAAAATACAAGTCCAGCGAAACGTAGAACACGAGAACCTCTCTGAGGAAAAATTACAGTCCAGCGAACGTAGAACACGAGAACCTCCCTGAGCGAAAAAATTACAAGTCCAATCGAAAGGACTGGTCCAATCGAAACGTAGAACACGAGAACCTCTCTGAGCGAAAAAATTACAAGTCCAATCGAGAGGACTCGTTCCAATCGAAACGTAGAACACGAGATCCTCTCTGAGCGAAAAAATACAAGTCCAATCGAGAGGACTCGTTCCAATCGAAACGTAGAGCACGAGATCCTCTCTGAGCGAAAAAAAAACAAATCCAATCAAGAGGACAATTCCAGTAGAAACGTAGAACACGAGATCCTCTCTGAGCGAAAAATTACAAGTCCAATCGAGAGGACTCGTCCAATCGAAACGTAGAACACGAGATCCTCTCTGAGCGAAAAATACAAGTCCAATCGAGAGGACTCGTTCCAATCGAAACGTAGACACGAGACCCTCTCTGAGCGAAAAAAAAACAAGTCCAATCGAGAGGACTCGTCCAATCGAAACGTAGAACACGAGAACCTCTCTGAGCGAAAAAATTACAAGTCCAATCGAAGGACTCGTTCCAATCGAAACGTAGACACGAGAGATCCTCTCTGAGGAAATCTGAGCGAAAAAAAAACAAAGTCCAATCAAGAGGACTTATTCCAATCGAAACGCAGAACACGACAACCTCTCTGAGTGAAAAAAAATACAAAGTCCGATCAAGAGGACTAATTCAGTCAAACGTAGAACACGAGAACCTCTCTGAGCGAAAAAATTACAAGTCCAATCGAGAGGACTCGTTCCAATCGAAACGTAGAACACGAGACCTCTCTGAGCGAAAAAATTACAAGTCCAATCGAGAGGACTCGTTCCAATCGAAACGTAGAGCACGAGATCCTCTCTGAGCGACTAGAAAAAAAAACTAGTCCAACAGAGGACTTCCAAGCGAAACGTAGAACACGAGATCCTCTCTGAGTGAAAAATTACAAGTCCAGCGAAACGTAGAACACGAGAACCTCTCTGAGCGAAAAAATTACAAGTCCAATCGAGAGGACTCGTTCCAATCGAAACGTAGAACACGAGATCCTCTCTGAGCGAAAAAAAAAAACAGTCAATAAGAGGACAAATTCCAAGCGAAACGTAGAACACGAAGAACCTCTCTGAGCGAAAAAATTACAAGTCAGCGAAACGTAGAACACGAGACCTTCTGAGCGAAAAAATTACAAGTCCAATCGAGAGGACTCGTCCAATCGAAACGTAGAACACGAGATCCTCTTGAGTGAAAAAATTACAAGTCCAGCGAAACGTAGAACACGAGAACTCTCTGAGCGAAAAAAAACCAAGTCCAATCAAGAGGACTAATTCCAATCGAAACGTAGAACACGAGATCCTCTCTGAGCGAAAAAATTACAAGTCGCAATCAAGATCGAGGACCTTCCAAGTCGAAACGTAGAACACGAGATCCTCTCTGAGTAAAAAAATTACAAGTCCAAAAACGTAGAACACGAGAACCTCTCTGAGTGAATAAATTCAATGTCCAGCGAAACGTAGAACACGAGAACCTCTCTGAGCGAAAAAAAACAATCCAATCGAGAGGACTCGTTCCAATCGAAACGTAGAACACGAGATCCTCTCTGAGCGAAAAAAATAACAAGTGCCAATCAAGAGGACAAATTCCAAGCGAAACGTAGAACACGAGAACCTCTCTGAGCGAAAAAAAAAAAAAACTGCAACAAGAGACAAATTCAAGCGAAAAAATTACAAGTCCAATCGAAAGGACTCGTTCCAATCGAAACGTAGAACACGAGATCCTCTCTGAGCGAAAAAAAAACAAAGTCCAATCAAGAGACTAATTCCAATGAAACGTAGAACACGAGATCCTCTCTGAGCGAAAAATTACAAGTCCAATCGAGAGGACTCGTCCAATCGAAACGTAGAACACGAGATCCTCTCTGAGCGAAAAAATACAAGTCCAATCGAGAGGACTCGTTCCAATCGAAACGTAGAACACGAGATCCTCTCTGAGCGAAAAAAAAAACCAAGTCCAATCAAGAGGACTAATTCCAATCGAAACGTAGAACACGAGATCCTCTCTGAGCGCACTCTGAGCGAAAAAAATTACAAGTCCAATCGAGAGGACTCGCTTTCCCAAACGAAACGTAGAACACGAGATCCTCTCTGAGTGATAAAATTACAAGTCCAGCGAAACGTAGAACACGAGAACCTCTCTGAGTGAAAAATTACATGTCCAGCGAAACGTAGAACACGAGAACCTCCCTGAGCGAAAAAATTACAAGTCCAATCGAAAGGACTCGTTCCAATCGAAACGTAGAACACGAGATCCTCTGCGAGCGAAAAAATTACAAGTCCAATCGAGAAGACTCGTTCCAATCGAAACGAAGAACACGAGATCCTCTCTGAGTGAAAAAATTACAAGTCCAGCGAAACGTAGAACACGAGAACGTCTCTGAGCGAAAAAAAACCAAGTCCAATCAAGAGGACTAATTCCAATCGAAACGTAGAGCACGAGACGCTCTCGGAGCGAAAAAAAAATAAAAACAGTGCAATCAAGATCGAGGACCCCAAGCGAAACGTAGAACACAAGATCCTCTCTGAGTAAAAAAAATTTACAAGTCCAACGAAACGTAGAACACGAGAACCTCTCTGAGTGGAAAAAATTACAAGTCCTTTTTTCTGCAGCAGCAATTCTGGAAATAATAGTTTTATATTTCAGGAAAGGAAAGGCTTTTCATTTAGGTGAAATACAGATGCAAACTGTAAATCTTTCTTTTCTATAAAAGATACACTTTTTCATTCTTCTCTTTTGCTCTTATTGCATAAAAGCATCAAGTATTAAGCATTGTATTTTCGATTCTTAGTTTTTCTTGAAATATCACCCTCGATTATTTTTAAAAAAGAAAGAAAAAAGAAGAAATTTGAATAAATCATGCTCCCTACTTCCTAAGCAGCTAATCAGTTTTCGAAATGTAAACAAACTTAGTTTCAAACTTTTGACACTACTTATCAATCCTACGATAATGTTTTTGTTGCTTGGTATATAAAGACTATTTTACCTACATTCCCAAATAGTTCACACCGAAAACGTTAACAATATTGATCTTACGTCAGCTGGAAATGCGGAAGAGTAGGGGCGCATAAACGAGGGGGGGAGGGGATAACTGGATTTGAACTCCGCAAGAGGCATCGGACATCCGGTATCCGACTAATTTTTAATTATCCAAAATCCGATTCGGCTACACTCTCAGAAATAGAATCGTCACTTTTGAGGACTTTTCTATCGTCAAGCAAATTTCGTCATTTATAACGAAACTTTCCTCGCGAGATCACGTGACTTAAAAAAATTACTATAGAAATTTCGGCAATGTGATGAAAGGTTTACTCGGAGCATTTTTCACGAAGCCATTTCGTCAAATATGACGAAAGTTTCGTGAGATTTGAGCATGCGTTTCTGAGAGTGTACTGCACGAAATATCCAGTTATCAGGCATGCCAATTTTGATTTTTAAAATTTAACTAATTAAGCATACTTTAAAATATATGTAAATTAAAACCTTATTACGTATTTGGAAGCTATCGAATGTTTAAAAAATGCATAAAATTTATAGGTTTCAAACATTAGAGTCGAATATCCGGTGTGGACCCGCACACAAGGGTTATCGGAGATGCGATATACCGTAACATCAGTATCTTGGCAGAAATACGGGACTTTTGCTGCCCCGTATTGAAGTTCAACGGGATGCCGGAAAATTTCTTAAAATATTAGACTGTCCTGGAAAATCCTGGACGTTTCGAAACTCTGCCTTCCATTTACACAATCCCCCTTCCTGAATATACAGTATAATATATATATATATATATATATATATAATTAATGATATATAAACATAACAATAACAAGTGGGTATGCCTATAATATAGAACAATTAATAACAAATGCTCTATTTCCTCTTGCGTCAATCGTCTGCGAATGTGCGACATCGTAAACCAAAATGAATAGAAGAAATTTAGTCTTAATAACCAAAATTAAAAATACTACAGCTGAATGACTCTACTCTCTTCGCAAAGATAGAAGATACAGGGTGATCAGCGAATACGCCCTGATTTCAAAATTAAATATCTCAACAACAAAGATCAATAGAATTATGCGGTAAACGGTACGTTTATTAGCAAAACTGTAAAAATGGTGTACAGGAGTTTCAAAAATTCATTTACAAAAACTGCTAACAGATGGCGCTCTGCGCTGAAAACTCTTTCTCTAAAAGGAGGCTAAACAAAAAATAATAAAATCAAGCAGTCTTTGCAATCAGAACACAATTTTTTCAAAATGTTCACCGTTCGAAGCAATGAGGTGGCGTAAACGAACAATAAAATTTGACATCACGTCTTGCAATGTCTCAACGGAAATGGAATCACATGCAACACCAATCGCCGATTCAAGCTCATCCAGAGTAGCGTATTTGTTTCTATAGACAGTGTCTTTCAATGCGCCCCACAGAAAGAAGTCACAAGGAGTTAGATCGGGAGAATATGGAGGCCAATCTATTCCTGTGTTTGTACATTTTGGATAATCTAACGCAATTACTCGATTCCCAAAGTATTCATGAAGAAAGCGAAAAACTTTATCTGTTCGATGTGGTCGAGCCCCATCTTGCATGAACCAATCTATACCTGGTCGATCCTCCAACGCTAGTTGTGTGCTGACAAATTGTTCCAAAATTGTAACGTAGCGTTCAGTAGTAATCGTTTCTCGCACGAAGAAGGGTCCGATAATGCCTCTGGCGCATACCGCAGCCCATGCAGTAACTTTAGGCGAATGCAGTGATTTCTCTTCACACAAATAGGGATTTTCGGAACCCCAAAATCTCCAGTTTTGTTTATTTACGAATCCATTCAAGTGGAAATGGGCTTCATCTGTGAACCAGATGCTACCCACATCAAATCCTTCGTTGTCGATCATTGTGAGAATCTGATTCGCAAAGTCAACCCTTTGTCGCACAGCTGTCATGGGTACAGCCTGATGACTTTGGATTTTGTATGGAAACATCCGTAGGCTACCTCTCAATATTTTTTGCGTGCTCGTGTACTTCAAACCAGCCTCTGATGCAATTCTTCGGATGCTTTTCTTAGGATTTTTCCGAACAATTCCACAAACTTTGGCTTCATTTTCAGGAGTAACTACTGTTCGCGTAGGCCCAACATTTCCCTTTCGATCATCATCCACGCTGCCAGTCCGTTCGAATTTGGCGAAGAGCATGCGAATCGTTTTCGCATTGGGTCCAACTGGAACATTGAATCGCGTTTGGAAACTGCGCCTTGTTGCCGTAGGACTGTGTTCTAATCTGTGGTACTCCAATACCAAAAAAACACGTTGTTCAATAGTATACATCCTTTCAATTTGTACGTTAGCTTCTTATCTCTATGCAACAGTCGTGATCGCTTTAAGCTTCGAAGCACACTTTACAGGCTATTTATACATTGCTAAGGTAGCACTGCGATTACAGCGCCATCTGTTAACAGTTTTGTAACTGAATTTTCCAAACTTCTGCACACCATTTTTACACTTTTGCTAATAAACGTACCGTTTACCGCATAATTCTATTGATCTTTGTTGTTGAGATATTTAATTTTGAAATCAGGGCGTATTCGCTGATCACCCTGTAGAAAACATTCTGCCTTTATATAGAAAAACTTGCATTTTGTGTTGCAATCCTTTCTGTCAAGAGATTTTTCCTGATAGTTCTCGAAAAGAAAGGGACAAGAATGAAAGCTTTATAATTGATAGCACTAATCCCCTTAGGAAGAAACAGCAGAAGGTAGGCCCAGTCCCTTCTCGACTCTTCTCTCCGAACTGACCCTTCCCTCCAAAGAAAAGCGAAAAATACCTTCACCCCTCTACCCGCCCAAGATCGGGGCGGGTCGGGGTCCACCACGGACGGTCGGGTTTGGGCGGTTTGGGATTTAAAGAGTTAATGAAACTGGTCAGGTTGATCGTTTACCGGTTATAGTTTCATCAGTGCTTGATGGAAATACTAACCTCCTTGGAGTGCCTACAATACCATCTGGAACAGGTATAGAAATAGCTAATACTGTTCTGCAGCATTTTTACAGACATGGAAATGTGATTCTTACGTCGTTGGTATGTGCTTTGACACAACATCAACATATACTGGGAAGTTAAATGGAGCATGTATTGTTCTTGAAAGAAAAATAGGTTGAAATCTTTTATGATAGTCCTGTCGACATCATATGTTTGAAGTCAGATGTATTTCAGGCATGCCTGGGGCCATCGAATGGATCTAACATAAATATTTTTAAAGAGATTTAAAGAAAACTGGCCCAAACTTAACCATCACGAACCAAAATATCGAAAAACACCCATTGTGGCAGCACCTGATACTTTGAAAACGTTTATTTCAGATCAGTTACAAACTGCTTCGAAACACCTACCAAGAGACGACTACAGAGAATTTTTAAACCTTTGTGCTTTGATGGTTGGAATAAATGTGAAGAGCCCCATTTGAAAACCAGGTTCTCTTCATAGAGCTCGCTGGCTGGCTAGAGCCTATTTATTCTTTAAAAATGAAACTCTTATTTGATGGAAATGAATCCATAATGGAATTATCACCTCGTGAGTTTCAAGGTTTACAATGAATCAATCAATTTGTTGCATTGGTGTATCTTCAGTCATGGTTTACATGTCAGTCGACTGTGGATGCACCCGCAAATGACATTTTATTAATTCAAAGGTTGTAAAAATATAACGATATCGAAATACGTGCAGTAGGTTTAAAAGTGATGTTGCGGCACTCATGGTATTTGAGTAGAGAACTTGCAACACTTTGCCTGTTTTCTAAACTTCTTAGTGATGAGGAAAAATCTGTAATAGTTACAACATTCTCGAATAAAAGGGGCTCACATTACAAAAACTTCCTCAAAAATTTGTTGATTTAAGAATTTCTCATAATTTCTTTCTGACATTCCAAATTACTAGCTTCCAGGACATGCCAGTCAAAAATTGGTCGGAAATGCAATCATATAAAGATGCTGAAGCAATTGCGAGAAACTTACCGTGCATTAATGACTGCACTGAACGCGGTATTTCATTAATTCAGGATTTTAACCAAACAATAAGAAATGAAGAGCAAAAACAATTTTTGTTGCAAATAGTAGAAATGCACAGAAAAAACTTGCCACAACGCAATCAAAATCTTTTTAATATTTAGTTACCTCTTTTGCATGGTTCCAAGTAGATGTAAATATGTTATATTTTGTGTTCTTATTGGCCATTATGTTTTATTTTAAATTTAATATTGTTTAATATAGTGTTGAAATGTATATCATCTAGTGTTCGGCAACTACTCCTCAAAAAGTAGTTAACTACCAACTACTCTTAACAAAACTAGTTGCAACTAGTAGTTAACTACTTTTTTCTGAGACTAGTTGTAACTACCAGTTAACTACTTTTAAGTATAAGTCATTTGAATTTCCATTTTTAAGCTTGTTCTTAAATATTTAATCCTAATAATCCAACTCAATATTATTTTTAATCATTAAAACAATTTTAAAGAAATTCCTGTAAAACATTCAAAGATTGAATATTTCCAAACAGTACTGAACAATTTTAATATAAACTCATGTTTGTGAAAATTGCAACACCATGAAGGAATCGTCATAATTGAATGAAATTTAATACACAGTTGAGTGGTAGTGGTACAAATAAATGATTAAACTTTCAAAGCAAACAAACAATAACAAGAGATCGGAATCAGTATTTTGTGTAGCCACCACGCGCCGCAATAAGTGCTGCTACACGACGTGCTTGTTTGCATGGAGGCAAACAAATTTTGAATGTCTGCCTGAGGAAGAGCATTCCATATTGTTTGTATGCGTACCCAAAGTTCGTCTACAGAAGCAACAGGACGAGGGTCACGAGCGAGACGCCGACCAACGAAATCCCACACATGTTCAATTGGCGACATATCTGGGGAATGCGCAGGCCAAGGAAGAAGCTGCACCTGCTGCGTTGCAAAGAAGGATTGAACAGTCCTAGCAATATGAGGGCGGGCATTGTCCTGTTGAAATACAGCGCCTGGCAAGCTTTGAAGGAAGGGAACAGCTTGGGGCTGTAGAACTTCACTGATGTACCGGTTGCTGTTCAGATTGCGCACAATTCGTACCAATTGAGATCGTCCATGATAGGCTATGTCGCCCCAGACAATAACTCCGGGTGTTCGTCCACTGTGGCGTTCGATAATGCACTCCAGAAGGTGGCGTTCACCGGAATAGCGTCTGACACGAATGCGGCCATCATGGTACCACAAATTAAAGCGGGATTCGTCGGAAAACACGACATGCTGCCAATCAGCACGCCACTCTCTATGCTGATTGGCCCATTGTAGCCGCAGGCGGCGATGGTTTAGCGTGAGGGGGATCCTGTATAAAGGAGTTCTTGCGCGCAGTCCACGCTGCAGTAAACGTTTACGAACTGATGAAGCACACAATGAAACACCTGTAGCTATTGACCACTGTGCTTCCAATTGTCTAGAGGAAGCTGTACGGTCCGTCCGCGCCATGCGGACCAGGTGTCTATCATCGCGAGTTGACGTCACATTTCGGGGTGCACTCCCGGATTTCCGAGTTGTCCGACCCTCGTCCGTCCACTGCTTCCAAACACGCCTCACTGTGCTGCTGTTACGCTGCACACGAGAGGCTACTGCACGATACGACAATCCAGCTTCACGAAGGCCGATGATTCTCCCCCGTTCAAACTCTGTAAGTTGTTCAAATCTCGCTCTCTTTCGTCGAAGAGGCATAAGTAAAGATTGAGCTAACGTTTACCACTAGCAGATAACCACCGATAACCATACACATCTATTTATTCGGATCCATCCGCCGTTCAGAGGGCGCTGCTCAGCATACGCATGCGCTACGGATTTGAAATTCTAATCATTTGCATATCATGGCGCTACTTTGCATTTCCTGAAAATTTCAGCTCACTCCGCGTAAGTCCTTCATGGTGCTGCAATTTTCACAAACATGAGTTTATAAAGAGAATATGAATAAAGACAAAACCCTTTTTCTCTAAATTTAAACTTTTATTTTAATATGTATTTGTATAATAAATTTAATAACTTATGTTTTTAAGAAATAACAATTTTTCAGCCGTTGTTGTAAAATGAAGGGGTTTACCCTTAATATCAATTTAAAATTCTCCCTCTGCCCAACCCCATTTATTAACAAAATATCTTTGTAACACGCATGTATTAGAATTTAGATTATATCTTTCAAATTGTGTCGAAGGCCCAGGTTAATTTTATTTTATTTTAAAAAAAAATTTTTAAATATTTTTTTTAATTTAAATCAGATTTTTTGGATTTTTTTAAACAAGATATGTATGCCACACAAATACAGTAACAAATTCAGTTAATTATTTGCGTCTTCAAAGAACTTTAAGATATTTCAATTGAAATAATTATTTATTACTAGTTCAAAATTAATTATTAATTATATTTAAAAACATGTAAGCTTAATAAACAGAGAACAACAAGAAACAGAAGAGAAAGCTTATATTTCTGGACTAAATGTATTATAATTTCTTGATTATACAACTAAGTTGACTGGACTATTATAATTTTTTGAGTATACATATATAAATTTCTTGAATATATAAACAGAAATTTTCAAATATCACATAAAATGTTTACTAGAGCTTAATCAATTTTACTATTTAGATGTTTCATCAAGAATACCAGTTTTGAAGCCTTATCAACCCCCAATCTGTTTCTTACTTTTGAGTGCACTATTACAAATGTAGAAAAAAGTCCTTTCCAATGGTGCTGTTGATGCTTTTGCTGTAGGCAGCATGTCCAAAAACTTAATGTTCTCTGATGAAATGTCATTCTTTGACACCTTAACGAATCTAATCCACCTTTCCCTATAGGACAGATGCATTAAGGCTACCATATAGTGAGTAAAAATTCTAATGAATTACTTGAACACAGAATATATTGAAATTTATAATAAAAAATATCTATATTTTAATCATTTGGAGGAGGCTGATATAAATAGATTTTTTTTAATCATAAAAATCAATATTTTGTCTAAAAAAAGAATCATAAGAATCTGCTTTTTCTAAAAAAAAAATCATAAAAATCAGTATTTAAAATTCAATATTTTTTCTTCCCTTTCGTGTTTTATGTATGATATCCCAAACGTATGCATGGTATTGGAGTAGAGGTAAAGTTTCCCCGTAATGAAGATTTGGTTTTTAAATGAAACTTCATTGTGCATCTGCTGGGCGGGCGCCATTTATTGACTATATTAGAGAGCTTTTTCTAATTTGCGTAAATACTGCAATAAATATTATGATTTTTTATGAGTACTTTTTCATTTTTTAACATAATATAAAAAATACATTTGTGTCAGTAATAATCATAAGCTAATAATTTAAATAATTTAATGTTTAAAAAATAGTTTTTCTTTTTTTCAAAAAATATATTTAATTTTTTTTTTTTTTTTTTTTGAAAGTAGTTATTTATTTTGAAAATAGTTGTGCTAGTAGTTGGGAAAAAAGTAGTTTAACTAGTAGTTAACTAGTTCAAAACAGAAGTAGTTGCAAAGCAGTTAACTACTAATTAACTAGTAGTTGCCACTAGTAGTTAACTACTTCTAGTTAACTACTGTCGAACACTAATATTATCTCTTTAACATATTGAAAAATTAAATATTGAACCATTTCAAATGCTCATAAATGTTTTTTCTTGATATTTGCTTAATGAGAAATATTGTTAAATTTTGGTTGAGTTTGAAAATTTTCACCTTCTTGGGGGACCTCTAAATATTTTCTTATAGTTTTAAAATTTTACCAGGGATCTTATGTTCCCAGAAGGAAACTTTTTAGGGGGTGAGAGTTCAAAGATTTGAAAGTCGTTTTTTTTTTTGGGACACCCTAATATACATGCACTTATCATACATTTGTTTCTTATCTTTTGGTCGCGCAACATAGTACAAAATGAGTAAAATTAGTAGTTTTTGCAAAATTTCAAAGTTTGACCGTTTATTACATTTAAATCAGAAGACTTTTAGAGATGCTATAGTTTAATCCTGTTAGAATAATATATTAAAAATACAAGCATATAACATAAACTTTGATAGTCAAGTGGAATTCGGTCGCGCAGTTTTTTTCGCGCAATTATTTATTTTTTAAATTTATTTATTTCCTTAGAAATTTTATTAATATCTTGCGGTTTTTGATTGCAGGAGATTTTTTCTTCCTTTCTTTCTTTCTTCCCATTATTTTTTTAATGTGTTGCTAACAATAAATTTCGTAGCTATGTATAAGAAAAATGATAATAAAGTAAGAACAGTTTATATGCAATGCATTTCAAAAATTTTATACAAAGTATTAAATTTACAACACTTGATTTCACCAGAAAATGTTCTTGCCAACGAGTAAGCCGTAAAATAAAAGTAAAAACAATAATAGCAACAATAATGCAAAATAATTAGAATTATGTGAAATACAGTCAATCAGGGTAACTTGCACCACAATCTCTCTATTTTTAACTGTCCCACAAATATTTCAATAATGTTAATGTTGGCATAAAGTTAAAGAAAAACTCCTGAAGTATTGTGTAATTATTAAAAACTAAGAAATAATAATTGTAAAAACCATGTAAAATGGTTTCTATAATTTATCATATTCCATGGAACATTACATGCAAAAAGGGTAGAAGAAGGAGAACATCAATATTTAGGACTAAAAGCCCCATTTATTATTTATTTATGGAAAGAATAAGATGCCGAAAACAATTTTCAATCATTTAAGTAAATAATGCACTCATTTTTACACAAGTATATTAATTAAAACAACCATTTAAAAGAATCACAAATCTGACACTTATAGTCAAGTACTTTTGCATTTAACAGAGAGTTGAGGATCATGAAAACCCTTCTATTAACTATCTGGAGTAATATCTTCTGCAGACTATTTTGTTATCTACCACAAACCATCATTGGTTTTTATCAGAACTAACAAATGATACCTTGAAAAAAATAATACCGATCATAATCAATGCTCACATATTTTTAAAACTATCACTTGAAAATTTTCATTCATATACATTCTAATCAGCAATTTAATGATATTAATTTGTGAGTAAAAATTATTTTTAAAAAAAGCAATAACTTTGTTAATTAAAGTAAGCATCTTGAAAAGAATTAGATTCTATTCTATTCTTACATTTATTCTGACTATCACTGAATTCTATCCATATGCCATATGCACACTACATACTGACAGCAACCTTTCAAATGTTCTTGGTGTACATCTGAGTATCATAAATCCTATTTTTTTTTAAATTAAATACAATGTCTGGTTATGTATATGCTTCTTTACAATTTAATTATATGTTTTTATGATCCAACTAGATAATACATATTATATATATTCTAATGGTATGATATCCAAACCTTAGTTACATGCTTAAAAAATAGAAATAAAATGTTAGTTTGTATATAAAATATATCTATGATCAGTAAATAACAAATCTAAGGCTAACTTTGAGCAGGCTCAAAGTTACCCTGAAAATGGAATGGAATTGCAATGGGTCTTAATTGCTTGACATTTTACTAAATATTACTGAATAAATAATCACACCCCTAATAAATAATCACTAAAAATTCCCTATATTTAGAAAATAAAATGCTTATTAAATTAGTATAATGTTACTTTAAAAGAATAATAAGTTTTCAGCAACTTTAAAGCAGAATGCCAAAATAGCTTCGAAGCTGTAGCTTTAGAACTATTTAATAATATAAATAGCTGTGTACAGTTCTGCTCAATTTTTTATTCAAATAAAGAGAAGAAAAGGGATTTTATAACTTTTCAGGAGTGGCACTGAGCGTGTTCTACAGTTTCATTTGAAGTCAAATATTCTTAAAAATGTGAAGTGATTCAAAGTTACCCTGAATGACTGTACTCTTAGTTATTTACATCTCAATTAAATCTTTATATCAAAAGAAATATCCTTTTGCAACAATTTCTTTTTTGTGCTAATTAAAGCCACTTTAAATTTTAAAAAAAATGAATGAAATTGTGTTAAATAATATTTTCTGAAGTTTGGATTAACTAGGAGCATTCTTTAATTTGAATAATAAAAATTAAAATGCAAAAACAAAATATTTATTTTAATACATTAAAAAATAGTAAAAAATGTATAAATAAATATTATTTTTTATAACCTCTTTTCAACAGTTTTATCAAAAAAAAAAAAAAGCGAAAATAATCAAAACGGGATTCGAACCAGCGACCACTAGCATTTGCAGATAACGCGCTATCCACTACACCAGCCAGAGCACGACTAATAATAAATTGTTAAAAATAAACTTCTTTTTACAGCACGCTCAATTTATTCAAAATTTTATTAGAAACAAAAATAGTTCGAATTTTCGAACGGAACAATGTTCATTACCTTTCTTTGAGGGTGATTGAACTTTGTGCCAAATGTGGCTCCAATTTATCAATTAGTTTGGTTTTGTATAGCGAACGTATAAACAAAAACATACGAAGACACAAACAAGCTCCTTTATGTACAGAAATTTAACCAATTAAACCATTTTTGTTGTTGGATATTTTTCCCACGAGATATTAAGCTTTCTTTAATCCTTTTTTTATTTTTAAACTATTTTTTCCCTTGTACTTTGCGGAAAGTAAGCTTTAACAGAAAATGTGAAAGCATAGATCACCCTTCTTCTATTGACAAATCGGGTATTAAGTGATGAAGTTACTGGTCATTAAGTCAATCTTTGGCTAGTTCAGTATGTTTTATGATTTTCTAACTCCTTAACACGAAATTACGTTTATTTTGATATCGTACATTTATATTAATCGCGGTCACCAAATACAGATACTGCGGAAACATGGCGGCCATCTTGCATGCACTGACGAAAGTTCTCACCATCTCACGGCCTCAAGAGGTGGTGAGATAAAAACCCGAAAACGAGTTATTTTTTCCCGATTCCGAAGAGCTCGCAATACGCCAACGGTGCTCGAGTCGAAAAACCGCCTTTTTTTCCCGATCTCACTCCCTTCCGAAGGAAGAGCCCTATTGCGAGGTCTTCGGAAGAAAGTGAGATCGAGAAAAAAAGGCGGTTTTTCGACTCGAGCACCGTTGGCGTATTGCGAGCTCTTCGGAATCGGGAAAAAATAACTCGTTTTCGGGTTTTTATCTCACCACCTCTTGAGGCCGTGAGATGGTGAGAACTTTCGTCAGTGCATGCAAGATGGCCGCCATGTTTCCGCAGTATCTGTATTTGGTGACCGCGATTAATATAAATGTACGATATCAAAATAAACGTAATTTCGTGTTAAGGAGTTAGAAAATCATAAAACATACTGAACTAGCCAAAGATTGAGTTAATGACCAGTAACTTCATCACTTAATACCCGATTTGTCAATAGAAGAAGGGTGATCTATGCTTTCACATTTTCTGTTAAAGCTTACTTTCCGCAAAGTACAAGGGGAAAAATAGTTTAAAAGAAATAAAAGGATTAAAGAGAGCTTAATATCTTGCGGGAAAACTGTCCAACAACAAAAATGGTTTAATTGATAATTTCTGTACATAGAGGAGCTTGTTTGAGTCTTCGTATGTTTGTTTATACGTTCGCTATACAAAGCCAAACTAATTGATAAATTGGAGCCACATTTGGCACAAAGTTCAATCACCCTCAAAGAAAGGCAATGTACATAGTTCCGTTCGAAAATTCGAACTAATTTTGTTTCTAATAAAATTTTGAATAAATTGAGCGTGCTGTAAAAAGGTGTTTATTTTTAATAAATTCCTTTTAGTCGTGCGCTGACTGGTGTAGTGGATAGCGCGTTACCTTCAAATGCTAGTGGTCGCTGGTTCGAATCCCGTTTTGATTATTTACGATTTTTTCTTTTTTTTTTTTTTTGATAAAATTGTTGAAAAGTGGTTATAAAAAATATTTTTTATTTATATATTTGTTACTATTTTTTAATGTATTAAAAAAATTTGTTTTTGCATTTTAATTTTTATCATTCAAATTAAAGAATGCTCCTCGTTAATCCCAATTTCAGAAAATATTAGTTAACACAATTTCATTGATTTTTTTTTAAATTTAAAGTGGCTTTAATTAGAACAAAAAAGAAATTGTTGCAAAACAATATTTCTTTTGATATAAAGATTCAATTGAGATGTAAATAACTAAGAGTACAGTCATTCAGGGTAACTTTGAATCACTTCACATTTTTAAGAATATTTGACTTCAAATGAAACTGTAGAACACGCTCAGTGCCACTCCTGAAAAGTTATAAAATCCCTTTTCTTCTCTTTATTTGAATAAAAAATTGAGCAGAACTGTACACAGCTATTTATATTATTAAATAGTTCTAAAGCTACAGCTTCGAAGCTATTTTGGCATTCTGCTTTAAAGTTGCTGAAAACTTATTATTCTTTTAAAGTAACATTATACTAATTTAATAAGCATTTTATTTTCTAAATATAGGGAATTTTTAGTGATTATTTATTAGGGGTGTGATTATTTATTCAGTAATATTTAGTAAAATGTCAAGCAATTAAGACCCATTGCAATTTCATTCCATTTTCAGGGTAACTTTGAGCCTGCTCAAAGTCAGCCTTAGATTTGTTGTTTACTGATCATAGATATATTTTATATACAAACTAACATTTTATTTCTATTTTTTAAGCATGTAACTAAGGTTTGCATATCATACCATTAGAATATATATAATATGTATTATGTAGTTGGATCATAAAAACATACAATTAAAAAAAATAGAATTTATGATACTCAGGTGTACACTGAGAACATTTGAAAGGTTGCTGTCAGTATGTAGTGTGCATAATGGATAGAATTCAGTGATAATCAAAATAAATGTAAGAATAGAATTTCTTTTCAAGATGCTTACTTTAGTTTCCAAAGTTATTGCTTTTTGTTTTTGTTTTTCTTTTTTTTAATAATTTTTACTTACAAATTAATATCATTAAATTGCTGATTAGAATGTATATGAATAAAAATTTTCAAGTGATTGTTTTAAAAATATGTGAGCATTGATTATGATCGGTATTATTTTTTTCAAGGTATCATTTGTTAGTTCTTATGAAAACCAATCAGGGTTTGCGATAGATAACAAAATAGTCTGCAGAAGATATTACTCCAGATAGTAATAGAAGGGTTTTCATGATCCTCAACTCTCTGTTAAATGCAGAAGTACTCGACTAAAAATGTCAGATTTGTGATTCTTTTAAATAGTCGTTTTAATTAATATACTTGTGTAAAAATGAGTGCATTATTTACTTATATGATTGAAAATTGTTTTCGGCGTCTTATTCTTTCCATAAATATTTAATAAATGGGGCTTTTAGTTCTAAATATTGATGTTCTACTTCTTCTACCCTTTTTGCATGTAATGTTCCATGGAATATGATAAATTATAGAAACCGTTTTGCATGGTTTTTAAAATTATTATTTCTTAGTGTTTAATAAATACACAATACTTTAGGAGTTTTTCTTTAATTTTATGCCAACATTGACATTATTGAAATATTTGTGGGACAGTTAAAAATAGAGAAATTGTGGTGCAAGTTACCCTGATTGACTGTATTTCACATAATTCTAATTATTTTGCATTATTGTTGCTATTATTGTTTTTACTTTTATTTTACGGTTTAATCGTTGGCAAGAACATTTTCTAGTGAAATCAAGTGTTGTAAATTTAATACTTTGTATAAAACTTTTGAAATGCATTGCATGTTAACTGTTCTTACTTTATTATCATTTTTCTTATACATAGCTACGAAATTTATTGTTTGCAACACATTAAAAAAATAATGGGAAGAAGAAGAAAGAAAGGAAAAGAAAGGAAGAAAAAAAAACTCCTGCAATGAAAAACCGCAAGATATTAATAAAATTTCTAAGGAAATAAATAAATTTAAAAAATAAATAACAATAATAACATAAAATAAAGAGAAATAAATATTAATAATAAAATAGCGGCTCTTAAAAACAGCTTTTCTTTCCTGCAATCAAAAACCGCAAGAAAAGTAATAAAATTTCTAAGTGAATAAATAATTTTTAAAAATAAATAATAATAATACAAAATAAAAATTAATAAATAGTAATAATAAAAGAACGGCTCTTGAAAACAGATTTGAGTCTAGTTTCAAAGCGTCAAGCTGCAATCCCTGATTGGTGCAGGTCATTCCACGCCTGTCAAACTACGTCATATCTTCTTCCCGAAAGACCACTCCCATCTCACTTTCCGATCCTTTCTCACTTTGCTTGCCGACAAGCTCGCAATTCGCAATACGCCAACTGACTTCTTTCGAGATGAGAACGGTGAGATTTCAAGTTTCCCGAATCCGAAGTCGAAGAGCTCGCAGGGCCCTATTGCGAGCTCTTCGACTTCGGATTCGGGAAACTTGAAATCTCACCGTTCTCATCTCGAAAGAAGTCAGTTGGCGTATTGCGAATTGCGAGCTTGTCGGCAAGCAAAGTGAGAAAGGATCGGAAAGTGAGATGGGAGTGGTCTTTCGGGAAGAAGATATGACGTAGTTTGACAGGCGTTTACAGGATAAATACAAGTCAAACCTTCATGAATTAAGATTTTCAAATGCAACTCTTCAAAAAAATATTCCCCCTCTCCCTACCTTCATCTCTTGCCTCATAAACCGTGGATTACCACCTGTGGACCGTGGGGTTGTCCGATGGTAGGCTACGCTGCTGTTTTTGACGAAACTGCGCGATTGAATTTCACTTGAATATCAAAGTTTATCTTATATGCTTGCATTTTTAATATATTATTCTAACAGGATTAAACTATAGCATCTCTAAAAGTCGTCTGATTAAAATGTAACAAACGGTCAAACTTTGAAATTTTGAAAAAACTACTAATTTTACTCATTTTGTACTATGTTGCGCGACCAAAAGATAAGAAACAAATGTATAATAAGTGCATATATATTGATTTTACATCCTTTTAGTAGTTAATTCATGGTATAGGAACGCAATTAAAACCATCTGGCGTAGTTAAGAAAATTACGAAAAATTAAGGTTTTCCACAAATTTTTGCTAATTTCGATGGCATTGCGCAACCGGAAGATAAATTAATAAAAAAATAATAATTAGTGCTTTTTTCAAGTCTATACCAATGGCAACTTTTGCGCACTATAGCAATCTAAAATTTAAAAAAAAGTTTTTTTCAAACCACCCTAATGTTTGTGTTCGGCACTCGCGCTATAGCATAACCGCGGTATAGTGAAACTGTAGGGCGGAACCATATTCATGAAATAATATTCCCTTTTGTTGCATCATTTTGAAACTTTATCAATTACTCGTAACTTTTCTTCATTGGTATAATTTTGTCTTATCTTCTTTGCTGTCATTTTATTCACAGTAATTGCTATGCAAGAAGCACACATCTCAACTGTGCAATCAGTCCATCGAACGATAGTTTATAAACCAACTGTGTTCCGAGAAAAAGGGGGCTTAAAAATCTTTTTATGTTATCACCATGGGATTGTGAAGGGGTATAGGACCTAAGGGGAAAAGAATTGATTTGGAATTGGAAGAACGCACCTCTCAAAGAAGCAGTGCTTTAAGCCTGCACACACTCACTCAGACTGGAGAATATTTTTACTTTTCAATAATTTTAAAGAATACTGGAATACGAAGGCTGATAACGCTAAAAAGAAGCTACAGACGCATACACTCTCAGAAATAGGACCAGGCCTGTAGCCAGAGGGGGCCAGGTCGGGCAACGCCCGACCTGGAAAATGTTTTGCCCGTTCTACCGTGATTAATTGGACCTTAATAAAATCTATGGTATTTCTGTTTTTAACTTTTTGATTTGTTTAAACGCAAAGTCATATCGAAAAAGTTCTGTTCCCATGCACCTTTACCTCTTAATTCAAATTTTAGAAAAAATATAAAACATGAACTTTTTCCTTTATTCAGTTCTTTTTTTTTTTTTTTTTTCCCGTTTTCAATCTAAACCAAGCACTAATGAAAGGATCATGGGCAGTCCAGTTTTTTACTGTAACATACCGATACATGTTTTATGCTTCAATATCTTACTTTAAATGATCGTTCATATTAAAATTACCTTTAAAAAATGTTCACTTCTTTATGTTATTTCGTATATTTTATTAATTTACAAAAGACATTTTTAGAATAAATAAGCTTTAAAAATTCAATTTTGCTTTTTGTAAGTTTTAATCAAGTATTTCTTTTGAGATGAAATAATTTCAGTATTGAATTAAATTAGTATTAGTTTCATTAATCAATTGTTTAATTAATCAATTAATAAATTAAATAATTTCATCAATTATTAATTTAAATTTTAAGAAAACGCCCAAAATGGAGCATAAATTCTAACATGTTAGAAAAAAATTGAAAAACTAGTCTGCCCCTCCTGTCCAAAAGTTTGCCCCCCCCCCCTGGAGTCAGAGTCTGGCTACAGGCCTGAATAGAACTCTCATTGTTGACGATTCTTGAATCGTCAAGAAAATTTCATCATTTACAACGATTCTTTCCTCGCGCGATCACGTGACTTAAAAAAGTTACCACACAAATTTCGCCAACTTGACAAAAGGTTTACTCGGAGCATTTTTCACGAAGTTATTTCGTCAAATGCGACGAAAGTTTCGTAAGATTTGAGCATGCGTTTCTGAGAGTGTAACTAGACTTCTGAAAATGAGTTCGTTTGCCCCCGATTTTGAAATCAAGCTATATAGCCTCCTAAGTTGAAAGACAGAAGAAGCGTCGAAAAGGTGTACATCAAGCCTGAATAGGGCTTTATCTGTTAGTGTGTGTGTGGCGGGGTAGGAGTTATTTGGTGCTTGGGCTGGCTTTATTTACAATGCTAAATACCGAATCACCTTCATATGCCATGGCAATGAAAAAGGGTGGTTTAAACGTCAGGAGACATGATAGTCACCGCGGTATATCCGATTCCGTGGTATACTGAGGCACGGTATAACGGGGTTTTACTGTATATATATTTTATGTACCAAAAATTGTCCTATCATCATAGCCACCGCTGAATTTATAGCAGTAAAAAAATGGTGACATATAGGCAGTTAAAGACTAATTCTGCTCCTGGAGGCTTCATTGTAAATCGGGCAATCAGTAAAATAAATCTGCACTACAATCTCATTTAAGATAAGGCCGCCTCAGGGTAAGGACATTCAAATCTTTGTGATATCTTTATCACTGTTCGACATTCTATCACAGATGTGCATTTGTTTAGCCTATGATGGTAAAATTCCTATTGACCGTGTGAATTGTTTCTGAGCGTCGTACCGTAATGGACCCTCTGCACCTGAGGTGGAGGTCCATAGCACAGGCTAAAAAGCATCCGCATCATGTGCTCGAAAGATGTCTCCAGAATTAGATTTCCCCGTTCTGTGCGGAGGAAGTCGAAATCTGCCGTTTCGATGTCGGGCGCTTGTCTTCCTAGGTGGACCATTATGGCTGTAGCGATGATGATGAGCACCAAGACCGTGCATACCACGGGAACGATGACTGTGGACAGTTGGGGTCGAAGGGAAACTAGAAACAGGAAAGAAACATTCATGGAAGTCATGCAGCTTACACTACACTACGGTGAAAATTTATATATAACACTCAATTACTCTCAAAGGTATTTTATTTTTTTTAAACGTTTTCATGTTTTGTTTCTTTCACATTCATTCTCCTACTTTAAAAATCCACTCTGCTGCAAGCAGTAGAAGCAGCTTCTTCATTTCCAAAGAGGATATCTCATCATATTTTTATGAAGTTTATCTTCGAGTCGCAGTGAAAGTGAGATATAGATGCACATTATGAAAACTTTCACTGGGGGGGGGGGGAGAGGAGCGTTCTTTCTATTAATAGCCATTCTTCTATTTTTTTGTTCACCCACTTTTTCGCTAGTGCGTACCCTACTGCATAAAGTGTGTTCATATGATTATTATTTTTCAATTACTTGACTTTTAAATGTCATACTTACGTATTAGCGAGGAGAAGAGTCGTTAATCCCATCCTGGAATACGGAATTCCAATCTACTGTGTTGCCTCGTATACAAACCTTCAGATACGTGAAAAGGTCCAACTTAGCGCTGCTCGGATCTTCACTGGTCTACGAAATACTTGTCCTAGGGATATTGTATTTTTTGAGACAGACCTGGAGCCCCTTAGCCTTAGAAGATATGCATGGCTTACAAAATACTCAACAAACTCAGCAGTCTTGGTTCCCACAGACGTATTTCTGCCTACTTCACACAGAGATTGGTGCAATAATGAGAGACTCAGGAGAAATAATCCCTTCAGCCAAATGGTCTCTTGTAATCTCGTCGTTGGTGCTGTGGAACCACATTATCTGATACAATGTCTTGAGCCCCCCCCCCCCCCCCCATGATCTGGATGGTGTCTTTTTCCATCCTGACTTGCCAGTTCGTGTAAACAAAGAAGCAGACCCTCCTATTTATCTAAAGCAACTTGCCCTTGAGAGAAATGGTCAGATTCCAATTGACGCTGTTCAAGTTTATACGGATGGCAGTAGGCATGAACATAACCGTTCTGACAGTGGAATTTACATCAAATCGCAAGACCGAGATATAAAGATTCAGAGGAGAAATCCCGACTACTGCGCAGTATTTCGCAGTGAGCTAATAGCCATTGACGAAGCCCTGGGCTCTCTTGTGTCCCTCCCAAAGGGAAAAGAAATATGGATATTATCTGATAGCAGAAGTGCGATTCAGCACTTGACCAATTGGCAAAGTGTGCGAGACTATGCTGGAGTATCAATAACAAATAAAAACGGCTATCCATGTCCCATGTTATTCATCAGCAGTGAATACCTCCCACATCGATCTTGAGGGAAATGAAACTGCAGACATCTTGATCAAGGCTTGTGAAGCCTTGGAGTCGTTGGCACCTCTCACCTTTTTGGAATTATTTTCAAAAGTAAAAAAGAAGAATAAGACCACATGGATTGTCCCCCCAGAGCACCAATGGTATCAGTGTTCTCGTCCAGGAGGCTCCTTGGCTCACGGCTTTAAAAGACAGGAGCAGTCTATTCTCATCGCTTTCGAAGAGGCCGCCTCAGAACATTACAATTTTCTGAAGGTTCCAAAATCTTTCTGGTCCAACTGTTCCGATGAGCAGGCTTCACCAGAATACATCCTCGCGTGCCTGGGGCTTTCCAAGCAAGATTTTTGCTAAGATCCTTTGTGACTTCTGGATTTTTTGAATGTGTATGACATCCTGGACCTGATCTAGCGCTGCTGGCAATGGGGACATGCAACAACAGCAAAGTCGTTCATTTTTTCACTATTGATCCATTCATATGAACATTGTTTTTTTGGAATTCGTGGGGGGGGGGGGAGTGATGCAAATTCCCTCCCTACACCTGTAAAGTGATGGACCTCGTGCCCCCCCCCCCCCCGCCAAAAAAAAAAAGGTTCAGTCATGCTACGCCTTGATATCCAAAACTATTTTTTTTTTATTCTGAAGATGATTTTTGTTACTTTTGTTCCTACTATCATCTCACTAACCTTTGTGACACCCCTTGAAACCAGGTGCAAAACATGCCTAACAACCCATCTCGCTGTCAAAAAGTCCAATCATCAATAAACCTGATTTGACACTTTTCGCGAGGTTTTTTAAGAACCAGACTGTACATCCCGTATTACCCGTATACATGGACATCAGTCGAAAAATTAGTTGCTTTGTCCAACACGCGTTTAGTCAGAGCCTAATATATATGGATTAATTTTTTTTTATTTTTGACCATTAATAAACTTAGCTTAATTCACATTAAACCATTGTGTGGAACCAAATTCAATTGGATTGAAATTAACCCGAAAATGACCACTACTTTCGTAATATTACGTATATAATTTAAACTACCTCCGTAGTATTACAGAAGCATCGGTCAGACTGACCTAATCAACTTACCAAGCGATTGAAAATTAATCTATAAATGGCTATTAGTGGTCGGAATACTTACCGTCATAGATTTGTATCCGTATGTGTTTCTGCAGTTGTGAGACGACGTTGTCTACTTGCACAGCGAGGGTAAATTCTCCTATATCCCGAAAATAGTATAAGATGGGGAAGCGGCATTCTGGGATGGTCACCAGATCTGTGCAGCTGAGAGTCTGGTTCTGGCCCGGAGGCAGCACTTTCCAACAGTAATCTACCGGGCCGCTGTGAGTACAAAGGATTAAATTTCAAATGAATGGCATTGAATAAAAGTCAAGTTTTAGTGCTCAGTATTTCTGTTTATTATATCGTGTCAAATTAACATATACTTTTCCCAACTTTCTCCAACTTTAGATTTGCCGAGAAAATAAAAAAATATACTCTTTGAGACTCCGGACACTTTGTTCTTTAATTATATGCATTAAAAATAAATACCGACAAAGACAACTTTACGATAAGATGGTGTGCACAGATCGTCGTAACTTCATATTGAGTTTCAGGGGGTGTCAGAAACCCTTACAGAGCCAGGGAGTGACCACGTCAGCCAACTTTAAAACTTGGAGCCCCACTGCATGAGAAGACCTCTGTTTCGGATTAGACGGTTAGAGTCGTCGCCTCAAGTACATATATCGCTCATGGGCTGCAATAGCGGCACAACTCAAAAAATCGTGTTTTGCGATAAGAGGGTTTAAAGTTTTCATTGCTAGGGAAAATGCATAAGAAATGCTTTAGTTTGCTGCCATCTCACGGACTAATATTGCATTATGAATTGTGCTAGTATTGCTGCTGAAAAGAATCTGCATTTTCATATTTACACCTGTTCCCAATCCAAACGCGTGTATTTTGAGTTGTACCACTATTGCAGCCCATGAGCGATGTAATAAAAGAAAACTTGTTTTTACAATTAGTTTTAGCTGTTTTTAGTAAATATCTTTTAAACTTATATTTTGCTTTGTTTGCCGCCAAATTTTGAAATCGTAAAACGTGTGCCGCGTCAAAAAAAAAAAAAAAAAAAATTGAGAATGAGTGATCTAAGTAAAAATTATCCCGATGTTGCTTCTTGATTGATTTAAGGAGATTTTATAGTCACCTTCCGTTGCATGAGATCTCCAGATTCAAGAGTTGTCCATGCTCCAAGTATGTGTTCCCTGTGATGTTAACGTAATCGAAAGGATCTAAAAAAGTAGAAAAGAAAGGAAAATATATACTACAAAATTACATTTCTAAATCAGAAGATTTACAACTTAACGATGAAAGCGAAATGTTCTACGTTACTATATTTCATGTGGACTCACCGAATTTTAGAGCACAAAAATTAAGGTTACCTTTTTACACCTATACCCATCTATACGAAATGAGAACAGAGCTATTGGAAAATCTACGCAATGGAAGATTTTGAAAACAAGGAAAACGTCAACAACGAAATAATAATAATAATAATAATAATAAAAAGACATAAAATGTGTGTGGTTTTTTTTTAAATATGAATTTATTTAAGACATCTTTCCTTTCCGAAATAGAACGGAATTGTGTCAACCTTCGATCCTTCGAATCTATGCATATAAAACGCTAATTCGTGGTTAAAAAGGGGCCTTCATTTGTTTTTCCCGGTTGGCAACAATCCGTTCCACTGTTTGAAACAAGTACATACAGTAAAACTTCGTTATACCGTGCCTCAGTATACCGCAGTGTCTATCATGTCCCCCGACGTTTAAGTAACCCTTTATCATTGCCATTTGAAGTTGATTCCTTAATTACCATTGTAAATAAAGCCAGCCCGAGCACGTAAATATTCTAGCTTAAGAGCTCCCATCCACCACAAACACTGACAGATAAAGCCCTATTGTTATAGGCCTGATGTACACCTTTTTTATGCTTATTTCGTGAATATGGTTCCGCACTATAGTTTCGCTATACCGCGGTTATGCCCCAGACACCCGCGTTTTAACGGGGTTTTACTGTAATAGGTAAGATTTTCTTTATTTTTAATTCTATACTAACATTACTGCAGAACGATTCTTGCACGATCGTTTTCTTAAGAAAATGACACAAGTTGCACCGTGTAAATATGTTTTTTTTTTTTTTTTGGCCACCATGTTTACATTAGCGATATTATCTCAGATACATTTTTACTGTAAATATGTTTCGAAACGAGTAAAAAAAAACGTCAAATGCGCGTGACTAAGATTAACCCCTTAACGCATTTGCCCGTATATGACACGGGCGAAGGTTACCGCAAATTTGCATATGCCCGTGTCTCACACGGGTGATCTTGTATCTCGTGTTATTTTATTTCTGATGCCCTTTTATTTATTTATTTATTTATTTATACCTCATCAATCACCACCGTACCTACCCTGACGATGGTTTAACCGGATGTGGTGATTGAGAGGAAAGAACAGATAGAACAAGACAGCACAACAGATTTTAATATACAAAGAAGGAAATACACCCATGGCAAAGGTGGGACTCGAACCCACGCCTCTTTCTCTCCGCGCAGGGAGGCACCGGAGCCAGTCGATTTGACCGCTCAGCCACTGAGGCCCCTGATGCCCTTTTGAGATCCCTTTGCACTTTGTTTAAAAATATTGTTTTTATGTTACTTTTACCCCACCACTCGCTCTCTAGTCCCCCCCCCCCCACAACTGAAACTTCCAAAAAAAATTTATACTATCTTTATATATTATTTCTCTAGCTTGTTTTTTGTCACTACGCGATATCTTCCTTATTCCTTTATCGAATTCCATGATTTGCCCCTCATTTTAAAGCTTATCGTGCCGGCTAATGACGAAAAATAGACCTACGGTCTTAAAATGTACCGCTCTTAAATTTGAAATTTAAAATCAGCTAATAAGAGGTCCTTGAATGGATGTCAAATTGGTGTTGTGCATGCTGGTTAGAGGCCGTGTGGAAGAGTTATTAGAGCGCAAGGTTGATATACCCAACACCTGTGGTTCGAGTCCCGCGTTCTGTACCTGACCAGCATTCCTGCCCCCAGCAGTGCACTCCTGGATATATTTTTCTACTAAAAACGTATGTTCCCTCATATTAGCTTATCGTCTTACCAACTTTTAAGCTTTAAAAAATTATTTATTTATTATTCAATGTTTGCAATTTAAGGGCGGCACATTTTGTTCCATCTGTTTCCTGACCCAGAAAAAAAGACCGATTTAAATAGAAATTATTTTATTTATTTAATTATTTTTTAAATTTATCTATATATATTACTTCTCTGGTCTGTTTTTCTGTCGCTTCGCGAGATCTTCCTCATTCCTTTATCAAATTCCACGATTTACCACTTACTTTAAAGCTTATCGTGCGGGTTAATGACGAAAAATAGAGCCATGGTCTAAACATGTACCGCTTCTCTGAAATTTAACACTTAAAATCATCTACGAAGAGGTCCAATGGATGCCAAGTTGGTGTTGTGTATGCTGGCGCCCTCAGGTATCAATTAAACCAAAAACGAAACTCTTCTTTTTTATTGTATGGCAAATTGGAAAGTTTTAGCTGCGTCTGTGTATTAAACCCATACAATCGTTAGGCTCTACACATTCATTTATATTATATGAATGTGTAGAGCTTAACCAACTAACAGTAACTATATTTTAAGTAATGGAACTTTTTCGTTAGTGTATTTTAATGCAATGACTACTACTAATAAAAATAATTATCATTATTATTCTGATTATTTTATTATTTTGAATACCTAAATAATAGTGGGGAAAAATTGTAACAGCTATTTGTACTGATGTGTTTGTTCCATGACATGTCTTTTTTTGTACCAGCACCCTTTTGCATTTCTCTGTTCTTCATAATGTCCTTTCTCCCAAATAAGTGCGGAATTCCGCACGGGTGGACCTATATATTCATTTTCTGTCAAACAGAAACTCGATCAACTTTTACCAGTTTTTGCGAAAAAAAAACTCGTGCTTCAAGGGGTTAAAACTGGCCACTGTTCGGTATTTGGCCTGGCCGAATAGTCATTTCATCACCGAGCCGAAAATTCGGCTTGGCCGAATACTCGGTAAAATCAAATTCGGCCTGGCCGAATATTGATGGACTATTCGGCCGAATAGTTCTGCTACAGTGGAAATGTAAAAAATATAGAAATTTTTAGTGTTATAGTTATTGCATTGGAGCGCATTAGTATATAGTTTTAATAAAAAAAAATAACAGTTATAAAAAATAATAGTACATAGTAGTTATAAAAAAAACTACTTTTTAAACTCTTGGCTTTTGGTTTGATTGAATGAAAACAGATTTTTAAAAAGTTATTATATTGTATTTTATCCTTAACATTCGCTCCCCAAAACTGGCAATAGTTAATTATGATGGAGAATATGATACTTTTATTTTGTAATTATTAACAAAGTGGAAGTCAGCCTTTGTTTGGATAGAGTAATTTATTGTGAATATCAGGTAAGAGAGAAACGTGAAAAGCCTAGAATATATCATGAATATTAAGATAGTATAAGTTATTGGGGTTTTGAAAATAAAAATATATTCCAGTTAAGTGCATTAAATTTTAATGAATCTCTTTTAAAAAGTATGTAAAAAAACCCATAAAATAAAAATATTAACTTCTATAACTTTAAAAATATTTTCATAAAACTATTTTGAGCAAGGTAAAAGTTCACTAAGCAATAGTATTTCTTTAATTTGAATTAAATAATTATTACAGTAATGCTGATGCTTACATTAAAACTTGCCATTTCTATTCCACTTGTGGGTGAAGTTCTCAGTTTTATTGCATTTTGAAAATACATTGCATACACAGAAAATACATTAATTTTAGATGGTTTTAGATCATTAACAAACATAATTAAATCATACTTCATAGATTAATGTGAGGAATTGGTGTTTGACTTTGTGAATACTATTAAATTTGACAAATTATTTCTATTACAACGATTTTCTAGAAATTTTAACATCCGGCCCTTGAACATTCGGTATTCGGCCTAGAAGAAGTGACCGAATATTCGGTATTCGGCCTAAAAGAAGTGACCGAATATTCGGTATTCGGCCTAATATTCGGCTTCGTCCTGGTGGAAATGACCGAATATTCGATATTCGGCCAAATCACTATTCCTTACATCCCTAGTTAAAACGGCTGATCTTTGACTTGCGCCATAAATGTTGTTTTTACTCATTTTGAAATATGCTGTTCGCAAAGTAAATTCTCTCTTTCAGTAAATATACTACAGTGGAACCTCGGTAGCTCGACTCGCGGATAAGTCGACTACCTCGGTAAGTCGACATTTCAGTACCTTATGGTTGGCCCAATGCTAATTTCAATGGGTGAAAAACTCTCTAACTGGACATACAATTTCAAGGAACCCCTATAAGTCGACCTCCATTTTGTATTCTTATTTACTTTTTCTTCCGGTATTTTTTCACGGTGTACAATTCTCAGAATTTTACAGTGATGTTTCTTTGTCCACAAATCAATTCTTTTATCGAAAGTGTTCCTGGAAGATTCCCCTATTCCCCTTGTACTCTGGGGAGTCAGAAACCCAACACCCAACAATAAGCATGCTCTTCGTAGAGGTGATCAAGGTGATCTCTCTTTATCTTGTCAGTCACTGCTCACTGCTTGAGACCTCCAGTCTATGAAAAGGTGCAAACACGCTTCGCGCATGCGCTCATGCGATAACACTTACAATCACTGAAAGCTGGAATAGCCGTGCTTTATGCCTTTTCATTTTGCCATTTGCTCTTATCTTTGTCAATCAATAGATGTGTCCGCAATGGTTCCTTGTAAACTGACTACTTTAAGCTTGAAATCGAAAGTAGAAATTATAAAAAGAACTTAAAACGGATAGGACTCAAACTGATCTAGCTAAAGAATATGGAATAGCTCGAAACACTATATCCACATTTGTTAAAAACAAACCAAAATTATGGATTTTTTTCACATGAGGTATTTTAAGTTGATGTACTATATGTTTATATATTTATTTAATTGTAATGTATACCTTTTTAAAATAATAATAATAGATAAATAATAAACGGGGATAATTTATTCACTGGAATTGGATTTTATAACTTGAATGGTAAATAAATAACGATGCAAACCAATATTAGCAATTGAAATTACGGAACCTCGGTAACTTGACACCCGCTTATCTCGACATGTTTTCGTGTCCCCTTGGGGTGTCGAGTTATCGAGGTTTCACTGTATTTACTTAATGCTGATATGATGTCGAATGATCACGTTTCATACATTTTGTTATGTGTGAAGATAACAAAATTAAATTATACATAGCTAATACTACGACAAAAAAGTATTCAAGTGCTCACTGCACTGTTAGAAATTTCATCATGAAATTACGGTTAAATGACCGGCAGCAGTCTGTCCATCTAATTCACCGTTAAATTTACGGTTTGGAACATTTTTCTATCTTTACGGGACCTAACAATTTCCAATCAGCTTGGTTAAAAAGCCGTAAATACAAAAGTTTACGGTTTTATAACCATTTCGAGGCGTAGAAACCGTAAACGAAGCTTGCAGGAATCGAACCCGGTTGTTCTGGTATACCAACCTTGCTCTCTAATCATTCGGCCATCTGCACCACACAAAGCGGTAGTTTATTTATCTATAAATCTTTCCATTCAAGAGGAAAACTGCATTAAAATTGAGATTTCAGTTTTTGAGTGGATCCAAAGTCATCTTTGGTCTAAATTTACTGTATATTGACGAAAATCATTTTATTTGCTGCAAAAATTAAAATACAAACAAGCTTCAGAAGCTCAAATTATGGGTTCGCTCATTCTCAAACAGTTCGGGAATCCGATGTCTCCAAGTTTTGATTTCTGTGTGTATGTGTTTCTATTTAGTAACCACTGCTCAAGCCACTTTTTTTTTCTTCTTTTTTTATCTACACATGCAGATTTGAACTGATAAATCTTTATTCATATTTTAACAACAACGTACGACCGGTAAGGTTTCGCAACCAAGATGGACTCCTGATTCTTATTGAGCGCTTGAAAATTACGGTTAGTTAAACGAGGATAACAGAGCACTTTAGGATAACAGAGAATAAACGATTTTTTTCGCAGCGGTTTGAGTACTATCTTTTTAATGGTTATTCAACTGTTGTAATTAAATATGGTAAAATAACAATCAAATAAATGGTTATTTTACTATTTTCTTACGGAAATTTTTAACAGTGTGCGGTGATGAACTACACTGCACACTTCTCAGAAATTAAAATAGATGCACACTTATGGGTATTTTTCCGTTTTCACCGTTCGCGATAGTGAAATTCTTTTCGCTAAACCAAATTAGTGCTAGACCTGGGCAATGTTGAACAATTTTAAATCGATTTATCAGCCGTCTATTATCGCGATATAGTGATAAATCGATTTAACACTAGTTTCACTTTTAAATATGAAATCCACTTTTTCTTTTTTTTTTTTTTTTGCTATTATCGACTAAATGAAGCATCTCTTTGGATGTCCTCCAATTCAGGCCCGTCCTTTGGGCGATCAGGGCGCAATTTTCTCATTGAATAAAAGCAAAGGAATTCTGTAAAAGTTGTTCCTTAGCCAAAGAAGTGTCAGTGCAGAGAAAACAACCCACTCTCTCTACTACTTACTATACCCTCCCGAAAGGCAACCCAACCAAAAAAGGTAGCAAGAATGTATCAAACTGATCATCTTGTTCGTACTCACCTTTGATGAAGATTTCTCCTTCAAAGTACCCCCACTTGTACGAGTAGCTTGTGCCAGCAACGATATCACCCATTTTTATCGGTGGAAGGCGGGCAACGACTGCTGCTCGGATCCACTGCCTTCCCGTGTTTTGGAAGCGGTGCACTGTGTGGGCCATAGAGGTAGATCGTCTGACGTTTTCTATGTTCCATGAATAGGTGAATTCCGCAGAAGACATGATCCTCTGCGGCAAGTGCAACTGCAGCGAGATTTGCACGGGCTGGTTCGTGGCTGCAAAATGGCGTTCGTTAGAGTCTGGGATGGTGTCATTGAATGACAGTTTGCCGGATATGTACTCTGTAAGGGAGAATTCATATTGTAGGTGAAACAGGACTTCAGACGTCTGTTTACAAAGCATAAAAAGAATAATGTATTTTCTTATACACTGTAAAAGAAATTCCTGAAAACAACGGAAAAAGTACGGCAGCAGAGTTGCCGGAAATAATATTTTCCCGAGATTTGATAATATTTTCCCGAGATTTGACAGAAGTTTCATTTCTTTTTTCTCCGTTAATCCAAATCAGGTTGTGAAAATACAGAAACCGTAAAACAGAAAAGTTCCGTTCTCGTATTTTTAGGACGTGATATTTCCGTTTTGGGAAGGAAAAACCATGTATTGAAGCACTACGGAAATCTTCCGTTAAAATCAGTCAAAAAACACTCTGAAAATTCAGGGTTTTTTTTAACAGTGTATGACAGCCTCAATAGGAGCTTTCTTTTTAAGATATTGGAAAATAACAGACCGGATATAGAGAATCAAAACATATGCAACCGGAATACTATGATGGTGCCTCTACAAATATATTTTTCTCCTGCCTAACCACTATTAGTTGCCAAGTAACATGCTGAACTCTATGTTAAGTCTAATTTGTTGAACAATGTTGATAGACTTCTTTGCTTAGCAAAAGTTTTTAGACAAACACAGGGAAATTCGCATAAGACTTCAATGAACAGCTGTAATTCAAATGAGGAGCTAAGGAGGGAAAAAAGTGCATATTTAAGCATAGTTATTATTGCTAGGGCCAGGTCCACACAGCAATGTAGGAAGGCTGGGCTGACGCCCAGCTAATCTACCTCCGGTCGGTCACGAGCTGTCGTCGAACTTCACTTACCCGTGCCCGGGGAGGGCAGCCCTAAGGCCACGTGCTAACAGGGTAAAGGAGGGAAGTAGAAAAGTTATTATTGCTATAAATATTTTGCTTCTTTCTCTTTTTTAACGTTCTTTTTTGAAATTACTTCTAGAAATCATGTCGTTGCTTCGAATTGGCGATTGGAAGCAAAAAGTAGTAACTGACCAACGCATGTTTATTTTACGGTAACTTTTCTAATGAAGTCAAGCGCTCTTAGAAAAGGTATTATTGGGAGCTTGAGGATTAGACAAGGACCCCGTGGTACACCAAGTTACACTGTGGGAAAAAAAATTCCGGATTTTTCCGTTCTAGCGATGAGTTTCGGGAACTGGAGCGCTGTAATTAAGTGGCGCTATAATTTGTCCAGCTAATCTTATGCATCGCATCCCTTGTTTTTTTTCATAAAATAAGCAAAAGAAAGCATCTCGAATTCTCGACTCAACTGCATCGTTATGCATGTGGAGAAAACATAATATTTTCCTATACATGTTGCGAAGAGGTCAACATATAGCCTCCCAAAGCCTGATAAAAGTCTGACGAGGGAATGAAAAAAGGAAAAGTATCCAGCTTTGTAAATAGAGTGACAGTGAGCAAAGCGTCCTGGTAGCCTAGTGGATAGAATATCGGGCTTTGGACTGGTAAACTCCCCTGTTTTTGACAGGTAATGAGGCTCTTGAATTTTGAGCAGAAGAAAATAGGTGGATATTCTTTTGTATGTATTTTTTGATCTGATATGACGTAGTGCAAAGGGATATTATCAGGTAAAGGAAAAGTTTGCTTAATGTTGTTGCTTATGAGGAAGAGGTTTTATTATCTCACCGTTAACTTCGAAAGTAGTATTAGCCTCGGCCAATAACGCACCAAACCTGAAAACTCGAACGTTGACCATTCTCGTTCCAATATCCTGATATATGAAGCTTGTCGTGGCAGAGCGGTGGTTCGTCAAAAGTGGTTGGTGAAGTGTGCCTCCGTTGAAAGAATCATCGAAAATGAATTGGAAAGGCTGTTCTTTGGGATTATTATCTGAAGGACAACCGGGAAGAAGGGTTGCTGTCACTTCGACCGGCACCTCTAAAATCGCTGGACCATCGTCCCATAGTAAAATAGTACATGGACCTGTTGAATAGAAAAGTGAGACATTTTATATTGAGGTATAAAATTATTAAAAAAGGAGGCAATTATGTAAAGTTTTATTTAGATACTTTTGTGTATTTACCCTATGATTATTGTCATTATGTAGCGGTTTCAGCTCATTGTATGAAGCCGTATGCTTGATATAACATATTAGCTAAGTTTTATGTTCTTTGTTAAATGAAAAATGAAGGGCTTCACTCTGGCATTTTCTGGAAGTTTGATCAAGTGCCTTTTAACCTCTTGCTGAAAAGGGGGGGCGGGGAGGTCCGGACGCGGGGACACCTTAATACGCCACTGGGGCGAGTATCCCGCATGAATGAGACAGAGAGGGAAAACGTGGATAGCATTTATCCTTGTGACGATTTCCATATAACTGAAGGACTGAAAACTACGCTGAACTGGTTTGCAACTTGCTTATTAATTTCGGAGACTGCGTAAAATATGAGCATAAATTGTCATTACTTGTTTGTGTTCGCATTAGTTGTTTGTGTTGTCATTACTTGTTTGTATTGTCATTTCATTACTGGTTTTTATGATTTGTACTCAAGGCCGAAGCCAGAAATTTTTTTCGGGGGGGGGGGGGGGCCCTGACTTTGAAACACTAATGTTGAGGAAAGTTTCAGGGAGGAATATATGCTGCATTGCGAAAAAATTCGGGATTTCGAGGGGGGGGCGTGCCCCGCCCCTCTTGATACGGCCTTGCTTGTAGGACTTCACCAAGGGAAGAAAATCAAAAAGGGTAGATACTACGGCCTGACTACGGCAAGTGAGATGCGTATCTGACGAGATGAATGCTGGAAACTGCAAAAAGACTGCGCCAAGAAAATTTACTTAAAAGTACCAAGCAAAAGAGACTTTCTCTCTAGAACAAAATAACTTTTTATTCATTTTTTTATGTTTAGCTATTGTAGTTTAGCTTTCCTTTTCGATAAATTAAGAAGTCTGAAAGGAATTATTTTTAAACTGAATATAACCTTTTAACTTTTTATTTGACCAATTTTTTAAGCATAATTTAACGTGTTAACATAAAAAACACAACTGTTATTATTTACAAATAATACATGAGGCCCAAAAACTAAAGTCATTTATTTTTAGCACATAAAATCAGTTTAATGAAGTCCTACACCAAAACGTATTACGTTGCGTATTTCCCCTTGCATCTAAAACGGTTGATTGGCAAAATTCAATATAGGCTTCGTATTAAGCTTAATGTTTGCATTTCTCTTCCATTTTATTAGAGTATCAACTTTCAAAACTGTGGGGCATAAGCCTCTCTAACCCCTTTAGATCCACCCCGACTTGATGTTTAAATGATTGAGACTAACTAAACTAGACGTTTTTCTCAGAAATTTCAGCAATTGCTTAGTAAACTTGATAAGCATTTTAACCCTCTGACTGCTCTTTGTTTTTTACCGAATTCGATTCGCTATAAATTGGTCTACTTTATGCAACTAAAGCCATCTCTGGAATAAAACCTTAATTAACGTCCAAATACTTCAGAAATTGTTTAACGTTTTAACGATGAAACAGCGGGATAATATTTTAAATACACTTAAAAAGCTCATGACCGTGGAAATCGCGGGATGAGCAATTTTTGCTACATATTTACGTTGCACGTGGAAATTGCGGGACAGTCAGTCAGAGGGATAATGATCAGGATATTTTTTTATCCTACAATCAAAGCTAAGAATATTTAAAATCAAGTACTATAAATGTAACCAAACAAAGGAAGGAAATTATCTTTTGCTGCAATAACTTCATTTGGAATGCGACAATGAACATGTCCTCTACAATTAATCAAACGAATAAAATTAATATTTGCTACGCACATGGTGCTCATCCCACATAGATTGCGAATTAGCTTTTGGACTATAACGAATGAAATGATAGGATTCCTTTGACTTGACCCCTCCTTGCTAACTGACACTACTTCGTTGATTCCTTTCTTTCATGTTTTTAACATTTTAGTCGTTTCTATTTTATTTATGCTTTATAAAACTAAACAAGAAATTGAAGACGTATTTTAAATCGTTTTTAAAAAGCAACGATATTTTTCTTTCCTTCTTTTTCTCACGAAGTAGAAATAGCGAGCTCACCTGTTTCTTGTTTATCTCCGTGCGCCCCTATGGACTGGAATGCAGTGAGCAGCACAACCGCTAGCAGAGAGAGAAGATTCATAACTGAAAACCATTCCAGTAATGATTGAGTTGCCAGTATTGTTGGTACAGCTGTTCTGTGTCGTCAGAATATTCTGTGCTTCTTGTTAAAGCGAGTTCACGCGGTTTGCTGACTTTTTTATTTTCTTCTTCCCTCACAGATTAAGAGACTGGACGTATATTACTGAGAGGGTCACTTCACTAAATAACCCTCACCATTTAATTTTAACTCCGTGTCTTGACTGAAAATGGCTTCATTGAAAGCAAAAGTGTGCTATAATGTGTTAGTATAGTACTAACGGCGATTCTGGAAACAAGGCAGTTTACATTTCAGTTAATGACTTTATGCATGTCTCTCATTTTCTCCAACCACGTCATGTCATAGCTCGAAAATAATTGTATCAGATTTTTAAGCTAATGATGCAGGATGATTGCAACTGTAAATTAGCTTAATACCTTCTATAATAATTTTCGACTTGTGACGTTGCAGCAAATAAACGAGATGTGTACAGAGTGGTTTACTTACTAGTGCGACAACTTGTAGATAATATAAGAGATGGAGCAAAAACACTTTTCTGAGTGTAAAGGCCTTGGTTCATAACAAGCCTCAGGGGCATACACAGAAAAGAGGAGGCAAACCCCTAAGTCTTCGAGTTAACCTAAAAATTCGTATATTACACTAAATTTGTTTTCTGGTTTAGATTCGTTCTTTTTCTACTCACTGTGTATATACGAAGAAAGTACAGTGGTCGCCGCCTTGTGGGATCACGATTAATGTTAACAGTCGTTGAATAGTATCAAAATCACCAAGTCCCGTTCGCTTGTACAAAAATACATACAAAAATCATCGGTTTTTGCAATCAAAACTTCCTTTATTCTTATCAGGTTACAAAGATTATTTTTCTTAAAACAGCAAAAACTAAGTTAAAATTAATTATTTGTTCCTGTTTGTAAATTATATTCTGAAATTACTGCTCAGAAAAGGTATTTAGTTGCTCAGATGACGGAAGCGCTTCGAATTTTGTGTCGATATGTGCAGAAAAAAAACGCCGAATTCGTAAAATTAGAGAAAAAAATCTACAATCCCTAATTCCTTTTTTTTTTCTTTCTTTTTTTTTTTTTTCAGGACTGATGTACTGATTCTTATGTACTGATGTACTGATTCTTATTATATTTTTCTTGTTCCTGTTATTTTTCTAAATACATTTTCAACAACACGTAAGTTAATGTTCGCTAAAATCGAGTGTATGAAGAACACGATCCGTACTTAAATATTCAATGGTACGGAGTTTTCTAGCAATAAAGTTTTATTGTTGTTATTATCACTCGGTTATTGTTGTCAAATCATTTTCGTCTCGATGTGATCACATTAAGCGGTGCGCACTGTATCATACGTTAATCCCAAATCCGGAACGTTCAGGGTTTCCGGGTTTCAGGGCTTTAATTAAAAAAATGGGAGAATTACCATAATGCGCGATATTTGGCTCGTTTCCAACATTCTTATGGTTATCTATCTATACTAGTTGGTATGGTACCCTGCAGAACGTCTGCGGGCTTATGAGTTCAACAATCAAACTTGAGAATGATCGCTCAACATAAACAAAATAAGGTGTTGTGATTCCAAAACATCGAAAATCAAAAATTGTGTTATGAATGGAAATACCTTTTAATGAATAGAAATTAATTTGTTAAAGATCGTAAGTTACGATAATAAACGCAAGTATTATAATACTTTCCTATGCTAATCATTAAACACATTTTTAAATGTCGTTTTACCTTAGTTTGTTTTTGCATGATGTCAGTATGGTATCGTACCGCAAAATTTAATCGTAACTGGTCCACGCTAAGTGAAATATATATATGGATATATAAAACAAGGACCTTGGTGTGTATGACGTCGCTAATCTCGAAAACTAGCCGTTGGATTTAGCTGAAAATTTCAGTTTGTCTCTATTAGCACGGAGCGGGTTTATAGACGCGGTGGAAGAAAAGGCCGACAGGTAGTTCTTTTTTTATTCCAATGTTACAAAGAAATTTCCACATAAATTCCCCAATATGAGGGGGAAGAAAAACCTTGCACATATTAATATAATATATCGATCGAAAGTGCTGATTTCTCTGCACAAGGTGGAATTTGTTCGAAGTTTTTAAGTAAATAAGAACGCAAGGTATAATCTTTCTAGTTTGATTTCTTGAAGCTTTCCTCGACCCAAATTATTTAATTAGCAGTTTCCTCAACCCCGTGTGAATAGCGCAGCTTCATTTCATTATTCATTTTTTTTCCAAAATAGTGAGACATCAGCTCAATTTTCAGTGGAGAAACAATGATAAAGTATGTCTTCGAAATAACGTTTTCCTTAAACAAGAGTTCGCCCAACAGTCGAAATTCGGCCGTAATAATTGAATTTAACATTGAAAACATGCTATTTACATAATTATGTAAGTATTATTCATCTAACTTGGCGACTAGAAAGTCGAGTTTATTTTGATCCAATGTATAAATAAGCTACACTTAAAGCAAACGTATTTTAAATCATTGTCGTTGCAGGGTCAATTGAGCTCATGAAGGTAGCCGCTTGTACTGCTGTACTAAGTTGAGTGGCAGTTGAATAAAGCTTAAATGTTTGCTTCCATACACTATTCTCATTTTTCATTGCACTCAAACTATTATTATATTGCTTTTAATATTACTGTCCCGTACAGGTAACATTGAATCAGAAGTTAATATAAATACTCAGCTCAACTACCTCACAATATTCCTTTCGCTTTATTTCCTAATAAGTTAAAGTGATAAGAACTCATGAAGATTAATTAACTCAAAAAACTATGCTAAGTAATTAAAAGCCAATTTTAATGGAAAACAACACGAAACTAAAACGGAATACAACGGTTGCCATTTTCACAACACAAACTATAAAGCACCAAAACGAAGATAATAATAAGAAACAGTGTTAACAACAGAGATCCCTCTCTTGTTAACAATTACTGCTTAACCACAAAAAAAAAAAACTCTTTTTAACAGTGAGTTTGATATTTATTACCTTATAATTTACTCAACCAAGAAGCCATCTGCTGTCTATAGCAATATAGCAGTACAATTATAAATGAGGTTTGGCTGACAAAAGGAAAGAGGAAATAATTGATTAATAATGAACTGTTTCCAAAATTTTTTAATTGATATTACTAAAACTCGTCAATAGCTACTATAAGCAAAAAAAAAAACTAAGAAAATAGGTTGGAAAACACAGGCGAAAATTGTTAACTGTTTTGTCTTTGCCTATTTATATATAGATTAGCAATAGGTTTTAAATTCGGGATTGAACTTAATGAAAGTTAGGTTTCTCCGATTTAACGATTAGCATTTAAAAGTCCACAGGCAGTCGTTAAATCGGGGCCACACTGTAATTGCAGACTTGCAGTGAAACAAATAATTATCGCCAAGAAAAGAAATACACACGGTTCTTTCTTGATGCCGAATAACGCAGCGAATGACAAGCGGGTTAAAATTTGGCTTTTTTTGATTAACTGTTATTAGCGTCAAATCGAAACTAACTAACGAAATTGTACCTATACGTTGTTAAAGAGAGCGAGAGAGAGAGAGTATGGTTTATAATATCACTTAATTATAAGCAGAAAACGGTTTACAGGCAACCCCGATTTTTATTTTTTAGTTCTATGCACATGCAACGTCGCAGGCGATGTTTTTAATACTCTTCAAAAAGAGCGCAGCAGGTGACATTTTCTAAACACTTAGCACGTGAATCGCCATGCGGGCAAAGGTAGCGCAGCTTCATCTATATAAAGAGCAGTGTCTGTCGATCTGTCTGTCTGTTCGCTATAGAATACTAGGCCGTTTTACCGATCGGGACCACATTCGGCATGGCTAAAAATGTTTACGACCCGAGAAACTCATCGCTGCAAAAATGAAAGTTTTGACTCAATTAGTTATTTTTTTAAATTATTTTTTGAATTTTCAATGATTTTTTTCTACGTTTAGATCTTTTAAACTATGTACATTGTACACTTTGATCTCCTAAACTACGCTACGGATTTTAATGCGGTTTTTATCAATAGACAGAGTGTTTCAAAAGGAAGGTTTAGAGATCCGTTAGAAAAACAATCCTACAGGTAGTTCTTTTTTTATTCCAATTTTACGCAATTTTCCACATAAATTCCCCAATATATGGGTGAAAAAAAATCTTGCGTATATTAATGTAATATGTCGATGGAAAGCGCTGATTTTTCTGCAAAAGATAATTTTTCTAAGCTTCTAAGTCAATAAGAACGCCCATTATAAGCTTTTTAGTTCGATTTCTTAAGGCTTACCTTGGCCCAAAAATAATAATTAGTTTCCTCAACTCCGGGTGAATAGTGTCAGCATAATTTCAATTTAAAACTTATTTTTCAAAATAGAGACATCAATTTAGTTTTCAGCGGAATCAATCTAAAATCATCGCCAAGACTCATTCTAGATGAAGAATCACAACAAATGACACCCTGCTACAATTTGGCAGTTTTAAGTACACTTTGGTGACAAACTTGACCCTATTGACGGAATTGGTCCCAAGTTTTCTTAACTGATCCTTTTACATGTTATATTAGTTTTTTTTCAAGGGTTAACAATGTCTTTTTTTTTTTTTTTTTTTTGAAAAATAGGCATACGAAGTCTTTTAAACGCTACAGGCTTTATGCCGCTGGTGGTTTTTTATACTCCTAGCAAAAACAGCGTCGCATGAAAGTTTTTTATATTTCTCATCAGGCGACGTTTTTGTACATTCTTATCCATGACATCGCGGCAGGTGACGGTTTTTATGCTCCTTAGCAAAGACGGCGACGTTTTCACAGTTCAGCACTGGCAACGCCGTGCGGGTACCACTAGTTTCATTATAAAAATTATTTTTGTGTTAGCGAGACAACAGTTCAACATAAGTAGGGAAAAAATGTAATATGATATATTGTAATAATTGCAATCTTGCAATTAATTCAAGATCCTCGCTATAAGACTTTCCAGATGAAAGTTAAGATAGCAAATGATGCCGTGCCACATTTTGGCAGTTTTAATTACCCTTTGGCTACAAATAACCTTACTAACGGAATTGTTCCCAAGTTTTCTTACTGATTCAAGTGTTGACAGTATATATGTCAGTTTTTTTTTTTCTTTTGATAAGTAGGCGGACGAAGTTTTACAAACTCTACAACAGGCAATGCCGACGTTTTTTATATTCTTAGCTAGAACAGCGCGGCAAAAAATTTCAAATGAAGTGTCGTTGCGGAGGGTTCGTCGCTCTTTGAAAAATATTGACGATATTTAAAAGTCAAGAAAAGAAAAGAAGAGGGTAGGAGCACTAATCAGGGAAAAGACTAGTCATTGTTTTCCATTAAGTTCAGAATTCAAAATTTCCCTTAAATACTAAATACTCGTAAAAAGCCTTATTTGTGTTGAAATGGAAATTATTATTAATGTTTAATATTTTTCGTAAATTTTGCCTCGACCCTGTCAATAATAAACCTGGAATGATATGACGGGGGCTGCGGACGGAGTGGGTTGGGAAAAAGACCGACTTGAAACCTGGAATTTAAAAACTCCGACTCTGGCTTCCTTATAAATATACGAGTATATTAAGAATGTAACGAATATTCAGCGCAATTTTAAGAAACTACGACTCTTCTACCCAACCCAACATCAGCAAGACTCCACAGCTCTGCGATGAAGTTTACATAGAGAGAATGAGGTCTAGGTGAAAAAGCAAATATATGGTTAAATCATAGTCTGCATATGACTACGCCGTTGGAAAACGAAAATCACAAGTTAATATTTAACAGGCCAAGACCATTATTATTCATCTTCTTCTTGATCTGATGACAGTTTCTCGTGGTTGTGAGCCTTGTGAGCTCATAAAAGAGTAGCGATTGATTTCGAGCTTAACTGTAACCATTTGTTGCCAAGCGAATTTCACTTTTGATTTAAGATGGCTGCCCGTTCGCTTATGGGTTTGTGAGTGATTGTGCATTTGGAAAGTAAATTGAAATTTGTTTCGTGTTCTACATACTTATTTTTATATCTATGTTTGAAACTAACTCGATAAAAATTTCCTAAGATTTCTATTTTAGTTTCATTTGTTTGTTATCTGTTATCATCCATAAAACTCATGTTGTTTGCTCTCTGTTTACTTACATTTCTCTCATCAAATCTCTGAACCTTATTTGGTAAGTTTTTTTATAAGTATTACTTTTTCATGCATGTTCTTGCAATTTAAATAAGTAGCTGCTATTTGAAATCTTCATTTATGGGCAGTATCTACAATGTATATTTTAGTATTTTATTTTGAGTTTTTTTTTGTACTTAAAAGTTTTCATTTACGAATAAAGATATCGACGTTATGGCAAAAAGTCTTTTCCGTTAAATTGCTCAAAAGATTTTTGTAAATTTCCTGGGAATAAATGATGCTAAATTTTGTGTAACTAATAATAAAACTTGATGTTATCCTTCATCTATTGGTAAAGTATAAATATTTATAACTTCCATAGTCACAAATTTATTAACCAGTATGTTCGTATTTAATTTGAAAAAATAATTTAATTCTATTATTTCGGTGCAGATGTGTGTAAATCTTTATGAATTTTAACATAAAATATTGCATGTTCTCCATGTGCTATCTGTTCTGGTCAAGGAACCAGTCACTATCAGATAGTGAGGTCTTTTTTTCAATGATTTAACTACCATATTGTTTTTGAACAGATGGCAGTTTCACAAGATAATGCTCTTATTCTACAATAAATTTAATAAAAATAGAATAGTTAGTTTCACAAATGACAGTCTTGATAAAATCCACTTTCTGTTTCTGGTAGATCATTATACATCGCTACTACTCTGCTGTTGAAAAGAGGGCTTTATTAAGTGTACAGCCCTGATTATATGAAACACATTAAAATAGTACACTAAACCTAGGTATAAAATTTTATCGCCAAACTAAGGGGTACCCCATTCTACATCGAACCCGCACTAAAACTACCTATGACTAAAACAAAAATTTAAAAATGTACCATTTTTTTCACTAACATAGGAATTTTATTTTACTTTTTTATTTATATGTAGAAGTTCAGCAAACTATAAAATGAAGAGTTATTTTTTAACTCAAAAATTTTAGTCCTCACAGACCACTTTAAACCTGTCCTCGTTATATCAGGGTTGCTTGCTGATACCTTTTGGAAATCTATTTTTTTTTTTCTTTTTTAATTGGCTACCAGAAAGGGCAGTATTTTTACAGAAAGGTTGTTCATGGGTAGCTCAATGTTTCATTCCTTGCAAAGAACAAAAACTGGAATTTGCTTAATTGGACCACCCGATTATCAGACCAGCCACTTATTTGGACCAAACTCTAAAGAACCAAAACATTTTCTATTGCATGAGCGTAATATTATTCGCTTATTGGGACCCAAATTCCGTTTAATCAGACCCGAGAAATGAAAGAAATAATAAAACAGGAGCCATAAGTTAGTTGCCTGCGTAGAACAAATTTAAAGCAGGTCAACAAACATAAAAATTAATTTATTAAACATTAACTACGATTCCTATAACTTTCAATGAAATCCAACAATATGTACAGGGCAGATGTTTGGCAAATTTCCCACTTGATGGTGGTATTATTAAAGCAAAAAGTCAAAGTTCAAGTGACTTTTGAAATTTACTCTGGTTCAGCAAGTCGCACAATAAAATTTATAATTTTAATAAAATTATTTTATTGTAACATAAGAAATTAATTTTAATGGAAGTTTTAATAGTTGTTGTGTGCATTTAAAAACTAATTTTCTGTGATATTTAGTTATTTATGGATATTGAACTGAATCGATATTAATGGAATGGAATGTAACCTAAACTGTTATCGATCTGAACTTTTTGTTAAATCAGGGAAGTAAAGTGTTGAATGCACGTGAAAGACTTCTTTGACTTGTGTTTTCATCTGCTGACAATCACATTAAATTTGTTTAAATAAATTTTTCCATGAATAAATTTTGTTAACGGTATATTATCTTATTTGTTATGTTGAGCATAAATGTGTTCTTCACAATAATCATAAAAGCACTTTAATATATAATGTATAGTATATCCGGTGTTGTTAACACAGCCCATAATCACGTAATCTGATCAGCCGGTTAATAGGACCAAAATGATCACGTCCCAATGGGGTGCAATTAAGCAGAATCAGCTTGATATCTACCTGAGAGCCAGGGGCGTAGCTAGGTGGGGGCAAGGAGGGACAGCTGTCCACGGGCGCAGCATCAAGGGGCGCCAATTAGTATCAATTTACTTTATTTTTAAATGCGAAAAGAAAATTATTTGAACTGAAGAGGTTTGAATATGTTCGACAAAAAAGTAGGAATGACCAATATCTAGCACAAGAGTGCGTGGGAAATCAGACAAATAATTTTGCGAAGCCAAAATGCCCCATTTTTCCCTCAGAAGTGAATGGCCGCTAATAAAAATGAAAGTTAAAAGGGTACTTTTTAGAGCTATTTATCATTTAGGAAGCATAACAGTTCTTAAAAAATCCCTTTAGGGACGCCCCCAGGGACACATCGGGCGCAAAATCGTCAGTTGTCCCCGGGCGCTGAAAATCCTAGCTACGCCTCTGCTGAGAGCCATTGTATCTGAAGTCAATTTTTCAAATTTTCACGATGAAGTTAAAAAATAAACATTTTTAGTAATACATAAGACTACTTTTCTGTGCGAACCATAAAATAAAGATGTTTGATTGGAGGTTAAAAGTTCGGAACCCTCTTAATGCTAGTGACTTTGTGGTCTCTTCTCTGTGTGTCCATTAAGTGTAAACTCACAAAAACTGACTTAAGATACTATGAACTTACTAAAATGAACTTAAGGTACTATGGATCTCAGGTACAGGTATAGTTTTAATATTTCTTAAAATAAAAAAAATCTTGAAGCAAATGAAGACGCACAATATGCCTTTATTAAAAACTTGCTATTTATATGCACTAAAGTAAACTAGCAAAAATATGCAATATAATACAGGGCTCTATATGTCCTTGTATGATCAGTAGTGTAGGCTAGCAGGAACAGCGTCCCCTCACTTTTTAAATTTAACAAAGGCTCCCCTTCACCTTTTGATTTCAAAAACTTATGTTCTTATCTCTAAGTATCGCACACACTTTCTCCTGGGATATTCCACTGTGTGTAATATAATCACATATTATTTTGAAAAAATTTGCGGGGGAGAGTAACCAAACTCCTTTTCTGCTTCCTCTAACATCACCCGAAATCACAAAGGAATCCCGAAATCACATTGTTAGGAAGCTTTCAGAAAGTTTCCTGGGGAGAGACCTCGAACCCCTGCCTCCTGTAACGTTGACAAAGATAGACGGAAACTTCAGTTTTAAGACTTGAGTTTCCAAAATTTTCTTGGGGGGAAAACTTTTGAAACTCCTTTCTCTAACGTCCTCATGGAGCCTAAAATTGCATTCTCAGGAGTTTAATTGCAAAAGTTTCGGGGGAGGGCCCATGAAGCTAGCTTAAACATTATGGTTGTAAAACCAGCTACAAAAATTTGTTGCAGAAGCCCTAAAAACCTACTCTTCTAACCTCTAAAGATCTAAAACCACCTAGTACTATATACCTACAGTATCAAGAGTCTATCATATACAGTGGAACCCCACCAATCGTACACCTCACTATTTATCCAACTTTTTCAAGTAAAATTCAACTCGCCATTCGTACTTGCCCCGCAACTCCTATGGTGCCAGGGGCCAGCTGAGTTGCCAGTTTGGCTTTTTTAAAGAAAAAATTGAGGAATTATGCTCATTTTCAACTCGTCTGGAAATAATTTGTTTGGCGGTTTGGATTTTATTCAAGTTTTAATACTTTTTGAGATTTTACTGAGTTTTAACTTTCTATGGGGGCATCAAGAGGAAGTGGTTGCAGAACTTTCTTCTTCAGAGGAGGAAAGTAGTAAGGAATGCATTTCCTTTGCAGAAATTAAAGAGCTGTGTTACCCCTGCGAGAAAACACAGAGAGTGGTGGAAAAATGGCATCCCAACACTGCTGCGGTCAACAGCAATAACTTGTTCAGCAACTATGTTATTGACCATTTTAGAAAATTCTGAACAATCTTCAAAGGCAGACAACATTGGGCAGGTTTTTGGAGAAAGTCTAGTGCAAAAAGACAGAAAAAAAAAGAACATCAGAAAGGGAGAAAACACCTGAAGGGATGTTACTGATGTTTTTATGGAAGGAGACTCCTCTTCCAACCATTTCTCTTCCTCCTCTCAACATTCCACTTATGCCATCAGCTCACCTCAGTACAAGCAAAGTGCAGTTAAATTTTTATTTATCCGTGATTTCATGTACAGTACTGTACATTTGTTTTTCATAGGTTTAAATAAGCAACCATCTGTGGGTCTGGAACGGATTAATCCAATTTACATTGTATCTTATGTGAAAAAATAATTCGTCATTCGAACTGCCTCCTGGAACGAATTGTGTGCGAATAGCGGGGTTCCACGGTATGTAAAAAATTTCATATTATCATCATTCCTAGTCATATGAGTATATATATAAAGGGTAAGATTTTGAAGCGCACACCGCCTCTCCTAATTCTTAACATGCCCCCCCCCCCCTTCCCCCGGAGCATAAAGTCTGAAAGAAACACTGGATATACTTTCTGCGCATAATCAGTATATTTATCTTTTTTTATGTACATACTTATCAGCTGCAAAATTTCGGATGATGTCTCTGGTGGTTGTTTAGCGTCTGGTGTGTCATTTCATGACTCTTCATTATTTTCAGATGGAAATTCGTCCTCTTTCCGCTTTTTTTTTAAATGAAAACTATGTGGCTTGAGCTTTTTGTTTAGTTCCTTTTCCTTCACTCACTTTAATTGAGCGCAATAACTACCCAGTAAGAAACTGACAAATTGCTAATAACTTGCTGGGGAAAAGTAACTGAAATGCAGAGCTCTATTTTTAGCAGCACTGAGACAACCACCCCTCATTACCACGTGACTCTCAGTTTCAGTTTCTCACGAATGGGGGAACGTGCTCTGGGCCCCGAGGACAATTTTGCCCGAGGAAAGCATGGAAAAGGGAACTTCCCTCGCCTGTCGCCTATGTTGCTGACAAAGTTAAAAAGTATTTTTTAAGTGACCACAGTGATGCCGCTAGACTTAGGAAACTATGGGTCCCTGAGATCCAGGACTTCCAAATTTACAGGGTCCCTATCTATAAAATAGCATGTAATTGTTTTAAAGATATCAGAGGTGGTAGCAGTAAGGATTTGCATTTCCTGAACTTTAAAAAAAATCCTGAAACTTCATTCTTTTTAATAGGTACTAAGGTAACGTATTGTCAGGCATGTAAGACAAAATGATTTTTTAGGTTGCACTTTCTGAAAAATACTTGGATCAGACAGAAGTGGATGAAAGTACTTATTTTAACAGGGGTTTTGCAATGAAAAATGCAGAATACATAATATAGGACAAACAGAAAAATGGTTAAAAAATCGTGTACTATTAAAAGAAATAATTCAATGACATCTAAATAATCACCAGAATGATTAAGAAACGTTATTACAATTATTTACATGCATTTAATACATCTCTTTTGCTGCTTCAATATCTTGCATAATTTTTCGTTTTAACACTGCTTACCTACAGTCTTTTGCTTCCTTCATCTCTTATGCAAAAAGAGCAGGAAACGCCAAAATTCGGATTCGCGAATTTTGCGTAATTGATCAAGTGGAAATTAGGAGCTTACTTAAAAATTAAATCAAATAATACTACAAGAAATTAAAGCGCAGGAACTTATTTTCATTAATTCAGAATAAAAGCAACAATTAACAAAAAAAAAAAAAAAAAATCCAGAAACGAACCCTTTACGAAAAACAAACCTTTGATCGTTTTTAAAAAAAAAAATTTTTGCAATCGCAAAAATTTAATTACATATTTCCGATTGAATTACATTGTTTGGCTTCTTAAAATTATTTGTGTCTAAAAATCCGCAGTAAAATCGTTCCCGATTTTTCTGGGAAAGTAGGAAGGTCGACATGCACGAGGGCTTCCGTTTATTTGCCTGGAAGTTGGAAGTTCGGCTTACAATGCGAATCGACTTATACGGTAAGATTTTGAGAAAAATAAGAAGGAATTTTAATTGTTAACTTCTTAATTAAACCTAAAAAATAACTGAAATGAAAAAAAATACGATTTCCGTAAAGGATGCAGAAAGATTACGCAAAAAAAGAAAGGCATGCATTTCTTTGCTTGCACATGGAAATTAGGCTTACATAATTTGAAGTTCTGCTGCAATTAACCAAGAAATACATATTGCTGCAATTGAAGGGGAAAGAAAAAAATGAGGGCAAAAAATTTAAGGTGATTGAGCAAAAAAAAATTTCCGGAACCTCGGCAAAAAAATTCCGGTATTCGTGGAACTCTACCACTCCTGAGATATAAATAAAAAATAGACCTTTTATGACAAGAAATTTTTTCAAATGCAATTGGCAATTGATTCAATAACAATTCGACCAAGAGTTAAAACCAAAATCTCATATTTAACAGCTAAAAATCAAGTGATTGATTTTTGGCCAAATGCCAGATTCGCGAATTTTTCGCAATGCCGATTACATGGACAGTAGCACTCTTTCTTTAAATAGTGAATGTAATAAGGCTATAACAAATGAAAAAGAATTTTGTTATTATTTTAATTCAAAATAAAAGCTAAGCAAAAATCGTAATCGCGAAAACTAAACCTTTTCATACCAGATTGAAAAAAACCCCCCGCATATTTCGAACTTATTAAATTAAACATCAGGTTGATTATATCCTTAAAGAAATCTTTGGGCATTGAATCTACGTATTGTTGGCGTTGTTTCTCCACTATCTCTTCGTATAAAAGAAGCTGAAAGAAAAATGCGTGTCAAAGATGAGAAAAAATATTTTTGCGTATCGATTTTTTACATATTTAAATCTATTTTTTCCCCGCGATGAAAATCACGCGTCCCGGGGAACGCGTAATAATATTTTTTTCGCATCCCCACCTCCGATTTTTGCGTATTTGCCGCGCTGTAGTGCGTCCGCGGCATCTCTGGATCAACAAAAGCATGATTATTTCTCCAAGCCCCGATTAGCTCGACATAATTTCTGCTAAGTTGAGGGAAAAAAAAGAATAAATAAGTAACTAGTGAATGGGGGGGGGGGTTGAACCCTCTCCCCCCTCGGTTACGCCTAGGGTGGATAATCTGCTCCAATTTTCAATCCCTGATACATCTAATACAAAAAAGGCTGAAATCGTGGTTTTTGCGCCAAAATTGTGATTTTAAATTCTAAAAAGTGTAATAGGTAAAAAATAGCGGTTAATTGCACTTCTAGTCACTGAAAGCTTCATTAAAAATAAATTTAAAAAAAAAAGTAATGCATGTTTTAGGGATATGAATTGAGGAGGTATGACCACTCGTACTAAAATGTTATTTTTCGTTTTAAGTTCTTTTCTATCAGTGCACATGTCATTCTCTAGTTCTTTGATTAGATTTTCTTTAACTTTACAAAATGTCAGTGCACATGTACATTCTCTAGTTCTTCCATTACATTTTCTTTAACTTTACAAAATGTCAGTAAAGACATATTTTTTTGGAAATGACAGATTGAACATGCTCCTTGCTGAAAAGGCATGCTATGTTTGAGATTTCAATCCTTTTGCATCCTCTGAACGTTTCAATTATTTTGTAAGTTGAAAGTTAATTTTGTAAGTGATGCTCACTCGCCTCAATCACAAACAACATATTTTAATAAATCCAACAAAGCTGCACTACAAGCACACACAGAACACATTTTACAAGGAGAGCACATATACACAGACACAACAAACTACTGCTATTGTGACTGACGTCACTACTTTGGCAACTGCGCCATCTGTTGAACTAGGGAAGGTAGCTATTGTGGCTGTTCTAAATTGCCATAAATTCTTAAGTAAATACTAGTATCACATGAGCGTAATTACAAGTAAAGACCTGCTAGATTTTTTATGTTAATAATTTTGTGAAGAATTAGCTCATTTATTTTTATTTATTTATTTATATCTTTTTTGTGAGTTAAAAGCAGGGAGGGGTCTGGGGCAGCTACTTTTTTGAGTTGCTCTGTGCTTCAAATAACTTTCATAGGAATTATTTCTTTTTTTTTAAGCTAATTTATAACAGGCATGTATGTGTGCTAAAAATATTTTTCTTACCAACAAAGGGGTCATTCATAAATGATGTCACGCTTCGAGGGGAGAGGGGGGGTCGTGAAATTGACAAGGGGAGGGGGGTAACAAGAAGTGTGACATCCTGCTTTATGTAACAGAGTGACATGTGACAAAGGGGGGAGGGGAGTCCGTTGATCTGTGACACAGGGGGATTGACAAAGGGGGGAGGGGGCTCAAATATATAGGAAAAAAGCGTGACATCATTTATGAACGGTCCCAAATATGCAATGTTTTTTATACACTATGTCGTGAAAAGACCACACAAAAAAAAGAAAAACCATTTATTTATAAGTTGGAACAATTTAAAAAAATATATTAATTATTTGTGAAGCAGTGGAGCACGACAAATTTCTTTGCCCTGTCTCCGATCCAGTTTTGAGAAAAATCTCTTTTGCTACTGCTCCAGGCTGCGCTCCATATTACTGGCTAGAACTTTTTTTGGCAAGAATTCCTGCAGCTGTAAATTATTAATCTGTAGTTTTAAACACAGTTTGAAATTAACTATTAAACTACATATGTATATCCAAGTTGTATGATTTTTTTTCTATATTTTCAAGTCTGCAATGACTCATTCTTTTGGCAAAAATTTCAATCAATGTGTTTAAATCAGTTGCTTATATGATCCTCTTTGCATGTATCTCAAATATATATATTTTTTTTTAAATAAAGAAAAAAAGAAAATATTTCCCTTTGTTTTTTGCTACTATTTTGTTTGCTTGTTTTGAGGGGAGTAATGAGCGTAGAGAAAAAAAAGGGGGGGGGGAGCAAGCAACTGAACTTTCCTGCTGTACTTGGGCTATCATGTGATTTGCGTTGGCTTGAAGAAAGAAAAAAGACCCGTTTTGTGTTCTTCGTTTCCATGACGACCGTGGTATTTAGCAGTCAGATTACTGGGGAGGCCGATGACACATCATGGCTTTGTGCCAGCCGGTCTTGGAAATCGAGATCATTATTGAGTTCCGCATGTAAGGATTCTTATGGAAGTGTCTTCCGTTTCTTACTGTTCGTTATTGTTTAGATTTACTTTGTGTTACTATGCGCTTTAAAACAGTTAATTTTTCTGTAAACAAAATAAGCTGTCTATTATGTATTTATGTATGAAATAACTCGCCAGAATGCTAAGTTAGCTCAGAAGCTCAAAAATGCTGTTTCTCCCGGCAAAATGTGTTAATGGTTTTCTAGAAAATAATGATCTTACCTAAAATTCTCATTTTGTAATCCACAACCAAGGACTTTGTTGGTTCATGAAAATTTCACCGATTGCTAGTTATTAAATGTAGCTCTCAAAATTACGTTAGGTATTATTTTTTTACTCCCCCCTCCCCATAACATTTCTCTTGGAGTCGCTCAACCAAAAATAGCATTTTTGACTCTTGATGGCTCCGATTCTGATAATTATTGCTTTATAGTTTGTACCTGCAATTTTCCTTTTTTTCAAAAATTTAAAACAGACAAAAATCAAACTTTGTGTTGTTGCCCCACACAAAATGATTATTCAAAACTCTATTTTCAATATAATTCTAATATAATATTGATAATTATTTATGCATCTTTTTAAGATTCTTGTTATGAGTTTTTACATAATGTACTATACCGCACTGATAGTTTTCAATAAATTATTCTTTTACATTTATTTTTAAAGGAATCGGGATTGGCTTTTTTTTCTGATTAGGGGGGGGGGGGTGACCATCACATTTTAAATAAAAAGAGAAATTTCGGCTTCTGGGATAGCGCAGCGCCAGCCCCATCAGCTGTGTTGAGTTGGAAATGAGATCGCTTTTTATTTTAAATAGTTTTCTTTGGAAAAGTACACTTTTTTTTTTCAAGTAAGTTATAAATGTCGAACTTCCCTACATTACTGACAAGTTAATCTTTAATCAAATCGAATCAAAAGTTTATCGTATATTTTCCATCATTAACTGAAGTTACGTTTTTCTGTATTACTTTGGAATAATTTTTATTAAAATAAACTTTTTTAGCCTATTTCCCCGTAAAAGTGGGAAAAAAAGTGGAAGAAGGTATAAGGTATCGTAAAAATATCGATAAAAAAAAGAAAATGTCAAAAGTAAGTTAAAAAACCAAATAATTATTGAAAAATATTTAAACCCTGGGCATAAGATCCAAGTTCCTTTGAACGAGCTTATTGGAAGAAGCTCTCAGCAGGAAACATTTTTTGATTTGAACAATTTTTGTTCAATTGTGAACAGTTCAAAAAATTTAACATTAGCGCCTACGGGAAAATTTCAATACTAGATAAATACTGATCTAACACACGGATTTACTCGCAATAAAGTTTATCCGAAAGATGTTATGACCGTAGAACATGCACAGATACGAAGTTCATCCAGAACTAAACGAGCTTATTTTCTCACGAAACTTAGATCTGAATTTTTAAAGGTATTTCCGAATGAGTGAATGAATATGTATAAACCGAAGTAATTAAGATCCAAAGCAAAATGAGAAAGAGAGGGATCATTCATAAATGATTTCATGCTTCGAGGGGGGTTCGTGAGCATGTGACAAAGGGGGAGGGGGTCAAATATATGAAAAAAGCGAGACATCATTTATGGACGGTCCCGAAAGAGAGATTATCAATTTGGTATTGGTTTATATGGGAAAGTAGGCTTGTATAGTGTAGACGTAACAAAATGTTTTACCTTTAGGAATTACTTATTGGAAGAAAAAAAAAAAAAAATAGTAAACGGCGGCCATTTTAGAAAGATTGGCTATTTTGTTAAGTTTCCCAACTTGTAAGAAGAATATTTTTCAATTTTGTTTTTTGACATTGTCACCGCTAAGACGAGTCTTTTTCTATAACGAGGTAATTTGACGTCTACTGGGTATTTTTATGTGCTGTTGCATCGTGTCGAGTGATGCTTTTTATTAAAGTTTCAGAACATCCCTCTTCATACTATCGTTTTTTCAAAAAATTTCTATCGCATGAAAAAAAAAAAAAAGCGTGCCCATTGCCGCGATGATGTGTTAAAATAATAAAACTTTGAAACAGTATTTTATACGGGAGCACTTTTGTTTTGCTTCCTTTCGCGTAATTGAAGAATACAAGCACACAATAATCCAGCGTTTAGTAAATTACCGTTTACCGAAAATGTATGCGCAATATATATCACTTAAATAAAGTTCAAGGAAGTTGCAGTGCTTAATTTCTGCTGCCATGTACAGTTAAACCTCGATCTACGGAATGGCATAAAGAGAAAATATTTTTTGAAGCAAGCCTTTTGAAACATTAAAAATATTTTAATTGTACTTAAATGTCACTGTAAAATCTAGTTTTTAAATCCCAAAAGAAAAAAAAACTGGTAGGTACGCGTTCCTTTTGATGACTACTTCACTCTTTTTGATTCACCAGAACCATTATCATTTTTAGATTTTTCTATTTCTGTATTACCGGATGTGCAGCCGTGCATCAAGGATTGTTAGCCTATTTTCTCAGTATATTTAGTTATACCGTTCTTAACTCTTAATATCGTTTTGATTATGAAACTTCATTGGTACGCTTCTGCCCAGAGTGGATGAAAAATTCCATTTGTGAAAAAACAGGTTTTCATCCTTACTGTATTTATGATGCACAAATATGCTGAACGTGGACGTAAGTTTTTTTACAATTCCCATTAATAAAAGTTCGTTTCAAATGACTGTGAGTTCTATTTGTTTGTACAAATAAATCTCGCCTCATAAGGTTTTTCCTTGGTCATGAGAAAATAATCTTAATCTTATGACCAGGGTGTGTCCAGAAACTTTTGTCGAAAGCCAAAAAAAGCCCTTTTTTATTTTTGTTAATTTTTGCGAAATTGAAATTTTTATTGAAATATTTATAGTACTTGTATTTTTACCGTTTTGGGAGGAAATTAATAGGCGAGGTATCAAAAAACATAGAACATAGAGAAAATGCTAGCTCAATTATGAAATTTATATCAAAATGATAAAAGGACATGTGGAACTACTTATAAAGGTTTTTGATTCAGTGCATACTTAAAAGAAAATCTGATTGGTTCTGTAAAAAAAATTTTAACAACGGATCGTTCTTAGTCCTCTATCTATTTATGCCCCCCCTCCCCCCAAAGAATTTATAGTGAGATCTATAAGAGTTTTTACCAAGGATTCTTTGATTTTGCCGTTTGCAACGAAATTTCTACTCAAATTTCTTTTTGAGTTGAAAATTTTGGCCAAATGTTCCAATGCTCAAACATAATTCTTTAATAGAACCTTTTATTGAAAATAATTAAAATGAACTGAAATAAAATCCTGCTCTACGTTGTACAGTTTTTCTGAGTTGTTCTAGGAAAAGTATCTTCGGCAGAACGAAACGTTTTACGATCTCAAATAAGAATGCCGTTGTCTGCAGAAATTTGTGCTTGCTCATTTGAAAATAACAGATGAGCAGTCACCTGAAACGAAATAAATCGTCTTTTTATGATTGCCTTGTTTTTCAACGATTGAGAGCGTTTTTTTTTTCTATTTGGATAGTATTATTTTCGTTATAATGTAAGCAAATTTTCTTTTTGTTATGAAAACGTCATGTGTGCCGTATCGGAGTATAATTTTTTTTTCCTTCAAAAGCCATTATGTATTACGTGGATTTTATACTAAATATAAAGAGAAATTTGACGTGTTTTTTTTTTTTTTTTCGGAAAATGTGAATGAGGTTCTGTTGAAATAAAAGACCCAAATCGTGAAGTGAAGATAACGGGAAAATATTCATTTTTGTCAGCCTAAGAAAAATAAAAACGGCAAGGCGAATCGCGAATCTATAATGGGTCAATTTTATTGTACGATTGGTGTACAACTGATACATGATTAAAATTGCAGTTCTGTACATGTAGATAGAGAAATTCTCAGTACAAGTTACTAGACATGTCTAATCACTGATTCTATTCACCCCCCCCCCCTCCTCCCTCGACCGTTTTTTAAAAAAATATATTCCCTAGTTATACTTCTATTAGTATGTTTTTGAAAATATATATTTGAATTAGTGAGATGTTATATTCACTATCATCGGTTAATCTCTATTAAATATTTCAATTAAATCTTCTGCAAAAGATCTTGTCGATTGCCGTTGCAGAAAAAGAAGATTTGAATGATTACCCCTCTCATCTTTTACAACGGAAGCTGCACTGCAGAAGGCTGCTACCGATGAATGTTGAAAATACCTACTCTGTCTGCTTTAATACACATTATGTGTACCACAAGTTGCAATTATGTGTACCAAGGTTGCTGTACCTAATCATTCGACTTTTTTTCTGCCATGTATAAATTTCTAAAATGAGGAACTCCAATTAAAAATCTATTGGTCCCACGCCCCCTCAAATAAAATTAAAAAGTTCGGTTATAACGAGTTTTGGATGGTGAAAATCACGTTTGCCATTTGCAATCGGAATTAATTTTGATCGATCGAAGTTATAAACCAATGGGTAGAAAATCTAGCAAAAAGTACAGTGTTAACTGAACTTGCTGTGTGTATAGTCGATAGTTTTACTATATATTTCTTGCAATGTTCCAATCCTAGCGTAATTCCCTATCACTTTATTTCTGCTAAAAAAGAAATGTAACACAGGGTTGACATAGAAGTATTTTTACATGAAAAAACTTAAATCCTGGTCTTTCTGGTGCCCTGGTCGAAATACTTTTGAGGGGCCCCTCGTTATCATCACCTTTAACTAATTTCAAGTCAGTAATAATGAGCTGGCGCGAGGCCCGCTTACCATAGAGCCCAGGGCAGTTTTCCGTATTGCCCGGCCCGGGACCCGCATCTGAGCAGCATTATTTGTTTGCCTCCACTTGTAAATCAAATGGTTTTGCTTATGCAATCAATTCGAGTTGTGTGTTGTGTGTGCAGGGGTTGCGCAAGAGGAAATTCGGGTCCGTTTTCGGGCTCTTCAGAAAATTCCGAGTTACCAAATCGTATTTTTTACAAAATTATTTATTAAATAAGCGGAAAAATCACTGTACCTTTAAATTTTGAATTTTCACAAAAATGTTTTAAAAATTCACAAAAAGCGGACCCTGTTAAAAATGCTAGATCGACCCCTGGTATGTGTGTGTGTGGGTTTTCCCACTAATTACTTAATTTTGGTAATGTTTCTTGCAAATATAGAAAGATATCAATGTCTTTCCAAAAAAAGATTTGTTAGATGTGTCAGGATATTGTTTTATTACAGAGTGGAAAAGAAAGATTCATTTATACGATACAAGTACGACTACACTATTTTTCAACTCTTTTTCTACTTCAATCCGCCGTTTTAACAAGTGACTGTGATGCGAACAAGTAAGTTCTTTGTTATATCGATGCCGTTACGGATTATGATTGAAATAGCGCGTGAGCTATTTATGTTATCATCAGTTTAAACTGTCTAAATATGTTTAAATAACTCGCGTGTGTTTTAATGTGTTTTTATATCACAACACTAAGAGATCATATTAATTGAGTTGTGTTTACATTTTTTCCTACCACTCCCGCCTCCCTTTCTTTTCAAAGTCGGTGGAAAAGGCGCATACTTGTTAAGAGATCCAAGCCACTTAAAACTTAGAGATGAAAGAAGTTCTGTAAGAAATATATAATATATAAGAGAGAGTGAGCCGCAAGTTTAATAAAAAGAACATTAAGTATTTTAATAAAAAGAAAATTTTACAACAGAATGCTTTCAAATATCCACTGTACTAACTACTAATATTATTATCATAAATGCATGTCTCTAGTAGGAGAAATTTCAGACATTGCGAACCACCGGTTGCAAAACAATGGGATAGAAGAATTAAAAGAATGGGTCTGAAATTGCAAAGAATTATCAATGATTTAAAAGGGCCCGTAAGAAAGAACTAGGTTGGTATAAATATTTTTGCTCAAAATCCATTTGGTCCAATCCCCCCCCCCCCCCCCGCTCGTTATCGGATCATTCCATAAAAATTTTAGGTTCAGGTGCGTGAACGTATCATAAAATCAACGTTTTTCAACCTATGTGGATAATAAATATAAAAATGTCTTCAAATTCAGGGTTTTTCGTTGATATTTTACACCACATAATTTAAGTGATATATCTCGTTTATTTATTTATTTTTGTTTGTTTGTCCACCCATAACTTCTCACCGGATGAGTCTATTTTCAGTCTATTTTCGTGATTATTTTTATTTCTATTCGTTCATCGGTATTTGAGTGGTGTATCTCGGTCCGAACGTTCCAACTCTTGAAAAAGCAAACTGTTTATTTTGTGATTAATGGCTAACGAACTTATACTGCGCCAGACAAAGTTTATTCCGACCCCCCCCCCCCCCGTTCTTTTCCTCTGTTCAAATCATTTAAGATATAGACATAACGTATTGATTGAAGGTGTTGTATGCAAGGCCGTATCCAGGGGGGGGGGGGGCATGGACCTGGCACCCCCCCCCCCCCCCCGCTTGAAATTTTTCACAAAGTAGCACATAGCCCTGACACTTTCCTCAACATAAGTATTTCAAAGTCCCCCTCCCCCTTTCCGAAAAAAAATTCTGTCTGTGGCCTTGGTTGTACGAACTTAACTTCATTTAAATAAACTTCATTTGGAGTGTTTTTAAGGAATTTTAATAGCATAACACATGAGATACTGAGAAGCGCAAAAATGTTCTTTATTATGTTAGTGAATTTATTTCAAATTTTTAGTTAAAATTTCTCGAAATACTGCAATTTTAGCCATTTTGTCATGTTGAGAAGTTCTTTTCTTTTTTTACTTGATTGAATGGTCTTCTCGAAATATAAATATTTTTGTCTTTTTTTTTTTACGTTTCGAATTTTTATGGAATTGACGTGCCCAACTTAGGTTTGTTTGTTATGCTCTGTCGAAGACTTGTCTTTCTTTAAGAATTTGCAGAACTGATATTAAGTACTGTCAATACAGCTTTAAACTAAGTTGTGACCTAGAGCCATTGTTAAATTGTGTGTCGTTCCTTTCTTTCTTTTTTTCCGCCCCTAAATGCATTTGGCGTTAATTGAGTAAGGCATTTATGCGTCCATTCATTTCCGGCCAAAACCATCTGCATCGCTGCGAATCATTCATTTCCGGGGCATGTTGTGTTGTGGATCGTGATCTTTCTCTTTTGTTGCAGGTTCCGTGAAAAGAGCGGGCAACGAGAAGTGCGCGCTCGCGCCAAACTGAGGCCCCTAGCGGAGGGAGGAGGGAGGCGATCCCGCCCCCACCACTTTGGCGGCAGGATGAGCGAGATCTGGATACAGTGTTTCTCTTGTTGCGTCACCGACGAACCTCCGCCCGTAAGTTACCAGGAAGGAAGAAAACGAAAAGTTTTTATTTTCAATCTGATAAATATTGTTTTTATGAAGATACACTTTAACAAGAGTTGCATTGATAATTGTCATAAATCTTGTAATTATTTTCCACACTGAGTGTTTTTGGAGCCTTAAAATTGAATTATACAGAAAGAGGGAGGGGAGCGAGAGCTAGTAAAAAAATGTGTTTTTTACTAGCTCTCACCCAGCTAGAGAAAATGCCTATTCATCTTCTATGAGTGTTCTTTTATTATTCAAATTAGGTTATTATTTAAAATGAAGTAAATTAAGTCAAACTTTATCCTATAAATGTATACGGTAAAAAGTTGAAGTAATAACCTGCTATTTTTGTTTGAGAAGCTGAAATTGATCAATGAAAAGAAATATGATAAAATAGTTTTTGGAAAAAAATATAACCGACTTCAAACTATAAATTGCGCTGAAAAGTAAAAAATAATATTATTCTTTAAACAACTTCCATACGACTTTTAAACATAATTTTTGAAGTTGGTGCAAAATTATGGCAGTCTAATTATAATTACACCATGTGTTATTTTACACTGAAACTCTACGCTATTTATATTTAATTGGTTCATACTTACAAAAGGAATCATGCATCAAAATCCATCATAATTTTGCACCGACTTCAAAAATTATGTTTAAAAGTCTTATCGAAGTTGTTTAAAGAATAATATTATTTTTTACTTTTCAGTGCAATTTATAGTTTGAAGTCGGTTATATTTTTCCAAAAATTATTTTATTCTTTTTAGTGTAAATACATTTTTATATAAATACTCTATTTTTAAAACATACATATCAAAGGGGAAACCTTTGAGGGAATGACACTAAAAACTAACTGTTTGCCGTTTGTAAGATAAATTTCGTTTTAAAATCGATTTTAAAGGATCACTAGAGCAAGCTAACTGATTGGATTTAATTTCTTCTTCAAAGAAGCCTTCAGTCTATTTCTTGTTATAATTGCTTTTAATTTAACAATGAGTTTCATTTTTATTAACAACTTTCCCAACAAAGAAAAATCGAGCCTAGCCTTTCCAATTAAAATGAAAAAATACTTATTTTTCACCCATAACGTTTTTTCTAAAAAACAGATGTATTCGAACTGATGTGCGATATTTGAGTTAGACGAACCTCTATCGATCAAAGAAAAAATAAAAATCGGTTCATTTAGTCAAAAGTTATGGATGAAAAAGTTAAAAAAATACCACATTTCAGCCCATAACTTTTTTTCTAATTATCGAATATGGTCAAACCAAGGTATGGGACCTATGGGAAACCACCCTCGATCGATTAAAAAAAAAATTCATGCATGAAAATTGGTTCATCCGGTAAGAAGTTATGAGTGGACAAACAAACAAAAAAAACGACATACATACAATATGAATGTATAACCTCCTTCCTTTGTGAAGTCGGTTAAAAAGTTGTATTACATCACACAAAATATTTGCTATAAAATTGACTTTTTTTGTCACCAAAAGTGTTCTGTTAAGATATAATAGAAAGTTTTCCTCCAAAAATACTGCCGGATATCCTGCTTCACATGCTGGATATTCAGATATTTTTGCAGTGGCGGGATCCAGTGGTGTAGTTCTCTGAAAAAAGGTGGAGGGATGCTTACATATACGAATATTAAAAAGTGGAGGTATGCTTATGTTAAAATTCAAAACAAGTGGGGGAACGCTTGTGTTAAAATTAAAAGGTGGCGAGCCCCTAGTCCCCCTCGACTATGCCACTATCCAAATCGAATATCCAATAAACATTTAGAGATACATATAAACAATCATTAATAACATTTGCAACACCTTCTAGAATATTGTGTTATATATATTTTTTAAAATAATATCAGTAGCTTTTCATATAGTCAAAGAAAGCAAGATAAGATTGGCAAACTACAATAGAACTTGGATAATTCAAACGTCTTTAATTCGAATTTTCCTTTAATTCGAAGATTTCGCTTGGTCTCTTGAACTTAGTATTCAAATCAATGTTAAACTTTTTGGATAATTCGAAGTTCAACTTCTTTAATTCGAAGGTTTTCTCATTCGAAATCGACAAAAGTATGTTGAAATAATTTTTTTTGTCTGCAAAAGTTTTATCCTACTTGTTTATTTGCAACAAATGGTAGATTAGTGAGATTTCTGTCTTGCTTTCTATTGTGAAAGATTCCTTTCATTCAACTGTTGGGAACGTGACAACTGACCTCCCGCATTGATCCCTGAGACCGAAAGTGGTACTGATTAACAGTGAATTACGCCTAATCCGTGTTTCTTCACAATGTTTAGACACGTGACTGATTATTATTAGTTACTCGAATATTCAGATCATGTGCAGAAAATATATTTATTCTGTGTTAAAATCAAAAGACTCAATTCAGAGAAGCAATCCCAAATTTCTCATTTTTTTAAAACTGTAGCAGGTAATTTTTTTTATATAATTTTCAGTACTTAACAAAAGAATATTTTATAAAAGTAATACTCTACTTACCGTAAAATCCCGAAAGTAGCCCCCCCCCCCCCATCGAATGTAACCCCCCCCCCCCACCCCCTTTTCTCGCCGAAAGTGGAATCATTCAATATTCCTTAATATAACCCCCCCTCCCCAAATGGCTGACGATTTTAAAACAAATTTTGTATTATTTTCTTATGATAAAGATAAAATATGTCCAATTTCTTTTTGTAATTTGTGTTTTATTTTATTTGTTTATTTTTCATAAATATTCAAGGTCTATATGCTTAAAAATAAATTTCATGTACTCGTCGTTGATTCGTTCATTAGCCGCCATCTTTGATCTTGTGAGTCCGCCATTTTTGGTCGTGTTTTGAAATTCGACGCATTACGAAATTTATTATATATATATAATTTGCAGTATTTATTATATATATATATATATACAGTTGTCACGCCAGAGCAAATTCAGGTCCGCTAGGACCCTTAGCAAGCAACCCTTCACAAAATTCCAAGTATCCAAATTTTAACTTTTTACGCCATTATCTATTATAAAAATAACAAATAATAAAAAAAAATTCATTTCAATATGTTTAAAATTTTCAATTTTCACAAAAATCTCTCTAAAATTCACAAAAAATATCCTATTAAAAAATGCTGAATGGACCTAATATAAGCAATAAGATTTAACTTTTACCTACACATGGTAAAAGTTTTACTACTTTTTTTTTGGGGGGGGGGGGGGGGGGCTGATATAACCTCATTGCTATGCACAGTATGGAACCTCAATTCCGGAACGCTCGGCGCCGCGATCTTTCCGAATTTTGAATAGGTTGATCCTCAATCAAAAAACTTTGTAAGTAGCATCAGAGCCCATATAATTTGCTCTGGAAGATTTTAATAGTATTTTTTATTATCGTATATACTCGTCTATAAATCGTGAAGTTTAGCACAAAAAACGAAGTTGGAGTCTGCTTACATTCGGAGGCAAAGCATCCAAACATTTGGACTTTTCCCGATATTATTTTAACCTCTTTATCTAACCAATAAAAGAATTCCGTCACATTCTGATATGATTTTATATTCTAATTCTCTAGCCACTAAATTGCAGTAAAAGACTAGACTATCGGGAAAATGCGAGAAACGCCGATTTTCTATCTCGCGAATACTCTCTATCGCGCGAAAATTAGAGCTCATTTTAAAAAACATAAATATAATAAAACTACAAGAAATGAAAAAAACCCAAAATTTAATGATATTAACTTAGAATCAAAGCAACAATTAATAAAAACTTTAACTGCAAAAACGAACCATTTTCAAAAAATCGCGAAATAACGTTTCTGAAAACTGCCCATTTCCGATCTTAAACATGTTCATTACGTTTTATTCCCCCCCCCCCCCCCCTGTTTAAAATGCCTATTTCCAAAAACCACTGCTAAATCTTTCCCGATTTTTCTTCAAAAAAACAAAAGCTGTTTTTTTTTCAGCTGCCGATTTTTTTGAAAACGTTCCGGATTTCGGGACTCCGAATTTGTTGTCCCATACTGTACATGTATGATTTTTATGTACTAAAACTATAATTATTATAATTAATAAATGAACACATGAATATGAATCAAGAGACTGTAAAATAAAAAATAATAATAATGAAAAGTACTTTTTAAACGAAAGTAAAGGAAAAACTGAGTTTTGATTATAAAAAAGCACTTGATATTTAACAAATAATAAGGGGGGGGGGCATCAGTTGTGACTAGCTTATTATGGCTGATTAAGAAATTAAATGAAAGGTCTTTGCCTGATGCATATTTTCCCACCAAAATTCCAGGGATCCAGAAAATCGAGATGGGCCGATCCAGAAAATCGAGAATATTTTCGTTCGCCTATTTTCCCGGCATTTTTCGCCGCTTTCGGGGAAAACATTCATCTTCCTTCATTAAAAAAAAAAAGAGTATTTGTCCGAAATATCTACTGAAAAAAAAAAAGCATTTTTCCGTTGTAAGTATCGAAGAATATCTGCAAAATACCGATATAAACCCCCTTAATTATTGCAGAAATCGTAGAATTTTGGAAGGCTTAATCCTCTCATGCATGCATTTATTTATTTGTGTTATGTAAAGAAAATTCATATGCTACAAACCAATTTTGTATCTCAGGATTGTAGTGTACTAATTTATTTTGGAAATTTTTGTCCTGTATAGTCAAATTTGGAGTCCTTGTATGAAGACGTTTTATGCTTTTTTGTCATATTTATTAAATATAATAATAAACATGGCAAAACAATATTCAAACTTAATTTACAAGGAATAAGAAGCTATAAAATGATACCAAACTTCCCAGAAATGTAATACCCGCTTCAAAATAAATAAAAAGAATTTGATTGAAAACGAGATTTTCGAATCCTCCATGGATTTCTAAAGAGATCTTAATCTTTTGACTATCTTGAATACCCTATGGAACTTTTTGTGCTTTCCAAGAACTGTTTGGAGTCTCCAGATGAGGATGCCATGAAACTTGAAGCACAAAATCGAATCTCCATAAAAATTTGGAGCAAAAATTTATATCACCTCATATGAGGTTTACATGCATGAGAATGTTAAAAAAGTAAAAATGAGAAAAAGTACATATTGAACGTCCTCTTTATGACTAGTTGAACGCTTTAATGCGGTAAAAAATGATTTATTTTTCCAAGCTTTTTTATCGAGCTAAATACAGTTCTGCTTTTTTTTTCATTCGCTTCTCTTCAAAATGAAGTAAAAATAATAAGTAAAGTGCAAATTAAAACAAAAATAACATTAACAGTCACCACGAAGAGAAACTTCCGTTACGCGATCTAAATGCATGTAAAACATTCCTTTGATGATTCATCACCCAATTTGCGTTTAATCTTCAAGTTATACTTATTGAGTCATCCCTAATTTGTTTAAAGAAACTTTTAGTATGGTACAACTCAAATCATTTCAAATAGGATATTTTCCATATCAGCTAGTCAAAATGAGGAGCGATGGCGATAAACCCACAAAGTCGTTATGTTAAGTAAAACGACGCGCGCCGTTTTGAAAACAAGTTGTTTTAAAAAATAGTCCGAAAGTTGTTAGATAGAAATTCAAACAAACATTTTGAAGAGAATGAAAATCAAAGCTAATGATGGAATTTAATAGCGGTTATTTTGTACTTGTACTTGCGAATGCGTACATTGAGATTGCGATCGCGATTTGTGCAAAAGGTTCGTTTTTGCTTTTGTGACTTTTAATTGATGGCCAAGACAAAATGGCGAACATTCTCCCAACACCACGCCACTACAAATGCTTTGAGAAACGAGATTTGACGAAATGGCGAGCGTCCTGAGGCGAGACGTTGTTGGCCCATCTACACTAGGGCGAGTGGAAAATTCGTTTGCGGATGAAAAAAAAATTCCCTACCTTCCTCGCGATCTTTTCGTATTTTTTTTTTCCGTTCTTCTTCCGTCCTCGAGTATTTTCAAAAGACGGAAATCCGTCCCGTGGACGGAAGTCTTGCACCCATGATTATAACCCCCCTATCTGAAATTTGCCAGTTTGGTTTTTAAAAAGAGGGGGGTTACTTTCGGGATTTTACGGTATATGTTCCTGTTTTCGTATGTATATGCTCTAGTTTTACCTTTTATGTTATGTACGAAATAAATTTTATATTGTTGACAAATACAATGTTTAATTATTTTATATACATGCCTTGACATTTTCCAGAAAAGATTATTGACGTTATTCTTGACGGAATAAATATTACCCGCATTCGTTGGGCCATAAATTAGGCTACAAAAATTAGACTTGTGTAATTCGAAGTTTTGGATAATTCGAAGTTTGGCTATGGTCCCTTCAGCTTCGAATTATCCAAGTTCTACTGTATTGACATACGGTATAACCCTGATTCCTAATTTAACGATTATCTATGGAATGTTAAATGCTATTGTTAAAAATCAAGGGTGCCATTCAATGGTTGAAACAACAATCATCAAATCCAATTTGGGTCTTTCAAAATCTATTGTCAATTTGAGGAAATCAGTAAATTGAGTATCATTGCATAGAAGTTGTACTGTATTTACATAACTTTATACATAAAGACCTACTGTGATATCCCACCAAACTAATTTTGTTTCTTGCCAGTAAGGTGTTTCCATTCAATTTGATCTGATTTACATTCAGAATTATCTGATAAGTGCAATTATATGTTTCATTTAATAGATGTATTTTGTTAGCATTTAATATTTGAAACAATCTTCATGATATAACATTTAATAATTCTTCCAGAAAAGAAGGCATCGAATCGATAGATCGATGATTGGTAGTCCAACGAATTTTAGGCACACAGCTCATGTGGGTTCTGGTGATATGAATGTTCATGTAAGTTTTTGAAATTTTTATTTCAAGTTTCCTTGTCAAACTGAAGTATATGTTAACAAACTTCTGATGTTAGACTGTCTTCTGTACATTTTCTCCTTCTTCAATCCAATACACTTTAAGTTGTTTTGTAAATGTTATTAACTTTTGAAATAATATGTTGTATTACTATAGCTTCCCTAATCCCTGCAGCGAATTTCTTCGTATATTCTCTTTTAATCATAATGTTGAATAACATTCAAAATTTTCTTTGTGAAACAAAACGGTAGTCTCTCTACTACGAATGTTTTCAAACATTTATGTTTTCTGTTTTTTTTTCATTTTTGAAATTTTTTTGATAATTTGTGAGAAATCATTCATGCTATGTCTAGTAGCAAAATTTTTCAAGTGAAGTAAACGCATGTACTTCAGTAGAGCCTCGATTATCAGAGGTAATGTGGATCGAAGGTACCTCGGATAATCAAAACTCGGATAACACAGACTCCAAATCGCTAGGGAATCATGGGTTGGATGAATGAAAATGTCGTCAAAGATGTAAAAAAAAAACGATATTTACCTTACATATTATGAAATGAATAAATGACGTTACATACATACAAATATCTAATTTTACATGTACACATCAGTAGAGTACATGTTCCAGTTAAAGTTGTTTTTTGAAGAAGTTTATACATATATATTGTTTTCTGTTTAACGGAAACACTCTCTTCTTTGCTACCGTTTTACGTCATTGCTGTAGCTGGTGAAGCCGCCATCGGCCGCCAAAAGAAGAATTTTTTCAGGGGCAAATGTACCTCGGTTAACCCTAGCATCGGTTAGTCAGGGCTCTGATAACCAAGGCTCTGCTGTAATAGCAAAGATTGTCCTTTAAATCATTGAATTTTCTACATTTTTGAGCATTTTGTTTGTGCAATAAAAATTAGTATGATTTCAACCCTCTGTATCATAGTGTAGACTGTAGCCAATATACCGTTTGATCACTAGTTTTGGTACTTTTGTTTATAAATAATAGAAAAATTTTGTGAAATACATTTGTTTTATTTTTTGGTTTTATCAAATCCAGAAAATCAAATAAATCCAAATTTTGAGTGATAAAAAGTTAGAAAATTTTCAAAAAAATTTTAAATCCTGAAATCGACATACAGACGAGTATTGTTTATGCAGCGTTTACATTTATACAATGTTTTAGTGTGGTCCCAAATCTTGGACTCAGCCAGAAGGGTAAATCAATGTTTTTTTATACTCCCTTCGGCATTGTATAAACAATGCTCAGCTGTATTTTGTTATTGGCTAGAATCCTAAAAATCAAATCTGAGTTGTTGAGTGATAGGGGGTTAATAAATTTATAATATAAATTACTTCATTTTTGGTAGAAATCAGTGGTGTAGTCCTGGAAAAAAAGTTGGGGGGGGGGGATGCGTATGCGTACGAAGATAAGCAATTGAAACCAAAAGTAGGGGGACGCTTATGTTAAAATGTAAAAAATTTGGGGGGACGCTTGTATTAAAAAAAATGGTAGGGAGACGTCGTTCCCCTGCGTCCCCCCTCCACTACACCACTGGTTGAAATTCATAATCAAATACCTATTAAAAAGTTTGTAATATTTGCTTAAATAACTGCAAACTGTTTAATATCTGAAATAAAATGTTCCCTATAATGTCAAGGGTCGTGCCGGTTTAAATTCAGGTCCATTTTCGGATCCCTCACAAAATTCCAATTAATCAAAACGGACTCTTCACAAATTTCCATTCAATAAAAACGGACCCTTCACAAAATTCCAAGCTACCAAATCATACTTTTTGCAGAATTATTTATTAAATAAGCGGCAAAAAATAACAAAAATTATTGTATGATTAATTTTTAAATTTCACTGGAATATTTGATTTTTCACAAAAATGTTTCAAAATTCATAAAAAACGGACCCTGTTAAAAAAAAAAGCTGGATCGACCACTGAAGGTAATATTTAGCTGAAACCAAGCAATTTTATTATTAAGACTCCGCTGTGTTTGTTTCAGGTAGCCTTCATTTAAATATTGTCACTAAAGCTTTGAAATTTCCCCTATAATGTAATTTAGTTTTATTACTTTTAATTTGTTTCCAACTTTGTTGAAGTTCCCTCCCTTTTTTCTTGTTGCACCCCTGTGCTACTTGGTATTTTGAGAGTACGAAAATAAGGGGTGCCTATTTTCCCCTGGAAACAACTCTGTTCCCGCCAGAGAAAATGCCATCCCAAAATGACTGAGACCCCTAAAAATTTCAATGTTGCAGTTTGCACCATGACTCCGTGTCCCTACAATGGGGTAGTCAAAGAAAATGCAAATTTAAGCATTTTCTGTTTGGAATAAGATTTTTTTATGATGCGCAATGGTTACAATGTTACAACGGTACAATTACCAAATTCTATTTGGTTACAATGCCTAAATGTTTGAATTTCATTTCAGTTATTAAAAAAATTAAGTTAACATTGACCTTTGCCACTTTTTTAATAAAAAATTGACTCACTGATTTCTGTTATGACATTTCTTTTTTTTTTTTTTGAAAAGAGAAAGAAATTGCTTTTTTTTTTTTTCAATTAGTTTTGAGCATTTGTTTCATTACTATTTATTAAAATTCTTATTCTCTACTCCCTTTAAGAATTTCAGGGTGGCGATAGAATTGGAGATCAGGAAATTTTAATCAACTAAAAAATTCAGGAATATCAAAAATTTCCGAAAATTGGGGAATTTTTTTCATGATTTTTCATTTTTCAACGATCGTGTAATTAATGATCATTGTTCCAATATTAAAATGCAATTCTGAAATTTTTTACTAAAAAAAAAAAAATTTTTTTTTTTTTTTTTGCATTTTTTTATACATTTGTAGTCTATATATTGAAAAATGAAATCTGTTTACATCCTCAATGGGAACTGAACTTTTTAAATTTTTGATGTTTCTTAAGCTTTGTTTAAATGTAATATCATTTTATTTTTATTAACTTTTCCTCCTGGGGTGGTGCATCTATTCATAAACTTGAAATAAAGTTTCTTAAATGAAATTTTGCATTAAACATAATGTTATATGTACAAACAGTTTTTTTTTCTTGTGATAATCTGTTTCTACATAATGCTAAAACAACTACTCTGTTGTGAACTTATTTTCGGAAGTTACTTAAAAATGTTCAATGCGTTGATGTAAGAATTAAAATTTAACATTTATTATATATTTATAGTTGAACTCCCTGCAACATCAAATGGCATCCAAAGGAGGCTATGAATATGCCATTCCTGTGAATGTCCAAATTCCTGTTGTTGATGTAAAAAATTGAAGTGAGTTTTTTAAACCTACGTTTGGTTTTGTCATTTTAAAATTAAAATTGAAATTATTTAGCATTGCCCTTTTGGGATTAAGATTTGTAATTTTGTGTTTTTGTATGAAGTTAACTTTTACCTACACTTCCTGAAACACTTTCCTGGCTTAGCTGTTGTGTTTGTAATGCAGGTGCATTTCAGTTATGCACTTTATAAAGAGTCACTCCATATTTTCATGGCATTAAGTACTTAAAATCATTTTGTTTGAATTAGAATGGTATAATAAATGTTCTTTAAAATTCACATAAAAGTCACTATAATGATTAAGGCTCGACCGATGCATCGGCGCCGATTGTTCAACAAAATTACCATCGGCCATCGGCATCGGCAGCCGATGTCAACTTTATAAAAACATCGGCCCATCGGCCTTAAAAAACATCTAAAAGCCGATGCAAGGCCGATGTTTTTCGCAGGGACGACTTTCTAGAAAACATTCTCTGTCTGTAACTTACTTTTTCCTCCATAGCTAAATTTCTATTTCCAGACAAGAGCAGGCAGCACATGAGTTTAAACAAAAAGCACAAAAATAATGTCATTCTACAAAGTGTATTTGATAAAATATTCGGAAAAATAATTTAATTGATCGCTGCCCGAAAACCTTCATTATTGAAATTATTTCTCTTTGAACAGAATGCTAGCGAAATAGAATATGTTAAAGGGGAAATACGTGTAAAACGGCGTATTAAGAGCAATTTTTATGATTTTTTTAACGTATAAAGAATAAACATATTTTATAGAGATTTTGAGGTTATTTTATAGATAGATTGAGGAACATTTACTGAAATTTTTAAACATTTTTCTTGAAAAATCCGGGAGATATCGGCGGCTGCACACTGTAGTCACTACACGGGTCGGCAGTTTGCGTACATCCTGGAGGGCACAATTTTTATCTGAAATCAATTTTTTTTAAATCAACTTTTTTTATCAGTGTCTCTTCTAGTTGAACTAAAATCATCACAAAAAAAACCCCTGAAAATTTCTATTTTTTTTAGAATGGGAAAATTAAATACAATTTTTAACCGTTTTTTTTTTTCGTTCTTTTCTTACAACAAAAAATAAATAAAAATAAAGAGATGTTTATGATTCTAGTTCAACTAAAGCGTGTATATATAAAGAAAATGTGTGCTAAATTTGATATGGATTGATCAAAAATTTTGCGAGCTAGAGTGTACGCAAATTCGGAAAAGTAGTTTCGAGAAAATCGCGTTTGAAGAGAAGAGTGGTTGAAGGTAAATTTAAGGCAGTAATGAATTAATTTTTTTATACTTATAGATACTAATAGTACTTATAGAAATTTCTATCCAAGGTCTCAGTTGTTAAAAAAAATAAAAGGAAATCTGCTAACGTTCTCTAATACCCTTCAGGTCATTCATGAGGGACTACCTGCTCAACTGCTCCAAAAGGAGCGCTCGCTCAAATGCTTATAACTTTTAAACGACTTGGAATTTTGCTTTGAAATTTTCAGGGTATATTATTGAATAGTTGTAGAATCGATTTATGAAGAAAAAAAAATTATTTTTTTGAGACTTTTACACGTATTTCCCCCCTTAAATTAAAAGTAATAGAGGCATCTTATGAGTGCTATTTCGCTATTGTTATTCGCACTAGGTTAGTTGCCTCATTTTGTCCGTTTTTCGCTCAATAATGACTTAGTGCATTAGATTTCATTGTGCAATAATCTTATACCATCTGCTTTTAGTTTGTCCTGTTTCTTATTATTCCGAAATTGTAAACAGTACAAAGTCAACTCAATGAAAGTACGATAATAATTTTACCCACTTAAACCTTTTTCTCTTAGCCGTTTTTTTTTTCTCCCTCTTCCATGCCACGTGTTACAGTTTTTTTGCAATTGTGCAGCAATCTCTTTGCATCTGCTTTTAGTGTGCGGTTATTCTCATTATTTTATTTTTAGTTTACAACATAGAAAAAAAATGATCAAAAATAAGAAACGATTTTCCAGTATGAATGTTTATTGATCGAAATTTTATGTGTCAAGGTTCGACTTGCAATTTTCGAAAATTGAATTCTCAAAATGCGAGTTCGCGCGACAGGATTTAATAATATCTTTAAAAAAATGCTAGCATTTCTTTATTTTCAAAGGTTGATCAATGCATATTTTTTTCAAAATAAATCTTAATTTTTTATACGATAGTTATTTTAATTTTTCCCCGCGTAAACTTCGTTCTTTAAATACACACACACACACATATATATATATATATATATATATTTGCTTCGATGCCACGTGTTACAACAGTTGACAGTTTTTCTGCTATTGTACAACAATTTCGCTGCATCTGCTTTCAGTTTCGAATATTTCTTGTTCTTTTATTATTAGTTTACAACATAGAACATATTGATAAAAAATATGAATCAATTCTTCAGTATAAATGTTTATTGATCAAAATTTTATGTGGTGCAAGTTCGACTTGCAATTTTCAAAAACGTAATTCT